>JAEQDS010000075.1:0-600000 GCA_020875535.1 Macrophomina phaseolina | reverse complement strand
TTCTATACTTAAAATCCCTAAGCTCCAAGGGAGCACTAACTAGGATTTATAGTCTATTAGGATAGAATCTATTCTAATAGAAAAAGATTATTATAATATAATAACCTCTACGGCAACCGAATTAAGTCCTACCGAGGCTAAATAAGCTTCTAAAGCATCTGCTTTAATTAAATTAAGCCTTAGTAACGGCCCCTTATTACAAACTAAAGGTATAAGGGATCCTAGAGAATTATAGACGGCTCTAAAGAACCTATACGAGCCGCACGGCTTTAGTAGCGAGTTCCTTATTATAAAGGAACTAATTAACACTACGCTAGCTGGAAAAAAGAGGAATCTAGAAGCGTATTTATAAGAAATAAAGCGCTTAACTAATACCCTTATCTCTAGGAATATCTAGTTGCTAGATAAGTTTATAGCCGGATTAGTACTAAGTAATCTATCTAAGGATTACGAGCAAACCGTAGCTATAATTACGTAGCAAATTCGATCCTCTAATAATTTAGTATTAGAGGATATCTTTGCACAACTAATGGATAAAGGGCGCCGGCTTAAAGGTAATAAAACCTTTAATAAACCGGAGGATAAAGACGTAGAAATGTCCCTTAATACGTCTAAATTTAATAAAAATAAAGGCCCTAAAGCTAAGTGTCCGTGGTGCAATAAATCCGGCTATAAGAAAGATAAATGCTAGGCAAAGTACCCGCATCTAAAGCCGGATAATAATAAAAAGAACGGCCATAATAAGTAGTCCGTAAATAATACGGATAATAATAATAAGGAAGATAATTCTAAATTAAAATTAAGCCTTATAACTAAAGAATCCCTTAAGGAATATATCCTTAATACTAAGAATAGTAAGCCTTAGATACTAGATTCCGGAGCTACTACACACGTTTATGCTTATCCGGATCTATTTAAGGAGTTAAATAATACTCCTATAGCTATTAAATAGGGCGAGGGCGATAGCCAAATTAAGGCTAAGGAAGTAGGTTATATAAATATCTACTTCCTAAATATAAATAAAAAAGCCCGTATAAACGACGTTCTATTAGTCCCGGAAATAGGAGTTAACCTACTTTCTCTTACTAAGATAGTAGAGAAAGGTTTTAAGGTTAATTTTAAACCGAATCTATTCGAGATCTATTACCCTAGTAATAAGTTATTTGCTAGGGGGACTTATATAAACGACTTACCTATTTTAAATCCTAAGTATCCGGACTACGCTACGGGTAATATTAAACCCGTATATACTACTATTTGGCATGAGCGTCTCGGGTATATAGGAAATAAAGCCCTAGAATACCTTCCTAAGGTTACGGAAGGAACTACCCCAGAAAATAATAATAATCTAAAAATAAAAGACTGTGAAGTCTGTATTAAGTCTAAGATAACTAGGAATATAAGCAAGGTTCCTAGTACTAAAGCTAAGGACTATTTAGAGACCGTTTATCTAGATATAGGCGGTTCTATTAAGCCTATAACCGTACGAGGTTTTAGATAGTACTTAACCTTTCTAGACGATGCTACTAGTTATCTAGAACTAGAACTATTAAAGTCTAGAGAAGCCCTTGCTAATTATCTAAAAAGCTTTATTATTAGAGCTGAAAATTAGTCTAATAATAAGGTAAAAAGGCTCTATTTCGATAATAAGTTTAAGTTAAAAGAAATAGATAGTTTAGCTAAAGAAAGGGGTATTATATTAACCTATTCGGCACCGTACGCTAAAGAGCAGAACGGAAAAGCCGAACGAGTAAATAGAATCTTATTTAATAAAGTACGAGCCTTATTAATAAGTAGTAATCTTTCTAGGAAGTACTAGGAAGAGGCGCTTCTAGCCGCCACCTACTTATATAATAGAACTCCTAATAGTTCTATTAATTATTAAACCCCCTTCGAAGCTCGTTATAAAAGAAAACCGAACCTAGAAAATATTAAAGTATAGGGCTTATTATGTTATAAGAAAGAGCCTAAAGAGCTAGTATCTAAACTAGACTCTAGGGCTACTAAGTAGTATTTAATTGGTTACAGCTCGAATTAGTATAAACTACTAGACCTAAATACTACTAAAATTATCTAGGCTAGAGACGTTATAATCCTTGAAAATAGGTTCTATAAAGACCTAAAAACGGACGAGGAGTTAATTATAGAAAATGAGCCAGAGTCAGAAAATAACTAATTAAATAACGATTTATATCCCAATCTAAACGAGGATTTAACTACCGATTCTCGTAGTAATATAGAAGAAAATCCTAGTAAAGAAAATAGCTAGGAGAGCTTCTATAGAGATTTACTAGAGGCTACTTATAATATTAAGCCGGAAGAATATATACCTACTAGCTATAAAGAGGTCCTTAATCATCCCGAAAAAGACCTTTATTTAAAGGCAATACGGGATAAATATAACGGTCTAATTAAGGCCGATTGTTGGCAATTAGTTAAACCACCTAAAGATATATCTATTCTTAAAGGACATTAGGTTTTAACTAAAAAATATAAGGCCGATGGGACTTATATTAAACATAAAGCTAGATGGGTAGTTAAAGGCTTTATGTAAGAGTTCGGAGTTAACTATAAGGAAACTTTTACTAATACTATTAAGCCTATAACGTACCGGCTTCTACTAGTTATTACAGCACGCCTCGGCTAGTATATTTACTAATAGGATATAAAACAAGCCTTCCCTAATGCTCCCTTAAAAGATACGGTCTATATAGAGCAACCACATAGCTTTAATAAAGGGAAAGGACTAGTTTGTTTATTAAACCGAGCCCTATATAGTTTAAAACAATTAGCAAGGGAATGGCAGTAGTATTTAACTACTATACTAGTTAAATACGGCTATAATCCCCTAATAAGTGATACGGCTGTCTTTATACATAAAGATAAGCCTATTATCTTAGCCGTTTGGGTAGACGATATTCTTATATTTACCCAATCGGAGGCCTATTTAAAGGAGCTATATAAATAGCTTACCGATGCTAAACTAGAAGTATCGGACCTAGGTAAAGCAAAGGAGATTCTAGGCGTCGAAATTAAGTATTCTAAAGGCGGCCTAGAACTAAATCAACACGGTTTTATTAATAAAATACTTAAGAAATTTAATAAAACTAGAGTAAAACCTAGGAAAATACCTCTTTCCTTAGGTCTATCTCTAGAAAGACCTATAAAAGAAGCTTCTAAAGACTTACTAAAGGCCTACTAATAAGAAATAGGGTCTCTTATATATTTAACTATATTTACCCGACCGGATCTAGCTTATCTAGTTAATTACTTAGCTAGATTCATGGCATTTCCTATACCGGAATACTATAGAGCCCTTAGTTATCTATGGGGTTATATAAAAGAAACGCAGGACTATAGCCTAAAACTAGATCTAGTTAATTAATCCGAACCCCTATCTATAGAAGGCTATAGTGACTCGGATTAGGGAGGTGATTTAACTAGAAAATCGACCTTAGGTTATATATTTACTATAGGATAAGGCTAAAATAAAATAGCACTAAGCTGGCTATCTAAACTATAAAAAACCGTAGCTATAAGTAGCTGCGAGGCCGAGTATATAGCTTATAAGGAGGTAGTAAAAGAACTTCTTTATATAAAGAATATTCTAAAAGAAATGCCTTCCTATATTAGAAGCCTATTTAAACCGGTTAAATATATATACAAGAATAGCTAATCGGCTATAGAACTAGCCGGTAATCCCTTATATCACGCTAGAACTAAGCACGTTAATATAAGGTACTACTTTATAAGGGATTATATAAATAAAGAGAAAATAGAACTTCGCTATTTTCCTACCGAGTCTCTTATTGCCGATGGACTAACTAAGCTAATTAATAGTCCTAAATAGCAAGAACTTTTAAAGAATATCGGCCTTATAAAGTCCTAGTAATAGTCTTTATAAAAGACTAAAAAGAAGACCCTATATCTATATATATAAGCGGATAATAGATTGCTTACTATAAGCCCAATTATAAGGGTACTAAATTGCTTATATTTACCCATATATACCGGTCCTAAATTGGATAATAAACCGGATATAAAATCGAGATTGTAAATCCCTTAAAATGTTTATAAAAGCTTAGGGGGGTGTGTTAAATATTAATAAGCTTATATAAGCGTAGCTTATTAATATATTACCTTAGGTATTAGAATACTATCTAAGGTATATAACGAATATATCTCGGAGTTATAGCAGTGGCAAACTGCGGTGGCAAACCACAGTGGTAAACCAAGGTGGCAAAATTTGCCACCCCACTTCACTAACTAATAACTAAACGGGTATAGCCCCTACTAAAATCCCTTTATGTATTATAAAAGTTCAATCATTTCCAGTTATTACGATATAAAAATTATATAAAACGGATAAGGATTAGGGCTAGAATCTTATTTCTTATAAATTACCCTCGTTGGATTTCTAATACGGTATATCTAGAAGGATCTACTTATATAAGGAATAAGTATATATAAGGAGCTCTAGATAGCACGGTAGTTTCGTTCTATAAGACGCGCAATACTTATAAACGGGATATAAGCGAATAAAAGCTTTATTCTATCTTTTACCTTCCCTCTTATCTTTCTTTATTAAATCTTCTATCTATTCTTTCTCTTAGAGAGTTATCTCCTTCCGACTGCTTACTAGGCTCTATTATTTATATAATATAGCTTAGTAATCCTCCACCCAAGCCTCAGCGCTTTACAGATAGTTTATTATTTAATAAATTAAAGGCAATAAAATAGGTACTATATATTTTAACTACCTTTTATTTATATAGAAAATAGATATACTATATACTTTTATTATTATAGCTAATAAATATATCTATTTTAGTATATAGAGCTATTTTTTTAATATAGGTAAGTACCTTTAGATTAACCGCTTATATACTAAAAGAAATATATATATACGTAATTACTTTAAATAACTAGAAGTTACTAATATATGGCTTCTTACTATATAAATATTAAAATAGTATTAATATACCTAGATTACTCTTAGTAGAAGTATAGTTATATATATAAGTATAATAATATATAGCTTCTAGCTAAAGAAAGTACTAATTATCTACGTACCTAGTAGAACCTTATATAAGTATCTATAAGATATATAAAAGAGTACTATATATGTATTTAGTAATATTACGTACTATATATTCTAAAATACTATTTATTTAGAATATATATAGTACTATCTACTTAATATAAATATTCTATACTTATAGATACTTTACTAATGGCTACTATAGACTCTTATTATTAATATATATATATATATAATAACGAAGCGGGAGTTATATTTATATTACTACTTAAGATACTAGATAGACTACTTATTTACTATAAAATAGTCTTTAGTAGTAAAGTAAACTTAGCAAAAGTAGGTATATTTATTAATAATTATTAATATAAAAAATTCTCTATTAATTCTAGTAGATTTAGTAGAGAAAAAGTTAAGAAAAAGCCGCTTAAAATATTTAGTAGCCTTAAGTAGTTTAGTAGAGTTAATTATCTAAGTTAGATTACTTATAAGATATAAGTAGTATAGATAGAGTTTTTTAAAGACTAGAATATAGTCTTTAGTTAGCTATAGTAGTTTTTTAATATATTTCTTACTCTTATAGCTAATTAAGTAATACTACTTATCTATAGATACTTATTTAGGCAAGTAGTAGGCCGTAAGAGCCTTAGTAAAATATTACTACTTTTAGTATTAAGGTATATTTTAAGAGGTAAATTTAGCCTTTCGTACCTTATTAGTAATTAACAGTATTAGCGTAATATAAAGATAGAAGAGATTATCGTATTTAGATATATAAATAACTTTCTTACTTTTATTATTATAGAGGATGTATTTATTTAAATAAAACTATACGCTATATTTATAAAGTATTATAATTAATATAAGATTTAGTAAGAGTTTTAGTATATATAGTATATTACCTAGAATAATTAGCGATACATTACTATTTAAAAGAATAATTTATAACATAACTTTACCTTATTTAGTTACTAATATAGTACTAGAAAGGCCTTAAATCGGCTTAAATATAATTAACTAAATATTATAGAGCGTAGAGTAGTTACTAGTAAGATAGAAGATAGTACTAGTATTAAAAATCTAATCTTTAGAAGTTACTTTAGCTATAAGAGCTATTTCTAATACTATCTTAGCCTATTATAGTTTAGTATTATTTATAAAGCGCGTATCTTTATTAGTTAGTTCTAAAGAAGTATTGCTACTCTTTTTAGAATTATTCTTCTACTATAAGGGCTATTTTTTAGAATAGAGATAGTAGTAGTTATTCTTAATATAGCCTCGAATTCTATAGTATTTATAGATAGAAGAAGCTAGCTTATTACTATCTTTTAAGCTATTATTAAAATTATATTTTTTACGATTCTTACTCTATTTATAGTATTTTTCTAAGAGAGTAGAATATACCTATTAACTAGGTCCCGCGCTAAGGTTAGAGTACTACTAGATAATTATATCTATAAAGTTCTTTATAAAAGAAAAGTTATTAATTCTAGTAAAGTTCTTCTATTTATAAGTAATTAGTTAACACTATATATACTACTCTAGTAAATTAATAGCGTAAAGAAGGTATTATAATAAGTATTTCTTTAGATAAATAACTTCTTAGGTAACTAGAAGTTTCTAATTATTATAAAAGCTAGTTATGTAATTATAAACTAATATACCTAGCGCAATTCTTCTAGAGAAGAAAGTATAGGCAGTACTCTAAGGTTTTATATAGTATATTATACTAATATTAGCTTAAATATATATAAAGATAATATATAGTAATTTATTAAATACGTATACTAAAGAGGTATACATGTATAGTTAAATAAAATATTATAATAACAAAGCCACCTTCGTATATAAAAGCTAAAAGTATAACTTCTATTTAGTATTATACATTACTTAAATAGTTAGATTATAGGTAATAAAGTTCTAAAGGCCGTGGCCTTTAGCAACCTATTTTAACTTAGTAAACCATAGATTATATGTTTTAGGGCCAGAAAGCCTAGTATATACTTTAATGTTATTTAACGTTCTATACGCCTCCTAGTATATTTCTAGCAAGTTAGCCTTAAGAATCGGTGCGCTAAGTAATTCTAGTAGAGGCGTGTTGCCGGTAGTACTAAAGATACTAAAAGACTTTACTATAGTAAATATCGTCGATTACCCGATTGGGAGGGGTTTGGACATCGAAGAATATAAACGATTAGTTACGTTAAAAATGCAGAGGACTTATAACCTATAAGAGGTAAAATATAATCCTTACTATATTTAATGCTATCTACTAGCCTGCTTAAATATGTACAAAACGGATGTACGGACATCGGTAGGTATCGGTAGGTTTTATATTCGGTGGATTTCGTAATATACCGAGCGAAGGCTTGGCAGCACTACTGCTAGCGTCGCTAACAGAAAGGCGGCACAGCGTACTTACTAAGTAAAGATCTGCCCGCCCGTGCTCGAGGCAACGCTCTGATCCGCACAACATGAACAAAGCCTCCACGAGAATGGAAACAACACCAACTATAACAACAGAAACAACACCAGAACTAACAGTTACGACATCGGACTCAATGTTATTGCGGCGTGAATATGGCTGGGTTGTGCAGCTGTCGTTGTATATAACGTGAAGTAAGGGAACTTGTTAGCATCATTAAACAATCAACTCCAGTCTCCAACATCAGCATCCACTAGCAAACAAACACTTCAGTCACCTATCCCCCCCGTTTTATCCAAAGCTTATTTTCGCCAGCAATAAAATGCATTTATCTATCCTCACCACTGCTCTTTTCGCACTCCAGGGCGCCCACTTCACACTCGCCGGACACATCCTGCAAGCCCGCGGGGTGCGAGAGCAAGGTAAACCCCTGCCCCGCACTTGAAGCCGCAACGGGATTTCCGGGGTCCCCAGATGCCTCGATGGCATTCAGCGGCCGACAGACTGCAGGGGTATCCGAAATAAGTAGTGATAGAAGATATAAAGATCTGCCTAATAATTATAATTACTAGCTGCTTTGTCTTTTGCATTGTTAGTAGTTGGCTGTGTCTAATGCGCTCTAAGACATTTTTATTCTGGCAAATTCGGTTCAACAGAAGGGTAAATTTAGAAATACCTTGCACCGGAAAAGCTTCCACCAACTTACTCGAATAAAAGTGTAATAGAACGTTACTTTTTACTATTCCCGTAGCTATTAACTTGCGTTGGCCTATCGCTCTTTTCTTAGCGTCGGACGAGCCTTAGACTCGCCTTAGAAGGAAAGAGCTATATATAATAATTTCTAGGGCCGGAAATACCTTCCATAAACTCTTTTGAAATAAAAGGTTCTCAAACGTTGCTTTTTACTATTCTTATAGTTAATTACTTGTAGCGGCTTATTGCTTCTGTCTTAGCCCCCGATAAGCCTCAGACTTTGCCTTAGAAGGTAAGGGCAACACCTAATAATTTTTAGAGCCGGAAATATCTCCCATAAACTCGATCAAAATGAAAGCGTAACCGAACTTTACTTCTTACCATTCATATACCTAATTACTGAGAGCGGCTTATCGCTCTGTTCTTAGCTTCGGATAAGGCTCCTATTTACCTTTAGAGGGAAGGGCTAAATTTAGAAACATTTTTTTACCTTCGGCTTAAATAAGTCCCTGGAGCCTTCTTCACACCACATTCCTGTTAGACAAGAGCATATGAGAGAACCCTACGACGTCTTATAAATTCTTTTCATTATCCTCACCAATATTAAAACATTACGCAATGACGACAACTTCAATGTATGCCTCGCAAGGTCTTAATCATCTCGCTGATTTCTAAGTTCTATAATAGGGACAAACTCTTCTTCGTCGTCCTCCAATTTTTGTTCCTCTTCGGTCTTGGCCGTGCTTCACCTACGGCCGACGTCGCGGGCTACGGCGACAGTGCTCCCAATGAGCTGGCAATACGCAACGAGCTTCAAGTCAAAGAGCGTTCTAGATCCCATGGCCCGCTTAGGAAACGCAATGCTCAGCAAGATGGCGTGTGCACCGTAATATTCAGTTGTCCATCGAGTGGCCAGGATGCGATCGTCTTTGAATTTAGTAGCGAGCTTACAGCGCCGGATCCGACGGGTGGCGGCAGGCTGCGTTCCGCGGCGGACCTAATGCAGGCTGTCATCGTGACCAACCCACCGCAAAAGGATATATCGGTTTTTCCGGCCACGGTTGGGGAGGATTGGACGGTCAGCAAATGTAAGCAGGTGGAGGGTGAGCGTGTGCGCTGCCTCCTCACCTGGACTTTCAGCGTGTCCGCTCGAATGGATAATCCGAATTCCCTGGTGCTCTCGGACCTCAATACCCATGGGGTCAGCGAGATCTGCGTCCCGGCACAAGAGAATCAATGTTCGACTGAACGGTCTCGATTGCGAAGATGTCAGATAAGACAAGGTACGGGCTGTGATTTAGGTTAGGGTTAGGATACTCTCAATTTACTACATTCTCAGCTACGCACGCAGGTTATACATGAGTGATATTAGTGCGGTGCGCAGCTTAGTAACTACCGATAATGCAGCAACTGGCCGAAGTTCGGTCGGTTGGTAGGAAGGCTCCGATCACACCTCTTAATACACCGTCTGTGCACGACTGACGGCGTGATTCCCGTTTACCTGCGCGGCGCGCATTTACTCTCCGAGGCTGTTTACGGCGCCCGTCGGAGGAGGAAATCCACAAGCAACCAGCGACTATAAGCGTCATTATAATCCCCTGTAGCGCGGCGTCGGAGGTTTTAGGGCAGAGGTCCAAAAGCTTGTATCTTACGCGCAGCTCAAATCATTTCGCGAACCTAATAAGTCTCAATAGGTGTTACGACCCAGGTTGGGACCACCATTACGCAGAGTAGCGTAAATATCGCCCGAGGGCCCGGGAATGGTAAAGAGGTCGTCTTCCGAGAGATTCTTAAAATCTTCCATCTTAAGAACTCGAGGCAATGAAAACTACAACAGCTAAGTATTTAAATCTAAGGAAAGCTCGAGCATCCCTCCAATATTCTCAATATCCTACTCTCTACATTAGCCTGCTGATATGACTTCTAAATAAAATACACTTACCGACAGGAACGAGTCATCCCTCCAGCCTATAGTCTACTGTACAGTTTCTAAGGTAGGGGCTTAAAAGGGTGTGGCTAAATTACCGTTCTATATCGCGATTATAACAGGATATATAATAATTTAGAAAAGAGAAGAAGAGCTAAGTTAATACAGGATTAAGAAGACTATACAGTTACTTTCTGGGCGGATATACTAATATAGGTACGTCACGTTAGAGCACCGCAACCCCGGATGCGACCGGTATCCGAGACTATATTATATACTAAATTTTTGTTGCCTAGTAGATTGGCACCTACGTTGTTTAAGGAAGCGCGGATCGGTAGCTAAGATACCCCGGTTAGGGAAATATCCCTGCTACTAAGCACGCTGGCCTGCCCTGTCTGGGCATTTAGCCGCAGCCGTAATCCTAGCCGCCCCCACTCCGAATTGCTTACCGGTGCCTCGAAGGATTTTAGAAATTAGGCAGCAGCGTCTAAAAGAGGATTTACCACCGAAGATAGGGCGAGACTCTATATCACGTCATATCTTAGTGACGAAAATACCAAATCCACCCTCATTCAGGCCGAAAACGCATAAACCACCCTATCGGACACAATCCACCTCTTACAAGGTATATTCACAGGGGGTTCCTAGCCTAGTCCTTACCGCTCTAAAAGCCGCCGGGGTCTACATATTAGGTAATTACTTAGCGTGGTGTTAAACAGCAGTAACACGCTTATATTACTTAGTATAGTGTTAAATAGTAGTAACTCTATTAAATATATATTATATAACCCCTATCTTTATTGCCTCTAGCCTAATTACTTTCTACTTATATAAACCTCGTTATAGCTATTAACACGTTGTTGCTTGCGAGGCGAGAGTCGAATAGGCAGCTCTAGCGGGCGCTTACGAGTAAGCCGTATTAGCATTATAAGTAGTAGTAGTAGAGGCGACGGAGTTGCGATTAAACATACCGATAAGAGAGGTAAATTAGAAGGCGATTAAAGGAGTAACTAGGCCTACTACTACTACTACTAAATAATATACTCTTAGCCCTACTAGTATTAATATTAAAGAAGAGGCCGCCACCGTCGCTCGTATATATCGCGGTGTTATACTACTCTTCCACGCCTTATAACCTCTAGATGACGGTCTTTATAAGGCTATAATTTAGCCTCGTATTTAAAGTTAGTAATATGGTGTCTTTACGTTTTAATCCTTAACTTAAGGAAGCGTATATTACTCTTCTTACGCTATACCGTTTTATTAGCCTACGGATTAGCTAGCCGGGCGGTAAAGAGCGTCTTCTTCGCCTTACTTAACTTAACCTCTAGGCTCTAAAGAATAGCCCGGGCGCGCTTAGCTATTACTCCCTATATTATTTCTAATGGTGAGCTAAGCTTAGGCTATTTAATTAGTCCTATATAGCCTAGTATAGGTGTAGAAGATATGCGGGATAGCGGTAAAGTCTATATATAGCTTAGAACGTCCTCTAGGAGCGTTCTTAGTAGAGGAGTATAGTGGGTATTAGTTTCTATAAGTACTAACGGCGGTATAACGTTATCGCTAGAGCTACTAGAGTCGCTAGAGTCGCTTTTAGGGCTAATTTTAATAGGGCTTATATCGCCGAGTAAGCTAGAGCCGTCGCTTAGTAGTTTATAGCCTTATACGTTAACGGTGCTAAGGCTTAGAAGTATATAATAAGGTTAATATTTTTGCCTAGGTGTCTTATTAGTCTTATCGGTCCCTTCGCTAGGCCTATTATAGATACTACTAGGCCTATTTTAGCTACTATCTAGCCTCTTTACTATCTCTACTTATATTATGGCTACCTTCGCTTCTTTATTAATACCTACTCCACTAATATACGGCCTAAATAGCTTAGGATTCCGACGGTAGCGTAGCTTACTATAACCGCTAAAGCCATAAATTAAGTAGCAGTACGTTTTAATAGGCCTAGTAGGTTCTTTTAGCACTTCTTTATACTTCGTTTACTAACGTCCAGAGTGGCTTCTAATATTTAGTAGTAAGAGTTTACCCTCTACTAAGTAATTTAGCTCTAGTAGCTTTAACGATAGTCGATACGCCTCTCTCTGCGTCTTAAGCTTCTATATATCGCTAATCTAGAGGTATTTAGGCCGTCTCTTTATACGTAAGGCTAGCGTATAGGCGTGTTTATAAGGGAGTTCTTCGTCTAGCTAATTTATATAGTTATAGCGGTTATCTACTAACGCTATCTTATAGTAAACCTCTCCCTTATCTAGAGATATAATAACCTTATTAGAGCTATTAATCTCGTTAGCGGGCGTCACTTTTATTTACTATATAATAGCCGTATACTCCTCTAGCTTATGCGTCGCATATATAGTAAGTCTAAAGGTGTTAGGGTATATAGCTGTACGCCGCTTAAAGAAGCGCGCCTATACTAAGTTATATATTTATTCTAGTGCCTTAAGCGGCTACTAATAACGCGCATTATTAATCTACTTATTTATCGACTCTACTAGATTATTTATTATATTATTATAGTGCCGGAGGCCTACTAGCTACGTATACCTTATCTAGTAGCTAAGAGTTATATTTAATACGTAAGTTTTAGCATCGCTATTTACCTCTCGAAGGCTTTTTATTTAATAAGTAAAGGCCGCCTCCTTTACTATATAGATAGCCCGTCGAAAGTACTTTATAGCTAACACGCTAAACTTCTTATAAACGTTACGAGCTATATAATTAATATAGTAGAGGTAGTAAAGGTAAAGAATATCTCTAACGACTTTAATAAGAGTAGCGTTGTAATTAGAGATAACAGAAAATTTAGTATAATTCTAATAATTTACTAGTAAATTTATTAGAGCTAACGGAGAATTTCTAGTACCTAGATACTTACTAGTAGCTTTATTAAACCTTACTACCCTAGCTAAGTCGGTGTAAAAGAATGCCTAGCTAACGTTATCTTCGCCCGGGTATAATCCCTAAGCGATAGGTAAGGTTTCGTTATTTACGTTCTTAATAACGGCTATAAAGAGGTGCAACGAGCTATACTAATATTTAAGCTATATAGAGTCTAGAAAGATTATTAGTATAGTAAACGGTAGCGCCTCTATACACGCAAGAGGCGCTAAGAAATAGAACTTAAATTAACGGTCGTATATACCGCTTATAGTATTAAGGCTCGTATACGCATTACGAGTGCGACCATCTAGAAACTCGGCTTTAGTAAGAAACGACTTTATAAGACAAAAGCTTCTTAGCTTATCTAGTAATAATATACCCTATACCTTCTTTATAGCCCTCCGGGCTTACTTATACGTTAGTATAAAGCCTCGCTAAGTAAAGAGGTAGTTGCGAGCCTCCGTAGTCGATATAGTAGAACGGCCTTTTATATACGGAGTAAGTACTATAGCTAATACCTTACGGCTTACCGCATACTTAGAGTTATTAGTATAAGCTAGCGGGCTATACGTATACTCCTTCGCCTTAATAATATAGTAGAGGCCGTTAGCCCGACGGCGTATACTAATATAGAAGGCGCAACCGTCTTTATAGCGCGCACGCCACCGATTAGTATTATTATTAGGGGACGGCTTAAACGATAAGCCGGCGGCTCCGAAGGCTCGTTTAATAGCTGTTACGGCCTCCTTAATGGAGTTATATACAACACCAACTACAGGCAATATTATGATAAAAGCGGTAACGAATTTAAAGGCTTAAAAGGCTCTAAAGGCTTAAACGGCTCTAAGAGGCGTAAGGAGGAGGAGAAGAAGGAGAAGGAGGAGAAGAAGAAGATAACGGTAGTAAGGAGTAAGTTATATTAAAACTTAACACTAAAGCTAATATATAAATCGCCCAATAGGGATAGGTAATAACGAACCTTTACACCGGCCCCTTCGGAAGACAAAACCGACTAGTATTTGCCTGCGAAACACCCTTATAAGAGGTGGATTGTGTCCGATAGGGTGGTTTGTGCGCTTTCGGCCTGAATGAGGGTGGATTTGGTATTTTCGTCTATCTTAGTCGGACTCTTATAAGTATATTTCGACTGGTCTAGCCTTTCAACAGCTGTTTCTTCGAGACTTCGAAGCTCTTATCGTAAGTGTTCGCCCTAGACTAAGTATTCTTATATAATACCGTCTAAATGTCGAGCTGGATAAGATGTCGGATCCAGCTAGCTATACGGTTGGGTGGATCTGCGCATTAATGAGAGAAAACATCGCTGCGCGCCAATCCCTCGACGAAGAGCACGATGCAGCCGACTCTGTTTCCGAGCACGATAATAACACCTACACGCTGGGAAGAATCGGGAAATATCGAGTTGCAATCGCTTTACTACCGGATAGAGAGTACGGTATTGCATCTGCCACGGGCGTTGCAAGAGACCTGCTACACAGCTTTCCAAATATCAGAATTAGTCTTTTAGTCGGCATTGGGGTGGTGCGCCAAGCGGAAAGCACGACATCAGACTCGGCGATATAGTAGTTAGCTTCCCTCGAGGTGGCCAAAGCGGGATTCTATAATACGACTACGGCAAGGCGATCTAGGTTCTCGGCTTTAAGCACTCCGGGTTCCTAAATCAACCACAGCCTCTTTTACGTACCGCGGTCAGTGACCTTCGAGGCCGCTATCTATCTAATGGCAATTAAATCTATAAGAGCATCCAGTCCATCCTTACTAAAAAGAAGAGACTTAGGCGATTATTCCAGAGACCCGAGTCTAGTACTAATCGGCTGTACCGCTCAACTTTTGTACACGCTAATAGAAACAAAAGCTGCTCCGACATATATAGCGGGGATGCCAATAAGGAAGCTAAAGCAGGTCACTTAGAGAGGGTAGTAAAGCGAATTAAACGAAGCGACGACGAAGATAATCCAATAGTACACTACAGCCTAATTGCTTCTACAAACACTCTAATAAAGAACGCCGAGATACGAGACTCCTTCGCAGAAAAGCATGATGCACTCTGCTTCGAGATAGAAGCTGCAGGGCTAATGAACCACTTTCTATACTTGGGTATTCGCGGTATCTGCGAGTATTCCGACACCCACAAGAACGAAGACTGGCAGGGATACGTAGCAGTGACGGTAGCAACATACGCGAAAGATCTCCTAGGTCGGATCCCACCAAAGCGAGTTAAGATAGAGAAGAGAGTTTGAGAAGTTCTTTCGACTAGTTAGTTTATAGGTATGTCTTACAGTTTAGAGTTAACGGTACTAATAACTGTTCAGTAAAAAAAGGTGTAGCTGAAATTCGTACCATTACTCAAGAAACAAACATCTCCGTAAGAAACGCATATACGGAGCATCACCGAGACGAGATAAGAACTTGGCTATCCGCCTCAGATCCATCAACCAATCTCAACAAAACCCTTCAGCAACGCCACCAAGGTTCAGGTCAATGGCTCCTTCAAAGCCCTACTTATCTAGCATAGAAAATCGAGCGAATTTCTTTTCTATGGCTCTACGGCATCCCCGGATACCGTAAGACTATCCTCAGTTCTTCCATCGTCGCGGATTTAGAAGGAGGAGGCACCTATTAGAAGCCCTTCTACTTCTTCTTTAATTTTTCCGATAATCAGAAGCAGTCTCTCGAGAACGCGGTCCGCTCGCTTGTTATCCAGCTGTATAGCAAGAGACAGGATACCTAAAGCCACTTGGATTCTTAATATTCTCTCTGCGGAAGTGGAATTCACCAGCCAAATATCGAATCGCTATGCAAGACGTTCCAGAAGATGGTCCAGTAAGTTGGCGAAGTCTGGATCGTCCTTGATACTCTTGACGAATGCCAGACGCGGACTTCACATCTAACCATAGGACTACTACCGTGGGTAGAAAGCCTACTAGGCTCTAATAAGATGAATGTCCACCTTCTCGTGACAAGTCGTCCAGAGGAAGACATTTATTCAGCCATTAAGACGACTGCTCGTACTCAGGACGTCATTCATATCCAGAGCAACTTGGTTGCAGAGGATATCCGGAAATATATGTACGTAAGAGTTAGGAAACACCGAGGCTTGAGTCGATGGCAGTTGCGGCCGAAAGCCCAAGACGAGATCGATGCTGCTATAATTAAGAACGCGAATGGAATGTAAGGCATTTACTCTTAGCCCTATTAAATACTTACTAAAAAGCTATTTAGGTTTCGCTGGGTTTCGTGTCAACTTCATGCCCTTGAAAATTGTCTTGGCTACCAATCTTTGCGACGAGCACTTGGATTCCTACCAAAGACATTGGATGAGACGTACGATCGGATCTTGGAAAATGTTCGTGATGCACATAAGCATTTTATAAAGCGAATCCTGCAGGTTTTAGCCTTCTCTGAATGACCGCCACGGATTGACGAGGCTATTGATGCGATTGTAATACAACCCAAGGGCAAGCCACGGTTTGATCCGGAGGATAGACTGCCGGTTCCAAGGGAAATCTTAAGATACTGTTCCAGCTTAGTGATCCTCGTAACACGAGAGATCAACAGCTTCATCGAAGAACCTTACACGGTTACGGAACTCCAACTCGCCCATTTTTCCGTGAAGGAATACCTAACCTCGGGCAGACTTGGAAAGAATCTAGCACTGTACTTTCACGAGCAGTCTGCCAAAGCATCCCTAGCGAAAGTGTGTCTTGCATACCTGTCACAGTTGGATTATCGACTTCCGGTCGCAAGGATCCGAGAGCTGTTTCCGCTACCACAATATTGTGCGCAGTATCGGATTCCCCATGCTCTAGGAGCTAGTAGCAAGGATGAGGAGGTACAAGAACTCATTCTAGAAGCTTTACTCAATCCAGAAGTGCCAGGCCCCGCTTGCTTTCGCCTATACAGCCCGGACAAGCCTTTAGAAGCATACCCTGGAGAACCAGCTCCTGGCTTATACTACGCATCTTTCGTTGGATTGGAAAAGCCAGTGGAACACCTCCTTCGTAGAGGTTTGGACGTCAACATCCATGGTGGTTGGCACCACAGCAGCCTTCAAGCTGCCTCGTATAAAGGCTACGAGAAGATAGTCCGGATCCTGCTCGACAACAATGCAGATGTCAATGCTCAAGGCGGCAGGTACGGCAATGCACTTCAGGCCGCTTCTCGAGGGGGACACATTGCTATTGTGCAACTGTTACTTGAGAATGGAGCCAAGATAAACGCCACAGGCGGCTACTACGGTAGTGCTCTCCAGGCCGCCTGCCAAGAAGGGCATGAGAGGGTAGCAGAGTTACTTCTCCAAAAACATGCCGACGTCAATATCCGGGCGGACAGTTCGGTAATCCTGTCTAAGTAGCTTCACACAGCGGGCACAAGAACATAGTTCGCACGCTTATTAGAAGAGGCGCTAATCTGAACTCTAACGAAGGAGAGTTTGGAAGTCCTCTCCTAGCTGCTTTATATTACGGTCACGAGGAAATCGTACAAACACTACTCGAACATAACGCGCGAGTCGATATTGTCGACAAGGAGGTCTACGGGAGTGCTCTTCATTGTGCTTCTTTGGGGGGGATATAAAAAATAGTGCAGATGCTCATTGAAAAGGGTGCCGACGTCAACCTTTATGGCGGAAACGATGGCTACGCACTCCAATGCGCTTCATCTAAAGGACACGAGACAACAGTCCTGATGCTACTCGATAACGGGGCCGACATAAACGCCCTAGGAGGCAATTACGGCTCCGTTGTCCAGGCTGCTTCCTACGGAGGGCATGAGAAAATAGTTCGGATACTCATTAATAAGGGTGCCGACATTCATGCCGAAGGCGGAGAAGAGGGAAGCGCCCTTGAGGCCGCCTCCTTAAACGGACACGAAAGAGTAGCCGAAGTGCTATTGAACGGTGATTCAAGCGCCCGATACAGTATACAAGACTATAACGTTGCTCTTAAGGCTGCTTCATGGGGTGGCAACGAAAGAATTGTTTGGATGCTACTCATTAGAGGCGCTAATGTTAACGCTGAGGGTAACAAGTACTGCCAAGCTCTTCAAACTGCTTGTGAAGCAGGGCACCAAAAAAAAAAAAAAATCATCCAGGTACTACTGGAGAAGGGCGCCAATGTAAATGCACAGGGTGGACACCATGGTAATGCCCTCCAGGCCGCTTCATACAGGGGATCCGATAGCATCGTTCAAATTCTACTCGACAACGGCGCCAGCGTTAACGCTAAGGGTGGTGAGTTTGGAAATGCTCTTCAGACTGCCTCATTTAGAGGATACGAGAAGGTAGTTCAGACGCTTCTTGAGAAGGGAGCCGACGCTAACGCCAGAGGTGGAGTCTTTGGAAATACTCTCCAGGCTGCGCCATTTAGAGGACACGAGAAAGTAGTTCAGATGCTTATCGAGAAGGGAGCGGATGTTAAAGCCCAGGGCGGTCGTTTCGAGACCTCTCTCCGGGCTGCCTCGTGCGGAGGACACGAAAAGGTAGTTCAGATACTCCTCGAGAAGGGAGCCGAAAGCAACTCCACAGTATATGGTGAGAAACGGGTGGATAGAAGTCTCTGAGAACATTCAATGCGATAGTTTCCAATGAGCGATAAGCTCCGAACATCCAAAGGAGCTCCTGGCCATCTAAAGGACAGACGACGACGCTCGTCTCTGAAGCATGTTGCAGGAGGTGGCGATTCAGATGCTTCTCCAAGTCCTTTCTACCGTAGAACTCTTTCGAACGCTTTTGTGCCAAAAGCTGTCGATTTCTCAGGCAAAGAAAGCAGTATGTGGGCTTGCATTGAAGCACAAAAGAGCCACCAGTTCTGGAAAGAGGCTCCATCAGGTTCGCGGTTGTGTTGTTGCATTGCCGATATATCTCATGGAATTCTGAGTTGTCCTCAGCTCTGCAGGAGACGGTAAGTGCGACGATTGCGCATGTTTTACGTTGCTTTTCCTTCTCTGCAGTCGCTTCAGGGAGTGTGAAAAGTGCTTGACACACTCGGCTGAGTCAAGTTTTGCTGGCTGGTATCGACTGGCCGGCTGTGAAGCTGATTCTGGATGTCCGGGACGGCTTGCTCTCTGTCGAACTCTTTCTTGACCTTCTCAAGCAGTGTTTGTGCCTGCCGTTGCTTCTCCTTCCGGTAGGCAAGGGTGGCGTTGCTTCTGGCGCTTCGAAGGCCCGAGAGCGCTGCTGAAGAAGCTCCCGTACGTTTCGCCTTTGATAATTGCCGCACAATCTTTTCTCTTCCGCCGTAAAGCTGAGCTTCTCTCGGGTGCTTCCTAATTCCCTTCAACTATGTAAAAGTGAGCTTCCGAGGCCGTCTAGGGCCTATCGAACGACGCATGCCGCTCACTTCCCGCATTACTGTCGACTGCGGCGCTATCCCTCGGTAGGCTGCTTGCGTGTCTGCGCCGATGTACCGCGCGAGATAATGCCGCTTAAAGACATCGGACATGGAATAGGTTGCGTAAGGAGTCGCTAATCTCCTCTAATTTTGGTGGCCCGTTAGCTTACATACTTAATACTCTGCAAAGGGGGAGTACATACTGTAGCTGTCGAACGCTTTTCCTGCGGCGTACTATAGAACGTACGGGCAGTAGATCTTCTTTATCCGGTAACCTGCCCGAGCTTCCTTAGCCATAGACGGTCTAGTAAAACTACAGTACCGTGCCAAATGGCTTAGATATGACGACGATCCGAGAGGTACGACGCGTCCAACTTCAAAAACAGCCCACACAAGCTCCGTGATTTTTACACGGCCAACCCTACCAGTTCAGGTCCTCCCAAAAGGCTGGAGATTCGGGCACAGTGTTGGGATGAGGACAGAGATGCGGACGATCGTCCTGATGATGCCAGGCCTGAGAGACCACACGCAAACGGCGGATCACTGCAAGCATTTGCAGACGTCCCTCTCTGTCACACCCAGTCATGCACTTCCGTTTGCAACTATGATTGGTCGTCTTATGCGCATCTGCTCAAACCAAAATCTCCTTCCCTTTTTCAAGCAAGCCCACATCCTCGCCGAGACTCATCGCGGCGCTTTGGTTGACTCAGCAACCGCGCCACGCAACCGCCCCCGGCCGATGACTAATTGTGGCTGGAGGTGCGCCACGTTCAGATCGCATGCCGCAAGGAGACGCCTCGGATGTGCTTGAACGAGCTCCCGCGGGTGCTGTTCCGGGTCCCCGCCGGGGGCCATCAATCTCACAGCTATTTTGGGAGCCTAGGTGTCCCCATTTAAAAGCCAGTGTCTGCACGACAAGCAAAATGGCATACACAGTCCAGCGTCTGCTCCCCGCCACCGACCATGCCTCCACCTCAACCCAGAATCGCCATCGTCGGCGGCGGCCCCGCAGGCCTAACACTCGGCCTCCTCCTCCACACCCACAACATCCCCTTCACCGTCTTCGAGCTGCGCAAGCGCCCTAGCGAAGCAGACTTCGCTGCGCTCTCCGGCTCGCTCGACCTGCACGAAGAATCCGGCCTCGCGGCACTCCGGGCATGCCGGCTCTTCGACGAGGCCCTGGCGCTCACGGGCGACTGCACGCAGCAGCAAAGAATCGCCGCCAAGAACGGCGACATCATTTTCGACTTCGACGGCGGGCTCGGCCGGCCCGAGATCTACCGGCACGACCTGATGAAGCTGTTGGTGTCGCGGCTGCCGGCCGACTCGGTCCAATGGGGCCACAAGCTGCTTCGCGCGGAGAGGAACGAGAACGGCTCCTCGACGAGCGTGGAGCTGGACTTTGGAGCGCACGGCCGACACGACTTCGACCTCGTCGTCGGCGCGGACGGGGCGTGGTCGCGCGTGCGCCCGCTGCTCACCGACGTCAGGCCGCACTACGCCGGCTTCCAGACCATCACGCTGCACATCTGGCACGTCACGGCCAAGCACCCGCATCTCGCCGCGCTCATGCGCCGCGGCACGTTCTACTGCCTCGCGGACCGGCACGGCGTGTTGGCGCAGCGCGCCGCGCAGGACTCGGCGCGCATCTACATCATGATTTCGACCGGCGACAGCGACTATGCTGCGGCCAAGGGCCTCGCGGGCAAGACGCCCGGCCAGGCAAAGGACGTGCTCGTCGGAGCGGGCGGAATCTTGAGCCAGTGGGGCGACATCGTCAAGGAGCTGGTCGCTGTGGCGTGCGACGACGAAGCGCTTCACAACGGCGGCGCTGCGCTCGACATCAATGCCTTGCACACGCTTCCTGTCGGACATGGCTGGGAGCACCGTCCGGACGCGACCTTGATCGGAGACGCTGCGCATCTTTTGAACCCGCCGGCGGGCGAGGGGGTCAATATTGCCATGCAGGACGCTCTGCTGTTGGCGCAGGCTATCGTGCAAGCGCACGAGGCTGCGGAGAAGAGTCACGGGACGTTGGAAGACGCACTCGATACTGCCATCAGGCAGTTCGAGGCTGACATGCTTCCTCGGGCGATGGAGATGGCCGAGGGCACTAATGAAGTGAGCCAGATGATGTTTGGCAGCGAGGATGGTTCTACGGCCATGGCAGACTGGTTTCGGAAGATGGGGATTGTTTAAGTTGGAGTTGATTATTACTAGATCGGTTGCATGTGTCTTCTATCCTGGCGTCTTTGGGGCCATAAAGCCGCGTCTTAGAGTGGCGAATTAATGCATGTATTGGTACATCGCTAACGAGAATAAACCGCCGGGGTATTCTGCGTCATCGTACCAGAACAAGGCGTCCGGCTTGTATTCTAGCTTTATACCTGCTAGAGTATTTTAATTAGAAAGTATAGTTTAGTAGAATAAGCTAAGTAGACTTTCTTTATAAAGGCTACTACGCTACTAGACCTCTTATAGATTAGTTTTAGTTATATAAAATTATCTATATATAGCTATTAGTTAGCATATAAACTATAAGTAATAGCTAGTATAAGTAATTAAATAGTAGAATTTCTTCTTAGAACTAACTAGTATAGTATAATAATAGGCCTTCTTCTATCTTATTTTAGAATCGCTAGGTAGATAAAAAGTATTAAAGAATTTCTCTTAAAGTAAAGAGTAAAAAGTAAAGATACTTAAAAAAAAGTTATTATATAAGTATATCTTATTAAAGGCCTATTATCTCTAATAGAATTATATTAGAATTTAAAGTTCTTATTAGAATTTTAAGTTAACTATAAAGGTTAAAGTACTATCTTATAAGCATATCTATATACTATAGAAAAGTATTAGAATAATAGGTCCTAGTATACTCTTAGAATACATATACCGTGCGTTCTACATGCTTATTACGTGCTACGTACGGGCCCCTAGTATATAACGCTACTAAGAAATAAATCCTATACTACTAAGAATTTATACTAGAGAATATAACTCTTCTAAAGGCTTTTTACTTATAATTAATCTATTTTACTTATAATTAAATCCTTTCTATTTTCTTCTAGAAAAGCAGCTGGCCTTAAAGGACTATATATAATAATTCTAACGATTTCGATGAAAAGAAATAACTTTACAATAATAGATATAAGGGGCTAATAGAGCCGCTCGAATACTTAAAGTAAATAAATAAAAATAGGCTTATTAACTCCTAAAGGCTATTAAATACTAATCGTTAATAGAAGTGCCTAGGGCATTAAATATCTAATAGGTAAAGTTATTAAACTAGAGATATCTATAGCCACTAACGAGCTATAACGCTTATGTAGTATATCTATAAAAGATATTTTAAAAGCCGAGCTTCTAGAGTGCCTTAATCACGTTAAGGTTTTATAATAGCTATAGGCAGTTCTTAATAGCGAACTTTCTACTATTTTTATACTAAACGCAGGCGAAATATATATAAAAAGTAGAATAAATAATAGCGAAAAGTAACTTAATCTTCTTATAAGAAACTTACCTTTAAAACTTAAAGGCCTTACTTAGAGCTTATATAACTTATAGATAAATATAGTAGAGATACGTTTTAGTATATATTAAGTAGATAAGAACTATCTTAAAAGAACTCTTTAAACTATTAAAGAACTATTTAAGTATAAAACTCTTTTCTAGTACGTTTAAAGACGTTTAACGAACTAAAAAAAACTAGTACTATTCTAGTAAAAGTTTAAAACATTAGTATAGAATTATATTTATAATTTTATTATCTACCGTCTTAATTACGCTATTAGTTATTATACTATGGTAATAAAAAAGGGCTAGAAGTTTATAAAATTCTATACCTAAATAAAAACATATAAGGATAAATTTATATACTAGGTTTAAGATATAGATTACTATATTAACTAAATTTACTCCTAGCTTTTACTATTTATATATATAGATCTTGTGCGCTAGTCCTTCTTTACTAGGGTATAGGTAGAAGAGAATTTAGTAGCTAAAATCTAATATATTAAGTAAATACTAGAGGTAATAAGGCCCTATAAAAGAGTAAAGATAAGTAGTAGTTATAGAAAACTAAGCGCTCTTTTACTATTCTAGCCCAGGACGTAATAGTCCCTATAAGGGTTTTAGAAATAGTAAAAAGGCTAAAAAAAACTAAAAGTTTAAAGCTTTAGCTTTTCTAAAGAATATAAGTAATTTATATAGATCTAGTATTCTAAATATAGGTAAAAAGTAGGCTAAAGGCTATACTAACTAGGTAAACTATAAAAGTAAGTAAGACTTAAAAAAAGAGAAGCTCTAATTACTTTTCTTTTCTTCTTATAGTTAGGGCCTTAAACGGGAGGTAGTTTAAAACGTATAAAAATTATTACTTTAATAAAAACTCTATTTGGTTCTATTAAAATTCGAGTATTAATAGATTATAGTTATAATCTAAACCTTATATTTTTTAAATATATAGAGCGACTTATCTTATAAAATATATAAGTTAGTATTAAGCTATTTACCTACCTTCTTAATAATATTATTATTATGTTATACGACTCTTATTATATAGGAGTTACTATATATAACTTAGAAGATACTATATATACTACTAAATTCTAATCTTACTAGAGTAGCTTATTTACGGGCTATAATACTATACTTAGTATACCCTAGCTTAGGGCTACTAGGCTAGTTATTAATTTTAGAAGAGAAATATTTTACTAGAGTATAAACTCGCTAGAGCGTATATATCTAGTAAGTACTACTAAATTTTTTTAGAACTTAGAACTAAAAAAGTTTATTTACTTTCTTTAGCTATTCGACTATTAACTCTCGCCTATAAGTAGCCTAGAAAGTTAAAAAAATAACTTTAACTCTTTTATAGCCCTCTCGTAGGTAGAAAGTATACTAAATATATATAAGAAGTAGAGCGGGAATAACTAAAATTTAAAAGAGCTCTTATCTAACTAAACTCTCTTTTATCTACGGGGACTATACTCCTATATCTAAAAAGTATATAAACTATATAAAAATCTCGCCGGTTTAGTAGATATACTACTAGCTAAAATAGCTAAGAAGGTCTACGACGAGATTTTAAATACTTATAAAAAGTATTTAAATATCTTTTTAAACGAATAAGCCGCTAAGCTATCATAATATACTAAGTTTAATTATATTATTAATCTTATTATAGGTTTTAAGCTACTATTAATACCCCTATATAGACTCTTTTAATCTAAA
Source organism: Macrophomina phaseolina (assembly GCA_020875535.1). Lineage (NCBI taxonomy): Eukaryota > Fungi > Ascomycota > Dothideomycetes > Botryosphaeriales > Botryosphaeriaceae > Macrophomina > Macrophomina phaseolina. The sequence goes on along the minus strand of JAEQDS010000075.1, from coordinate 575,449 downwards.
CTATAGATTCTTAGTAAATATATTAATAAAGTCTTAAAATAGGGGTAGATTAGATATAGTAAGTCGTCTATAGGCGCATTTATTTTCTTTACCCCTAAGATAGACAATACTATATAGTTATATATAGATTATAGAGGCCTAAATAAGGTTATAGTTAAAAATAGCTATTTTATACTACTAGTAGACGAGCTACTAGACCGCCTAAATATTATAAAGATTTTTACTAAACTAGACCTACGCGATACTTATTACCGAATTCATATAAAGAAAGGTAATAAGTAGAAAATAGTATTTAAGATATATTATAGATATTATAAGTATCTAGTTATACTATTTAGCTTAACTAACATACCTATAATCTTTTAGTTATATATCTATTGAGTCCTAGAAGGCCTAGTAGATATAATTTATATAGTATACTTAGATAATATATTTATATACTTAGCGAATAAGTCTTAGTACGTTAAGTACGTTAAACGTATTCTCTAAAGATTACGTAATTAAAATCTTTATATAAAACTATCTAAATATAACTTTTATATAAAGTACGTTAAGTTTCTAGGCTTTATTATTATCTTCTAGGGAATTATTATAGACCCTATAAGAGTTAAAGCTATTAAGTACTAGTTAGAGCTATAAAGCTACTATAATATTTAGGTTTTTCTAGGTTTTGCTAATTTTTATAGGCACTTTATATAGAATTACTCTACGGTAGTTTAACTACTAATAAGCTTATTAAAAGAGGTAGCCTAGAATTCTAATCTAGGGGCTAAACGAGTACTAAAAAAGAAGCTAACTAAATAGTATAAGTTCTAGAAGTAGCCTATAGAGATAAAATAGATATTTAGTAGACTAAAAGTATATTTTACGTAGGCTCTAGTACTATAGTACTATAATCTAAATCTTCTAGTTATACTTATTACTAATATATTAAACTATATCTACGGTAATATTCTTCTCTAACCACTATATAAAAAGAATAACTAGTACTATTAGTACCCCGTTACGTATTTTAGCTATAAGTTCGCTAGTACTAAAATATAGTATAATACCTATAATAAAAAACTCTATATAATTATATAATACTTTAAGTATTAGAGGCCTTATTTAGTATATATATAAACGCTAGTACGGGTATTATTTAATTATAATAATCTACGTTATTTTATAATAACTAAGAGCCTTACGGCTTAATAGGCTTAGTACACTAAAGTCTTAGCTAAATTCGATTTTAATATTAAATATAAGCTAGGTAAGTCTAATCTAGTAAATACTCTTTTAAGATATCTAGACTATGCCCTTAGCTTTAAGAAGAGTAATTAGTATATCTATTTTAATACTATATTATCTACGTTATAATATAAACTCTAGATTTAGGGGTTAGAAGAACTTCTACGTACTACTAAAAATCTTAGCTAAGAGTATAAGAAAAATCTATATATAAATAACGATAGTAATTACTAAACTACCTTAGTCTATTTTATTACTTATAAGAAGCATAGCGAGTTTACTTATAAGAGTATAAAACCTTTAGTATATACTCGCTATAAGAAAGCTAGTATAAGCTTAGTATAAAGCTTTATATTTTAGTCTATAATAATAGTAGCCGCTATAATTAAAATAGTACTTAAAGCTACTTCTAAATCGCTAGTTAATTTTATTTATACTAAGTAACGAAGGAACGCTATTATAGAATAGAAGATAGATAAGCTAGTTAAGATAAGAATAATTCTTTCTATATAAAAAATAGAACTTTAATAGAAGGCTTAAGAAGAGGGCTTTAATTAGTATATTAAACGAGGGCCCTCTACTAAAGGTAGACTTTATAATATAGCTATAAAAGTATATAAGAAACGAATAATAATAAGAATAATAACGGGCAACGTTTACTAGCGCGGAACGAAGTAGAAAAACCTTTATTAGAAAAAAGTTTATTAGTATTTAGATACTACTTCGTGGCGTACTTATAGAATACGTAGAAGTGGTAATTCTTCTTCTTCTTTTAAAATAGATTCTTTTAGTTTTATTACTCTATTTAATCACCTACGAGACGCTATATAATAGAGTTATTTTAGACTCTTCTTTTATTTCTTCTTATCTTTTATATAGTTCTAGCCGTTTTTATTCTCTAGCTTACTAGACGCTCTTTTATAGAGCATTTCTCCCATTAATAAATTTAGAGCCTAACGTAGGGGGCTAGTATAGCTACTAAATAGTTATAAGGCTCGTAGCGAGTACTTTAAAAAAGAAAAAGAGCTTAGAAACGTATAAAGACATAAGAAAAATTTAGTATTAAGAGCTAGGAAACTTATACCTAGCTAGGTATAAGTCTCTCTAAGAAAATCGATTTAATCCTAAAAGAATATAGCCCGAGTATTATCCTATATAGAAGCGATTTAGGTTATAGTACTTTTAAGAATTCTAAGAATAGTTCTACTTTATCGTAGACGACTACGAATAAGAAGCGTTCTATAAAGATATATAAAAATAATAAAATAGTAACTATATACTCTATCTAGCTACGGTTTATCGCCTTTAGAGTCGAAATTTATATTACTAAAAATAGCCTTACCGAGTTTATTATTAATAACTCGGGTGCAGATAGAGGCTTTATAAAAAGACTTTATTATTTTATACTAGGAATAATAATAGAATTTAGATTTTTATTCTATTTATTAATATATAAGTTTTTAGACTACTATCTTCATAGGTATATAATAGTTAGTAGTAATTTAGATTTATCGAAACTAAAAGATTTACTAGATCTAAGAAACTAACCTATTATTTTTTAAGTAGCTTAATTAATAGGCGATCCTATAGATTTCTCTAGTATAAGAATAAGCGATAACCCTACGCCGCCTATAGTAGTAGTATTCTAGGACGACTAAGCCGCTTCGCTATATATAAATACTATAATAAGCGGAGATAGATAAATTTTTCTTACTTTTAACTAGCTTCGTTAATTATTAAGAAAAAGCTTAATAGGTATTTAGTATAGTAAGGCTTTTCTAATATCTAGTTTAAGAAACACACTCGTTTTTAACGAAACTAATACGTTAAAGTTCTTTAAGAACTTTAAGTATCTTACTAATAATAATAGCTACTTGAAGAGTAAAATAGTAGAGCGCGTACTGTACTACTATAAGAATTTTATTACGAAGTCTATTAGAAAGATATATATATTTAAAGACCGCGATTAAAAGGTCTTAAAGAAGTCTATACTATATAAATACTAGAACTATAATAAACGCGAAACGCTATTTCATAAGAAAACACTATATAAGTATATAAAGCGTAAGAACTAGAAAGAGTAGAGAAAAACTATATCTAGGCTATAATAGTATTTAGTCTTCTTTTATATAATTTCTTAGAGTCTTTTAGAGAAAGGTAAGATTTCTTCTTAAGAGTAAACTAAGCTATTTCTATAAAAAATACTACGAGAAATATTAGTATTTCTTTTTAAAGAATACTAAATTAAATAGAGAAGCTTGTATATCTATAACTATAAGACGATTAGAACTTAACTAGATAAAAAGCTTACGTTAGAAGAATCTTATATAAAGCTTCTTAAAAAGAACTAGTACGTTAATCTTACTCCGCTTAAAATACTCGAAAGTATAGAGAACTAAAAAAAGTGTATTAATACGCGAGAGACTAAGTTTATCGTTTAGACTAGCCTACTATATTAATAGATAGCCCCTTAATAGACTTTATTAAATCTAAGAATACTAACTAATAAAAAAGTTAATACTCTAGCTAAGTAACTTAAAAACCTAGTAATTAGTATAAGAAAATATTTTTTAGTTACTTTAGCTAAGAAAATTTTAGATAAGATTCTAAACTACCCGATTCGTAATAATGTTTTATTAAGAGCGCGCTTTATAATTAAGCTCGTACCTAATTACTTATAAGATTAATTCGATATATCTAGAGAAAATAGGGGTAATCCTTAAAGCTAAAACTTTAGCTTAGGACCACCTAATAATAGCTATTACTATAGTAGATATAGAGAAAAATATCGTTAGCCTAAAAAGTATATAGATATAGTATATAGTCGAGACTAAGGCTATTAGTATTAGAATAATAGATAATAATTCTATCTTAGGTAGTTATATAGTCTAACGAATCGGCCGTTAGCTTTAGATTATAATAATAAGCTTTAAACGCTTAAGGCTAAAACGACGAAAGAAAATTATTCTAAAAAAGATAAGAAATTTATAACGATTAAAAATATTCTAGATACTAACTACTTCTAGATAGATAATAAGTTAGATATAAAGAACTTCGAACTCTAGACTAACATATAAGATATTTTTAGTTTAGATTTTAACAAGAACCTAGTACGGGTAATATAAGAATAGTTAAACCGTACTAGTAAGAAAAAGAGACCAGTATCTAATAAAGATATTAAAAAGAAGTACCTAGATACTATTAAAAAATTTAGACCTAGGCGTATCTAGAAAATTAATAATAATAAGATAGAAAGAATATTAAAAGAATAAATAAGAAAAGTAGAGAATTCCGCGTAAAGTAAGCTAAGTACTAGTACGAAGCCTTCGCGTAATTAGTATATATCTAAGGGCCGTAGAACGAGTTTAAAAAGATTATAAACTTTACCTACTATAGAGAACTAGCTAAAAGATATTAAATTAATTATTAGTCCGGCTATATAAAGACTACTCGAGGCGATAGAGTCGTATAAAAAGCTCTTTTAGATATATACCAAATAAAATAAGATATATAACGTAGTAAAGAAAGTTTAAAGCTCTAGATATAAAGTAATACACTAGATATAACTAGTAAGAATAACTTAGCTATACTTCTAGAAAATAAAGCTATAAGAAGTAGCGATATTATAATTAATAATTATAAACTTAATAACGAGTCTAGAAAGAATAAGCGGCTCGAAAGCCTATAACTTATATAATATAATAGGCCGGGTACTAACCACGAAGACGTATTCTATTAGTAGAGGTTTAGTAGGCCTATATATAAATTAAATAATTAATATTCTCTTTAATACTAGGTTAGAGGTAAATATAATTTCTAGAAGTGCGGCTAAGAAATATAGCCTCTTTATAAAAATTCTACTAAAGAGAATTAAAACCTATAAGATTATATTTATTATAGATTCGGCGGTAGACTTTATTAGATTTATTTTATTTATCTATCTATAGCTTAGATCGTTAAACTTCCTAGTTATCTTCTTTATATTAAAGTATAGTAGTATTAATACTATTATTAATACTTTATAAATATAGTTCACTAGCTTCGGACTATAGTATTAGACTAATAGAAGAGTTTTATATTAGATATACTTAATACTAAATAAGATAAAGATTACCTTCTATACGAGTTAGCGCGATAAATCGCTAGGCTACTAAAAGGTTAATATTTAGCTAAGGATTAAAGAAGTAGATAATAAGAATAATAAGAAGTATCTAAAAAACTAAGTAAAATTAGATATATAGAAGCCCGAGCCTATATAGTAATCTTAGTAAAGAATAAAGTCCTAGTAGAAGACGACGATATAAAGTTATAAGCGTAGCGTTTTACGCTAGTACGTATAGAGAATAAAGATAAAGATTCTCTAGAAGAAGTAGTTAAGGTAAACTAAAAAAAAGATACTAAGATACTAAAAAACTTATATTTAGTTAGGTATAAGTCTCTAGTCCGTACGCCTAGAGACTTATATCTAGCTAGATATAAATCTTCCGCTAAAAATATACCGAATTTTAAGTATCCTCCCGTAAGTAAGAATAGTAAGTAGCGCGCGTAGATATATAACGATTTTTTTTATTTCTCTTTATCTTAATCTATTTTAATAATTTATCTATTGCGAATGATTTATTTTAGCGTAAAAAGTTTAAGAAACTAAAAAAAAAATTAACCTTCTAGAAAAACTAGAAAAAATAAGTAAATATAATATATAAAAGAAAAGCTAATAAAGTATAACTAATAGATAATTCTAATTCGAATAGAAGCGTACCCGAGATAAATTAGCTTTAGAAGTAAGAGACTATTAAATAGAAAAAAGCTATTTTATCTAGGCTACTAGATAGCCCCTATAATTACTTAGTTACTAAGAAATTTAGTAAATTAGTAAAGAAAGCTCGCCTAACTCTAAAGTAAATTAAAAAACTAAATATTAGTAATATAGTAACTAAGTAAAAAAAAAAGCTACTAATTAAAATACTCTTTAACCGTAAGTAGGTATTATTCTAGACCTTTAAAAAAAAAGGCGAAATTAGTAGTAGAATTATACTACCCGCTATAATTAAGACTATTCCGCATAAACTATAGTAAGTAAAGAAAATTTAAGTCCTAAGAGCTCTTTAGAAAGAAGTTATTATAATACTAGAAAATAGACTAAAGAAAGAAGTTCTAGAGTATAATAATTTTTTATACTAAAACCTATTCTTTCTAGTAAAGAAGAAGAATAGAAAATACTAATTAATTAACTCTATAGTTAATATTAACTAAGTAATAATTAGAGACGTATACTTTCCTCTAAACGCTAATAAATTCGCGGAGTACTTTTCTAGAAAGAAGATTTTTAGTCTTTTAAATTTTTTTTCTAGGTACGACTAGATATCTCTAGTAAAGAAAAGCTAAGATTTAACGGCTTTTAATACTCTAATTAGTCTTTTACATTATATAACTATTTTATAGAAAGTAACTAATTTAGTAGCGTAGTTTTAATATACTATTATATTTATTCTTAAAGATTATATTCTATAAAAGGCTCGGAACTATATTAATAATATTATAGTTAATAGACTACGATCCGACTATAAAAATAAAAAAATTAAACCTAGTTTATAAAGATTTATAGTTAAGTATATCTAGAATCTTAATACTACGCTTTATAATATAAAGAGAGCGGGCTATATAATTTTAGTAAAGAAAATATACTTCTACTAAGAAAATATAGCTATTTTAGACTATATATATAATACTAATAGAAGATACTCTAATCTAAAAAAGATTAAAAAGATTCTAAATTAGCTACTCTATTAAAATTAATAAGAAGTATACGAATTTCTTAGACTCTACGATTACTATTAAGTATAGATATTTTATTATAATATAAGTACTAAACCGTTATATAATCTTTTTAAGAAGAATATCATCTTTAAATAGATAAATAAGTACTAAAAAGCTATAAATAAGCTTAAAATAGCTATTACTTTCTTTTCTTCTCTAATACTAATTAATTATAAGAAAGGCTATAGTAAAATTATAATATAAATAAATACTTCGAAGTATAGATAGGGCGTATACTTAGCCTAAATAGGCCGTAATAGAAAAAGACGCTCTATATAATTTAAGTTTAAAATCTAGTTCTTAGCTAAGAAAAAGTATAATAGTAGTAAGCTAAAATATAAAGCGCTTATATATAAACTAAAGAGATTCTACTATTAGCTCTATAAAGTATAATTTATAGTAAAAATAAATTATAAAGTCCTAGTTACTTAACTTTAGCGTATAGTAATAAATTTACCTAGTATACTAATTACTAGATAGCTCGCCTAGATTTACCTTATAGATTTTAAGATATAATATATTCCGGAGAATAAGAATATAGTAGCTAATATACTATTTTATAGAAGACTTAGACCCGGGAAATAAAAAGATATAAATATAAACTTAAATAATTAGATAGATACTTAGCTTAGTTAACTAGAAACTAAGAACTCTAGTAAAGAAAACTTAGAATTAAGAACTAAAAACTAAAAAAATAAACGCTCGGAAACTAGGGCTTTAAAAATAAAAAATTTTAAAGTAGAAACCGAAGATTATAAGCTTAGAATTTCTAATAGCTAGAATTAAGAAAACTAGAAAACTAGACTCTAAAAAACTAAAAAATAGAAATCTAGGGGTTTAGAAAATCTAGTACTATAAGATCTAAGACCTAGAATCTTAAGATACTATACTTTTTCTACGAAAATAGCTAAAGATAGTAGTTAAAAAAAAGATTAGACTCTTACTTAAAAAGAATCTAGTATTAAAAACCCGCTAGATAAGATATATTAGTTAAAGTAGTAGTTAAATATTATTTAGTAGTTAACGATCTTATATAAACTACCGTAGCTTATAAGAAATAAATTTACTAGCTTTAAAAAAAGAGCGCTTAAGTATATAATTTAAGAGCGTATATTATTTTAAAAAGTAATAAGAACTAGTTTAATCTAAAGAATAGTAGATAGTAATAAGAGAAAGTAGAAGATAATTTATTTACTATATAATAAGTATAGTTATAAAGAAAGAGAGGCTATATACTATAAAATAACTAATTAATACTACTAGCTAGAAGTATAGAAGAATATTAAAAAGTACTACGCTATCTATATAAAGTATTAGTATAAAGACGCGGTATAAAAAAAAGCCTAGCTATATCTATTATAAAGTTTAGCTATTAAAGAGAAATAGAAAATTAATATAATAAAAATACTATAAGTAAGAGAATATAAGTTTATTATAATAGCTTAGAAGTTAGTATTTAACTAGCCTAAAAAAAGAATACTAAGAAAAAATACTTTAAAAGCTATTACTAAATTTATCTATAGAAATATTATTTATAAATATAAATACCTAAGGATTATTACGGTTAATAAAGACCTAGAGAATAAAAACGAAGTAGAGCGCTTACTAGCTTAATAAAAAATTAAGTAAGTAGAAATTTCGGCCTATTACGCTATAGCTTATAGATTAGTAGAAGTAGAATATAAGCTAATTAGAAATTTCTTAGTAAAACTTATTACTAAAACTAACTAAAAGTAGCCTAACTATTTTTATACTATACTTTAGATAGATCGTTCTACTACTAAAATAATTACTAGAATAATACTAGCTAAGCTTTTATATAAAAGCGATTTAATTCTTCTAGTAGACCTTAAAGTAAAAAATTAAAAGACTATTAATTAGAAAACCGTAAAAATAACTAAAGAACTTTTAATAGCTAAAATAAAAGAGCTTAACTAAAGAAAAAAAGCTAAAAAAATAATAGAGCTATATATAAAAAGAAAAAAGAAAGCTTATAAGAAATATTTTAATAATTATTATTATTTTTATAATAAGAATAAGCCGTTGCTTCTAGAAACTCTAGTATTATTATATAAAACTAAGAACCTTACGCGGTAGAATAAGAAGTTTATCTTTTACTAAAAAAAACTATACTAGGTAATCTATATTAATATAGAAATAAAAATCTACCGTTTAGCTAAGTTAAATAGTATCGAGTTAAAAGAAATAGTACCGGTAAATAGATTAAAGCGTTTTAGTATAAGAAAAGGCTAAAGATAAGTAAGCCTTTAAAAAGCTAAGATAAATAAATAGTAATATTAGCGAATTAGCCGATAAGATTATATTACTATATCTAATTCTTAAGAAATTAGATAACCTAAGAAATATTAACTATAATATACGTATCTAGTAGTACGCTCGAAGAAATAGTACTAGTAAACTAGATAAAAAAAAACGAAAAATATAGTAGATAAAAATATACTATTTAGATTTAAAATATACGAAGTTAGACTTAGCTTTATTTCTTTTAATTAGTTATAGTAAGTAGTAGTAAATAAGAGACTTATATTTAGCTAGATATAAGCCTCTTAGAGTAAGCGTATAGGCCGTAATTTATACCTAGCTAGGTATAAGCCTCCCGAGTATAGGCTAGAAAAGCTAAATAGCTAAACCGTTTATTACTAAATAAAAGAGCTAGGTAATATAATAAATAGCGTAAGATTATACTAATTAGACTATATATAGCTAAAAAAGAATTAGTAGATACGCTATAAATAAAGCGCGCTTATTTATAAATAGAAATATAAAAGGCTAGCTATCTAGAGTAGCTTTCTCTCTTATTAAGGCTATAGATTTACCTATAGATATAGCTATACGCGTACGAATATAGAATCTAACTACCTAGATAAGACGCATATAATACGTAGCTAAATATAAAAATCTAGGATATATTAATATATTAACCGTAGCTAACTAATTTATACTCTTTATCTCTACTACTAAAGTTTCTTTAAGCCTCTTATTCTAAAAGAGTTTTAATCTATATATTCTTTCTTCTTTATTCTCTTATATTCTCTTATATTTAAGATGCCTACTTTAAAGCTTAAGTAAATTATAGTCTAGCGCTAGTAGTTTATTAAAGCTAAAAAACATATTTTAAATACTCTTAAAGCTAAGTATTAATTACTAAAGTCTAAGTTCTCTTTTAAATCTTTCTTATCTAGTTATTTATTTTAAGAGGCTACGTCGCTAACGTCTACGCCTCGTACTCGTATTCTTACTTACTATTAGAGATATACTTCTACTTAAAGTCTTAGAATATAGATAGCGTCTTATATTAGCTTCTTAGATACCTAAGAATAGTCTTAGTATAGCTAAAGTAAATTAATAATAAATAAGAGTATATTCGTTTCTACTAGAAACTTACTCTTTTAAAATATAATTAACGAAATTATTAATAATATTCTTCGCAATAAGTTTTTATTCTATATAACTCGTTCGTATATAAAAAGTCTAATTATAAGCCTATTAAGAATTTTCTCTAGTAGCGCTTAATCTATCGCTTCTTTAAATTCTTTTTAAAATATTTTTCTAAATCTATTTTCTTCTTTAATTACTTTCTCTCGCCCTTATAAGATACTAAACCCTTCTATAACCTAAGTTATAAGATTAGTAGTATAAAAAGTAATATAGTAGATAAATAAGTAAATTATAGCTAAAGATTTAGAAGTCTTTAATCTAAAGACTCTAAGTAAGATTATAAAAGAACCTATATTAGTTATTTAGAAAACTTAATACTTAGAAAAAATTCTTAAGATATTTAATTTTATAAAAAGTATAGAGTTACTTACCTATAAGCTTTAAAAGCTCGAGCCTAGAGAGTAGAGAAAAAAGAAATATATAAAGATTTATAGTATACTAGTTACGCTTACGAATTCTACTAGTAATAGACTCGTAACCCTAGCTAAGATTATAAAGTAGAATACTAAGATAAAGAAATTAGCCCTAGATAATTATAATTTAGTAATAAGAAAAGTAGATAAAATTAAAAAAGAAATACTTAAGAATAGTAGTAAGATAATTACGAATATATATAGATTTTAGAATAATATTATAAAGGCTTAGAATTAAAAGGTAGTAAAGGCTTTAGTTTCTAAAGATTTAGCCTTATAAAACTACTTAAGATACGTTAGCCCTTAGACTAGATATAAAATACCTTTTAAGTATATTATTAAGTAGGTTAACTATATAATATACTATTATTTTATAAAGCGCTATTATATCTTCCTTCTCTTTCTCTATTCTATTAGTAAAGATTAGAATAAGATATACTAGACTATTACTATCTATAGTTCTAATTCTAGAAAGAGTAAAAAGATACCTAGAAATATAAATACTCGTAAAATTTATACTATATTAGATTATAAAAAGATAGCTTTAAATACTACTACTTATAAAGTAGTAGAGGTTTTTAAGAAGAAAAAAAACTTTATAAAAAATAATCTTAGTTTTCTAATAAATTATAAATATATTTTTATTAATTAGTAGACCCTATTCTCTAGAAGAGTTAAAATAATTAATCTCGTATTTTTTCTAAAAAAAACCGTCTATTTAGTATCGGTTCCTCTAAGAAATCTAAGAATAAGAGAAAAGTAAGTAGATTAATATTAGCTAAATAGAGCCCCTCGTATTAACGTAGAAAAAGTTAAGACCTTAATAATCTAAATATTATTATATTTCTTAATAACTACGCTAAATACCTTAATAATAAGTTTAATCGCTAGATCGCTTATAATAAAAAATATTATTATAAGTACTCTACTAGTATTAAATTAAATCTAAAGAAGAGCCTAGATAACTTAAATTTTAGTAAGAACTATAATACGCTAGTAATCTTATTATAGACCTCTACTAGTAATTAGCCTTATACTATATACCTTCGAGACTTATATATAGTAGTAAAAATTAAGACTAGAAGTACTATAATAAGAGAAGAAATTAGTAATATTCTCTTAAAAATTATTAAAGATATTTCTAATAATTCTTTTTATTAGATAAAGAAGCTTAAGATTAAAAAGTATCTTTTTATCTAGAGTTATAATATTAATAATATAGATTTAGATAGCTTTAGATATTTTAAGAGTAATTCTAAGTAGAAGTTATAGTATTACTACTAGAGCGAGTAAGATTAAAAGAGATTAGAAAAAAAGTTAATTAAAAATAATAATTAAGAAACGTATAATATTACTAATATATTTAGTATTTAGAATAGATATTCTAGTACTAATTTAACTCGACTTTAGTAGGCCCTTAAGAAAGATATCTAGTACTATTAATACTATATAAAGCTCTTTAATAGAGAACTCTTTTATAATAGATATTACTCTTTAATAATCTTTATACTTTTTACTTAGCTTATTAGGTAGTATTCTCTCTTATAGCTTTAATAGGCGGTAACTAGTAAGACTCGCTATTATAGCTTTATTAGTTATTTTAAGTTAGTTTAATTTATTAATAGCTTAGTTTCTTTTTATAGAGTACCTTATCTATCTAAAGAGTATAAGCGTGCGCTATATTAAGAATATAATAGGGCTATTATTAACTATAAGATACCTCTATATAATAAAAAAAAAGCTAGATAGACTTATAGAATATATAATAGAATTTCTACTAAAGAAAAAAAGATATTTAATAGTTATACTAGACGTAGTAAGTTAAATAAGTTATCTATAGTCTTTAAAAACTAAATAGCTAAAAGCTTTAAATTAATAAGATTTAATATAAAGCTAGTAGCTTCTAGTATAGCTATTACTTTAAGGTCTACGATTCTATAGAGGTATAGCTAGAAGAGCGAGTCTACGCGATAAATTTAAGCTAATACCGTATTTATTAGAATTAAGAAAGATAAAAAGCTAAAGCTATCTTATATAGAGTATAAGAATATTTATAAGACTAATCTAGAAACTAAACCATCTACTAAGAGCTATAGTAAAAATAGATTTAACTTTATAAAGCTATTTAATAAGTACCGTACTAATTTATTAATAAGTAGAATCTATTCTATACCTAATACCCTTATTAGAAAAAAGAATTAGAATAATCCGTTAGTAGTTATAAATACGAATAATTAGTTTATAGCTAGTAAGAAAAAGAGAAGTAATTTAATTTAAGAATAGTAAAAAATAATAGCGGTTTTAGTTTACGGAGTAATAAGATATTAGTAAAATACTAATAGAATAATTTATAAAAGATAAGATAGTTACGACCGTAATATAAATCTAGAATTTTAGAGAAATTTATTAGAGACTAAAAAAGTAAATATAGCTAAGTAAAAGTACTTACGTAGAGAGTAGAAAGTTTAAGAAGAGACTTATATCTAGCTAGATATAAGTCTTAGTTTATACGTAGTAGAATTTATACCTAGCTAGATATAAGTCTTCTTAGTTATTATACTTAACTAATATTCTTAGAAGCTTTAAACTTATTAGTAAGAGTAATTAGTTTACTCTATTTACTTTTACTCTTTTATTTCTTTTCTTTTTTTATTATTTTTTTTTAGCGTATTTAGTTCTAGGTCTACTTTTAAAGTTATTTTTATTATAAATTAATATTTCTTTAGAAAGATATCTTTCTCTTATTTTTTAGTAAGAAGATAAGGGCTCTAATTAGTATATTAGAAGAAAGCCCTTAGTACGAAAATTATAACGCCGGGTAATTAGTAATCTTAATAAATACTACGCCTACTTCTATAGACTATAAGTCTTATATTTTTACTTTTAGAAGCTACTAAGGGACGATAAGCTTAAAGCTCTAAGCGAGATATTATAGAATAGAAGATAGATAAGCTAGTTAAAATAAGAATAGTTCTTTCTATATAAAGAATAGAACTTTAATAAAAGGCTTAAGAAAAGAACTCTAATTAGTATATTAAATAAGAGCCCTTTACTAAAGGCGGACTTTATAATATAACTATGAAAGTATATAAAAAATAAATAATAATAAGAATAATAATAAATAACGTTTACTAGCGCGAAATAAAGTAGAAAAACCCTTATTAGAAGAAAGTTTATTAGTATTTAGATACTACTTTATAGTATATTTACGGGGTACGTAAAAGCGATAATTCTTTTTCTTTTTTTAGAATAAGTTTTTTTAGTTTTATTACTCTATTCGATCGCCTATAAGACGCTATATAATAGAGTTATTTTAGACTCTTTTTTTATCCCTTCTTATTTCTTATACGGTTCTAGCCGCCTTTATTCTCTAGCTTACTAGACGCTCTTTTATAAAGCGTTTCTTCTATTAATAACGCCTTCTATATAAATATATAAGAATAGCTTACGAAAAGAATACTTTTAGTATATAATTAGTATATAATTAACGAGTAAAGACTTCTATACTATAAAGAGCGGGTATATATACTAAAATATACTTTACTATATAAGAAAATTCTACTTAGAAATTATAATAATTTAAGCGGTAGCTATTATAGAATTTATTATATCTAAGAAGTACTTTCTAAAAAGTACTACTAGAAAGATATTACTATAAACGTTAGAAAATATATATAAAGCTATAATATCTACTAGCGTAATAAGACTCGCTAATATAAGCTATATAGATTATTATAGCTACTACTAGTAGCTATCTAATTCTATAGATACTACTTTCTTAATTTTATTATAGACTTACTAGAATCTATAGAGCGAGATAGTTAAATATATAATATAGTTCTTATACTAGTTAACTATTTTACTAAATATATATATTACCTACTAGTTAGAAAGATAATTAATAGAGTAATACTTATAAATCTTATTATAAATAATATCTTTATATAATTTAGGCTATCTAATAGCCTAGTCTTAGATAAAGGCTTAATATTTATAAGCTAGTTCTAGAGTAAATTATACTATAATCTTAAAATTAAGTATAAGCTAAGTATCTTCTTTTACCTATAGATAGACGGCTAAATAAAGAGGTAAAATTAAAAGTTAAAGATATATCTACGCTACTATATCTCTTAGAACTAGTTAGACTAGGTAAAGCTTTTTTAGTAGGCTTTATATATTTATAACTAGAAAACCTACTCTTCTATAGACTTTATACTAGTTTAACTAGATATAGGGGTAGAACCTAACTTCTAAAATAGAATTTAGAATAACCTTAATAGAAATTCCCTAACTAAATTAGCTAAAGTAGTAAAAAAATATATAGAAAATATATAAAAAGTATAGAAATTAGCTATAAAATTTCTTAGATACTTCTAGAAGCTCTAAATAAAATATTATAACTAAAACTAAATTAAAATATATTTTAATATTAGATAACTAGTTCTTTTCTTAGAAAGAAATATTAAAACTAAATAGCCTTATAAGAAACTTGATAATTATTATCTAAAACTATTTTAGATTCTAGAGAAGATTAGCTTTTAGATCTACTACTTAGATCTACTATAATCTATATCCCGGCTATATAATATTTTTAATATTATACTACTAGAAGTTTATATAATAAGACTAGAATTTTAACTACTACTAGTTAAAGAAATCGATAATAGAAAATATTAAAAAGTTAAAGCTATAGTAGCCTATAAAGAAGAGCTACTAAGGTAATATCTACTTAAATAGCTTAGCTAGCCCTATAAATATAATAAGTAGAAGTAGAAAGAGAAGCTAGATAATTATAAAAAACTTTTATAAGATTATCTTAAAGAAAATTCTATTCTCTAGAATATCTAGCTAAAACGTAAGCGAAATATAGATAAAATATAGACTAAAAGCTAGCTATAGTAAGAATACCCCCTAGAATTAAAGAATAAAAAGAAATATTAGAAGAAATACTTAATTTATAAAAAAGAGCTCTATTATAAACCCTAGAATATAAGGGCTTTATAATTCTATAAATAAAAAACCCGTATAAGAAGAGATACCATAAAAGCTAAAAATCTATAAAAATAATAGAGCTATATTATTAGTACGTCCGTATAGAAAAACTAGCCTTAAGAAAAGACGGCGCGTATAAATCTAAATAAGATAGTAATAGAAGCTCGTATAAAAGCGATATCTATACGGTATAGTAAGACTACGAAAATACTAACTAGATTAAACTTCTATAGAAAAAGAATATCTATAAGAAAAAGATTATAAATCTTAAAAGCTAACTTTAAACTAGAGAAATAAATAGAATAAAATTAAATAACTTATATAATCTAAGAAATAATAGTCTAGCAATAGAATACTTCTATAACTAATATAGAAGTTAAATTCTAGAAAATAAATATTAGTATTTAAGTTACGTATAGTCTACCTAATCTACTTATAAATTAGAAGCCTTAGTAAAGATTTAATTCTTAGAATAATCTAATACTATAACTAATCTAATAGTCGTCTTAATCTATAGATTATTATAGCTTTTTTATAGTATATAGATATACTTCTTAGATAGTACTTTAATCTTTATAGTTAACTTAAAGTTTTAATATAACCCTATTAAAGGTAATAAGCCTAACGTATACCGCGTATTAATATATTATATAATTACTACTATTATTTTAATTCTTTATTTTTCTCTTATTCTTTAAGATAAACCCTTTAGCTATCTAATTCTACTAGACGATTTTAAAGCCTAGTAGAAGAGGCCGCCGTTATACTTTAACTACTATTTTTATAAGAAAAGATAGTTTCGAGAAAAGAAATATTTAATAATAAAATAGTATTATTTAATACTTAATACTAACTAAGTAATATAATAAATAATATTAATATAAATAATAATAGTCTTTTATAGCTAACTATAGCCGACCTCTTTTAGGTTATTTAAGATATATAAGGCTAGATTAATAAACTATATAGATAACTCTAGAAGTAAACTAATAAGAATATCTAGCTCTATTAATAAATAGACGAACTTTATAACTAAGCTACTTTAATAACTTCTACCTCGGTATCTATTTATACTTTAGTATTAATAACGACTTAATCTTCTAATAAAAGTATAAAGATAGCTAAGCTAGATCTATTCTATAATAATTAAAAGAAGCTCTAGACTTTTCTTTTATAACTTAATCTATACTTTTTCTTTAACTCTAGAGACTTTTCTATTAATAATAAAAAGGTAATATTCGCTACTATCTACTTTTATAATATTACGATATAGTAGTTTAAGCCCTACCTTAGAAACTAAATAGAGAAAGAACTAGAAGTATATAAGAAAAATACTAAGAAAATCTTTAGAAGCTATAAATACTTTATAACTTAAATTAAATAAAGCTTCGAAGATCTCGATAAGATTAATAAGACCCGACGAGCCGTTATAAATATCTACTAGAAGACCTTAGTAGTAGACTATACTATAGAATTTTAAAAGACTATAGCGTATCTAGACGACTAGTCTAACCGCGCCCTTATAGACTACTACTACCGAGGACTTAAAAAAAGAGTTAAAGACTAACTTATAATATAAAATAATTCTAAGACCTTAGATAAGCTTATTAAGCTAGCTATTAAATATAATAACCGCCTCTTCGAGCGCTAATTTAAGAAGTATAAGATAAACTATAAAACTAATACTTCGTATCTAGCGCGCCCTAGATATACTTAAAAAGAAGAAGATACTATAGAGCTAGATAATATTAATCGCTAAAACGATCTATTTAAAAAAAATAACTACTATAAAAAAAAATAATAGCTATAAAAAAATAACGTAAAGAATAAACCCTAGAATAAAAATAAAGATTTAAAAAAGAACTATATATCTACTATAGTAAGACTTAGAAAGAGATATACTACTATCTTAAAAAAAATAAATAAGTCTTAGCTATAACGTAAGAACTAAAAAGCTAAGAAGTCTCTATAGTTACTAAATAAAAAAACCTCTTTACCGAATTTAATAAGTAATATAAAGAAAACTAGAGCTCTAAGTATTAAAGGCTTAGCTAAATAGTCTACTATAATAATAACTATACTACTTACTAGAGCGATAAGAATGCTATAGGCTAGTATTTTAAGAAGCTATAATACGTTAATATAACTTTAAGAATAAAGAAAGAGCTTATTAAAGTCTTTTTTAATAATAAGAACCTAGTTAATAGTAATATAAAAGAACTATATAATAGTACTCTAGAGTTAAGTACGACTAATAATAAGTAATAGTAGAATAAAACTATACTTATAAAAATAACTAAATACCTAACCTAATATAGAGAGATACGCCGCGTTATTAATAGTCTAAAGTCTATAATTACCTAGATTCTAGGCCCTATAATTAACCTTAGAACGTAGTAATATAAGATATAGTAAGAAAAGATATATATACGCGTATAGTAAAATAATACCTAGAACCTCTAAAAAGAATTACTACTTAAAATAGCTAATAAACTCGTATCTTAGCTAGAAAATAAGGTATAAGGGATATAATAATAGTAAAACCTATAATATTTTTATAATATAGTCTATACCCTCTATTAGTATAATATAGTAACTAAAAATAGGAATATCTTATAATAAATACTTTATAAAAAATATGATATACCTACTTTCTAGTATTAGATTTAAAATAAATAGATCTACTAGAGGCGACTAATTAAGTATAGTAGATAGACGTAATAGAAAATATACTAATTCTAGTAAATAAATAAAATAAATATATCTATTATAAAATAATAAGATAACTAATATTAAAAAACTAAATAGCTCTTCTAGATAAAAATTCTAGAAGAGGCTATTAGATAGATCCTTTAACTAGATTATATATATAATAAACGAAATTATATCTACTAAATTAAATCTATATCGACTTTTATATATTCTAGTTATATTCTATAGGAAAAAGGTAATAGCTATAATTAATAGCGATATATAAGGCGTATTCGTCGACTCTAAGTTTATTATTAAGAACTAACTACTCTAGTAAACTAAAAATTATTCTTATTAACTAAATATAATAAATAGCTTTCTAGCGAAATACGAAAATAGCTAAATAAGAATTAAGATAGAAAAAGTACTTCTTACTATTAATAATTACTAAAAATAAATTAATCTTAACGTAATAATAATTTCTAGATATAATATTATTCTAGAAATATTATAGCTAAAGATTTATAAGCTATATATTAGCTAGAGAATAAAGACTATTATATTTTCTAATAAATACTATAGACGCTATCTCGTAATAGTAAAAAAAGCTAATAAAGCTAGAGTAAAACCTTTAAGCTAAGATAACGAAATAATAATATATTTATAGATATTAAGACTATTAGCTATCGAGCGCTAAAACTTATAATAAGACGAAAAAAAAAATCTATATAATTTATATAAAACCTAGTAAAAATACTAAGTAAAAAACTTTTACTCGTATAAAATAGGGCCTTATAGATAAAGATAAAAATAGCCTAAAACTAGTTAAAAAAGACTATTTCTAGAGACTTAATAAATAATATAGCTATCTAAATAAAGTAGGTACTAGTCTTCTTAAATATAAGAGCTATAATAATAAAGATATTTTAGTAGCTAAGATTAGCGTAGATTTTAGTAAAATTATAAGGCCTACTATAGATAAATTAGCATCTATACTAGAATTAGAGATAGTTCTATAAGAATTCTAAAATATACTAAGAATATTCTAAGAAAGAGATAAAAAATAACTACTAAAGTATTAGCTATAGAATTATAAGATATCTCTACTTTTAAAAATATAATCTATTTTTAAGCCTATTTACTTCTTATCTAAGACAAAGGCTAAAGTATTATAAAAATATATTAATAAAAATCTAAAACGAGAATATATACGACTCTTATAATTATTAATAGAATATTTTATTTTATTTATTTTAAAAAAGAATAGTAAGCTTAACCTCTATATTAACTATTATTAGTTAAATAATATTATAGTTAAAAACTAATATCTACTATCTCGTATTAATAAATTATAGAATAAGCTTTATAATACTAAGTTCTTTATAAAGCTAGATCTTTAAGAAGACTACTACCTAGTCTATATTAAAAAAGATAAAGAATAGAAAATAGTATTTTAAATATAATTTAAATATTATAAGTATATAGTAATATTCTTTAGGCTTACTAACGTACTAGCTATAAAGCGCTAAGGCTTAGATAGAGAATTACTAAGCTATATTATATAAATAATAAAGTCTAGTAAGTAGTCGAAAGAAGATAACTCTCTAAGAAAAAAGTAGATAAAAGATTTAATAAAGAAAGATAAGAGAAAAGATAAAAAATAGAATAAAGCTTTTATTAGCTTATATTTTATTTATAAGTATTACGCGTCTTAAAAAATAAAACTATAGTACTATCTAGAGCTTTTTATATATACTTATTTCTTATATAAGTAGATTCTTCTAGATATACTATATTAGAAATCTAATAAGAATAATTTATAAGAAATAAGATTCTAGCTCTAATTCTTATCTATTTTATATAATTTTTATATCGTAATAACTAGAAAAGATTAAACTTTTATAATATATAAAAAAAATTTTAGTAGGGGCTATACCTATTTAGTTATTAGTTAGTAAAGTAGAATAGTAAATTATACTATCTTAGTTTACTACTATAGTTTACTACTATAGTTTACTACTACTATAACTCCGAGGTATATTTATTATATACCTTAGATAGTATTCTAATATCTAAGATAATATATTAATAAGCTACGCTTATATAAGCTTACTTATTAATATTTAATAATAAAGTCTATAGATTAGACTTAAATTTAAAAAGACTAAACTATAAACTTTTAATAAAAATTACTTTAAATAATTTAACTTATTAAAATTTTTAATTAAAATATTTATTTCTTAGTTATTTTAAAATAAAATATAATTTCTAATATAAATCTATTTACTAGACTAAATTTAGCTTAGTATAGATTTTATTTTTTAAATATTTTAGTTTTTTAACTATAAAGTTTTTAGATTTAGTCTAGACTTAAAAAGACTATAGATTTTTAGTAAAAATTATTATAAATA
Source organism: Macrophomina phaseolina (assembly GCA_020875535.1). Taxonomy (NCBI): domain Eukaryota; kingdom Fungi; phylum Ascomycota; class Dothideomycetes; order Botryosphaeriales; family Botryosphaeriaceae; genus Macrophomina; species Macrophomina phaseolina. The sequence continues at coordinate 554,436 of JAEQDS010000075.1, read as the reverse complement.
ATTTAACTTACTAAAATTTTTAATAAAAAAATTTATTACTTAGTAATCTTAGAGTAAAGTATTATTTATTATACTAAAGTAAAAAGTATAAACTAAGACTTTTTTTAAATAATTAGTAAAATTATAGCTTTTTTTATAGTTTATATATAAATATAAAAAATAAAAATAGTATAATAGTAAACTTAATATAAAACTAAATCTAATATTTAAGTAAATTAATTATAATTAATCTTTATATATATAAAATAAAAATTTTATTTATAATAATTCTTAGTTTATATATTTAGTAAGTAGATTAGTATATATACTAGATTTTACTAAAATAAAAATTAATATTTTAATAGTCTTTAGTAGTATAATAAACTTAAAAAATTATAAATATATTTATAAATAAATATTTAGTATATATTATATAACTATTTTAAAGCTATTATTATAAATATAAATTAAATAAAAATATTTAGATTTTAATAAAATTTATATTTTCTAGCTTATATTAGGCTTAAGTCTTTATAAATCTTAAATTTTTTAAAAATAAGTTTAAAATCTTAAAGACTTAAAGTTAAAATAAAGATTAAATCTAAATTACTTATTTAAAAAAATAATCTAGTAGAGAATAAAAAAATTTATATATATAGCTAGCTAAAACTTAGATAAAAAATTATTTAGCTATAAATATAAATTTTAATCTTAACTTAATTAAAGATAGTATAAAAATATATTTTTATTAGTTTATAGACTTCTAGATTATTATATTTATAATAAAAAATTAATAATTAATTTCTAAGTCTATAGTTTAACTCTAAGAAACTAGTTTAAAAGTATTATTTAGTCTTAAATAAATCTTTAAATAGTTTAAATATATTACTTAATAACTTTTAAATAAATAATAGTAATACTAGTATTTTTTAATAAAAATTATTTAGTAACTATACTAGTTTCTTATTCTAAAATCTTATTCCAAGGGGTTAACCTCCGGGTAGGTACGGAGTACTTAGGGGGGTAGACCCGGCTTAGGCCCTTTAGGCTTGCCTACTAGGCTAGATACGGCCTAGTACGGGCCTTAATTTTTGGTTTTCCTAGTTTTTCGGCTATAAAGTCCGTGGTTTTAGTCTAAACTAAAAAAAGCTAGGCTATAGACTTTTAGAAAAGACTATTTCGAGTAGTTTAGCTTATTAAAATTCTTAGCCAGGGGTTTTATTCCTTAGTAATCTTAGGGTGGAGTATTATTTATAATATAAGATAAGGTAGGGTATTTATTAATTAATAAAATACCTAGAAAGATTCTAGTAGTAATAAAAACCTTAATAGGTTATAAACGTATACCGGACTAACTATACTATATATATTATACTTTTTTTTCTTCTCTCTAGGTTATTCTTCTCGTAGGTAGCAATGCAACTAATAGTAATACCTAGATTACGTTACTTAAGGGCCCGGTGTGTCTAACAGCCAGATAACTATAAACATTAGGTATAAGTACCCTGTAATTTTATATGCGCCTGATGCTCACGCTCTGCAGGTAGAGACTACTAGTCCGGGGCTAGTAGCTCTATAGATTTCCCCGCTAGCTCCGTAATTTGGATACACGCAAGCCGTTCCGGAAGCGCCATAAACACCGGCGGCACGAGCACGGCGATCTAGTAGTATAGCGAGGGCTGCGGTAGCTTCGACTAGGACTTCAGCACTGCTAAGGGGGGTAGCAGCGTAAGCCCCTTCGCATCTGGAAATGCATCCTCCACAGGAAGAACTACCACCGGTACCCACGACTCTGTGCCCGACGGTGAGTGCCGACGCGCTACGCCGTATTGCTTCTTGCTGCCGGCCACCCGCCATCGCCTCATTCGCAAGCGGGCAGATCCCGCGGCATAATTGCAGGATGCTGCGGTGCCCTCCGTGCCGCGCTGAGACGAGCGCCACGCCTCTGGCCAGAGTGCCCAAATAATCTGCAGCCGCCGTAACACGTGCCTGTTTGAGAACGCGGGACATCGCCCGGCAGAGTCGCCTATTGGTCGGGGAACCACGGTGGTTGCTCCTTAAGGTTTACGCAGGGTAGCCCGTCTCGCTATTTGCCGCGCCGACACTCCCCGGACGGCAGGGACGTCGTTTATTTAGCCTTAGTCTCCTACCTCTGCGTCAGTCTCGGTCCCGTCAATGCTTTGGAGCTGGTATGCGGACCTCACTATTATGCTCCTTCTCTCCCAGCTCCATCTCGTTAACCTGCCAATCTACCTTCTCAACGCGCTCGAATTTCCGTTTTCTATAACCTCGCCGTTCCCTTGCACGCATATCGGCGAAATTGCCGCCGGCGCGTCCTCACGGCGCAACCTAAAAAAATGGCAACCCTAGAGGCCTACCTCGGGCCTTTGGCGGCCGGGCTACCCGAGCCTAATTACGTTGACCCGGAAACCCGCGTCTCCGTCGTTCTAGGCACGGAGGTCTCCCTAACGGCGTTGATGGCCGTCTTTCTTTCGGCGCGCTTTTACACCCGCATCGTCGTGACGAGTATGACCGGATGGGACGACGCGATTATAGGGCTAGCTGCAGTAATAGCCGTCGCGCAAACAATAGTCATCTGCCTCGGAACGAAGTACGGCATTGCGTATCACTTATGGGATATTAGGCCGGACAACTTATCGACGGGCTTTAAGGTATGTAACTAGTTTTGAAAGAATCCTAGTCAAATAACCCGCGGACACCGCGCGCACAGACATAAAATCAGCAATCCAAAGTCTATAGATGGAAGTAGAGTATATCTCTATAGGCTTTACCGCCATTTAAGAGATAGCTCGAGGGCGCTAACTTTCTTTATAACTCGTTCGTAAGGCGTAGATGATGACGACGAGCGTTATACTCTTCTATCCCGTTGCCGCGTTGAGCAAGATATCGGTCTGTCTAGGTTACCTAAGGCTCTTTCCTTACACGGCAAATTGGTGGTTCTGCCACGTAATGATCCTATATAGCGGTATGTGGGGGGTAGCTACCTTTCTTGTAGCTATCCTTCGATGCAGGTAAGTGTGTCCTCTCGATCCTCCCGCGATATATCGTGCTACGTGTAGACGGCCTTAGGCAGTAGAAGAAGATGGCTAGGGTAGGCACATATTAGCTATACATTAACTCTTTAATAGACCAGTTACTCTCTTCTGGAACCGATTCTTTTGTTCTAGATGCAAGTGCGTCGATCCCTTGGCGTTCTTCGAATCTGCGGCAGTACTTAATTCCCTCGGAGACCTCCTCGTCTTTCTATGGCCGGCAAGATTTCTTTTTGAGCTGAAGATGCCATTGAGGCGCAGGCTAGGCCTCATTACCTTGTTCTCTTTTGGATGCTGGTAAGATATCGCGGGTTGCCGCATTATTTAAAGTATACGAGGCTAAGTTTAAAGTTTCTAGCGTCTTCGCCGCGAGTGTCGTCCGTATTATCTGGCTGCCCTCGAATTTTACAACGGTAGATGTTCTCTGTATGTTATTCCTAGCGTTTACTTCTATTTCCGTGCGCCCTCTCGGTTTCGGCTATAGAAACTAACCCTTACCGTATCTAGACTATACTGCGAGGAACCTCATTGCCATGTCTGTCGAGGGAAACATCAGCATTATCTGCGGCTGTCTCCCCACCGCAAAAGCCTTCCTCGCGCACTTCTTCCCCCGTGTCTTCGGCGCCACCCCCCGTCCTGTTGCCATGCATCCCGGCGTAAGCAATTACCGGCGGCGAGCCCGGCAATATAACCGCAGCGGCTCCCGCACTAACCCGGCCTTCTTTATCGCTCGCTTCGGCTACAAGGACCGCGAAGCCTATGAATTGCAAGCCGGCGACAGCTTTCGCGACTTGGATGAGCAGAGGCTGGTCGCGCATGTCTCGGTCCCGCCCACCTCCGGGATCGTCAAGATGCAGGAATTTGTACTGAGGAGCTCGCCATTGGACCGCGAAGATACGATGGCAGGAATGTCGCAATCGAGCTATGTGGAGACCTCTGTTGGTTGCCATGCGGAAGATAGGAAGAGCACGGACACGCGTAATAGTGCTCGAAACGGGCATAGGAGTTGAGCTCCACCTGCGGGACGAGGGGGAGAGGGCGAGAGGGCGAGAGGAGGAGAGGAGGAGAGGAGGGGCGGGAGGAGGAGAGGAGGGGGGAAAGACGGGGGAGGGCGGCGCCTGGTTGGCTCACTCTTTGCAGGTCCATTCTTTGTTAAGTAGGGTAAATTCGACATCCACACCTTAGAGTTAATTCACTAAATCCACACGTCCGTTCTGAATTCACACCTCTAATATGCCACAGTAGTAGTGTGGTATAACGTACTTCATAAGCGAATTGTTGGAATGGAGCAAAAGGACGGAACTCGTCCAGTTACTCCATATTGCTAGGGGGCCTCTTATACCCCCACCCCCTAATGTCAGGGTCGGTGGAACTGACGCATATATCTAACACGAATTAACGTGGTTCACCACCGAGCGGCCCACCTCCCCACCAAAACACGCGTCAGACAACAACTTAACGCGACGCATCACCACAACAATATTTAATTATCCCAAAAACCTCGGTATATCAACCTTGCCCTACATGCTATCCATACCTACGCGTCTGCTAGCGTACGAGCTGCATGTCGCGAGCATCTCGCACTCCGATCGACCGTACGAGCGCGACGGAAAGGACGACCCCCACGCGTAGAAGTTAAGCCTCACTATAAAAAGCTTACTAAACTTAAAGAGGTCGCGATAGTTAAACGTATACTAGACCTAGACTTAATAGGATTTCCGCCCTTAAAGGATGTATCACGCGATATATCTAATAAGCTACTAGCAGAGCGGGGCGCGAGTACTATAGGTAAGAACTAGCCGGATAGGTTTATTAGACGTAAAGATAAGCTTAGAACCTACTATACTTAAGTATATAACTACTAATAAGCCTTAAATAAGGACCTAGTAGTTATTAAGCAGCAGTTTAACCTCGATTACTCTATAAAGGAGAAGTACGGCATCCTAGATAAGAATATATATAACTTTAACGAGACTAAGTTTATAATAGACGTAATAGGCTCTGTACTAGTTATTATAAGCTCTTTTGTTTCTCTATATCTACCCGATTGGCCGTAAATTCGTTTAATCTCTCGTTTAGACTTCTTTCGTGTCCATCGCGTCCGTGTGGCCGCTGCGTCGCCTTACCTAATGTATGTTGCGCGCCCTACCACACCTTCTCCACGTTGCATCGGCCCCGCCTCTCGACATGCGCGCCCGTTGTGAACTCGTTAAACCTTCTCTCCGGAATTCGTTTTAACTCTCGTCAACAGGCCGCCAGCTCCATGAGCATAGCGGTGTCCGTTCTCGTTCCACTATTTATCCTAATCGCCGACCAGATCGAGCCTCCGAAATCCTTGTCGGTACGACCCGCGTCACCCATTCCCATGGCACAATGACACAGCATCCAGAGTCAGGGCTGCCTCAAAAGCCCGGTCGGGTGGAGGGGTAGGTAGCGGCTCGCTGGGCTTGCCAGCCGGAGGCGACAGAGACAAAGAGCAGGCCATGCTTCGTGCACCCGGGTAGCACCGGGGGTCTGTAGGGGCACCCTCTTTGGGCAGACGGATTGCCGTATCTTCTGTCTCGGTGCCTTCAGACTATCCGTCCGCACCGCGTTGCTGGAAAATGCGTCGCGGCTGTAGGGACTTCCGATCGCACCTAGAAACAAAGAGCAGTCCCGCAAATTGCAGTGCCCTTGGCTCTGCAACACTACGGGACTGTTGGGACCGTATTGCCGGGAGGGTGACTGTTGTTTCTTCTATTACCGCGTCCGTCTTGCTGCCGGGTGATTAGCGTCAGAGTCAAGGTTGCTCTAGACCTCAACGTCGAAAAGCCTGGGTGGGCGGGATTCCATCTCTTGCTGAATTGCTAGATGGGGCTATTATTTCGTAATTTCTTTTTTTTCTCTTATCCTTGTGCTACCTTGATGCTCACAACTGCTGACGGAACTGCTCAACTTAGTTAGGGTAGGCAATGGATGCTGTTTCGATGCCTGATGGCCAGCACCTTATTGAGGAGGCTCCAGTGGTTCTAAGCTGGAGTGATACTGATGATGCTTCTGTTGTTTTCTTGCGGCCGGACCCTCTAGTGACTTTACTTCTTAGCATCGACACGTCTAAAAACACGGCCGTCTTCCGGATGCGAGTTCCCTTCCAGGTGGATTCGATCCACAACTGCCTCTATGCCCTGGTCGACCCTGGCGATGTTAGCGCCGTCCACGTGTCCCCCCTTACCACTGCAGTCCCGGAGCCTGTGCGGCGGTTATTGGTAGGCGAGGGGTCTTCGCATGATTTGGTGAGAATGGGCTTTCAGCTCGACAAGCCCCCTACCGTCGTAGGTGCGACCCGCTTGTATCCAAGAGGCAAGCCTGGTGGAAACATTCTGGCAAGTCTAAGGCTTTTGACCAGCACCAGGGCCCTGAGTATTTTCATCGCGGGCGAAGGCCTGCAGCTGGAGCACCTTTCTAATTTGGCAAACAAGGACGCCGAGCTTCAGGCAAGAACGCGGCACTACAAGATGGAAATGCTGTACGAGGGCAGGGGTGGGAAAGAAATTAGCGAGCTTCTGTCTCCATTCACCCTGCGTTCCGCCCACAGTGCGGCAGTTAGCGCCAACGCTCCGGCCATCGGTCCTGCGAGGACGCCCGGCGAGGAGCCGCTAGCCTGTGGCGAGGTGCAGCCCGGACTCCCGAGGCTTTCACCCGCCTTATCCGGTAGCCTAAGGGCCGGAGGAAAGAGTAGGCCAATCCTCGTGCTATTTACTGAACGACCACTCACCGAAGCAGGACGAGCTTCCCGCGAGAACTCTGGCGCACCGTCTCCGATAAAATTACCCGCCGCCGCCGCCGTCTCCCCGTCTCCTCCTTCCGAGTTTGTCCGCCTACGCGCCGAGATCGGCCAACTCAGGAAACAGATTCAAAGTCCGTCTGTTGTTCCCGGTACCCCGACGGAGGATGGTCACATCCTAGACCGCCTTGATGCTCTCGAGAACAGGGTACGTACCCTAGAGGTACAAGATAGATCTGTGGCCGGCGAGGAATTCCGCCAAAGCTTACTGGAATCCCTGGTGCCCCGTCTGCTAGAAGATACTCCGCCTTTGATCGACAAGCGGCTGGACGACTGTACGAATGACTGGATTGCGAGGCACCTCCCTTTCACCCTATCTCCAAGGCTTCGTTGTCTCGGAAGAGCGGACGGGATGAGCGTTTGGTAAGAACTGGGGTTTGGACTTCATCGCTCATTGGTAGGGCGCAATGCATCTTTTTCTTGATTGCTGTAGAGTGTGGTGCAGGGAGTCAAGCCAGCCGAAGAAATCTTTGACGGCAACAGGACTGCATTTAAGGCTTGAAGACTTAAGTCCGAGCAGCTTAATCCTGGAAGCTGATGGGAGCGTCTCCGTCTGGTTGGGCTGGGACGAAACAACACTTGGCTGATACTAGGCTAAATTTTACCCTTCGTTGTCTGGTACGGAATGCAGGGAGTCGATACGCCCCCATATAGATGCGCTCGGGATTTCTCTCTTCCAGCGCCATGCTTAAGGCAGGCGCCTTTGGCCAAGCCTGCCTAGTCCTTTTTAACCTGTAGAATAACCCCGCGGCTACGTGTTACTGGTTTCCCTCTTGATCCGGCGGCGAATCAAGCCAGCACCTGGCCTTCCTTTTTACCCTAAGATATATGGATTGGATTGAACTAACCAGGCTACGCTGTCTTCTATGGAGACAGAAGAGCCATCCCATGTACAGTCCCCTACAGAAAGTCAGTAGGCAGCTGGTCAATACGCAGTCCTAACTCGTCCCCTAGTCACCTTCCAGTCCCATTTCCTCACCCAAAAGTGCACCAAATGGCTTAGAATTCTCATAGGTTCAATGCAAATGGAAGGAGATTCGAATCAATGAGTCACCAGCTAGTGCCTAGTTGGTCTATTCTTTATAATGTTTCCTTCTCCTGTTGGTTCTTTGTGTATACCGCAACGTCTCCGAGTGCGCAACTACCTTCAGCGTGGCCGGCGTCGGCGGCCTGAGGGCTTTATCGCACAACTCGATGGCGCTTTTGATCAGCGGGGCATGGTGGTGTAGCGGAAACTGTGTCTGTGGTCACCTATATCGTTAAGAAGCTGCTTTGCCTGGGTCCTAAGCTGTGCGGCGTGCTCGTAGAGCGAAAGGGGGCTGTCGCCGGGTTGCAAGGCGTCGGCGACCGCCATAGCAGACAATCTGGTATTGGGCGATAGCGGATTGCCGGTAGAGCGGGCTTGGTACGGGGTTGCAGGGCGATTGCTCGTGGTTGTAAGTTGTAATTACAACAATTCGTTCTCGCTGCGAGGTGGTTGATTTCCCTCAACTTTCCCTCGCCACCATCCTCCGCCCGCCCCCGTTCTGCCTTTTAGCTAGATGCTGAATATATTTATATATATATATATATGCATCGTGGCCGCTCCAAATCAAGCGAGGACGTGGTACTCGCCTCAACGCCCTCAGCCAAGCAGCGTCCAATGTCACGACCTGCCTCCGCCAGCACGCGCCGAGAAGACTCGCGTGGCATTGAGCATTCATCCATGGCCAGCTCTAATAACGCTACGATGAATGGAACAGGCATCAAGAATCACAAGAACGATGGACCAAAGCTTGACTGGGAGAAATTCGCCAAGTCCGGCTTCAGCATCCGGCACTGGCCTGCGACATCCGACGAGCCATCGAAGAAGCGTAAGCGTGGGGCCGACCGACCGCCAGTGTGCTGGGCCAGCGGCTGCAAGCCGTCCACGCCGGCCTCCGCTTCGGGGCCTCACTACGGCTCGAGCGGCTGGTCGCAGCACGCCGTAGCGTGGTCGGGAATACTTGCTATTGGCCGAAGCAGCGGCCAAAAAGGTCTTAGCATCGCATTGGTCACTTCTTTGGCAAAACCACTAGTTGTCGAAAACATCAAAGGTAGAATCGTTGCTCATCGTGAGATTCTGTTAAGGGATTTTTGAAGACAAAGAGCTGGCGACCACATTTTCTACCGCTCTTTCAACGCCAGCAATAACTGACCGGCCTACAGGGGATTACTCTGTAGTACCCGTTCTTAAGCCACGCTACCCTTAGGCAAGGTGATTCACACAGTATAGCGGCTGTCGGATTCTGTGGTACTTTTTGGGTGTCGTCGGCGCCAGCAAGCTTGTTTAGTTTCCGCCTTCGTATTGAATGAGAGCTATTTGATATATGCTGTGAGCTCACATTCCTATGCGTCGACTCCACAAGCGCCTCCATCTGCTTTTCCATCTTCCTCATGCGCTCTTCCATCTTCGCCTGCGTCCCCCCGGACATCTCGAGCGCGCTGCACAAGCGCCTGATCTCACCTTCGTTCTTAGCCACCTGCTCCGCAAGCTCTTCGTTTCGCAAGGCAAAGCCGGTCGTTCTGCGTCACAATGACATTGAGCAGGCTAACCACATCGTCCAGGGTCGAATCGGTGAGCACTTCGGACACGTTGGTGGCGCGAGCCTTTCGCTGCCCCGTTGGTTTGCCGGTGTGGAGGGGCGGTAGTCGGTTTGTGGCGTATCCGCCCCATCACCTTCGTCCACAGACATTGTAGGGCCGACAAACTCGAATTCGTAAGTCTCTGCAGATGGCGCAGGCGACCTTGTCACTAGGATTTCTGACGTCAATGATTTGACCATTCTATTGAATTTTGAGGAGGGAGGGGTTTTGTGGGATGACCGTACATCTGGTGATTGCGTACGTTAAGCTGCAAAACCCGGTAGTGCGGCGCCCGGTCTCGTATAAGCCGAACTCGCAAGGCACTGTATTATAATCGAGGCTTGGAAGAAAAATAAAGGCCTTAGCTGGCGCCAAATGGGACCTCTCTATGATTTCCATAATATCGCTGTCCACATAAGGGCGAACGACTATAGATATAATCTATTTAAGAGGCGTGCTGGCAGGGTACTAGGGCTTAATAACGATACGTACTAGAACTCGTGGTTTCCTCTTCTTAACGTAACACTTAAGAAGTAAGAGCACGTAAAATAGTATAAGAATAAGTATCACGATAGTCTAGAGGGTAACTATCTAATACCGTAGAACTAGAAAACTCTTTATCGTACTCGTAACTTTCTCTAACCGTTCTGGAGAATAATGCAGCTTACTAAGGGCTATCGTACGACGCTTAACTATACGTTATATACTATAGACGTTCTTTGTAAGCACTATAATCACGCATTCAATAAGTATAAAGATAACTAATAGCTACTTAGCTAGGTACTTACGAGCTAGCACGTCTTTAATAAGTATTATTACCTATTAGATAAGAGCCCTACGTACGCCGCGGTACTTATCCTTTACCCCTTACAAAGAAAGGCCAATATCTAGAAGAACTAGCTAATGGCATAGTATAAGGTCTTTAATAGCGTTAAGAAGTTATAGAAGAATAATTATAAAGGGCTACTAGCTATCTACTTAATGTCTTCCTTAGCCCTAAAAGTATAGTCGGATGAGTATAATCTTCTCGCTTAGGAGCTTAATGTTATTAGCATAATACCCGACGTCGACGAATACGCGTAGTCCATCTGCGGGACTACGCAGGTCTGGTACAGTTTGTCGCATCTGTTTGGGTCGGAGGTGTTGCAGCCTTCAGATGGCCAGGCATGTGTTTGTTGCCCTCTTGAGGGTGTTCTGCACGTGTGCTCTCCAGCCGAGTTCCCGGTCAAAAATCACTCCCAGTAGCTTGACCTAGTCTTTTGGCTCGATGAAGTGGTCTTGCAGCACTGGTGCTTGTCCCTGATGAAGTGAATAAGTTCTGTTTTCTTCGCTTCGAACACGGGTCCCGTCTCCTTTGCCCAGCGCTCTCTATTCTAGGGAGGTGGTCCCTTTGAAAGTCTCTGATATTCCTCTACGCTAAAAAGCTGGTGCGCCAGCGGAAGCAGTCGTCAGTGTAGGCCGAAGCTTCTCCGGTAAAGTCACTAATGGCCTGCCTCAATGTTGGAAATCTATTCACTATAATTGGCATAAATTCCGATCCACTCTATGCATTGCGGCCCATTCGGCGAGGGCTGTCCACACTACCTGCCTTGACCAGGCTTTGTGAGGTAGCCTCGGCTGCTTCGTTGGGCGACGTGGCCGACGGTAGAGCTATGGCAGCTGCTATATGCTCAAACAGCTTTTGGCATATCCGCAGTCTGCGGTTCTCAGCCTGCTCAATCTTGAGCACCCAGTCCTCGATTGAGAGATCTAATTCCACAAGAGCTTCCTCCTGCTTCACAAGGCTCTCTCGAGAGAATACGACGGTTTCGCCCTTTTTGAGATACGAGATCATCCGCGTGTGCAGATCCCGGCGGCCAGCACGAAGTGATTTGTAGGTTTTGCGTAAATATTCACACCTTTCATCCAGGGCGCGAAGTTCCTGCAACGTTATTAGCATCAACGTGGCTTGTCGTCGGATTCACTCGCAGACAGCTTACCTTTGAAAGAGAAGCCATGTCTCTAGGAGTGAGAACTTCAAATCCTTCAACTCGTCCGACTGCCGCTTGACACAGCTTTTCTCTTTCCGGGCTCAGCAGTTTCGCTACCGTTTCCATAGCAGGAACCCCTCTCGGCAGTTTCCAGGTGTCCGCACCTTCCATCTCTGAAGAGCTTGTTTGTGAGCTCTTACCGCATTGCGCAGTTTGCTGAGACATGTTAAACGAACGCCCTGTGTCCATGACTGACTGATCCGGCCTCTTCCTGCTGTGGGCGCGGATATGATCGTGCTTGTTAAACGATTCTGGGGAGGAGGATCCGATGGCTACAGGAATGGAGCTCACAGGAGCCGAAGAGTCGCTGATAGGGGTACGTACGGTACCAGAATCGTTCCTCTGCTGTCGACAGATTGCTGGCAATTTCTTCATATGTAAGGGCGGGGACTTTGGAGGAAATTCTGGAGGAATACCCCCACCATTGTCAAGGGTAGAAACATTCGTCTCAGCCCTCAAATCTGGCTTCCCGGCCTCAGTAGTCGCTGGGCTCATGATCGGTGACACACTCTTGGGAGTGGGCATGCCGCGGTCCTTATCAGGCTTTAAAGAGTCCAACGTTTGCAAATTCAGTGGGATTGGTATTTGTTGCGGTGTAATGAAAGCTGGAGCGAGAAACAAAAAAGGAAAAAGAAAATCGAATCGCCGAACAGATTCGCTCGCTAATGTGCTGCAGGCGCGCTGCCTGGCCTCTCACGTGCAGGGCTTTGGGGAGGCGTTTGAAGAGGAGGTCGGCTAGGAATGATAGATCCGTTTGTTAGCTGCATGCAAGGCATTTCCAGACAAGGCATACTTACGAGAATCCTGTAAATCTTCCTGCGAGGTAGTCACTGGACGAAGTGCCTGCAACTCTTGGACATTGATCTGTCGTCCCCTCGATAGTGGTTCTGTACCGCTGGAAGAGGCGCGGCCCTTACTGGGTCCTATGCGGCTCTCATAGCAGTAGCTGATCGTTGCACGAAAAGCCCAGTTGCTTTTTTGGTCGAAAATTGCCGAAGGTGGATTAACACGGACTTTTTGTTCGAACGCTAGAGTTGGTACCTCGATTAGCTCGCCAGAACGGCCTATGGCGTTTCGCTCGCCGGTTAGATCGTTATTCTGTTGTTTAGGTCTCTCGAGATCCTCCTAGAGATCTCCAACTAGCGCAGAGGAGGTTGCAGTGAATTAAAGCAAATATAACTCAACGTCTGGACGTTGCCCGCTCGACGTAGACGATTCCCGGTCTAATATATAGATCTGGTTATTATGCATCACACTAGTCTGGATGTAGCGTCGCCCTGGGCTCGCCGGAAGGCTGCTTATCCAACGCTCCCTTTAGCACGCTATAGCTGGACCCTTCCCTGCGCAAGGATGCATGGGATTTAGGTTGGGAAGTTGTGTTCGCGGGGCCTCGACGTATGATGAGCCATCGCACGCCACTCTTGTCGCCTGTGAGGCAGACATCCGCTCGAGAGCGAGCGCGAGAGCGAGTGCGAGGCAGAGGGACAGAAGCTTGTCCTGCCGCCAGTGACGGGCTGACTGCAGCTGGGCCCTGACGATCTCAGTGATTTCCACTCTCACCCCTCTTGGCAACACCGCGGAGTGCTGATGCCGCACCCGGAGCGTGCGCTGTGTCCTCAAGCGAGCCCTTCGAGCGGGCCGCGTAAGGAGAGCCGCTGATGTACCATTGAAAGAGGTTTCCCTAATTTTAGAACGCCCTGCCGCGGCCGCTCTCAGCACAGAGAATCAGGAGCGTCCAAGCTGATGGCGGGATCGTCGCGCCCATGCCGGCCGCGCAGCCAATCAGAGCCGCACGAGCTATGGCACGAACGGTGAAAGAAGCAATGCTGCGGAAATTTCTGCTGCAGCCTCGCGCTGGTGGAGCAGGGGCGGGCGCCCCAACCCCTGGGGCAGCACCTCGCGCACACACGCTCCAAGAGCTTCGTTGAGCGCCCCAGCTGGCGCGGTTGCAGTGCAGGCGTCGATGATCGCTGATCGCCGCCCACACGGCCTGTGCAAAAAAGCACGCCCCGTCTCTTGCTTCCCCGGAGCGCCGGGCCAGCAGCCAGTTTGTTCGCTGTGCGCCCTGCTGAAACCGGCCGAGCGCCTACAAACATTCGGGCTAGCGCCAACAACCCGTCAGGTCCGAGTCTGCGAGTAGGCAAGGCTCCCAGGAGCTCAGTTTTAAGCTCCCAACCTGGATGCTGATAATTCATACGCCCCGTCGGCCTCCACGGACCATAGGGAAGAGCTAACGTTGAAGCGATCGTTACGTCTACGCTGGGAACTCCCGGTCCATCCAAAGCCCCCGCTTCAAGAACAAGATACGAGGAAGTAACGTTCCCAGAAGGAGAGACAAGAAAGCCAAAAACCGAGACCGACAAGAACAGAGCGAAACTCAAACGATAGTAGAAGAAAGAAAGGAAAGGACCCAAAGTGCGAGGGCTGTAGCTTCTCGATTCTACGTCCGGTTAATCTTCAGGCCGTCTGCCCAAGCGCTGCCAGTTCCTGTAACGGCGTGGCAGCTGGCCAGGCCATAAGCTTTGCCGGAGACCCTCTTCTTTTTGCCGTTCCGTGACTGTCCGCAGTCGTCCCGCCGCCGTCGCCTTGATCGCCTTCATATCCGCTCGCCACCTCTCAGGTAGCCGATCCAGGTACGTGCCGTCCGGTCGCTTCGTCTCTGGCCACCCACCAAGCATGTGCGACATATCGCCGAACATCTTGCCCACTGCTCTCCGGAGCTCTACACGGTGCTCAAGCCATCGCCTGCACTCCTACAGAAAATGCTTTACCGTTTCTTCTCCCATCCCGCATGCGCATTGTGGCGCCTCCGCTCTTCGGATCTTGTGCAACGACTCGTTCAGTCTTGACCTCGAGGTCCTCAGCTGTGAGATCACCCCTGCCTCTACTGCGCTCAGCCGGTCGTAGAGCTTTCTGGTGTGGTGCTGCGAGAGCGCTCTGTCCAGCGTGTGGATGAAGCGTCCCGCTCCGATGCCGTCCAACTCCTTCGTCCAAGCTCGAGAAATAACCAGATTAACTTCTGCAAGTGCAACCGCCTGTGGAAGCACGCTCTCCGGGATGTCGTTTATCCGGCTGTGTAGCCGGCAGCGCCAGTCTGTTCGCCTGCTCGTTCCCTGGCACTCCCGTGTGCGCCGGCACCAGCGGAGCTCGACAACCGGCACTTCTGTCCTCTGCACCTTACTGAGAATGCCGAGTATCTGGTTCACAACCACTTGGAAAGTGTTCGACTCGCTCGTGAAGCACGTTAATATATTTAAAATAGAGCTCTAGCTTCGCACTGCCATTCCGCTTTTCTTCCACCAATTCCGCCCCGCCGACCGCGATGATGATATAAGCCAAGACGCACTCAGCGAAGACGACTGTCGCCAACTCGAGCTCTTCTCTTCGCTGCTCAAGCCCTTCAAGGATCCTACAAGACACATGGGAACGTAACGCGAACAAGGCAGGCTTGGAGGGCAGTCACGGAGCACTATGGGAAACGCTGTAAGAGCATGGAATATATGTGCGCGCACCTTGAGCGCGCTACAGAAGCCATTAACAGCACCTTGGAGCCTTCAGCGAACCCTATGCGCTTGGGGTTGATGCTGCTTTCTACAAGCTCAACGAGTACTCCGATGAGACAGACAAGACACCTCTCTGTCGTACTGCTGTTGCCCTCCACCCTAGTATGAAGTACGGCTACTTCTACGAGTATTAGGCCAAGCACCCCAACTGGATTTCACGCGCTAAAGGCTCTGTTCGTAAGCTGGATGGGCGCTACAAAGCAGCTTGGATTGAAGAGGACACCGCTGCTCGCAGGGCTGCTGCACAAGCTGCAGAACCTACGGAGGACTCATCTTCCGAGGACGGTTTCGTGAAGTTTAGCCGCGTTACAACAAGATTCACTCAAGTCAACGGCAAGAGGAGGAAACTCGCTTCGGAACTTGAGTTTTTTATGGAACTCGGAGTCACTGCAAGCAAGGTTAAGGATCCGCTCGCGTGGTAGCTTAAGAAAGGGGCCAAGGAGCCTATACTTCAACGAATGGTACCTGGCTTGTTTAGTATTCCTGCAATGAGCTCTGAGTTTGTGCGTGTCTTTGGTCAGACAAAGCGCATCATTACCGATGAGAGGGACTCTCTCAGCAACAAAACGGTCGAATCTATTGAATGTCAGAAGCATTGGATGAGAGCGAGGCTCTTTGGCGAAGGCAGTGGGTGGGAGAAGCTATACGATATTTGACGAATTTTAGCATTTTCCCAACCCAATGATACACTGCGGGCTTCCTATCTAGGAATGATTTCATCCATCCATCCAACCGACAGGCCTTCGCTCCTCCGTCGGAATCGGTCGGGTGAATGGAAGCACTGGACACGGAAAGGTCGGGATCGGCGTCACGTGCGAAGACAGCACTGGCACAGCCGCCATTGCTCACTCGCCCCTTATTGACATATCTGACTCAATAGACGTCTCACTTGCAGATCCTCAGGCAATCCAACAAGCCGGAGAGCTGGTGATTAGCATGTGGTTGGTCGCGGCAATGGTCTCCTACGCCGAAGCAGCCAAGGTAAAACATGTCATCTATAGTGATAGCAAGACTGCTTTTCATCTTCTCCTCTGCCCGCGGTAGCGACCAGGCTAAGAAGCTGTTGGAAACGTTCTTCGACTGTTCGACTAGCTCAAGCACGACAATGGGCCGCAGGTTGAGTTCAGGTGGGTGCCGGCGCACCAAGGAGTTGTAGGAAATGTGGGGGCGAACCGCCTGGCACTACATGCCACGGAGCATGCGCGGCACCCTCCATCAAGCGTTCTAATACGATCCTCGGCATTATCCAAATGTAGGGCAATATTCTCGAAGGATTGGAGAGAAGTCTTCGAAATGTCTAGGGGTGGCGAATCCACCCGCAAGCTCTACCTTGCACTGGCGCACTTCCACCTAAAGAAACTTTACTACCAGCTAAGCTATAAAGAAGCCTTAGCGATCGCATGGTTAAGGGCCCTAAAAGCGATCCTAAACGAACCGTTGTACAAAATTAAGCAAGCAGAATCGCCAAGCGTGCGACTGCGGGGCTGGAAAGCAGATAGTTAAAACATTCCCTGTTAGAATATTCACGGTGGGTGGATCTCCGGGTCAGATCGCAAAATGATCTTAAAAGTAGATTCGGTGACGTCGCGTTTATGATAGGAGGATGTTTGGGCACAAAAACGCCTGATGGAAGATATATGGGTGGCCCGCCGGATAAATGGCGGGCAGGCACGCGCGCAAGTCAAAGCAACAGCGACCTTTGCTTTGGCTACTGGAAGATTAAATGCAACCGAGATTAGCAGGCCAATTGCTTCCTAAGCAGCTGCATCCCTTCTCCTAATCAGCTGTCACGCTAGTATAGGGACTGACAGCAACTCGGGAAACGGTGTCGATGGGAATGGCATTAATAAATAGAATACTTTTATCTTATTAGAAGTTCTCGCCGAAAGATATAATATTAGTAAATACTTATAGAACGAGTAGAGTAGCTGTTGGAATATCACGTGTGTGTACAATAAACTTTAGCTTAGTCACGGAAGAGGACGGATAAGAGAACTCCCCTAAGCGTCCCTCTTACGCCTTATGCCACTCATTCTTAATTGATGGTATCACTACTAAATCTAATAGTTATAAGCCCGGATATGCGTTTAATGCCTTCTGCTATCTAAAGTATTATCTATAACTACTTTTTAGTTATTCTAAGGCATCTAGTCGACATCTAAACGGCTTAAGCATATAGTACTACTAGTAGCACGCAACCTTAACCGTTATTAGCTAATTAAAGGCATATACTACGGTATAATAATAGCTAATAATAGCTAACTATACCTATTATAGCATAGCTACGTATAAGTAAGCTATAGCTAATACTATTACTACGTTTCTAAGCGATTAGTCGATCTATCGGCCCGTTTTATATGTGCAACTAAAGAACCGATCTAGTAAATAATATATTAAAATTAATAACTATAATATTCTTAAAGCTAATTATTATTCTAAAAGGCTCTTAAGACTAGAATATCTACTTTAACCTTATTTAATTACGCGTATAACGCACTAATATATTTAAATATATTAATCTAAGTAAGCTGGAATATCTAGTCTAATTCGTGGTACTAGTTAAGCTAACTTAATAATAAGAATAAATAATCGACTATTACCATCTTAATCTCGATAACTATAAGAAGAAAAAGAAGAACTATAAGCATATTTATAAGAAAATTAATAATTTTTTAATAGTTATTAATAACTTTATAGGAGTCTTGCTTTAACTAATTCTTTAGAATCTTTCTAATACGTATTCTTATTATTAACTTAGAGTTCTATAAGTAAGGATTAAGCTATCTACTACTACGTAAAAACGTCTTATTATTAACTAACTTTATTAGCTAGAAAAGCCTTCTAATAATTAGAATATAGATAAGTAGCTAAACTAATAGAAAGAAACGGTTTATAAAGCTAAAGCTCTAAAAATATTAAAGATTATATTAAGATAAGGTATTAATATCTTTCTTAATTTATTTCTTTTATACGATTTTAAATATACTATAATAGCTATTAGAGAATCTTCTAAAATAGTAAATATTAAACTAAAGGTTACTAACTATATTACCGACTATTATAAGTATATAAGATATAAGTAAGTAGCCTAAGATAAAGATACTACTCGAATAATAATAGTAGTAATACTTTAAGGTAAACTCTAATTAAGAGGTCTACTACTAAGGCTATATCTATATAGTATACTTTACTAGATATCTAAATACTATTATCTAAACGAATAAGTATGCCTATCTAGATAAAAGCTAAAGAAGAATATTTAGGCTTAGATTTAAAAGAAAATAAGTAATCTATATACTAAAGTAATAGTCGAGTACGTACTAGCTAGAGAAGCTAAAGAAAATAAACTAACTAATAAAAATTAAAATTATTAAGACTTAATAGCTTAAGCGAAAGATTCTAAGAATAAGAATTTAGTAGTACTTATAGCTATTATTACTATATTATTTATAGCTAAACGTAGTAAACTAACTACGCTATAGCTTTTATAAATAATTAATACTAGCTCCTCATACTATATATATAACTAATATATAAAGAAGTAGTTTACTAAAATATATAACATAGGTCTAGATAACTATGTTATAAGCGGTAATATACGTATTTTAGTCGAAGTATTTAGTACTATTACTATTAAGACTTATCGTTACTTAACGTAATAAATTCTAATACTATTAGATACTACTTATATATTTTTATTTATAGCTAATCTCGTATCGATTACTAAGGTAAATAAGAAAGGGGTTTATCTTAATATAAGCTACCTAGTTCTTTATAAGAAAAATATTATTATATATAAACTAATGCTCTACTAAAACCTCTACTTTATAGAGCTTAATAAGGTAAAGAATCTAGAGAATTAAATTACTATAGAACTTATAATCTATAAGTATCTAGTAAAGTAATAGTATAAAGTCTTTACTTATATATTATCTTCTATTATTAAAGCGCTACTAACTACTACTAAAGATATAGCTATTACTAAAGATACTATACCGTAATACTATAATATATATACTCGAGCTAAGGCTTATTAAATTATTTTATATAATATAATACCTAAGAAATTATTCTTAGAACTATTCTTCTAAATATTATTTAATCTTATTTAGATAATTGAAGCTACTAATAGGTATATATAGATAACGTATCTTAAATACGTAGCTATATAGTATATAATTATAATAACTTACGTTAATAAGAATAACTACGTAGATATTATTCTATTAATAGAACGAATAATTAGAAAATACTTTTAACGAAAAGTAGTCTTCTTACATTTAAATAGAGAAAAGTCCCTAGAAACCACTTTTTAAAGAGAACTAAAAAGAAGAGAAATTACCCTTAAGTTACTTATCTTAAAAGTAAGAGTACTATAGATTAGTAGTAATTTATCTAATTATAATTAGTCTAAATACGTCTATATAGCTACTTATATCTCTAATCGAATACTAGCTAAAGAACTTAACTAAAAGACTCTATTTAAGATAGTTTATAGTAAGAAGCTAAATATTAGCTACCTACGTATATATAGCTATAAAGTATATATACTAAATAAGATAATTCTATGTACCTAAAAGCTTTAGAAAAGAGCGCTAATCGAATATTTAGTTAGATATAACTCTACTAATATCTTCCGAATCTAGATACTAAGTATAGATAAAATTCTACGCGTTAGAGATATTACGTTTAATAAGAATAGTAAGTACTTATCTTATAAATAAGAGTACTATTAAGAAGTATCTAAAGCTAAAAAAGAATAAACCCTTATATACTTATAAATTTATCTAAATAATAACGATCTTATATTATTCTTAGCCTTATTAACGAGCAACGAGTTCTTAGAGAATAAATTAGTTAAGCCTTAAAAATAGAACTAAGCTATAAAAGCTAGAAGTAGCTATTAGCTAAATTTACTTATTCGACTACTAATATTATTACCGTCTATAACGAGTAATAGATTAAACTTATAAGAAGAGTAGCCTAAAAGTAGTCTTTAAGTACGCTAAATATAGAGTACTAGAATAACTGCAACTAAAGATAGTTAAATCTAGAATAACTAAGAGCCTAAGCTAGATTTAGAAACTATACCTATAACGCTCGAATAATATTACTAACTAGCTCCTTAAGCCTTAGAAAATAATAAAGAATAACGATTAAGACTTAGACTACTAACGCTAGTCTAGTATAATACTAATCTAGACTCTATAGCTAGTAGAGGTAACCGAGCACTAAGAAAATTAGAAATTAGCCCTAAAATAAACCTAAATTCGATTATTTAAGATAAAAGAATACGTAGATTAGTCTATATTATATAACTCCTACTTAATTAGTACTTAGATTAAGCCTAGAGAACTATATTTATTATAGCGTTATCTACTAAATAGCTAATATATAGGCACCGAGATACTCTTCTATCTAAGTCTAAGATATATAATAACGCTCTTACGTATCTAATAGGTGCTGAATTTCTTAAAGTAGTAGAAACGAAACTATAGAAAGTCTAGAGTAAGAAAATATAGAAGATTATTTTAGTAATAGATATATAAGATAATACTAAGAAGATAATACTTCTTACTTAGATATTTAAGTATAAATTTAACGAAAATAGCTATCTACTAAAATATAAGGCACGTATTTACGTTAGAGGTTATTTATAAATAATATAGAAAGATATCTTTATAGCTATTCTAGTCTTTTATATTTTTTAAGTACTTATAGCTATTATTTATGCCTTTAACCTTAAAATAAGATAGTATAACGTTATAAATACGTTTCCGCACGTTCTACTTAAGTAAATAACGTACTATAAGCTACTAGAAGAAATAATATTAAAAAACGAATAAGTTTTTTAACTACTTAAAGTACTATACGGTCTTAAAGAATTACTAGCGCTTTAGTAACGTTACTATAAGTAAAATAGGTTAGTTATAAGTAGAGAGCCTTTAGAAGAGTCGTATTCTTAGATATAAATTCTTAGTAGTGTAGAATTCGTTCCTTAGTAGCATTATATACTAGGGGCCCGTGCGTAGCATGTAATAAGCACGTAGAATATATAGTATACGTACTCTAAGAATATACTAGAATCTATTATTCTAATACTACCTTTTTCTCTAGTAGAAATCGCCCCGATTTTTATTAGAAGATATTATACTAATACCTTATTAAAAAATCTTTTAGTAAGGAAAAAGAGTGTACTAAATTACTATATAGAAAGTAGTATTATACGTTAGCTATAGACGTTATATAGTAAGGTGGGTTAGCCTTATTATATAACTATTACTACGAATAATAGATAAAAAATAATAAATAATAAAAAGAATAAGAAAATATATTACTAAGCGATTATTAGCGGTGCTAGCGGTATATTATATGCATGGGTAACGTAGATATTAATACGTTAGTACGGTTTTTCTTTATTATTAGATATTATCGCTATTAAGAATAATAGAAGGCGGTCTTAGGCAATAATACTAGTAAATATACTAATTAGTAACTTACGAGTACTAATAATACTTATAGAGTATAAGATTATTTTTTCGATAGCCTTAATAGATATAATAACCCCTTATACTCCCCCTAGATTTTTATAGTTTAGATCTAGCTTCTCTTCTTTAACTAAAACATTCTTAACTAATATTAAATCTTTTTCTACCCCTTTTTTTTAAATAACTATTATTATATAAACCCCTCTTACTTTTATTTACTTAGGTTACTTCTACGATAAGCTTCCGTAGATATCTATTATAGATAATATAGTAAAGCTTCTCTCTTATCTTTAGCCGTAGCCTAGTTTAGTAGTAGTATACTATATATATTACGTATGCTACTAGGGCACAATGCGCTATCGTAAGAATAAAGAATAGATTAATTTTATACCTATAAAGCTTCTTAGGGGTCTTCGCTAGATTTACTATAAAGATTCGCCGTATACTAAGTATAATTAGTATATAAAGAGTAGTTATAAATATACTTTAATAAGTCTATTTTTTTTTTACTTTACTTATACTTTTTATATACTTTTATACTACTTTTATATTCGGTACTAATAATAAAATTCGTTTTTAAATTTCTTCTTAGTTTTACTATGCTACTAATCTACTATTATTTTATTACGATAGTTTTAATAGCATCCCTAATAATAAGGTACTAGATTTTATAGAGAAGAATATACTTATGCTATATAAGTACGCTAATACGTTAGAAGAGGCGGTATCGGTATATAAAAAATAAAAAATAAAGAAGATTATAGCTACTAATAGCCATAGTAACTAGTAGTATACGCGTAATATATCGTGCTTAGAGAATTAGTAGTGCTATTAGGCTAGATTAAATAGAATTAGCTTAATAAAGCTAACTAACGAAATAATAGATAAGAAATTTAAAAATAAGTACTTTATAAGAATATCTAATACGAATAAGAGATAATTTTAGTATAGCTTAAATATAAAGTAGATACTTCTTTAGAGCCCTTCTTTATAAATTAAGTATTTTCTCTAATATTTCTTTTTATTCTTTAATTCTAGGGGGCATTTTTATTATAGCTAGCTTTTAGTCTATATTTCGCTTATATTTTACTTATGTTTTAGTTAGGTGTTTTAGGAAATAGAGTTTTCTTTAAAGTAATTCTATAAAAGCTTTTTATAATTATCTAGCTTCTCTTTCTACTTCTACTTATTATATTTATAGGGCTAGCCGAGCTATTTAAGTAGATATTATCTTAGTAGTTCTTCTTTATAGACTACTATAGCTTCGACTTTCTAGTATTCTCTATCGTTAATTTCTTCGACTAGTAGTAATTAAAACTCTAGTCTTACCATATAAGCTTCTAGTAATATAACGTTAAAAATAGTATATAGCTAGAATATAGATTATAGTAGATCTAAGCGGTAGGCCTAGAAGCTAATCTTCTTTAAAATCTAAAATAGTTCTAAATAATAATTATTAAGTTTCTTATAAGGCTATTTAGTTTTAATATTTCTTACTAAGAGAAGAACTAGTTATCTAATATTAAAATATATTTTAGTTTAGTTCTAGTTATAATATTTCGTTTAGAGCTTCTAGGAGTATTTAAGAAATTTTATAGCTACTTTTTATACTTTTTATATACTTTCTATATGCTTTTTTACTACTTTAGCCGATTTAATTAGGGAATTTCTATTAACATTATTCTAAACCTCGTTCTAGGAGTTAGGTTCTATCCCTATATCTAGTTAAACTAGTACGAAGCCTATAAAAGAGTAGATTTTCTAGTTATAGACGTATAAGATCTATTAGAGAAGCTTCGCCTAGTCTAACTAGTTCTAAAAAGTATAGTAGCATAAATATGCCTCTAATTTCTAATTTTACCTCTCTATTTAGCCGTCTATCTACGGGTAAAAGAAGATACTTAGCTTATACTTAATTCTAAGATTATAGTATAATTCGCTCTAGAACTAGCTTATAAACGTTAAGCCCTTATCTAAGACTAGGCTATTAGGCGGCCTAAATTATACGAAGATATCGTTTATAATAAAATCCGCGAGCGTTATTCTATTAATTATCTTTCTAACTAGTAGATAACGTATATATTTAGTAAAATAATTAACTAGTATAAGGACTACGTTATATACTTAACTATTCCGCTCTATGAATTCTAGTAAGTCTATAATAAAATTAAGGAAGTAGTGCCTATAGAATTAAATAGCTATTAGTAGTAGCTATAATAACTTATACGACTTATACCGGTAAGCCTTATTATGCTAGTAGATATTATAGCTTTATATATATTTTCTAACGTTCGTAGTAATATCTTTCTAGTAGTACTTCCTAGAAAGTACTTCTTAGATACGGTAAATACTATAATAGCTATCGCTTAGATTATTATAATTTCTAAGTAGAATTTTCTCGCGTAGTAGCATATATTTTAGTACGTATACCTGCTCTTTATAGTGTAGAAGTCTTTACTCGTCGATTATATACTAATTATATACTAAAAGTACTCTTTTTATAAGCTATTTTTATATATCTACGTAAAAGGTGTCCCTTCGTTACTTAGTATAAATAAAATTAACTAGCGATTTAGGAGTAGCTTTAAGTACTATTTTAATTATAGCGGCTACTATTACTATAAACTAAAGTATAAAGCTTTATACTAAGCTTATACTAGCTTTCTTATAGCGAGTATATACTAGAGGTTCTATATTCTTATAAGTAAACTCGCCGTATTCCTTATAAGTAATAAAATAGACTAAGATAATTTGGTAATTACTACCGCTATTTATACGTAGATTTTTCTCGTGCTCTTAGCTAAGATTTTTAGTAGTACGTAGAGGTTCTCTTAACTTCTAAATCTAAAGTTTACGTTATAGTATAGATAATATAGTATTAAGATAGGTACGCTTATTATCTTTTTTAAAGCTAAGAATATAGTCTAAATATCTTAAAAGAGCGTTCGCTAGATTAGACTTACCTAGCTTATATTTAATATTAAAATTAAATTTAGCTAAGACTTTAGCGTACTAAGCCTATTAAGCCGTAAGGCTCTTAGTTATTATAAAATAACGTAGATTATTATAATTAGATAATACCCGTATTAGCGTTTATACGTATACTAAATAAGGTCTCTAATACTTAAAGTACTATATAATCGTGTAGAGTTTCTTATTATAGGTATTATACTATATTTTAGCACTAGCGAACTTATAGCTAAAATATATAATAAAGTACTAATAGCGCTAGTTATTCTTTCTATCTAGCGGTTAGAGAAGAATACCGCCGTAGGTATAGTTTAATACGTTAGTAATAAGTATAACTAGAAGATTTAGGTTATAGTACTATAGTATTAAAGCTTATATAAAGTATACTTTTAGTCTACTAAACGCCTATTTTACTTCTACGGGCTACTTCTAGGGCTTATACTATTTAGTTAGCCTCTTTTTCGGCGCTCGTTTAGCCCCCGAATTAGGAGTCTAGGCTACCTCTTTTAATAAGCTTATTAGTAGTTAAACTACTATAGAGTAATTCTATATAAAGTGCCTATAAAAATTAGTAAAATCTAGAAAAACCTAAATATTATAATAGCTTTACGGCTTTAACTAGTCTTTAATAGCTTCGACTCTTACAGGATCTATAATAACCCCCTAGAAGGTAATAATAAAGCCTAGAAACTTAACGTACTTTATATAAAAACTATATTTAGACGGTTTTACGTAGAGGTTCTAATTATATAATTTTTAGAGAATACGTTTAACGTACTTAATATACTAAGACTTATTTACTAAGTATATAAGTATATTATCTAAGTATACTACGTAAATCGTATCTACTAAGCCTCCTAGGGCTCGGTAGATATATAACTAGAAGATTACGAGTATATTAATTAAGTTAAATAGTATAACTAGATACTCGTAATACCTATAACGCGTTTTAAATACTATTTTCTACTTATTACCTTTCTTTATACGAATTTAGTAATAAGTATCGCGTAGGTCTAGTTTAGTAAAGATCTTTATAGTACTTAGGTAGTCTAGTAGCTCGCCTACTAGTAGTATAAAATAGCTATTTTTAATTATAACCTTATTTAGGCCCCTATAATCTACGTATAACCGTATAGTACCATCTATCTTAGGAGTAAAGAGAATAGGCGCGCTTATAGATAACTTACTATATCTAATCTATCTCTATTCTAGGGCTTTATTAATATATTCCCTAAGGATTTATAGTTCGGATTAGAAGAGTCTATATAGGGGTATTAATAGTATCTTAGAACCTATAATAAAATTAATAGTATAATTAAACTTAGTATATTATAGTAGCTTAGCGGCTTATTTATCTAAAAAGACGTTTAAGTACTTTCTATAAGTATTTAAAATCTCGTTATAGATCTTCTTAGCTATTTTAGCTAGTAGTATATCTACTAAACTAGTAAGTTTCTTATATAGTTCGTATACTTTTTAGATACGGGAGTATAGCCCCCGTAAATAAAAGAGAGTTTAGTTAGGTAGAAGCTCTTTTAGATTTTAGTTATTTTTATTCTACTTCTTATATACGTTTAGTATACTTTCTGCCTATAAGAGAACTATAAAAGAGTTAAAGTTATTTTTTTAACTTTCTAGACTATCTATAGGTAAGAACTAGTAGTCGAACGGCTAGAGAGAGTAAATAAACTTTTCTAGTTCTAAGTTCTAGAATAATTTAGTAGCGCTTACTAGATATATATACTCTAGTAAGTTTATACTCTAGTAAAATATTTCTCTTTTAAAATCGATAACCGGCTCGGTAGCCCTAAGCTAGAATATACTAAGTATAGTATTATAGCCCGTAAACGAGCTACTCTAGTAAGATTAAGGTTTAGTAGTACGTATAGCGCCCCCTAAGTCGCACGTAGTAACCCCTATATAATAAGAGTCGTATAACGTAACGATAGTATTATTAAGAAGGTAGGTAAACGGCTTAATACTAGCTTATATATTTTATAAGGTAAGTCGCTCTACGTATTTAAGAAATATAAGGTTTAGATTATAACTATAATCTATTAATACTTAAATTTTAGTAGGACCGGATAGGGTTTTTATTAAAGTAATAATTTCTATATATTTTAAACTATCTTCCTTTAAGGCCCTAACCGTAAAAAGAAGAGAAAAGCGATTAAAGCTTTTCTTTTTCTAAGTTTTATTTACTTTTATAATTTACCTAGTTAGTATAGTCTTTAGCCTGCTTTTTACCTACGTTTAGAGTACTAGATCTATATAAATTATCTATATTCTTTAGAAGAGTTAAAGCTTTAAACTTTTAGTTTTCTTTAGCCTTCTTACTATTTCTAAAACTCTTATAGGAACCGTTACGTCCCGGACTAGAAGTAGTAAAAGAGCGCTTAGTTTTCTATAACTACTATTTATTTTTACTCTTTTTATAGGACCTTATTATCTCTAGCGTTTACTTAATATATTAAATTTTAGCTACTAAATTCTCTTCTACCTATTTTCTAGTAAGAAAGGACTAGCGCACGAGCTCCGTATATATAAATAGTAGAAGCTAGGAGTAAATCTAGTTAATATAATAATCTATATCTTAAACCCGGTACGTAAATTTATTCTTATACGTTTTTATTTAAGTGTAGAATTTTATAAACTTCTAGCCCTTCTTTATTACTGTAGTATAATAAGTAATAGCGTTATTAAGGCGGTAGATAATAAAGTTATAAATATAATTCTATACTAATATCTTAAACTTCTACTAGAGTAGTACTAGTTTTTTTTAGTTTATTAAACGTCTTTAGACGTACTAAGAGAGGGTCTTATACTTAGATAGCTCTTTAGTAGTCTAGAGAATCTTTCTAAGATAGTTTTTATTTATCTAGTATATGCTAAAACGTATCTCTACTATATTTATCTATAAGTTATATAAGTCTTAAGTAAGGCCTTTAAGTTTTAAAGATAAGTTTCTTATAAGAAAATCGAGTCGCTTTTTACTATTATCTATTCTACTTTCTATATACGTTTCACCTGCGTTTAATATAAGGACGGTAGAAAGTTCGCTATTAAGAGCCGCCTATAGCTATTATAGAATCTTAATGCGGTTAAGGCGCTCTAGAAGCTTAGCTTCCGATATATTTTTTATAGATACGCTATATAAGCGTTATAGCTTATTAGCGGCTGTAGATATTCCTAGTTCGATAGCTTTATCTATTAGGTATTTAATGCCCTAGGCACTTCTATTAACGATTAGCGTTTAATAGCCTTTAGGGGTTAATAAGCCTATTTTTATTTATTTGCCTTAAGTATTCGAGCGGCTCTATTAGCCCCTTATATTTATTATTATAAAGTCGTTTCTTTTTATCGGAATTATTAAAATCGTTATATATAGCCCTTTAAGGCCGGCTACTTTTCTAAAAGAAAATAGGAAGGATTTAATTATAAGTAAAATAGATTAGTTATAAGTAGGGAGCCTTTAGAAG
Source organism: Macrophomina phaseolina (assembly GCA_020875535.1). Lineage (NCBI taxonomy): Eukaryota > Fungi > Ascomycota > Dothideomycetes > Botryosphaeriales > Botryosphaeriaceae > Macrophomina > Macrophomina phaseolina. Next base: position 526,447 of record JAEQDS010000075.1, on the reverse strand, counting down.
AGTTGTATTCTTAGATACGAATTTTTAGTAGTATAGAATTCGTTTCTTAGTGGTATTATATACTAGGGGCCCGTACGTAGCACGTAATAAGTACGTAAAACGCACGGTATATATATTCTAAGAGTATACTAGGATCTATTATTCTAATAGTTACTTCTATAATATACTAACGGAACTCGGCTTAGAATTAATTCTAGATACTCTATATCTTTACGTAAATAGTTACCTCTTTATTTTCTTTTTTATTAATAATGTTATCGTCACCTATTATAGAGATAACGAATGATACGTAGACGTATTTTAAAAGAACCTATTCTAGCGTTATAAGATACGTATAATAGGTGAAATCTAGTAGTTTCTTATACTATATATAGTTCGTAACTAATAAGAGCGTCTACTCTAGCTATCTTAGAAATTCTATATTAATAGCCTAATTACTAAATATAATATTAAGAAAGCAAACGCTCTAGTAATATCTTTACTATAAGATAAGCCTCTTATACTAAATAAGAACTTATACGTAATACTATAAGATGTTTATATCTTCTAAAGTAAGATAGAATTAGTATAGTTCGCTATAATTAGTATAAGAGTGGATATTATCTTTACTATATTAGCTCTATTAGCTTACCTAACTAATCCGTTATACTGTTATCTTATACTGGCGTAGAGACTTCTTAAATATCTTAGAGAAATAAAAAAACTCGCCTTATACTTTAACGGCTTAGTCTACTAGGATAAATAAAATATCTTTATAATTAGTAGTGACGTAGCGTACGTAAACGATTAAGAAACGCGTAGAAGCTACTAAGACTCGCTTATTATACTATTTAGAGGTCTAGTAGATTAGAAAGCTACTAAATAACTGACTATTACTATATTAACTATTAAAGTAGAGCTTTTTATCTTATTTAAAATAGCTAAATAGTACTTCTAGTAAAAACGATTCTTTAATTAACTATAGTTTAATCTAGGCTATCTTATATAGATTTAGTGTAATAACTAAATAACACTATAGCTTATAGAGAAAAGCATTAAAAAACTAATAACAAAGCTATACTATATTAATATTTATTATTACTAGCTTAGATAAGAAGCATTAGTAGGTAATATCTACTTTAGATAGATACCTATAGCCGATATAATAGTAGACAGACTTATAAAGGTACTACTAAAGTAGAAGTACTAGGTATTTATTAACTAATTAGAACTTACGCTGCTAACTAGATAAAATTACCGCGTTTCTTTTATTTTCTTTATTTAATGTTATGCGCTTTTTATTTTTCTTATTTAGATGTATATAGCCTATAGTAATCCGCTTAGCTAAATTATTAGCTACTTATTAGTTATTATTTTATATTCTATTAGAGCTAGCAACCTAGCTATCTATATAGTTAAATCATCTAAAGGCTATTAGGCGTAACTAGCTATATTATATTTTAGCTAATAGAACCCGCTCGCTATCCTTTTTAATTTCGAGTTTATAAGTTTAATTCTTAGTTATGCACGTAGTTATTCTTTTTACCTATGGCTACTGTCTTATCGTGCGCTGGCTTTACCACCACACGAAGGGGGTGTGTTGGAATATTACGTGTGTGTATAATAAACTTTAGCTTAGTCACGGAAGAGGACTGATAAGAGGACTGATAAGAGGACTCCCCTGAGCATCCTTCTCGCGCCTTATGCTACTTATTCTTAATTGATGGTATCACCACCAAATCTAATAGTAATCTTAGAGAGTAGTTTGAGGTATATCGTACAATGTTGCAGCCTTACGAATGCTCGAAATTCGATTATTTTGAATAGCCTACTTAGTAAGAAGTAGTCAGCCCTCTTTCTAGCGTGATTCTTGGTTCTGTGTTGATGTCATTGCTGATTTGCACGAGGGCGCGTTTTGGTGTTGGTGGGGTGGCCGGATGACTGGTGTGGCCGGGTGAGTGGTGAAACACGTTATATAGAACTCTAAAAGCAGAAAAGGCTCTTACGGCCCGTCTTTAATAGTCTCCGACTCTAAAAGGATGTTAAACTAAATAAATAAAAAAATATACACACTACCCTGCGAGGGAGGAGGGTGTGGAGAGTGAGTGAGTAGATTTTTTTTTTTTTCTTTTCGCGTGAAAAGCTTCTTGTGAGAGGGAATGATGGAGAAGTTGTATTGCGTATCTTATGTAAGGGTGTGGACAAAGAGGGTCTGCGGCGTTATTTACACGCCAGTGGGCACGAGCGTACTTAGGCAAAGGCTTAACACTATCCTTATCTCGCTTAGCAGCTAGCATAACGCCTTCGGCGCGCTCGGCGTCCTTATTCGGGGCGCTATTAGCGATCTTATACCTTGGGACGGCGCTACCAGCATTCCGGCCATCGCTAAGGCACGCGCTACTCCCGACTAAGCAGAACGATCTACGCAGGGTGTATATGAGTTGCGGATGAGCCTGTTTCTGGTATTTGTCCCTAAATGAATCTATTTCGAACTGTATACAGAAAAATTTAACATGGAAAAGTAGTCTATACAAAATACGGTGCTACGCCAGCGTGTTGTTCAACGTGCTGTCTTACGTTCCCCGATAAGCGCACTGCAGAAAGCGGTAGTCATCAGCAAAGGCTGCGTTAACGCGAAATCAGAGCAACTCACCCCCAAGGATCAGTGTCGTAGATTCTGCACGCAGCCGTATCCTCCAGGTTAACGGTATTGCCGGCACAATTGCCCCGGGTCGTTAAGTTTAATGCCCGGCACGCCGCGAGGTGCTGTGGCGGGATCCGCAGACCGCTTCGCTGGAACTCGAGCGGCGCTTCGATGATTGTGGCGGCCATGCCGGCGTCGAGATGCCATTCGATATGGCAGTGGACTGCGCGACTCACAAGGTCAGTTCAAAAAGCTTTTCAAGCAGCCGGGGGACTGGGGTTTTCGTGCAAAGTGGAGGAGAGCCGTACACATCCAGACACCAGGATTGTTCGCCTGGAACCGAATGACCAAGCTCCCGCCGGCGAAGAGAACGGTCGTGTCCCGCTTCATTGGAACGGTAGGGAATTTTGCGGTGTCGCCGTCCCAGTGGGTGCCGTATTGGCCCACGACTTGGAAGGTGTGGCCGTGCAAGTGCATGGGGTGCCCGCGGCCGGAGGTGTTAGTTGTGACAAGGTCGTTGCTGTTGACAACGAGCTGGACGATATCGCCGGCTTCTACGATGTAAGAGTTGGTCTGGCCGTAGATGGCGGGGTTGGTAGCATTAAAGCCGGTGGTCAGGGCAGTGTACAGAGTGGGTGTGCGCGGGGTAATGTAGGGGTACGGGCCTTGCGTGATGCTGTGTATCGAAGTTAGCAAGCGGCATGCGGATTAAGGGCCGCGGGGCAATCTCACCGGTAGCCTACGCCGTCGATGTTGAGGTTGTTGACCTCCATGGTGAAGGTTTTGTCCACGGGCTCCAGCAGTGGCTCGTGGTCAAGCGGAGTTAGGTTGATATCGCTTCCGAGGTTGAACCTACTCACGGCCAATGGCTCTGGGTCAGGCCAGGACGAATTATAACTGAGGATGTTGTTGTTCTGCAAGCCGAGAACGGCCATCTTATTGATAAATGCATAGTTTCTTTGGGGGTTCTCTAGACCGGTGATGATAACGTCGTACCGTTGTCCGGGGGTAATCTCTAGGGCCTCCCAACTCTGGGGGTCGACTACCTGTCGTTAGCACTTTAATCCTACGTGTTTGCATACGACTACGGCTTATATGCCGACATGCATCTTAGCGTAGCATAAGTAACAGGATTACCAACCGTTAACATCGTCGATAGAAACGACAGTCATGTTGTGTTGATCTAAATCGTTAGCTTTGTCTGTACAACAAGGGGGATGTACCTACCGAACTGTAGATAGAACGTTGCCAGCGCTGATATATTAATAATGCGGATATAGCTCTTCTGCCCCGGGCGGATGTTTAGCCTCGTGGACTGCTGGTCGTTAACTAAGCTCGAGTTGGGTTTCGGCATGGCGCCGTTATAGTTAGGAGTAGTTAGATAGCGGTGGATAAGCGGCGGCATCTGGTTACGGTACCAGTCCGAGACCGTAAGTATATGCTGCTCATCGGCGTCCTGCTCCGCAGCAGAATCAGGGTCGTGAATAATCATCGGGGCGCGCAGGCCGTCGGGATATTGGCCCATAGCGTGAGAATGGTACCAAAAAGTGCCTGCCGGGTATGCCTTAAACCTATACGTAAAGGTGCCCCCTGGAGGGATTTCGCACTGCGAGACTCTACTTCCGCCGTCCATATGAGTTGAGTTGTTCTGCCACATGCCATGCCAGTGCAAGCTCGTCGTCTCATTGCCTAGCGAGTTATGCGCGGTTACGATGATGGTGTCGTTAACGTCGGCTTCTAAGACGGGAGGCGGCCACAGCCCGTTGATGCCGATGACGGGCCGTGTAAATCCATCTGGAGCCGCAGAAACCCAGCCGATGTCCCAGTTGAAAGTAACAGTCTTGGCCAATGTCGTGGCCACAAAGCCGAGCACGAGAAAAAGGCGAATCATGGCGAACGTGCCCGGAGAGTATCCTGAATCCATCAGCCTCCCAACTCACCCAACTGACCTTTGAATAAGTCCGTTTGAGCAAAGACTGACTCAATCGAGGATGACAGTCGGTTTTATAAAAGAGATCTGCGTCAGAGAGGGTTGCATCGAGACCCGCGTGGTCATGGCCATGATGTGACAGCCGCCACGGAGTGCTATCAGAATTGAGTTTACGCCGCGCCCTCAGCCTTCTGGAAGTGGCAATAGGGCTTAGATCTGGACACTAGGTGTTATTGAAGTCGGGCCCTCGTGCATGGGGTCCTGTGCACGCGATGGGCTTGAAACCTAAACCTGGTTGCCGCCCTTCCGGCTAGCTTGCCGCAATCGGAGATACTAAATTTTTTCATAGCTAATCCACTGAGACACGCATCACACGGTTATGTCATTCGAAATCGAATCAGTTCAGCAGATCAATGAAAAGAAAACACCCAAAGGGAAAGGGCGCTTGTGGAAGGCGTGGCAGTTCTTCCTTTCTCTGATATCTTCGCCGCTGAGGCGAAAATAGCGTCCGCCCAACGCGTTGATGCACGGACAGAATAACGCTGTCAGGAGCTTTGCATCCCTTTGGCAGCTCATCGCTTATCAAGAGCGCCAACCGCGACATTTAGAACAAGGCCGATAGCACTAATTGGCGGAGGGGATGGAGAAAGAAACTCCGTTGATAGTGATGGTATAGAAAGGCAAGCACGTGACGGTGACTAAAGCTCGAACGTTCAAGATATTGCCGGAGTCGGGATCCGCTCACTTCCCCTCTAATCGGCACATGGGCTTCTCCGCCACTGCTTATCCCTGAGGACATGTCAGCACGGCCCGCCCGAGTGCGTCCCTTTTCCCAACTCTAGCTGGCGATGAATGATCGGCGCTCATCCTTCCCAAAGTTTACACCTGGAGCCCATGTGCCCCCGTAAGCAGTGATGCGTGACTGTGGCCGCTAATACGAGCTCCAACGACCGAGTCTGGAAACCATGCAGGGGGACAGGAGAGAAGGGATGATTGCTTTGTATAGCGTGCTGGGCCTTGGATGAACCGGGATCCCAATGTAGCTTAGCGTAGATTAGCGTTCCTTGTCTCTATGGTCCGCGGAGGCCGACGGGGTGTATGAATAATCATCATCATCATCATCATCAAACCATGCAGGGACTAACGTGGGCGGCACGGCGTGATAAGGGCAAAGAAAAGGAGACAACGGCTGCATGGCATAAGGTGGCACGGCGCAAGTTCGGGTGGCAGTGTGACGCAATTAAGAGAGCCGCTGCCGCGTGGGCGTCGACAATGTCTCAGCCTCAATATTCTGGATGACCTGTTTTGCTTTTTCTCAGCTGGCTTTTTCAGAGACACTGGGGGATTTGCTCTATCACACGAAAGAGTCCTGTGAACGCATTCAGCGCTTCCAATCGCCCGACCGTCAGCTGCCCCGCGGCAACCCCCCGGCCCCCAAAACCCCCACCCCGCCGGGGGAAAGGGGCGGGGGTGCGGCCCTCCGTCGGGGTGTTACGGCACAGCACCAAGGGACAGAAGTGGGAAGGAAAATGCAGTGGGGCCCGCAACGACGCGGAGATTTCAAGCTGGGTACAGTAGCGTGCAAGTTCAACTTATGCGACGTATGGCGTCGCATGAGTCATCCTGCAACACCACTTTTCTTAGCGAATCCTAATACAAACGTGGTCGTTCGCAATGAATATCGCGACACGCACCTTTCATTGTGCAGAACTCGGTCCCCCGTTCTTTTTCATGGTGTTGAGACCTCATTGAGCCTTACTCTTACACAATGGCACCGCGTATGAGCGCCGCACAGCGCGAAACCGTCGTCAGCGGCATTCAGGCAGGCTGTTACGGCGCAGCCTGCACGGAGTGGAGTCTGGGGGATGATGATGATGATGATGATGATGATGATGATGATGAATTCATAGTCCGTCCCAGCCGCCGATGGCAGCTATGCGGCGGAGGGCCGGTTCCTCCGCATCCGCTAGACCCGTTTGAGTCTAAGTAAGGCGGCGGGCCTGGCTTATTCTCTATATCTTCTGTATACTTCTATATATACGTCTCTTAACACTTCGGTTATTTCTTAGTATAGATCTTTTTCGTAAACCATCCCGTCTTCTTCTAGTATTAAGCTTTATATTATAAGTAAGATATCGCTCTAAATTACCTAAGAAGTCTAGTTACTACTATAAACTTTACTACTACTATAGCTATATTACGCTAGCTTAGTATCTTTCTTAGATTCGTTGTTTATTACCTCCGACCCCTCTCATCTAGCGTGCAGAATACGTGTTATAATATTATAAATAGAGATTAAATAAAGGTACTTAGGTCTTAATAAGATTCTTATCGCCTAGCTTAGTTAAGCTTAAGGCTCTACGAGTCTTAGAAATCTTAGAAACGAGCTTAGGTAAATTTCTTAAAATTAAAAATAATTAAATTACTTACTTAAAGAACTAATCTAGTAGGAAATAATAAGACTTATATATATAGCTAGCCGGAACTTAAATAGAGATCTATTTAGCTATAAATATAGATCTTAATCTTAACTTATTAAAAGTAGGGCGGGAGTATATTTTATTAGTCTACGGACTTTTAGATTATTATATTTATAATAAGAATTAATAATTAAATCCTAAGTCTATAGTTTAGCTTCGAAAAGCTAATCTAAATATCTTATTTAATCTCGGGCGTCTCTTTAGGTAATCTAGATATATTACTTAATAGCTCTTAAATAAATAGTGCTAGTACTAGTACTCTTTAATAAAAGTTACTTAGTAACTATACTAGTTTCTTATCCGAAAGTTTTATTCTATTCCGAGAGGTTAACCTCTAGGTAGGTGCAGGGTGCTTAGGGGGTAGGCCCGGCTTAGACCCTCGGGCTAGCCTACTAGGCTAAATAGAGCCTGGCACGGGCCCTATTTCTTAGTTTTTCTAGTTTTCCGGCTATAAAGTCCGTGGATTTAGCCTAAACTTAAAAAGGTTAGGTAATAGACTTTTAGTAGAGACTATTTTAGATAATTTAGCTTATTAGAATTCTTTATTAGTTGTCTTATTTCTTAGTAATTATAGAATAAAGTATTATTTATAATATATAACTCGCTAAACTTACTATATATATATAGTATATAGCTAACTATCTACGGCCTATATCTATAAATATATTTACTAGATATTATACCTAGTATATATTTTTAATAGAGAAAATATCTTAGTCTAATCTTACTTATTCTTATCTATACTATTAGTAAGCTTAGAATTCTTAATATATTTTAATAGAGTATTAATATTTTTCTAGTTAGCTCTAGAGCTATCTTAAAAAGCTATTATTTTTACTTACTATTCTTCTAGAGTTATTTTTACTTATCTATCTTTATTTAGTTAATAGCTTACTTAAGTACTACTATTAGACTTATTTACGTATAATAGTAGCCTTTTCTACTAGGCTTTAAAATTACCTAGTAGAATTAGATAGTTATAGGTTTACCTTAAAGAATAAGAGAAGAATAAAAAATTAAAATAATAGTAGTAATTATATAATATATTAGTATAAAATATACGTTAAGCTTATTATCTTTAATAGGTTTATATTAGAACTTTAAATTAACTATAAAGATTAAAGTACTATCTAATAAGTATATCTATATACTATAAAAAAGCTATAATAATTTATAAATTAAGACGACTATTAGATTAGTATAAGAATTAAATTTTTACTAAGGCTTTTAATCTATAAGTAGATCTAATAGACTATATATAATATAGGCGCTAATATCTATTTTTTAGAATTTAATTTCTATACTAGTTAAAAAAATATTTTATCGCTAGACTATTATTCTCTTAATTATATAAGTTATTTAACTTTCTTTCGTCCGTTTTCTTAGTCTAAAGTTAGTTTTTAAAATTTATAATTTTTTATAGGTATTTTTTCTCTATAGAAATTTATTTAGGTTAGTATTCTTATAGTCTTACTATACTATATAGGTATTACTTTTATATAGGCTTTTATTACTATCTTATCTAGGTCTATACGCGCTATTTTTTTTAAGGCTAGTTTTCCCGTATAAATACGCTAGTAGTATGGCTCTATTATTTTTATAGATTTCTAGCTCTAGTAGTATCTTTTTCTATATAGACTTTTTATTTATAGGGTTATAAAGCCCTTATCTCCTAGAATTTATAATATTATATATATAACTATATTTTATACTTTTCTAGTACTACTATTTTAGTAAATTTATTTATCTCTTTATTATCCAGTACTTTCTAGTAAAAAGAAACCTAGTTAAATTCTATTAAATATATCTTACTACTAGAGGTCTTTTAGCTTTATAATAATAAATCTTAGTAAGTATTATCTAAACTACTTACTAGGTATAATAAGTATATATAGCGCTACTTAGTTATTTATAAAGATAGCTATTTTTTACTTTTATTATAGTCTAGAAGCCTAGTAGTAAAAAAAACTTAAAAAAATTCTTAGTAGTTATATAATACTATTTTTCTTATATATTTAAATTAGTTTTTTTTTATTCTTCTTTTTATAAGTTCTAGCTTTTTATATATAGTATAATAAATCTTTTAGTAATTATTCTAAGGTTAAGCCTTAATATTAGCTAAAATATTAATACCTAAGAAACTTATTAAATATAGAATTACTAAATACTAAGTATTAAAGATAGTTATATACTAGTCTTATAAAATTACTAAATAATAAAGATAGTTATATACTAGTTCTATAAAATTACTAAATAGTAAAGATAGTTATATACTAGCTTTACTAGAATTACTAGAATTACTAGAATTATTAATATTATTAAAACTATTAAAATAGATATTTAAGAAAAAATATAAGAGTAATAGACTTATAAATAGTATTCGTAGAAATTTTAAAGAATAATATAATTACTATAATAAATAATATCTTAAATTATCTACTTAGTATATAAAGTAGATTAGCTAGAGAAAAATAATATAACTAATATTATAACTATTAGTAAATTATCGAAAAATAAGCCCTAATATACTAGTTAACTAGTATAAGAATAAAATTATATAACCTTATATTAGTAAAATTAGTTTATTAAAAATCTTAGCACTTTTACTAAATTTTTAGATAATAAAAATAAACTAAAATCTTAGATTTTTTAAGTATAAATAAAGCTTTTAGTAGACTATACTAGTTATATTCTATAACTAGCTTAGAGGTAAGATAGTATATTAGTTATAACTATAAATATAGATATAATAATAGTCTTTTTTACTAGGCTTTAGAATCGCCTAGTTATTACTAACGTAAGATTAGGCGACGGCGTATAGATCTTAATAAGATTCTTATTACCTAGCTTAGTTAAGCTTAAGACTCCGCGAGTTAAAAAGTCTTAGTAACGAGCTTAGAAACCTTAGAGTAGAAATAAATAAATTACTTAAAGAACTAATCTAGTAAAAAAATAAAGAGACTTATATATATAGCTAGCTAAAACTTAAATAAAGACTTATTTAGCTATAAATATAAATTTTAATTTTAGCTAATTAAAAGTAGGGTGGAAATATACTTTTATTAGCCTATATACTTCTAGATTATTATATTTATAATTAAAATTAATAATTAAATTCTAAGTCTATATCTTAGCTTTAAGAGGCTAATTTAAATATTTTATTTAATTTTAAATATCTTTTTAGATAGTCTAGACGTATTATTTAATAACTCTTAAATAAATAATACTAGTACTAGTATTTCTTAGTAAAAGTTATTTAGTAACTATACTAGTTTTTTATCTAAAAATCTTATTTTATTCTAAGAGGTCGATCTCTAAATAGATATAGAGTATTTCGGCGGATAGGTCTTATTTAGGCCCTTAGACCTACCTACTAGGCTAGATACGGCCTAGTACGGGCTCTATTTTATAGTATTTCTAGTTTTTTAGCTATAAAGTCTATAGATTTGGCCTAAATCTAAAAAGGCTAGGCTATAGACTTTTAGTAAAGACTATTTTAGATAATTTAGCTTATTTAAATTCTTAGATAGAGGTCTTATTTCTTAGTAATCTTAAAATAGAGTATTATTTATAATAGTATAGTCTTTTCTTATCGTTAGGCTAGCTAAGGGTTATACTAATAGTATAATTAAAAGTATTAGTTTCTAGATAAAAAACTTATTAGAGTTAAATATAATTAATACTAGAACTTCTATAAAGACTTTTTTAAGTTAATCTAATATCTTTTATTAGGGTTTTTTTTAGGCGAAGAGGGTATTCTTTTAAATAAGTTAAATTAAAGATTTAGTAATATAGAAATATTATTTAATAAACTATTAATAAAAGTTAATAAACTCTAAAAAAATTTATACTTTCTTAATATTTCTTAGTTTAGACTATTTTAGAATATTTTTTATATTCTTTAGATTTATAATTACTTTTTTTAGTTTAATAATAAAGTCTAGAAACTTAATCTTTTAAATATAGAAAATATATTTTTCTAGTTTAACTAAGAAATTATATTTAAGTAGTTTTAGAAAACTATAGATATATATTTTTTATATTTTTTAAGAGTTTTCGAGTATATTAAGATATTATTAAGATAAACTATATAAAATTAATCTAGATATTTATTATAAACGAAGATTAAATAAAGGCGCGTAGGTCTTTAATAAAATTTTATTACCTAGCTTAGTTAAGCTTAAGGCTTTATAAGTTAAGAAGTTCTTAAAATAGGCTTAAAAGTCTTAGAATAAAAATAATTAAATTACTTACTTAAAGAACTAATCTAGTAGAAGAATAAAAAGACTTATATATATAGCTAGCTAAAACTTAGATAAAGACTTATTTAGCTATAAATATAGATCTTAATCTTAACTTAATTAAAAGTAGGATTAAAATACGCTTCTATTAGTCCGCGGACCTCTAGATTATTATATTTATAATTAGAATTTATAATTAAATTCTAAGTCTATAGTTTAGTTCTAAGATTCTAATCCGAACGTCTTATTTAGTCTTAGGTATCTCTTCGGGTAGTCCGGACGTATTACTAAATAACTCTTAAATAAATAGTGCTAGCGCTAGTATTTCTTAGTAAAAGTTACTTAGTAACTAAGCTAGGTTTTTATCCGAAAATCTTATTCTATTCCGAGAGATCGTGTTAAATATTAATAAGTAAGCTTATATAAGCGTAGCTTATTAATATATTACCTTAGGTATTAGAATACTATCTAAGGTATATAACGAATATATCTTAGAGTTATAGCAGTGGCAAACTGTAGTAGCAAACCATAGTAGTAAACTAAGGTAGCAAAATTTACCACTCTACTTCACTAACTAATAACTAAACGGGTATAGCCCTTACTAAAATTCCTTTATATATTATAAAAGTTCAATCATTTCCAGTTATTACGATATAAAAATTATATAAAACGAATAAGGACTAGGGCTAGAAACTTATTTCTTATAAATTACCCTTATTAGATTTCTAATACGGTATATCTAGAAGGATCTACTTATATAAGGAATAAGTATATATAAGAAGCTCTAGATAGCACCGTAGTTTCGTTCTATAAGACGCGTAATACTTATAAACGGGATATAAGCTAATAAAAGCTTTATTCTATCTTTTACTTCCTCTCTTATTTTTCTTTATTAAATCTTCTATCTATTCTTTCTCCTAGAGAGTTATCTCCTTCCGACTGCTTACTAGGCTGTATTATTTATAATATAGCTTAGTAATCCTCCACCTAAGCCTTAGCGCTTTACAGGTCGGTCTCTAGGTGGGTATAGAATACTTAGGGGAGTAGGCCCGGCTTAGTATTATAAATAACACTCCGCCCTAGGATTACTAAGAAACAAGACCCCGGGCTAAGAATCTAAATAAGCTAAATTATCCGGAATAGTCTTTACTAAAAGTCTATAGCCTAGCCTTTTTAGGTTTAGGCCGAATCCACAGACTTTATAGCCGGAAAACAGGATAAACCAAGGAATAAGGCCCGTGCCAGGCCGTACCCAGCCTAGTAGGCAGGCCCGAGGGCCCGAACCCGGGCCTACCCCCTAAGCACCCTGTACCCACCTGGAGACCAACCTCTCGGAATGGAATAAGACTTTCAGACAAGAAACTAGCCTAGGTACTAAGTAACTTTTACTAAGGAGCACTAGTGCTAGCATTATTCGTTTAAGAATTATTTAGTAATATATCCGGACTACCCGAAGAGACGCCTAAGACTAAATAAGACGTTTAGATTAGAATCTTAGAGCTAAAACATAGACTTAGGATTTAATTATTAATCCTAATTATAAATACGATAATCTAGAAGTCCGCGGACTAATAGAAGCGTATTAAACCCCGCTTTTAATTAAGCTAAGATTAAAAATCTACGTTTATAGCCGAATAGGTCTCTATCTAAGTTCCGGCTCTTTATATATATAAGTCTCTTTATTTTTCTACTAGATTAGTCCTCTAAGTAAGTAATTTATCTATTTTTTATTCTAAGATTTCTAAGCCCGTTTTAAGAACTCTCGACTCGCGGAGTCTTAAGCTTAACTAAGCTAGGCGATAAAAACTTCGTTAAGATCTACGCGCCTTTATTCGATCTTTGTTTATAATACTCGGGCCCTCGAGCCTACCTACTAGGCTAGGTATAGCCTAGTACGGGTTCTATTTCTTAGTTTTATCTAGTTCTTTAGCTATAAAGTCCGTGGATTCGGTCTAAATCTAAAAAGGCTAGGCTATAGACTTTTAGTAAAGACTATTTTAGATAATTTAGCTTATTTAAATTCTTAGTTAGGGGTCTTATTCCTTAGAAATCCTAGGGCGAAGTATTATTTATAATAGTAAGCTTCTCTTCTAGGCGAGTTTCTATAAGCTAACTAGCTCGTGGCTTATTAGGGTATTATTAATAAAAATAATTATAAGCTTCGAGTTTCTTAATTATATCTAGGGGTTTTTAGATAAGTTCTAAATAACTCTTCTACTTAATAAGGTACTTAAGTTAGTTTCTTATTTTTTTAATATTAAGAATTTTCTCTACGTAGTATTTAGTAGATTCGTCTACTATAACTAGTAGTAGTAAAGGTTAGATTTATTCTAGAAGAGAATCTTAGGCCGCGGATTCTAGTAGAAATATATAAAATATTAAATAAATATATATACTACTAGAAAGTTCTAGTTTATACGCGTAGCTTAAAATCTTATTCTTAATCTTAAAAGAACCGAGTTTCTTAAAATTAAGCTTATCGACGAAACGTATAGTTATTATATATCTTCTAAGTAGCTAAACGGATTAGCTAAAATAAAAGATAAAAGAGAATTACTAGTACTTATTAGTTTATTCTTATATAAATTCTTAAGCCTAACGGATCTCGACTTTTAAATAATCTTCTAGATTTTAAAGCTATTTTATATAGAGGACTAATTCTTAGTTTAAGGATATATTAGATTTGTTTAATTAAATCTTATATCTTAGATAGAAGCTATAATTAGTAAAAAAGAGCGTAACCTTAGTAGTAGCCGAGATTATATTATTATACGCGAATTCTATGAGGAAAAGGTAGTCTACCTAGTTATTTTATTAGTAGTTAACGTAGGCACGAAGGTATTATTCTAGAATAGCGTTAACGCGCTTAATTTAGCCGTTTATTTAAGAGTAGAAGACTATGCTTTAGTTTAGCTTAATTTTAAGTAAACGTACTAAGTCTTTTATAAACTTAGAAGCCTAACGTCTTTAGAAAATCTTAAGAGATTTAAGAAATTCGTAAGATAAGTATCTTATAGGCTTTATTTATTAGTAGGTTTTATAGTTTCTTATATAATAGCTTATTTCTTTTTAAATAGAAGGCTACTAAAAATCTCGGGTAATTAACTTAAGCGTAGTAGCTTATCTAGGGTATCTAGTAGTAAAATAGTTATACTAGGTACTTATTATTCTTTAGTATAGTTTTAGGTCTTTAGAAATATAGATTAAACCGTCTATTTCTAGAAGGTTATTTTTAAATTTATAGATTTCTAAATTTATTTTAGAATACCGAGTTTTCTTAGTATTTAGAACGTTTTTAATATCTTATATAAGTACGTCTTATTTAAGTAGTTATATAATCTTATTTCTTAGCTCTAATTTAATAGAGTTTATTCTTAGTATAGTAATTTCGAACTTTTTTTAGCTTAGAATAGAGGTAATTTTATTTTCTTTTTTCTTTTTTTTAGGTAGGTCTTTAAATTATCTTATTAAAGTATTAGCTTTTTAATTCTTAACGCTAGGGTAGTAGGTTATCTTAAAATTAAGTTCGAATAATTTAATTACTTAACGTACTTATTTTTAGTTTAGGATCTAGGCTTTCTTAAAAGAAAGTAGATTTATATAATTTATATAAATAAGAAGAATTTATCTTAGATTAACTACTTTAGATATAAATTTCTTAAGATTTTTTACTATTACTAGTAGTTTCTTATCTTCTACGCCGTAGTTTTACTCCGCGGGGGTTATTTTTCTAGAGTAATAGACTATAGGGTATAAAAGTCTTTTACTATTCGGGTATTATATTTATTAGCTAAGAATTTTAGATATAATAAAGTCTAAAGCGTCTATTTCTAGAATTATTTCTAGGGCCGAATTAAAGTATCTTAGTATAGGCTTAGACGTAAATATTTATTTAAGAGTTTTAAAGGCATTCTCTTATTTCTTAGTTTACGTAAAGAATAAATTCTTTTTTAGAAGCTTAAATAAAGGCCGTATAATACGCGAGTAATCTTTAATAAACCGCTAGTAGAAATTAGTAAACCCTAAAAAAAACTATAGATTTTTAATAGTCTTAGAGGTTTTCTAATTTAAAATAGCTTTAATTTTAGTTAGATTTATAGAGATTCTATTCTTAGAGATAATAAATTCTAAAAAGATTATTTACGTTATATAAAATTCGCTTTTTTCTTTATTTACGAATAGATTAGCTATTTTTAGCTTATCTAGGACTTAGCGGACTTATTTCTTATATTTCTCGAGGTTTTCTAAATAGATTAATATATTATTAATAAAGACGATAAGAAACTAGTTAAGATATTCTCTTAGAGTATTATTAACGAACTATTAATACGTAGCGAGTACGTTAATTAGGCTAAAAAAATATAACTAAATATTTAAATAGATCGTAACGAGTATAAAAAATTATTAGAGATTTGTTATCTTCTTAAATTCTTATAAGATTAAAGATATTTCTTAGATTAACTCTTATAAAGTATTTAGTATTATTTAACCGCCTTAGACTCTTATTTATTAAGAATAATAAATATTAGTTTTTCTTAGTTACGACGTTTAGGCTATAGTAGTTAATATAGAATCTTAATTCTCCACCCGGTTTCTTAATAAAGATAACGGGAAATGCGCTTAAGAAATATAAAAGTTAAATAAAGTTTTTTCTTAGATTTTCGTTAAGATAGAGTCTTAGAGCTTTTAATTCTAAATTAAATATTCTATAGAGAGGGCTAGAGAGGGCTTTTTTATCTTTCTCTAGTTTAATTACGTAATTAATATACTATTATAGAGATAGCTTATAGGCTTTCTTTTTAGTAAAAAAAAATAGAAAGTCGTATAGTTTTTTAAAAACGTTATATTCTAACGTCTTAATCTTATTCTCTAGATTCTTAATTTCTTAAGCTTTATTTAGATGTTCTAGAATATTCTTAAGTTATACGATATATAGTTTATAACTAGGCCGCTTAAGATATTTTCTAAGAATAGCGAATAAAATTATAGCGTAGTTAAATTCTTAGCTTATTACTTAGAATTACTTAAACTTATTTTTCTTAAGATAGTACTTTCTATACTATTTTAAGATAAATATAATCTTATTTAAAGGCTAGTTAATCTTAGAATTATAGTAATCTAACTAAGATTTACTAAGAATAAGGGGGTATTTTCTAATCTTAGTAACTTAGGCCGTAATTATCTTAGAATAGTCTTTAAGCTATAGATTAATATCTATCTTATAGATAATTAATCTATCTTTAGATTTATAGCTATCTACGATTTTTATAACTTTAGATCGTATCTTAGTACGTAGCGGGAGCTTATTTATAAAGACGTAGTATTAGTCTATAAAAACCGTTATAGTACTAAAGTCTAGTATAGCGAATATAGGATTTTAGTTTATTAATATCTTTATAACGAGGAGTTACTTATTTTTTAGGTTTAGAACGTATTTTAGCTTATCTTAGATAGATTCTATAAGTATAGTATAGGCTCGTAGTATTTCTAGATACGAGAATAACTTATTTAGTAGAAAAAACTAGTTTAAAGTACTTAATTTTTATATAGCCGTTATAAGGCTAGGCGTACGCCGCTTATTATCTAGCCTTAGTTATTTCCCGAGACGTATAGAGTTTAGATTAAGGTATTAAACTTAGAAGATTCTTTAAACGTAGTAGTATTAATTTTATTTAGGTTAAACTTCTTAGTTTACTTAGCTTTAGGGTATTTCTTTACCTAGTATTTAAATTAACCGTAATACGTATAGAGGTTATTAGTCTTATAATAAGTCTTTTATATAGCTATATTAAGTTCTATAAATTCTCCTTAGGTTTAGTTCTAATATAGAAAAGTAGAAATAAAGTTAGATAGTATATTTTTTTTATATTTTTTCTTATTCTTATTTTTATTTTTATCTTAGTTTAGCACGGCTTATTTCTCTTATTTATAAGTAAAGAGTTAGTTATTTAGCGCTATATACTTTTCTATAAACTTTAAAAATTTCTTTAATATTTTATAGTCTATAAGAAGATTCTTAACTTCTTTCTTAAGACCGCGCTTAAAATAATAGATACGTATAGCGTTCTCTTACTAACTAAGAACTATAATAAGCGAAATAAACTTAGAATAGAATATAGTATAGAATAAGTTTTATTTAAGATTCTAAATAGCTCTTTTAGTTATAGCGTATGAGTTTAGATTATTAAAAGTAGCTTTTAAAGCCTCGTAAAAAGCTTTAAAGATTAAAAAGTTAGAAATAGTTCTATTATTTTTAATATATAGCTAAAACTACGTATAGATAAAGTCCCGAAGATAAGATTCTATATAAAGAATTTTTTAATAATTTATAATAAAAGCTTATAGATTTAAAGCGAACTTAAGCTAAAACTATATAGTAAAGAACTTAAATTTAAATCTTTTATCTTTAAAAGACTCTAGATTAATTATCTTAAATACTTAAGAAGTCTTAGATAAAACTAGAGCTAGCGCTTAGGCTAAAACTTAAATTAGAGCTTAAACTAGGCGCGTATTAGCGCTCGCGAAAAGAAAGGCTATTAGTTTTATATTAAAGTAAACTATATAGTAGTTATATTTATTCTTAGAATTTGTTTCTAGAATAGAAATATCTAGAGGCTTAATTAAAAAATTAAAATAGATTATATAGTCTTAAAAATAGGCTATTAAGTAAACGGTTTAAATATTCTAAAATAGAATACTCTTAGTAGATAAAGATAAAAGATTAATATTATTTAAAACTAAGAGTTTATAGAGATTATTCTAAAGTATAATCTACGTAAGAGTAATAGGCTTAAATATCTTATTTTTCTTACTTAGAAATCTTAAACTTAAGAAAGCTAAAAAGAAGTAAATAAAATATTATAAATAAAAATTAAATAAAGGCGCGTAGGTCTTTAATAAGGTTTTATCGCCTAGCTTAGTTAAGCTTAAGGCTTCGCGAGTTAAGAAGTTCTTAAAATAGATTTAGAAATCTTAGAGTAAAAATAGTTAAATTACTTATTTAAAGAACTAATCTAGTAAAAAAATAAAGAAGCTTATATATATAGCTAGCTAAAACTTAAATAGAGGCTTATTTAGCTATAAATATAGATCTTAATCTTAACTTAATTAAAAGTAGGGTTAGAATATACTTCTATTAATCTATAAACCTCTAGATTATCGTATTTATAATTAGAATTTATAATTAAATTTTAAGTTCGTAATTTAGCTTTAAGATTTTAATCTAAACGTTTTATTTAGTCTTAGGCGTCTCTTCGAATAGTTTAAATATATTACTAAATAACTCTTAAATAAATAGTACTAGCGCTAGTATTTCTTAGTAAAAGTTACTTAGTAACTAAGCTAGTTTTTTATCTAGAAATCTTATTTTATTTCGAGAGGTTAGTCTCTAGATAAGTATAAAAGGCTTAGAAAAATAGACTTAGCTTAGGCCCTCGAGTCTATCTACTAGGCTAGATATAGCCTAGTACGGGCTTTATTTCTTAGTTTTATCTAGTTTTTTAGCTATAAAGTCTATAGATTTAGCCTAAATCTAAAAAGACTAGGTTATAGGCTTTTAGTAAAGACTATTTTAAATAATTTAGCTTATTTAAATTCTTAGTTAGGGGTCTTATTTCTTAGAAATTCTAAAATAAAGTATTATTTATAATAATATTCTTATAAGACGTAGTTAATAAGGGCTTAAAACGTAATAAAAATATTAGTAAATCTAAAAAGTATTACTAAATATTTATATAAACTATATTAAGAGTAAAATATAGTTTTCTATTTATATTTTTTTTAATTTAGATAAGATAATATTTATTTTATTAATTTAATTTAGTAAAGAACTACGCTTTAGAGAGATAATTTCTAAGCTTATTAATATAAAATAAAAAATATTAGTCTTTAATAGTAATATTATTTAAGAATTTATAATTTATATAAAGATATAACTTATCTTCTAGTATTAGTATAAAGAGAATAGCGAATTCTATTAAGAATTAAAAGAATTAAATATATTTTTTTTAATAATAAATTTAGATATTTTTATTACTTATAATTCTTTTTCTAATATTAGATATAAAGGCCTAAATTAAGATTTAGTATTAGATTTTAAATTAATTTTTAATTTTATAGTTAGTATTTTAGTAGTATATCTTTAATCTTTTCTTTAAAAATCTTTTTAAACTAGTAATATTTTTTAAAATACTATTTAGATATTATTTATAAATTTTAGTAGAGTTATTATTTTTTATAAATATTACGTAGTCTAGTTTTTCTTATCTAGTAGTATTAATCTATTAGATTTATTCTTTACTTATAGTAGTAGAATAATATTATATTATTTTAATTATTTATCTTTTTTTTAAGTTCTTTCTAAGATTATTTATAATATTAAACTTATATAGAGAATTAATTTAGCTATAGTTTATAATTTTTATTTTAGATCTTTCTAGTTTTATTTTTTAGACTTAAGAATAATTTTTTTATTATTTTAATTATATTATAATTTCTATTTCTTTTACTAAGAAATACCGAGTATAATATTATATATAAAAATTTTAGTAATATCTAAATAAATATATTCTAGTAGTTTTTATATATAAGAATTAGTTTTAGAGTTTTAATAATAATCTTTTTATTTTTAAAAAAGCTAGAAGATCTATTAACTATTTTAAGCTAATAAAGTTAGTTTTTTTTTTTTTAAATTTTAGATTAGTTTTTTCTATAAATTAGTTTAAGATATAAATTTTTTATAATACTAAGTTAAGAAGAATAAATACTTAGTATCTATTAATTTTTATAATAATAATATAGTAATTTTTATATTTTATAGAATTTTTTTATTTTTTAGTATTTATTTTATAGTATTTTTAGTTAATACTACTATAATTATATAGAATAGAGAGCTTATTTACTATAGCTCTAGTTTAGTAAATCTTTTTAGTTTTTTAGATAGTATTTACTAATATTTTAACTTTTTAGTAAATTAGATAGGCTTTAATACTATAAATAAACTAATAGATAATATTAAAATTAAAAATTTAAATTATTTTTTAGTAGTTAAAAGAGTTCTTTTATTATTAGTTTACTAGTTACTAGTTTATTTATTTAGATAATTTCTATTAATATATCTATACTTTCTATAATAGAAGTAGAAATTTTTTTTATATTAGTATTATTCTTCTTTTAGTACTAGCTAAGAAGTTTATTATTAATTAGTATCTAAGTATATAAAGACTTTTAGAGATAGATTATTTTAAAATTATAAAATATTAGCTAAGTATAAATTTTAGTTTATTTTTTATTTAAAGTTAAATAGCTATTAGTCGACTTAGATAGTTATATTAATAGTTTTACTAAGACTCTTAAATAGTTTAGTATAAATAAATTTAGTTTTTATATTATACTTTAGTTTTTTATAGAAAATATATTTAAGAAATTAGTTATTCTAATTAAAATAAAAGACGAGTATATAGAATTTTATAATATATTCTAATACTAATTAAGTTTACTAAAGATTTTAAATTTAAAAAATAATTTTTTATTCTTTATTTTTACTACTAAAAGCTTATTTAATTATATTAATAAAGTAATTATAGTTAGTAAATAAGCTATTAGTCTTTATATATAAAATAGTTAAATAAAAATTCTTTTAGTAGAATTTAAATTATTATACTATATTATCTTTAAAGTAAATTTTTATAAAGCGAACTCTTTTCTTATTATTTTTAAAAAAACCTTTATAAAACTTAAAATAATTTTATAGTTAAACTAAAAAATTATTAAGCTTATACTAGTTTTTATTATAAATATTAAAGATCTTAATCTTTAGTTTAGTATTATAAAAAATTATTTCTACTATTATAGAAAGAACGAAAGTAAAGAGCTATATAATATAATTAATAATAAAAGCTTATTTCTAAATAAAATATTTTAAGAGAATTTAACTATATATTATAAATAATAGTCTACTTTAAGATTACTAAGAAATAAGTCTTTTTATTAAGAATTTTAATAAGCTATATTATTTAGAATAGTTTTTACTAAAAATCTATAGCCTAGTCTTTTTAAATTTAGGCTAAATTTAGAGACTTTATAGTTAAAAAACTAGAAAAACTAAAAATTAGAGTCTATACTAGGCCGTATCTAGTCTAGTAAGTAAATTTAAGAGTTTAAGCTAAGTTTATTCTTCTAAGTATTTTATATCTATCTAGAGATTAATTTTTTAGAATAGAATAAAATTTTTAAATAAAAAACTATAAAGCGTTAAGGCTTAAGTAAAGAATTACTAAGCTATATTATAAATAATATAGTTTAGTAAATAGTCGAAAAGAGATAACTCTTTAAGAGAAAAGTAAGTAAAAGATTTAATAAAAAAAAATAAAAAAAAAATAAAAGATAGAATAAAGCTTTTATTAGCTTATATCTTATTTACTAGTATTACGCGTCTCTAAAAATAAAACTATAGTACTATTTAAAGCTTTTTATATATATTTATTTTTTATATAAGTAGATTCTTCTAGATATACTATATTAGAAATCTAATAAGAGTAATTTATAAAAAATAAGATTCTAGCCCTAATTCTTATCTATTTTATATAATTTTTATATTATAATAACTAGAAATAATTAAACTTTTATAATATATAAAAAAATTTTAGTAGGGTCTATACCCGTTTAGTTATTAATTAGTAAAGTAGAGTAGTAAATTTTACTATCTTAGTTTACTATTATAGTTTACTACTACTATAACTTTAAAATATATTTATTATATATCTTAGATAGTATTCTAATATCTAAGATAATATATTAATAAGCTACGCTTATATAAGCTTATTTATTAATATTTAATAAAAACTAACCTAGTTACTAAGTAATTTTTATTAAGAAATATATATACTAGTATTATTTATTTAAGAGTTATTAAGTAATACGTTTAAACTATCTAAAGAAATATTTAAGACTAAATAAAATATTTAAATTAGTCTTTTAAAGCTAAACTACGGACTTAGAATTTAATTATTAATTTTTATTATAAATATAATAATCTAGAAGTTTATAAACTAATAAAAGTATATTTTCGCCCCGCTTTTAAGTAAGTTAAGATTAAAATCTATATTTATAGCTAAATAAATTTTTATCTAAGTCTTAGCTAGCTATATATATATTTTTTTATTTTTACTAGATTAGTTTTTTAAGTAAGTAATTTAATTTTATTATTATTTTAATTTTAAGTCTCTAAGACTTTAAGCTCGTTTTTAAGATTTTTAAAACTTATAAAACCTTAAGCTTAAATAAGCTAAGTAATAAAAATTTTATTAAAATCTAATCGCCTTTATTTAACTTTTATTTATAATATTTATATACTTTTAGTTCTTTCTCTATTTAGTCTCTAAGGTAAGACTTAAACTATTATACTATAATATTATAAAAATAGATAGTAGTAAATATTATTCTTTTATTATTAGTAAAAAAATCTCTAAAGTTAAAAAAAAATATAAGTTTAGTTATAAAAAAAATTTAAATCTTTTTTTAATTATTATAGAATAGATCTAGCTTAGCCGTTTTTATACTTTAGTTAAGAAATTAAGTTATAGTTAATACTAAAGTATAAACTAGTACTAAAATAAAAATTATTAGTATAGCTTAGTTATAAAATTCGCCTACTTACTAATAAAGCTAGATATTTTTATTAGTCTATTTTTAAAATTATCTATAAAGTCTATTAATTTAGCTCTATATATTTTAGATAATCTAAAAGAGGTCGGTTATAGTAAGCTATAAAGAATTATTATTATTTATATTAATATTATTTATTATATTACTTAGTTAGTATTAAGTATTAAATAATATTATTTTATTATTAAGTATTTCTCTTTTTAAAACTATTTTTTTATAAAAATAATAGTTAAAGTATAATAGCGGTCTCTTTTACTAGATTTTAAAGTTATTTAGTAGAATTAAATAGTAGTAAAATTTATCTTAAAAAATAAAAAAAGAGTAAAAAATTAAAATAATTAATAGTAATTATATAATATATTAATATATAATATATATTAGATTTATTATCTTTAATAAATTTATATTAGAATTTTAAGTTAACTATAAAAATTAAAATACTATCTATAAAGTATATTTATATACTATAAAAAAGCTATAATAATATAATATATATAAGAAATCTTATTATAAAATTAGAGTTTTAAATTAGAGATTTAAATTAACTCTAATCTAAAGTAAATTTTATATATAACTTAGGTACTAAGATTTATTTTCTAAAACCTAACTTTTACTTTAAAAAGTAAATAATATATTTACTATTTTCTTATTTATCTTCTATATTTAAAGTTAGTTTTTTAAATTTATATTTTTTTATAGATATTTTTTTTTATAAAAACTTAGTTCTACTATTCTTTTAGATAATTACTATATTACGCGAGTATTATTTTTATATAAACTTTTATTACTATTTAATCTAGAATTATATAGACTATTTTTTCTTAGGGCTAGTTTTCTTATATAGGTATTTTAGTTATATAGCTTTATTATTTATAAGAATTTTTTATCTCTATAATATCTCTATTATAAATAATATTTTATTCTAAGATTACTAAGAATTAAGGCCTTTAACTAAGAATTCTAATAAGCTAAATTATTTAAAATAGTTTTTATAAAAAGTCTAGAGTCTTATTCTTTTAAATTTAGATCGAATTCGTAGACTTTATAGTTAAAGAACTAAAAAAACTAAGAAAAAAGATCTATACTAAACTATATTTAGTTTAGTAAATAAATTTAAAGGCTTAAGCTAAATCTATTTTTTTTAAGTATTTTATATCTATCTAGAGATTAACCTCTTAGAATAAAATAAAATTTTTAAATAAAAAACTAGTATAGTTACTAAGTAACTTTTACTAAGAAATATCTATACTAATATTTTTTTTATTTAAGAGTTATTAAGTAATATATTTAAACTATTTAAAAAGATATCTAAGACTAAATAAAATATTTAAATTAGTACTTAAAGCTAAAATATAAACTTAAAATTTAATTATTAATTCTAATTATAAATATAATAATCTAGAAGTTTATAGACTAATAAAAGTATATTTCTACTCTACTTTTAATAAGTTAAGATTAAAATTTATATTTATAACTAAATAAATCTTTATTTAAGTTTTAAATAGTTATATATATAAGTTTTATTATTTTCTACTAGATTAGTTTTTTAAGTAAGTAATTTATTTATTTTTCTATTTTAAGATCTCTAAGCTCGTTTTTAAAATTTTTTAATTTATAAAATCTTAAGCTTAACTAAGCTAGGTAATAAAAATTTTATTAAGATTTACGTAGTTTTATTTAATTTTTATTTATAATAATCTTCTTCTATATAGCTTTTTTATTATAGAGTTATAAAGCCCTTATTCTCTAGAATTTAAAATAAAGAGCCTAAACTATTTAATAATATACTTAATTTTTTCTAAAAAGAGTAATAATATAATACTTAATAGTCTTTTTAAATAGCTTTAAAATATTTTTAAATTTTATAATTTTATTCTAGTCTTATTTTAAAAGCTTATTATTTATAATATTATAGTTAGTATTTTAGGTAACTCTACTAGTCTTAAAATAATATATATTAATAGTTAAATAAAGTTTCTTAGATACTAAAAGATATATTAAAAAGTAATTATAGAGATATATTATTAAAATATTTAATTTAGTAGTATTTTAGATTTAGTTATATTTTAGATTTATTATATACTTATTTTAGTAAATAAGTAAGTTATATATTTATTTTACTCTAGTAGATAGAATAGATATAAAAAAAGTCTATATAGTTTTTTTTTACTAAATATATAAATTTATAGAAACTTATTTTTATTAGTTATATTAAGGCTATAAATTAGTTATTTTTTAATAGTTATAAATATAAATATATTTTAAATATTTTTTATAATCTAAGCTATTCTTTAAAAGTACTTTTTTATACTATATTTAAGTATTTTATACTATTTTAACGTCTCGCTTAGTATTTTTTTATTATATAGTTATAAGTAGAGCTAAGTATCTTTTTTCTTTATTTTAATAGTTATTTAAACTATTACTAAGTATTTATTTTAGTAGTTTTTTCTAGATATAGTATTTCTAGTAGATATAATAGTTATTTAAGTAAGTTTTACTATATACTAGCGGTACTTTTAAGTTATTTATAGCTATAATACCTAGTATTAAAATAATAGGCCCTAGTATATCTCTAAAATACGTATACTATATATTTTATATACTTATTATATACTATATATAGGCTATCTAGTATATAATACTACTAAGAAGTAAATTCTATACTACTAAAAATTTATATTTAAGAATATAACTTTTTAAAGACTTTTTATTTATAACTAATTTATTTTATATATACTTAGTTTAATTATTTAATAAGTAACTACTAGCTACTACTAGTTTTATTAATATTTATTATTATTTTTATATTATCTAATAACTAGAATAAGTAGTATTTTACTATCTAAGTCTAAGTAAAGTAGAAAAAAATCTTTAACTATATTAATTTAAACTTAGTAGAGAAGCTAATTTAGCTAATTAAGCTATATAATTTTATAAAGCTAAATAATAACTCTATATAAGTATAAAAGTATTATAAGCTATAATATAAAAACTATAAATAAGAGCTCTAAAAATATAAAAAACTAAAAAAAATTAATAATTTATTTTTAGTTATTTTAGATTCTATTAGCTTATTTCTTTAACTAATTCTTTAGAAATTAAAAAATAATTTATATTTTTATTTTTAGCTATTTATACTTAAGATATAGTTTTAGTTTATATAAAAAACTAAAGAAGACCTTATAATTAATTAGCTAAAGTAGTTTAAAAAATTATTTAGTAGCTAAAATATTACTAAGTAGCTTAATTAATAAAAAAAATACTATTTAAAATAAAATTACTTAATCTATTTAATATTTTTAGTAACTAAAGTAAGAAGAGCTTTTTAAAAATACTTTTATTTTTTAATACTTAGTAGACTACTAACTATAAAATTAGATTTTAAAATAGTAATTTTACTAAGCTACTAGCTAATTTATATTAAGAACTATAACTACTAATATTAAAATATAGCTAAAAATTTAAG
This sequence comes from Macrophomina phaseolina, assembly GCA_020875535.1. Classification (NCBI taxonomy): domain Eukaryota; kingdom Fungi; phylum Ascomycota; class Dothideomycetes; order Botryosphaeriales; family Botryosphaeriaceae; genus Macrophomina; species Macrophomina phaseolina. The sequence continues at coordinate 500,040 of JAEQDS010000075.1, read as the reverse complement.
AATTATAAAAATAGCCTTTATAGCTATATTATATAATTAAAAATAAAAATAAGGCTCTTTATAATTTAATATAAATAATATAAGCTAATAATAGTAATTAGTAGATAATATATATAAAATATATATCTACTAAGTTTACTTTTATAATTATATATAGTATTAAGAATAAGTATATCTAATATCTTCTTAATATTATTTAAATAGCTAGGTCTTAATTTAGAAAAATAATAGCTTTTTTAAAATTAAATAAAGAAGTATTACTTATATATATATATATATATAATAGCTTAAGTAATAAAAGATTATTTATAAGATATTAACTATTTATATATTTTAGTAAAATAGTACTTTAGAATACTCTAAATACTTAATTATAGTTAAAGTATATACTTTATATATTAGTACTAATTTATTTAAAGACTTTTAGTTTAAAATAATTAAAATAGTTATCTATATCTATAATAGAACTCTACTAAAGTAGTACTAGTAGAAGACTTTATTTAAATTAGTCTATAAAATAGTCTAAAGTAGTATATTTATAATATATAGTTATAAAGTCTACTTATTACTTAAGACTAGTTTATATTTTTATAAGCTAGATAAATAAGTCTTTATTAAATATTTAGTTAAATATAATTTAACTAGTATTTACTATATTTAGTATCTACTAAAGAATTAAATTATATAATTAAGAGATATTATATTTAATAAATCTAATAAGTTTTTATTTAAGAACTTAAATAAGCTACTAAAAGCTTAATAATAATATAATAAGTTAAAATTAGTTATTTCGCGTATTATATTTAATAAGAAAGATACTATCTACTTAAATAAAAAACTAAAAATATTTATTAATAATATAAGTTAGAAAACTATACTAAATTAAATAAAGAGTTTTTAAAAGAGATTAATATCTATATAGACTAATTATTTACTAAGTCTATTATTATTAGTAAGTAGTATTTAAATTTAAATATTAAATTTATCTTAGTTATTCTCTTAAGGCTTAGAAGGTAAATTAAATTATAACTTAAATAGTAAAATAAAATAAATTTAAATACTTAAATTACTTTTACTAGTTTAGTATAAAACTAAATCTAATCTAGACGCTATTATTAGTAACTTTATATCTAAAGACTATAATATATTAGCTAATATTAATATAAGTCTAATTATTTAAGAATTAAAGATATACTACTAGTACTTTAATATATATATATATTATACTAATATAGAATAATATATTTAATTATTAAAAACTATATTTATTCTTTATAACTATTCTAAATAAGCTATAAATATATACTATAAAATATTACTAAACTAAGCTTTTATAAATTTATAAAGATTAACTATTTTCTAAGCTATAGTTTTACTATAAAATTTTTAAATATCTAATTAAGCCTTATCTACTAAAAGCTATTTAAATAAAGCTTTAAAAAGTCTAGAATAAAAAAATATAAAAGATAGTATAAATAAATAAAGTATTAAGTTTTTAAAAAGATATTATTATATTTATTTAAATATTTAAGTATAAAGTTAACGAATATAGTTAGCTTATAAAAGTTAAAACTTATATCTATATAAAAAAAGACTTATAAAATATCTAATAAAATATATATATAGCTATTATAAATAAGAATTAAATAAAAATACTTAAAATTTAATAAAGTTTTTATTACTTAGTTTTATTAAGCTTAAGGCTTTATAAATCTTAGTAATCTTAAAAATAAGCTTAGATAAATATTTTAAAGTTAAAAATAGTTAAATTACTTACTTAAAGAGTTAATCTAGTAGAAAATAAAAAAATTTATATATATAGCTAACTAAAACTTAAAAACTTATTTAGCTATAAATATAAATCTTAATCTTAACTTATTAAAAGTAGAATAGAAATATATTTTTATTAGTCTATAAACTTCTAAATTATTATATTTATAATTAAAAATTAATAATTAATTTTTAAGTCTATAGCTTAGCTTTAAGAAGCTAATCTAAAAATATTATTTATTTTTAAATAAATTTCTAAATAGTCTAAATATATTACTTAATAACTTTTAAATAAATAATACTAGTACTAGTATTTCTTACTAAAAATTACTTAGTAACTATACTAGTTTCTTATTTAAAAATCTTATTTAGATTCGAGAAATTAATCTTTAAATAGATATAGAGTACTTAGAAAAATAAATTTAACTTAGACTCTTAAGTCTATCTACTAGACTAAATATAGCTTAGTATAAGCTTTAATTTTTAGCTTTTCTAGTTTTCTAACTATAAAGTTCGTAAATTTAGTCTAAATCTAAAAAGATTAGGCTATAGACTTTTTTTAAAGACTATTCTAAATAATTTAATATATTAAAATTTTTAGTTAGAGGGCTTATTTTTTAGTAATCTTAGAATAGAGTATTATTTATACTAGTAGCTATTTTAATCTTTAAAATCTTTTAAGTATTAATAGTAATTATTTATATATTTAATTTAAAAATATATTAGTATAATATTATTAATATATTTCTCTATATATATCTTTAAGAAAAAATATTTTATTAGCTATTTAAAAAAATAAATCTCTCTATTAACTAAATTCTACTACTACTCTAAGTATTATATAGCTTAAAAAATTATTAGTATTATAATAAAACTACTTCTACTAGATACTAAAAGAGCTAAGACTAGAATTAATTCTAAATATATTATATTTATATATAAATAACTACTTATTTATCTTTATTTTTATAGATAATATAATTATAGCCTATTATAAGTATAATATATATATAATCTATTAAAGTAATAAATAAACTACTAAATAGTACTTCTTTAAGTCGTAGTAGCTAAACCTAGCTACGCGTAATAAGAAAGTACTAGAAATTAATAATTTAATTAATAATTTTTTTTATAACGAGGAGCTAATTAATAGTAATATAGATAAACTTTATAATAGTATACCTAAATCTAGTAAAGTAGAAAATATAGAGTAATAGTAAGACTAAGCTATACTTAATTAAATTATAAAATATCTAAATAAATATAGAGATATAAGGCGTATTAAATTTAGTCTTATTTTAATAATTAACTAGACTTCTAGATTAAGAATAGATCTACTATCTTAGTAATACTAGATAAGAAGCGAGAAGCTTAGCTTTTAATTTTATAAAAATAGTATATAGTACTTTTAAAAGAAATTACTACTTATCTTAGCTAATAAAATAGCGGTCTAGCTCGAAAGTAAGATCTAAAAAGTATAGTAATAATAAAATCTTATTTATTTATAAAATATAGTACTTACCCTCGGTATATATAAAATAGTAACTAAAATATAGAATACTCTATAATAGATTCTAAAGAAGAAATATACTATATTTATCTTTAAATACTAGGTTTATAATAATTATATTTACTAGCGGCGCCGTATTAGATATAAATACTAGATATAGTAAAAGAAATTACTAATTCTAGCTAAGAACTAAAACTTTTACTTCTATAAAAAATAGTAAGTTAATATTTATTAAAAAACTAAACGGCCTTTCTAGCTAAAAACTCTAGAAGAAGCCGCTAAATAGATTTCTTAACTAGGTTTTACGTATATTAAATAAAATATATAGCTTAGAAAAAGTTCTTAGAATACTAGTAACTATCTATAAATAAACTATAATAGCTATACTTAATAGTAGAGTAAAGAATAGTTTTATTAGCTATATCTTTACTATCTAAAATAATATTTAACTTATAAGAAAAGACTATTTCTACTTATTAAAAATAATAAATAGATTAGCTACCGTATATAATAAAAAGTAGATTTAGATTAAAATAGAACCTATAAAGCTTACTATTAAAAAATATATAAAAAAGATTATACTAGATATAATCTCTATATTAAAATATAATATTATTCTAGAAATTCTATAATTTAAAACTTATAAACTATATATTTAATAGAAAAAAAAATAGTTATCTTCTTAAATAAGAAATATACTAGATATTTAATAATTACTAAAAGAATACTAATAATTAAAAAAAACTTTATAGATATCTAAGAAATTTTAATAAACGTATTAAACTATATAAGAAACTAAAAAAAAAAGATATATATAATCTTTATTAAAATAAGTCTAGAATATAAATAGAAAATTCTAGCTTATATAATATAAAGCCTCTACTAAAAGAATAATAATATTTTAAAGCTAGTTAAAGAAGACTACTATTAGAAAATTTATAAAAAATATAATTTATTTACTTAGAAATAAATAGATATTATCTAATAAGATATTTTAATAGTTAAGAATAATATAGATCTTAGTAGAATTATAAGGCCTACTATAAATAAATTAGTACTAATACTAAAACTAGAAACTATTTTATAAAAATTCTAGAACTTTTAATAAATATTTTAAAAGAGAGATAAAGAATAGTTATCTAAATATAAATTATAAAACTACGAGATACTTCTTATACTAAAAATATAATCTATATTTAAGTCTATATACTCGCTCTTAAAGAAAGAGATAGAGGCCTTAAAAATATATTAAAAAAAATCTAAAGTAAGAATATATATATCTATTATTATTACTAGCTTATTATTTTATTCTATTTATTTTAAAGAAAAACGATAAACTACGCCTCTATATTAACTATAAATAACTAAATAATATTACTATTAAAAACTAATATTTATTACCTCGTATTAATAAGCTATAGAATAAACTTTATAATACTAAATATTTTACTAAGCTAGATCTTAGAGAAGGCTATTACCTAGTTTATATTAAAAAATAAGAAGAGTAAAAAATAATATTTTAAATAAAATTTAAATACTATAAATATATAGTAATACTCTTTAGGTTTACTAATATACCGGCTATTTTTTAGAGCTTAATTAATAATATACTATATTTATACTTAGATATATTCGCTCTAGCTTATCTAAATAATATTCTAATATACTTAAAAATACTTAAAAAATATACTAAGTATATTAGAATAGTTCTATAGATACTAAATAAATAAAATTTCTAAGTAGCTCTAGAAAAAAATAAATAGTATATATAAAAGATAAAATATCTTAGATTTATTATTACTTTTAGATATATTAGTATAGACGATAAAAAACTAGATACTATAAGAGACTAATCTATACTAAAAACTATTAAAGAAGTATAATTTTTTCTTAAATTTATTAATTTTTATTAAAAGTTTATTCTAAACTACGTAAAGGTATTTATATCTTTTATAAATCTAATAAAGAAGAAATATAAATTTATATAAAAAAATAAATAATAAATAGCCTTTAACTTACTAAAGTATATATTTATAAAAGCCCTAGTTTTAAATATCTATAATTCTAATTTATTTATTATAGTCGAAACTAACGTCTTTAACTATATTATAGAAGTTATTTTTAGCTAGCTAAATAAGTAAAATAGACTATATTTTATTATCTTCTATTTAAAAAAAATAATAGGCCCTAAAAAAACTATAATATCTATAATAAAAAGCGTTTAACTATTATTATAGCCTTTAAAGAATAAAGATACTATTTTAAAGAAACTAAATACTAAATTATAGTATACTATAACTATAAGAATTTATTATACTTTACTACTACTAAGAAACTAAACTAATAATAAATTAAATAAATAAAAAAACTAGTATTATATAATATAAAGATTATCTATAGAAAGAAATCTAAAAATACTTATATAAATACGCTAAGTAGACGAGCCGACTATATTAAAAAAAAGCTAGGTTTATAGCCTATAATACTTAATATATAGAAAGATAGATTTTTTATACTTACTAGCTATAGCCGCTAGATTACTACTATTTATAGTATTAAATAAATATAGCTTAAGAAGAAACTAGATAACTCGCTTACTTTAGTTAAACTATTTACCCTAGTAATACGCCTTAAAGATAATAAATAAAAGTATAAGATCTAAAAAGCCTACGTAAATAATATAATAGCTTAAAAAATTAAAGAATTTAAAAATAATCTCTAAATAATTAAAAATATAGATAGTATAATTTTATTTCTAAAATTAGTCTATATTTTAATTAAACTATAGAAAGAACTTATAAAAGATATATATAAAGCCCTAGTATATAATTATTAAAAAATAGATAAGATAATAAAGTAAATTATAAAAAGCTACTATTTTTTAGAGCTTAAAAGAACTATTTAATAGATAGTTATATAATATAATTTTTATATTAGAAGTAAGATTATAAGATATATACTCTATAAATTACTTTAGTTACTATTAGTATTAAAGTATTCTTAGTAATTTATCTTACTAGACTTTATTATAAATCTATCTAAGTTAAGAGAACTACTTACTAAGATTAAGTATAACTTAATTCTAGTTATTATTAATAGAATAATAAAGTACGTATACTATCTACTATATCTTAAATTAATAAATATAAAAGAACTTATTTATATATTTCTTAAAATAATTTTTAGTAACTATAGACTACTAAAAAAGCTCGTATTAAATAGAAATTAACTATTTATATTTTAATTCTAGTAAAGCCTTACTTAATAGCTTAAAGCTAAGTATAAGCTTTTAACTATAGTATATTCTTAAATAGATAAATAAATAGAACGAACGAACTAAATACTAGAATAATATCTATACTATTATTTTAACTATGTATAAGATAATTAGATAGAGCTACTATCGCTTATATAATTTACGTATAATAGCTCTAAGATATTCGCTATATAAAAATTCCCGTTCTACGCTAATTATAGTTATAAGCTAATAGCCTATAAATATTTAATACTAAGTAAGTTATTAGCTTAAAAAGAAATTCTTAGAATAGATTAGCTAAAAATACTTTATAAATATCTATATTTAAATCTTAAATTTATAGCTCTATAAATAGATAAATACTATAGTAGATAATACTAGAAGATACTAAAGTTTAAAAGAAAAAATAAAGTTTATCTTCTTAATAAAAATTTTAAATAAAAAAAAATAACCGACTAAGTAAAAAATTAAACTTTAAAAAAATTAATTTCTTTAAAATTAAAGAATAAATTAAAAAGATTAACTTCTACGTTAAATTACTAAATACTATATAAATATATTTAGTATTTTATATTACTCTACTTAAATTAGTATTCTAAGACGCTACGCTATTACGCTAAATAAAAGAAATTATACTAAAAAATTTAAATATTAAAAAAAATAAGAACTAAAATATAGAATAAGTTCTAAATAATAGCTATATTAATAATTAGTTTAAATATCTTCTTAAATAGAAGAAAGATTAGAATAATATCTAAAAATTATTAAAACTCTATAACTATTAAAAATTTATTAATAAGTTCTATTACTAAAATTTAGATTAACTAATACTACTAACTTATTATATAAGAAGAATCTAAAATTAAAGTTAGAAAATAAAGACTATCGTATTTAATTTACTAGCTTAGAATTCTTAGATAGTATAGTACTAGAGCTAGCGCTTAGAGAATTAATAGACTAAAATAAATCTATAATAGTATTAGCTAAGATATTACTATATAAATACTTTACTTATTAATTCTTCTTAGTATTTTTAAAATTAATAGAATTTTTAGCCTCGCGAGTTATCTTTAAATAATTTAGCTTTTTAAGATTCTTAATAGACTATATCTTTTTATTTAGTATTAAGCTACTATAGTATTATAGTAAAACCTTTTATTTCTAAGAATACTTTAAATAGGACGAAGCGGTGCGTAACTTAAATATTAATTTAGAAATAATATTTAAGATTTTTATCTTATCTATAGTAATCTTTATAATAGTACGCTTTAGATAAACGACTAAAGAAAAAAAGTTAAAATAAGTTAAATAAAAATAGAGAAAACTTATAATTACTTTTCTCTATATTACTAGTATTATAATAGATATTACTATAATAAGTATACTCGCTATAACGCGAATATTCTAAAGTAATATAATATACTACCGCTTTATTCTTCTCCTCTAATAAAAGATAATAAGTATAAAAAATTAGTATATTTAGGCCTAAGAGATTATATAAAGAATTAATTTTTACGCTAAAATATTTATACTTAGTTTACTATTTATTACGCTTGTGCTTAGAAGGTATTATAGAAAATACTTATAATAAAGAAAAATAAAGAGATAAAAAAAGTCTAAAAAAATATAAATAAATAAATAAATCTTTAGGCTAAAGATTCTTAAGGGGGGAAATAGTATTATAAACCTCTAGAAATAAGGGCTTTATAACTCTATAGGCTAAGAACCTATATAAAAAAAGATATTATAGAAGATAAAAACTCTTATAAATAGTAGAATTATATAACTAAGGTACTTATATAGAAAAACTAGCCTTAAGAAAGAATAGTACGTATAAGTCTAGGCTAGATAATAATAAAAGTTTATATAAAAATAACGCCTACGCGGCGTAGTAATATACTAAGAGTAGAATCCCGTAGAAAAAGAGTTAGTTATAAAAATATACTAGACTAAGCTAGATAGTAAGTATAAAAGTATATATTCTTACTAAAAATAAGAGATAGAACTTAGAAAACTAACTTTTAAGTATAAAAAATAAATAAAAAAATAGCGAATATATTATTTATTTATTAAGAAAGAAGTTAGATTCTAAAAAATAAATATTAGCGCCCGAGTTACGTAGAATCTACTAGGCCTACTTAGAAATTAAAAGCCTTAGTACTAATCTAATTCTTAAATTAATTTAATACTATAACTAATCTAATAGTTATTCTAATTCCTAGATTATTATAGCTTTTCTATAGTATATAAATATACTTTTTAGATAGTATTCTAATCTTTATAGTTAATTTAAGATTCTAATATAGGCTTATTAGAGATAATAAGTATAACGCGTATTATATTCTAACTTATTATATAATTACTATTTATTATTTTAATTCTTTATTTTTCTCTTATTTTTTAAGATAAATCTTACCGCTATCTAATTTTACTAGATAACTTTAAAGCCTAGTAAAAGAGACTACTATTATAATTAATTAATTTTTAGTAAAATAGTATTATTATTTTTATAAAAGTATAATTTTCTTTTCTAGTTATCTTTATATAAAAGAACTAGAAAAAGAAATAAATTAATTAATTTTTAAAAAGACTAGTTTTAGCTAGATTATACTATAGAATAATACTAAGACTAATAAGCTATATTAGTAGCTAGACTTAGTATATTCTATAAATTTATCTAGCTAGAGTATTATATCTACTAGCTTAGAAATTTAGTTAATATTAAATAACTCTTTTTCTAACTACTAGTTATCTAGTAGAAGAATTCTTAATTTACTATCTAAATATATTTAATTTTATAATTACTAGTATTTAATAGGTAATTAGCCTAAATATAACTATATATAGTATATATAATAGTAGTTAGATTAATTATTTTAAATAGAAAGATTTTTACTTTTTAATTTTATATATCTAGTTATATAACTAAGTAGTATATTAGATAAAGCGCTAATTATATTAGAACTAAGACTCTAAGTTTAATTCTTAGTAACTAGGCTAAAAGATTTTAAGTTTAATTTTAAGTACTACTATATTTTTTTCTTTTTAAATTTTTATATATAACGAGTTTAATATTTATTCTATCTTTATCTTTATTTTTATTACTATTAGAATAAGTAGTATAACGGCTTAATTATTAATAAAAGAATTAATTAAAATAAGTAGTATAGTATTTAAAAAGAGTAGTTATAGAATAGCTTTTTATTTTCTTCTAAATAGACTATACTTAGTAAAAGTAAAATATATAGAATTAATCTAATATACCCTCTTTACGTACTATCTATTTAGAAAGTAGGTAATAAAAAAATAAGAATAAAAGAATAACTAAATAAATATTAAACTTATAAATTCGCTTAAAATAGATAATTAATTTCTAAAATTAAAAGAAATAATAAAATACGCTCTTTATATTATAAGCTAGTAGTACTACTAGCTTATAGTATAAAAAACGCGTAAGTAACGTTTAAATAATATCTATAAGTACTAAAAAAGTAAGAAAAAAAATTTATATTTATTTAGATATAAGTTCTTTATTAGCTTAAGTAAGCTATAAGAATTACGCCTTATTTTATAAAATAATATAAATAAAATAACTACTAATTATAAAGTAGAAAAAGTCTAATAGCTATAATAAAATAAGTATACTTTTAGCGAGATAGAACTTTAGTAAGACTATCTACTAATATTACTACTATAAATATCTACTAAAGATAAACGTTATCTATTTAGACTTTCTAATATAGTTAATAGTAGTATATATTTATATAATATAGCTTAGTATTAAGCTTTCTAATACTTTTCTATATAAGCTAAAGTGTTTACGTATTATTATACTATATTTTAATTTAATAGTTTAAATCGAATTATACTTCTTTAAAAAGATATTTTTATTAAAAGTATTACTTAGTAGCTTTTAATAAAATAAGAAACTTAACTTTAATAATTATAATTATAATTATAGACTACTTAATAGTCTTTTAATTAATAGCTATTTTAAATATAGTAATAATTAAGTCTTAGTAGCTACGATATATATTTAGATTATTAGTAAATATTATATTACTACTAATAGTAAAAATATTATTTTCGTTCTTATAGTTACTTTAAAAGAATAAGGCGAGCTTTTTAGTTTTTATTAAATAGCTAAGAAGCCTTTAAAAAAGCTTAAAATAGTAAAAAAATAAATTAGTAAAATAAAATAATAATATAAAATAAATATATATAATATTTATTTTTATACTAGTAGCTATAAATTATACTAAGCTAATTCTACTTTAATAAAAATAAATATTTTATATACTTATATACGTATTTTAGTTTACTTAAAGTACTTTATCTAAAGAAAGTAGTATTAAAAAAAAGTAATTTTTACTAATATTATAGTAAGTAATAAGACTAAAGATATATAATTTTTAAAAGAGCTATAAGAGTTTCTACTCTTAGTCTTTTATAATATATAAGATTAGAAACTATTATACTTCTTCTAAAATTCTTATTTTATAGTATTTAAATAGATCTTTTTAAAAAATATTTATAAAAGACTTATCTCGCTTATACTATACTATAATAATATTATCTATAAAAAAGAAGACGAATAAATAATTATTTAAATATAAATAAAATATATTAGATATCTAAGTTAAACTAAGCTCTTCTAAGAATTTATAAAAATATTATTACTAAAGAGCGAGTAACTTCTTAAAACTATAAAATACTTAAAGTAAATAAAAAATTTAGTTTTATTTAAGCTTTAGTTCTTTTAAAGATTAATAGTATATCTTTTTCTTAAGTAAAATATAAGAAAATACGTTTATAATATCGTACTAGTATATTTCTAAGTTAAAAGTATAGATAATAGTAATTAAAACTTAAAAAATCTAAAAGATAAAAATAGTTATATAAGTATTTTACTAAGTAGTTTAAAGTTCTTCTTTTATATAAATATATATCTTTATCTTAGTAAGCTAGCTATATTTATTAAGCTTATATTTAAATATCTAAGTAAGTAAAATTATATTTTTATTAAGACTTTTTATTTTATTAAGTATTACTATCTTTTATATTTTCTTACTTTAAAGATTCTAGAGTTCTATTTAAATTACCTCTAGTAGATAGGTTTTTATTAGATAGTTAAAAATATTCTTATAGAAATAAGATTTAAATAGTAGTTAATCTTAATAAATATATAATAGGTCTATAAGCGATATTTATACTTTTATTAAAATAGATTCTTAAAAAGATATAAGAAAAAATATAAATAATATTTAGTAACTAAATATATTATTATAAATTAATATAATATATATATTTTTATATAAGTTATAAGTTCTTAATCTATAAATAATTAAATTTAGATTAATATTTACTATAATATTATATTTTTTTAGAATATAGTTTCCTCTAGTAGCGCCTAGATTAGATAAATTATTATATTAGACTAGTATAAGCTAGCTAAATTCTTATAATTATTAATTTTATTAATTTTTACTTTCTAAGTCTTAAGAGACTAAGCCTTAAAAGACTTATTATTAAACTAAAGTAAATTAATCTAGTAATACGTAATTTAAAGAAGCTAGTATTTATTTATCTTAAATTAAATCTACTTATAAACTACTTTTTATATACTATTTATATACGAGGCCTTTACTAGTTAATTCTAAAAAACTTAGTAGATAATTTAGTTATACTTCTTATATTTAGATATCTAGATAGTTATTTTAAGTCTTTAGAGTTTTTTAAGTTAATTAAATTAAAGCCGGTAATAGCTTATTACTAAGATTAAAGAAGGCCTTAGAATTTTAATCTAAGAAAATAATATACTTTCTATAATATATAATATAAGAAATAATTATTTTTTATTCTTAATTTTACTTTTACTATTATAGAGCGAGTATCTTTTCTAGATTCTCTAAAGAGAACTTATTAGATTTATTAAAGATAATATTTTTTAAGCGTATTACTTAGTTCTTTAGAGAATACTAGATTTTATAGATATTAGTAGAATTATATCTAACTAAGTATCTAATAAGAATATACTTATTTAGTTTATTATTATATAGAATATTTTTAAGTAATAAGTAGGCTTTACTATTATAAATATATAGATAAGCTACTTTTAACTTCTTACTATAGACTTATTTAAATAGTATTTTCTAATTATAGCACTTTATTAGAGTTTTATTATAGATATAAACTACTATCTTAATAATTTTAGACTATAGGTACTTTAGTAGATTAGTATTAACTCGTAATAATCTTACTTTAATAATAATTAAGTACTCTAAATACTCTAATATATTATTTTACTAAGATATATATAGAGCTAATATCTTATAAGTAACTTTCTACTACTTAAGTTACTATATAAAGATTTATATAAATAATACTTTTTTATTTAATCTAAGAAAGGCTACTAATTTACTAAATCTTATCTTAAATATTTAGATAATATTAAGAAGATATTAAGTATACTTATTCTTAATTATCTAAGTAACTATAAAAGTAAACTTAATAGAAGTATATTTAAAATAAATAATCTATTAGTAGCTATTATTAGCTCGTATTATTTATATTAAGTTAAATAAAACTTAAAAAAATATTTCTTCTAATAATTTCTTTAGTTATATAGATTAAGAAATCTACTATTATATCTTTATATATATATATATATATATATATATATTATAGTAATTAGATAGCTATTAATTAGTAATTATAGCCCCTTATATAGCTTATAGTAAAGCTTAAATAGTTTTTTTATCTATATATATAAAGATTTTATACTATTATATAGCTAGTAATAAGTAATTAGTAATATTTAATACTATAGCTAATAGATTATCTACTTTTTTATATTCTATAAAGAAGTAGTTTTAAGTAAATATTAAATAGACTATAATAAAGTTCTTTAAGTAGAGATATATATATTTTATATCTTACTTAATTTTTTTCTCTCTTATCTTAGTAATAGAGACGAGATTAGCTATAAATAAGAATATATAGACTATATTTATAAGCTTAATTATACGTAGGCGCTTATAGTTAGTAGTATATACTAGTATTTTACTAAATAACTTAATCTTAACTATAGTATTTTTTAATATAATATAGTTATCTAGTTTTATATCTCTTATTTTAGTATAGTAACTCTTTATATACTTATTATAAATATAGTATATTATGCTAGTATTAGTAATCTATAAGAGATTAAGTATTATAGGCTTTAAAATACGTTAAATATTAAATAATAAGATAACTATAGCTAGAAAAAATAATATTTTCTTATTTTTTTTAGCCTAGTTTTAGCTTTTATATTTTTTAAGAAGTATTTTTCTACTTCTTTTAGCCTTAGTATTATAAATAATACTTCGTCCTAGGATTTCTAAGAAATAAGACCCCTAACTAAGAATTTAAATAAGCTAAATTATCTAGAATAGTTTTTACTAAAAGTCTATAGCCTAGTCTTTTTAGATTTAGGCCGAATCCACGGACTTTATAGCCGAAGAACGAGATAAAACTAAAAAATAGAGCCTATACTAGGCTATACCTAGCCTAGTAGGTAGGCTTAAGGGCCTAAGTTAAGTCTATTTTTTTAAGTATTTTATATCTTCCTAAAGACTAACCTCTCGGAATAGAATAAGATTTTTAAATAAAAAACTAGCTTAGTTACTAAGTAACTTTTACTAAGAAATACTAGCACTAGTACTATTCGTTTAAGAGTTATTTAGTAATACGTTCGAACTATCTAAAGAGATACCTAAGACTAAATAAAACGTTTAGATTAGAATCTCGAAGCTAAACTACGAACTTAGAATTTAATTATAAATTCTAATTATAAATATAATAATCTAGAGGTTCGTAGACTAATAGAAGTATATTCTAACCTTACTTTTAATTAAGTTAAGATTAAAATCTATATTTATAACTAGATAAGCCTCTATTTAAGTTTCGGCTAGCTATATATATAAGTTTCTTTATTTTTCTACTAAATTAGTTCTTTAAGTAAGTAATTTAACTATTTTTACCCTAAGATCTCTAAGCCTATTTTAAGAACTTCTCGACTTATAAAGCCTTAAGCTTAATTAAACTAGGCGATAAAACCTTATTAAAGACCTACGCGCCTTTATCTAATCTTTATTTATAATACTTAGCTATAGGTTTAGCTATTTTTAAATTATTTAATAGAGTATTTAATTTTTTTTTTTAATTTATAAATTTTCTAGTAACTTATTAATCTTATTTTAGATCTTCTAGTTTAGTATTTAATTTACTAGTCTAGCCTCTAGATTATAGTATCTATATTTATAGTAGAAGTAATTTTTACTATATAAATAGATAAGTAGTATTCTTTTCTACTTTTTATTTCTTAGTAAAGTAGTAAAAGCTACTTTAGTAGCCTTTAAATTCTTAGCTATATTTTAGTATAAGTCGTTTTAATAGTTAATAATTAGATTATAAAGTAATTTAGTAAGCTTATTATTCTAGAGTTTAATCTTATAGTTAAAGACCTAGTAGGTATTAAGAGAGATAAATATTTTAAAAAAATAATTTTATCTTAATTATTTATAATTACTAGAAGTTTAAGCTTCTTTATTTTAAATAAAGTCTCTTTTTATTATAAAAGCTATTTATTAATATTTTAAGTATTTAGAGACTTCTTAAGCTAGTAAAGCTTATTAATAATAAGTTCTTTCTAAGTCTTCTTTATTAGTTAGAGCCGCACCTTAAGCGCTATAAGCTAAGAATAGAAGTATAAATCGCTCCTTAGCTTAGTTAAAAGTAGAAGTAGTAATAGACTTACTAAGTCTTTAATAATTATTAAAAGATTATTAATCTTTTTTTTTAATTTTTTATACTTAACTAGGCTTCTCTTATACGCTTTAATTTATATTTTATAGCGCTTCTAGGCTCGTTATTAATTTAGATTAAAGGCTAGTAACTCTTAAATCTTAGCTAGCTTAGTTAGTTATAAAGATTTTAATAGCTTTAATAGATTAATATAATTAAATATCTCGTATTTCTTAGCTTATAATTAGATAATAAAGTACTATTTATTCTAATTATTGGCTGTTTTTAAGATAATGATAGGTTTAGAAGATATTATAGTATAGTATTATATTATATTATATTATATACTAAAGAAGGTATAGGTTTATTACTAAATTAGATAATAGATATAAGGCTAATAAATAAGTTATTACTTAAAAGATATTATTTTAAGGTAGTAGTAAAATACTCTACTATAGATAATAAAAAAGATATATTATAGAAGGCTGTTAAATATTAATAAGTAAGCTTATATAAGCGTAGCTTATAAATATATTACCTTAGGTATCAGAATACTATCTAAGGTATATAACGAATATATCTCGGAGTTATAGCAGTGGCAAACTGCGGTGGCAAACCACGGTGGCAAACCAAGGTGGCAAAATTCGCCACCCCACTTCACTAACTAATAACTAAACGGGTATAGCCCCTACTAAAATTCCTTTTATATATTATAAAAGTTCAATCATTTCCAGTTATTACGATATAAAAATTATATAAAACGGATAAGGATTGGGGCTAGAATCTTCTTATAAATCACCCTTGTTGGATTTCTAATACGGTATATCTAGAAGGATCTACTTATATAAGGAATAAGTATATATAAGGAGCTCTAGATAGCACCGTAGTTTCGTTCTATGAGACGCGCAATACTTATAAACGGGATATAAGCTAATAAAAGCTTTATTCTATCTTTTACCTCCCCTCTTGTCTTTCTTTATTAAATCTCCTACCTATTCTTTCTTCTAGAGAGTTATCTCCTTCCGACTGCTTACTAGGCTGTATTATTTATAATATAGCTTAGTAATCCTCCACCTAAGCCTCAGCGCTTTACAGGTTATGAGCCCGGAGGACTAAAGAGATAAATTACTCTAAGAGAAAGTATTACCTATTCCGGCAACACGATTACCGAAAATAGGAACCACTTTATTCTTTAATAGGTGCTTGTGGCCTACAAAGTCCCTGCCTGGCCGTACCTAAGTAATTAGGGCAAATACGGTTACTAGTAGTATAAAATCCCTAAGGGAACCTACTAGCAACGGGCATTTACTAATAGGCGTTAACGTTATAAGGATATTAACTCGGCGTGGTTAATATAAGCCTTATAGCGCGTCTCCCACCTATTAAAGCAATCAAATATTTAAAAGAAAAGAGGAAGAATTTATAAGAAACCCCTAAAACCCCCGAAAGGCTATAGGCTTTATTTAAACCTTTAGAGTTTATTATAAAGACCTAAGCCTACTAGGACCTTATAAAAGGCCTAGAGTATATTATTCTAAGTCCTAGTCCTAAGAGGACTTAAGAATAATAAGTTATTAATTATATTTAGCCTTAGGATACCTAGACCTAAGGACTAAAATATTTATTATAAGCCGAACTTAAGCCCGTTATAAACGAGACTTCGGCATCACTTAGTACTATTATAAGGCTTACGTTTTGCCTATAAATAGTGCTAAAGTTATTATTAAATAGGCCGAGGAGAAAATCTTTTCTCTTAGCCAACTTATTCTTATTAGCCTTTAATCTATTATAAGGCTAATAAAATTACTTTATAGCTCTATCCTTTTAAGGAGATTTAGGATAAGAAGCTATTCTAATAGATATAAGACCTACGCGTTCTAGGAAAAGGGGGAACTCCTAGTATATAAGACGTAAGGCATTCTATAAAGGACTAATTAAGCATTTAATTAGATCCGTTATAAGGGGGTTTATATATCAAAATGGCCGATTCTATACTTAAAATCCCTAAGCTCCAAGGGAGCACTAACTGGGATTTATGGTCTATTAGAATAGAATCTATTCTAATAGAAAAGGGTTATTATAATATAATGACCTCTACGGCAACCGAACTAAGTCCTACCGAGGCTGAACAAGCTTCTAAAGCATCCGCTTTAATTAAATTAAGCCTCGGTGACGGCCCCTTATTACAAACCAAAGGTATAAGGGATCCTAGGGAATTATGGACGGCTCTAAAGAATCTATACGAGCCGCACGGCTTTAGTAGCGAGTTCCTTATTATAAAGGAACTAATCAACACTACGCTAGCCGGAAAAAAGGGAAATCTAGAGGCGTATTTACAAGAAATAAAGCGCTTAACCAACACCCTTATCTCTAGGGATATTCAGTTGCCAGATAAGTTTATAGCCGGTTTAGTACTAAGTAATCTATCTAAGGATTACGAGCAAACTATAGCTATAATTACGCAGCAAATTCGATCTTCTAATAATCTAGTATTAGAAGATATCTTTGCACAACTAACGGACGAGGGGCGCCGGCTTAAAGGCACTAGAACCTTTAATAAACCGGAGGATAAAGACGTAGAAATGTCCCTTAATACGTCTAAATTTAATAAAAATAAAGGCCCTAAAGCTAAGTGTCCGTGGTGCAATAAATCCGGCCATAAGAAAGATAAATGCTGGGTAAAGTACCCGCATCTAAAGCCGGATAATAATAAAAAGAACGGCCATAATAAGCAGTCCGTAAATAATACGGATAATAATAATAAGGAAGACGATTCTGAATTAGAATCGAGCCTTATAACTAAAGAATCCCTTAAGGAATATATCCTTAATACTAAGGATAGTAAGCCTTGGATACTAGATTCCGGAGCTACTACACACGTTTGTGCTTATCCGGATCTATTTAAGGAGTTAAATAATACTCCTATAGCTATTAAATGGGGCGAGGGCGATAGCCAAATTAAGGCTAAGGGAGTAGGTTATATAAATATCTACTTCCCAAACACTAATAAAAAAGCCCGCATAAATGACGTTCTATTAGTCCCGGAAATAGGAGTTAACCTACTTTCTCTTACTAAGATAGTAGAGAAAGGCTTTAAGGTTAATTTTAAGCCGAATTTATTCGAGATCTATTACCCTAGTAATAAGTTATTTGCTAGGGGGATTTATATAAACGGCTTACCTATTCTAAATCCTAAGTATCCGGACGATACTACGGGTAATATTAAGCCCGTATATAATACTATTTGGCATGAGCGTCTCGGGCATATTGGAAACAAAGCCCTCGAACACCTTCCTAAGGTTACAGAAGGAACTGCCCTAGAAAATAATAATAGTCTAAAAATAAAAGACTGTGAAGTCTGTATTAAGTCTAAGATGACTAGGAATATAAGCAAGGTTCCTAGTACTAAAGCTAAGGACTATTTAGAGACCGTTTATCTAGATATAGGCGGTCCTATTAAGCCTATAACCGTACGAGGTTTTAGGTACTACTTAACCTTTCTAGATGATGCTACTAGTTATCTAGAACTAGAGCTATTAAAGTCTAGAGAAGCCCTTGCTAATTACCTAAAGAACTTTATTATTAGGGCTGAAAATCAGTCTAATAATAAGGTAAAGAGGCTCCATTTCGATAACGAGTTCAAGTCAAAAGAAAATAGACAATTTAGCTAAAGAAAGGGGTATTATATTAACCTATTCGGCTCCGTACGCTAAAGAGCAGAACGGAAAAGCCGAACGGGTAAATCGAACCTTATTTAATAAGGTACGAGCCTTATTAATAAGTAGTAATCTTCCTAGGAAGTACTGGGGAGAGGCGCTTCTAGCTGCTACCTACTTATATAATAGAACTCCTAATAGTTCTATTAATTATCAAACCCCCTTCGAAGCTCGTTATAAAAGGAAGCCGAACCTAGAAAATATTAAAGTATGGGGCTCATCATGTTATAAGAAAGAGCCTAAAGAGCTAGTATCTAAACTAGACTCTAGGGCCACCAAGTGGTATTTAATTGGTTACGGCTCGAATCAGTATAAACTACTAGACCCAAATACTACCAAAATTATCTGGGCAAGAGACGTTATAATCCTCGAAAACAGGTTCTATAAAGACCTAATAATAGACGAGGAATTAGTTATAGAAAGCGAGCCAGAATCAGAAAATAACCAATTAAATAACGGTTTATATCCCAATTTATACGAGGATCTAACTACCGATCCTTATAATAATATAGAAGAAAATCCTAGTGAAGAAAATAGCTGGGAGAGCTTCTATAAAGATTTACTAGAGGCTGCTTATAATATTAAGCCGGAAGAATATATACCTACTAGCTATAAAGAGGTCCTTAATCATCCCGAAAAAGACCTTTATTTAAAGGCAATGCAGGATGAATATAACGGTCTAATTAAGGCCGATTGTTGGCAATTAGTTAAACCACCTAAAGACGTACCTATTCTTAAAGGACGTTGGGTTTTAACTAAAAAATACAAGGCCGATGGGACTTATATTAAACATAAAGCTAGATGGGTAGTTAAAGGCTTTATGCAAGAGTTCGGAGTTAACTATAAAGAGACTTTTGCTAATACAACTAAGCCTATAACGTACCGGCTTTTACTAGTTATTACGGCACGCCTCGGTTGGTATATTTACCAATGGGATATAAAACAAGCCTTCCCTAATGCTCCCTTAAAAGATACGGTTTATATGGAGCAACCACATGGCTTTAATAAAGGGGAAGGACTAGTTTGTTTATTAAACCGAGCCCTATATGGTTTAAAACAATCAGCAAGGGAATGGCAGCAGTATTTAACTACTATATTAGTTAAATACGGCTATAACCCTCTAATAAGTGATACGGCTGTCTTTATAAATAAAGATAAGCCTATTATCTTAGCCGTTTGGGTAGATGATATTCTTATATTTACCCAATCGGAGGCCTATTTAAAGGAGCTATATAAACAGCTTACCGATGCTAAACTAGAAGTATCGGACCTAGGTAAAGCAAAGGAGATTCTAGGCGTCGAAATTAAGTATTCTAAAGGCGGCCTAGAACTAAATCAACACGGTTTTATTAATAAAATACTTAAGAAATTTAATAAAACTGAAGTAAAACCTAGGAAAATACCTCTTCCCTTAGGTCTATCTCTAGAAAGACCTATAAAAGAAGCTCCTAAAGACTTACTAAAGGCCTACCAACAAGAAATAGGATCTCTTATATATTTAACTATATTTACCCGACCGGATCTAGCTTATCCAGTTAATTACTTAGCTAGATTCATGGCATTTCCTGCACCGGAACACTATAGAGCCCTTAGTTATTTATGGGGCTATATAAAAGAAACGCAGGACTATAGCCTAAAACTAGATCTAGTTAATCAATCCGAACCCCTATCTATAGAAGGCTATAGTGACTCGGATTGGGGGGGTGATTTAACTAGAAAATCGACCTCGGGTTATATATTTACTATAGGACAAGGCCAAAATAAAATAGCACTAAGCTGGCTATCTAAACTACAAAAAACCGTAGCTATAAGTAGCTGCGAGGCCGAGTATATGGCTTATAAGGAGGCAGTAAAAGAACTTCTTTATATAAAGAATATTCTAAAAGAAATGCCTTCCTATATTAGAAGCCTATTTAAACCGGTTAAATATATATACACGGATAGCCAATCGGCTATAGAACTAGCCGGTAATTCCTTATATCACGCCAGAACTAAGCACGTTGATATAAGGTACCACTTTATAAGGGACTATATAAATAAAGGGGAAATAGAACTTCGCTATTTTCCTACCGAGTCTCTTATTGCCGATGGACTAACTAAGCCAATTAATAGTCCTAAATGGCAAGAACTTTTAAAGAATATCGGCCTTATAAAGTCCTAGTAATAGTCTTTATAAAAGACTAAAAAGAAGACCCTATATCTATATATATAAGTGGACAATAGATTGCTTACTATAAGTCCAATTATAAGGGTACTAAATTGCTTATATTTACCCATATATACCGGTCCTAAATTGGACAATAAACCGGATATAAAATCGAGATTGTAAATCCCTTAAAACGCTTATAAAAGCTTAGGGGGGTGTGTTAAATATTAATAAGTAAGCTTATATAAGCGTAGCTTATAAATATATTACCTTAGGTATCAGAATACTATCTAAGGTATATAACGAATATATCTCGGAGTTATAGCAGTGGCAAACTGCGGTGGCAAACCACGGTGGCAAACCAAGGTGGCAAAATTCGCCACCCCACTTCACTAACTAATAACTAAACGGGTATAGCCCCTACTAAAATTCCTTTTATATATTATAAAAGTTCAATCATTTCCAGTTATTACGATATAAAAATTATATAAAACGGATAAGGATTGGGGCTAGAATCTTATTTCTTATAAATCACCCTTGTTGGATTTCTAATACGGTATATCTAGAAGGATCTACTTATATAAGGAATAAGTATATATAAGGAGCTCTAGATAGCACCGTAGTTTCGTTCTATGAGACGCGCAATACTTATAAACGGGATATAAGCTAATAAAAGCTTTATTCTATCTTTTACCTCCCCTCTTGTCTTTCTTTATTAAATCTCCTACCTATTCTTTCTTCTAGAGAGTTATCTCCTTCCGACTGCTTACTAGGCTGTATTATTTATAATATAGCTTAGTAATCCTCCACCTAAGCCTCAGCGCTTTACAAAGGCAACTAAAGTCCTCTATTTTAGAATATATATAGTAAAAGAGTACTAAGAATAAATGTCTAGGTACTATAAAATACTTAGAATATAAAAGATATTAAAAACGTACCCGGGCTTATAACTATTAAAATAAATAGTATAATAGCTTAATTATTAATAAAAGAATTAATTAGAATAAATAGTATAGTATTTAAGAAGAGCGGCTATAAAATAGCCTTTTATTTTCTTCTAAATAGACTATACTTAGTAAAAGTAAAATATACGTAATTAATTTAATAATTATACACTTTCTTTTTAGGTAATATATAAAGGGGATATATTAGAATATTTACTTTAGTAGTATTTTAGATTTAGTTATATCTTATACTTATTATATACTTATCTTAGTAGATAATTAAGTTATATACCTATTTTACCCTAGTAGATAAAATAGATATAAGAAAAGCCTATATAGCCTTTCTCTATTAAATATATTAATCTATAGAAACTTATTTTTATTAGTTATATTAAGGTTACTAATTAGTTATTTTCTAATATATACTACTAAAATTATATAAGAATCTTCTTAATAACTTATATTATATTATATATTAAGTTTTAGTATATATTTCTATTACTTACTAGTTTATATATAGCTTTACTATATATTATAATAATATATTAAATATCGTTAAAGGTATTTCTTTATAAAATTAATAAGTATACTATTATAATAATATTATATAGCTTACTTATAGGCTTTATTCTACGCTATATCTAGAGCTTCTAAATATTAGTTAATATTTTTAAAAAAAGTATCTATTATAAGTACTTAATATACTTTTAAGGCTTTCCCGGTAAGGCTACTATAGTATAGTAGTAATATATATAAGGCGTAGGCTTCTTCTTCTTTTTCTCTAGTACCTAGATAATATTATTAAAGATATTCTTATCTATGCTATAAATACTATTACCCCTAGGTTATAGATATAATTAGTATAGCGTAAGCGGTACTTTTTAATATTAATAGTAGATAGTCTTTAGCTAATCGTTTCTAGTATAGAGTTTATTAATATTATAATTATCTATAATAAAGTAGCCTAGCCGTGTATAGTTATTATTAGTAAAATAGTAGTTCTATAATACCTCTAGTAGCTTATTAGATATTTACTTATAATTATAATAGCTACGAAGGCAAGAAAGAGTAAGAAGAACGTAATAGTATATATAAGAAATATTAAATAAGTATATAATAATATCTAAGTATATTATTTTTTTTAGTATAATAGTAGCCTCTTCTACTAGGCTTTAGAGTTACCTAGTAGGGTTAGATAGTAATAAGGTTTACCTTAAAAAATAAAAGAAGAATAAAGAATTAGAATAATAAATAGTAGTTATATAATAGATTAGTATATAGTATACGTTAGGTTTATTATCTCTAATAAGTCTATATTAGAATCTTAAGTTAACTATAAAGATTAAAGTACTATCTAATAAGTATATTTATATACTATAGAAAAGTTATAATAATCTAGATTAATTTAGCTAAATTAGAATAGCTAGATTAATAGTATTAGATTAGCCGTCTTAGATTACTATAATCTAAGTAGGTCCTACTTAACTTAGGCGCTAAGGCCTATTTTCTGGAACCTAACTTCTATTCTAATAAACAGACGATATATTTACTATTCTTTTATTTATTTCTTATACCCAAAGTTAGTTTTCTAATCTATACTCTTTCTCCTATAGATATCTTTTTCCTACGGGAGCTCAGTTCTGCTATTCTTCCGGGTAGTTATAGTACTACGCGGGCATTGCTCCCGTGTAGGCTCCTATTACTACCTAGCCTGGGGTTGTACGCGCTGTCTTCCCTTAAGGCTAGTTTTCCCGTGCGGGCGTACCGACCGTGCGGCTCTATTACCCGTAAGGATTCCTAGCCCCTGCGGTGCCTTTTCTTATGCGGGCTTTCTACCCGTAGGGTTATAAGGCCCTTGTCCTCTGGGGTTCGTAACACTTAGAGTTAGAGGTCTACACGTCGAAACTAGTATATATCGCTAAAACGGCTATATGGAGGGTTACACGCATAGCGCTCTTTGTATAACTATATTCTAAATCCAGCCACGCTAAATCGTATTATAACTCTACGGAATAAAGCGACTAGTGATTAGAGCTGCCATTTTAAACATATTATAGAAGTTTTCGGACGTTATGCCACGAAACAATATATTGTCCAATAGGATCAACCGCATATACGCGCGCCAAAACTCGCGAGAATCAACTCGTATAAGAAGGTTACCTACTTCAGGACGATATAGAAGCTCCGCAATAGATATAGCTTACTTTAGAGCCTTAATTAGTCCGGCCTTTCCTATCTTATATTGCTTTTCGAGGTGCGCGGCGGCAGACATAGTGCACTTGCCGACAAGACAAATATAGATCTTCCCTACCTCGTAGCACTCGCCACAAAGGAACTTCAGTTGCCCACTCCGGGGGTATTATAGGCGTACCCCATACTTATAAACCTAGCTGGATAATCCTCGCTTACCATCAAGTGCGAGAATATGGTCCGGGACCCGTTTAGTGTCGAGGTTAAAGTCTTTCCAGTCTTTTAGGAAGCTGGTGGCGGCGGCGTTTTGTGTTGGAGAGCGCTCGGCTATAAAGAGGCTAGCCGAAAATAGCTTAGTACTTACCTACTAGAGTAATTATATACAAATAGGTAGTTGAACGTATATACTTACCGCTAACTCGTATATATACGCGCCTAGTACATCTATCGGAAGTCTAGGCGCGTTTTAGCTACTAGATTACTAGTTCGCTTGGTAAGCACTAGCTACGGAAACTGCTTAGCTTATATGCTAAGAAAACTACTAGTTTATTCTTTATAAACGCTTAGAACTATGAAACTAATACGACTTAGTAGTTTGATTTGTTTACTGGGAGCCCTGCTTGGAAGAAGATACTACTCATTAGGCGCGAGGTTTATTTCCTAAGCTCATCAGCCTCTCGACCTTGGTGGCGGTATACAGGGCCGGTCTAAAGAGGGTAGTGCAGGTTGAAGTCGCCAATCACAATATATTAGTCGCCTGGGTGTTCCTAGAGGGCTGTGGCCAGCGGTCCTATGGTATTCACTACCTAAGTCGACCGTTGGGGGTTGTAGATGTTATATATAGAGAGTCCCGCTGTCATTCGTACCGCCTATTCACGCGAGGTGTAATGTGCATAGGTCAGCTGTGTAATAGGTAATAGTCCATCACGAGCGGCTATCCGCTTCTTAACGAAGATGCAAATCTGAGCCGGGCCGTTAAAGTGTATCAGTTCAAACTCTTAAAAGGTGGTATATTATGTGTCGAAAGGGGTTTGTCAACCATCATCACCATTTTGCCGTTCTTGCTTGCCGTTATTGTTTGCTTTTTACAGCCACAGTTTCATATCCTTAAGAATCACCTCATCACTGAACCACCAGCACCCGAGCGCTCATGGCCTCATTCGTGTATATAATCAGTAGCTTCAGCACAGTTCAATGGAGCAGCAGTGAACCTCAATTCCTCACTGTTCAACAGGCTTCTTCCAGGGGTTCTGCATGGCAATAATATCGAACTCGCGAATTCGACGGTCTCGGAATAAGGCTACCATCACCTTGTTTCTAGATCTCATTACATTGTACTGCAAGGTGGAAAGC
Organism: Macrophomina phaseolina; assembly: GCA_020875535.1. Classification (NCBI taxonomy): domain Eukaryota; kingdom Fungi; phylum Ascomycota; class Dothideomycetes; order Botryosphaeriales; family Botryosphaeriaceae; genus Macrophomina; species Macrophomina phaseolina. The sequence goes on along the minus strand of JAEQDS010000075.1, from coordinate 474,368 downwards.
TGTCTGTTCTCACTCGTCGGCCATTGTGCTATCACAGTTCTGTGGGTGCGTGCTAGGTCCCTGTACGGCTACCGCCCGATGCAGCAAGAGCCTCCTCTCGGAGCTGCTGTCTCGCTCCGATCAGGCTGCCCATCTCCTGTTCTCGGCCTTCCCTTGCTGACATAGCTGCTGAATCTACGTAGAATGACCTTGGTCTGCCGCGCTTCCTGGCCGGGCCTACCTCTTGTGAAGTTGGTGCTTGCGTCTGGGTCCCTCGGTCAAAATGGAATATCGGGCTTGGCTGTTGTATAGGGGCCGGGTTCCTAGTGCTATTTTGAGGGTGTGGCAACGGTCTTAGGGCCTTAGCCTATCCCACACTCTCCTTCTCTTTCTTCCTTTGTGGGCAGGTCGCTCCAAGCCGTGTGCGAGTCTTTACAAGCACACTTACGTTCCGCATTCGGGTCCTCCTGAGGGTAGTACTTGGAGCTGTGCTAGCCCGTATAACAGTTATACGCTTTGCGATGCTTGACACTGGGTTTCTATGTGGCTATATTTCTGGCAGTGAAAGCATTGCGTGACCTTATAGCTCTAGTCGTTACAGTTCGCAGGCGAACATCTGCGCCTGCCATACCATGCCTCCTACAATTACCGTGTTAGCATCTTCCGGCCTGCTGAACTCCATCACCAAGGACGACTCCCTTTTATTAGTAGAGGTTTTAGTAAGCCAGCCCACATATTTGATCTGAGCGTTCGGCAGCAGTGGTTTGTTCTCCGCTTGCAGCAGTTTCATGGCATTTCCCACATCTGAGAGGTCTATTGACTTTGTATGAAGGCCATGGACGAGGGCACCATACGTCTGTAGCACCACCCGAGCCGTGTTATCTAGCGTGCCTCTCTAGTTGTCCGTATATTGCTGTAGCACATCCTTCTCCTGCTTGTTCCTTGTGTACCGCGACGTCTCCGCTCCGGAGTTGCTTTTCCGCGACTCCTTGGATCTTGTTGACGCTGGGGTTCGTCTGCGTGGCTAGGGCGCGGTTTATGCGATTCTTCAGGTGCCTGGGAGGCTGCAAGCGAGGTGGCTTATCATCTGCGGGTCTGTAAACTTGATGACCAGTTCACCGCACTTCTCAGTCGCGTTGAGGAACGAGATTTGGCCGGGGTTGCGTTGCGGCGCTCGGTTGCATCGCGGCTACGCGAGCCCAGGTCATGGAGGGCTGCTCGGTGGTGCGCTACATCAAGGAGTCTGCCGTGTTGATGGAATCAGTTCTGCGTCAGATGGTGATGGTCTCGTTCTTGATGTCATGAGTCGTCTGTAGGATTCAGTGCATGGCAGCCTTCAGGTCAGTGGGCGTCGGCTGGTTGAGGGCCTTGTCGCATAGCTCTATGGTGCCTTCAATAAGCGGGGCGACGGCCAGGAAGCGGAAACTTGGTCTGTTTTCGCCTGCGTTGTCACGCAGCTGCTTTGCCTGAGTTGTACGGCACCGCTCATTAAGGGATAAGGGTATATCGCCGGGTCGGAAGACATCAATCGTCGCCATGGCGGCAAATCCGGTATTGGGCGGTAACGGACTGCCTGTAGAATGGCTTGACGCGTGTGGCTTGTAGATATAATTCAAGAATTCGTTCTCGCCGCGAGTTGGTTGTCTTCGAAGCACACTGGCTGTTCTTCTATTCGTCTTGAGCAGGTGCACGCAATCATCGCCGCAGGCCGCTGGAAGCCACCATCCCCGCATCGCTTCTTCTCCTGACACAAGAGTCATTAGCGTGCACCGGCGAAACGCGTGGGATCGGGAAGGATTCCCTAACTCTGGCAAGGGTCGCACGGGGTCCGACTCCGCGCGCCCCGCGCGATCATGGTGCTCTCCATGACATGCATGATGTTAGCACCAGGAGTCAGATTATACTGGGGTTTGTAGGTTCATTGTCGGCTAAGCGGGCGATCATTTGCGCGCAGCATAGCCCGAGCATTCTTCACCAACAATGATGCAGTTTAAGGGCGCAGGAATTCGTTCCAGGATAATTTTAATTCCTCTCTGTAATTCTATATACTTTTCTTAGCAGAATCCGCCTATATGCTTTAGAAAAGTGCGACTGAATTTTCTCACTCCTCTCATCACGATAATGGGGTGTGGTAGAATCTTTTATTTCCTAGATTTTACCGCAAAGGAGCACGAATTTTGTAAAACTCTTTAAATAGTTATTTATCTAAATTTTGCTGGTAATATCAAAGGGAATGGTGGAGAAATGTGGAAGTGAGGAAGTCGTTCCGCGCGAAATCCCTGGCCTCGCTCAACAGACAATGAACCTGAAAAGCCTGGCACATGCGGACGTAGCATCGAAATGTGAGGTTCGCTACGTGCCATCCCTTGGCCTGGTCATCCCTACGATCGCTTGATAGTCGGTAAATGCCTCGCCTGCCGCCTTAAACCGTCCGTATCGACCAGTACTCGCCTGGACAAGGAGCTAAGGGAGAGGGATATGAACGCATAGCCTTATTGCCCGCATTTCAACGGACAGCATCTGCGCAGCACGCATCTTAGGTTTGCAAATTCTCTGCCAATCGGACCCTCTCCTCATTGAACTCATGTATTGTGTCCTCCCCCAGCAGCAGAGCTACGCGGCCCGAGCTCTATCGTATGCTGCATTCCGCTCTCCGGGTCGTCGGCAATAGCATGGAGCAGCGCACTTCCGTATACTGTCGTCTGGAAGGTATCTTTTGTTAGTGCAGATTCCAGTAGCAAGGATGAGCGAGGCGCCGTGCAGAGGGAATCTCGATATCTGGTTGGTTGAAATGGCCTCGCAACGGCCGTTTGACACCCTTGTCGTGAAAAACGCGCCAACAAAAGATGCCCTCCAGACCACAGTAGACCCTAAGGCTCCTTAGACAGGCACTGCAGCACTAATCTAACTGCACTAAGCCACGAGAGCGAGGATAACACTCGAGGCTTTGCCAATTTCGCACCTTCTCCGCTCGCTGCTCGTTCTCTTCGCCACATCCATGCCCCCAGCTATATTCCAAGCGCGCATGGGGCTGTTCAGAAGGCTCTCCTGCGTACTTTTCGAAAATTCCGCCCATAGCATGGATAATAGCGCGAGCCTTCTACCTCAATTCTGCTGTGGCGCCATAGAATACGAATTAGACGAAAGATGGCTGATATGAAAGCGCTGCGCTTCTCTGGAGCCACCAAAGCTTATGGCCAAAAAAGCTTCCCGTGGGTTCTGCCGTAGGGAAGTTGAGCAGACGTCGAAATAGCTGGCTGAAGAACAACACGAAGACGGTCAGGCTCACCAATCCGGGAAATTTCGTAGCCGTCAAACACACCAGAGCTGGCACCGTGGCGACACAGGATATGACAACGCTGGCCCGCCTCACTTCCAGACATCTATGCTTCCATGACAGTGGATGTCAGAATGGCAAAATTTGGTTGCCTCGCCGAGTCTCTCATCGAAATCGCTGCGCTTGCGGGGGCGCGTTGCTATGTCAATCAACGAATCTCCGGAAAGGGAAAAGCGTGTCACATAGGGTTTGGCTAGCAGGGAGTATGAAGCTACAAAGGTTGAGTACCACTAGACCCCAGATCGCTGTCACCATAGATGATTTTCAGGCATATCAGAGCGCCACATAGCCTGCCTGAGAGCAATATGCAACCCTGGACGGAAGAGCCTTCCAGGGAAATATGCCGCGATGCTTTCAAGATCCGGTTCTCCACCCCGCGTTGCACCACCGTTGCCTCCAACCGATTCTTACTCCTTCCCCTGTATGCCTGCCCTCGGGCCTAATACAAGTGTTGAATGCTTGCCTACTCTCGTGCGATCTTAAGGTTGACATCATTACCTTCCCTCCACCTCTTCTCTTCCATACGTCGGTATACCGACCAGCCCTTTACTATGGCGACCGATAATGGAGTTGGTAACAAGGTGGAGCTAAGCGAGGGCCTGGCCGCCGTCCTCATTGCCTTCTACGCGATCGCCTGGTACAACTGCCTCGAGCTTACCATCTTCATCTGGCGCACCTTTAAAAACCGCCGGGGCCTCTATTTCTGGAGTTGCGTCGTCGCTACCGCCGGCATCGTCGTTTACGTCCTTGGCTTTATCTTAAAAAACTTCCATATCGTCGCCAACAACCTCGTTAACTTCACCCTGGTCCTCTCCGGATGGGTTGGCTTCGTGACCGGCCAATCGCTAGCGTTATACTCGCGGCTACATCTGGTGGTTCGCGAGACGCGCATCCTCCGGCTATGCTTCTACGTCATTATGTGTGGCGTAATCTTCGGTCATGTCCCGACTTGCGTTATAGCGTTCGGCGCCAACTCTAGCGCTTCTGCACACTTCGTCCAGCCATACAACATTATTGAGAAGATCCAACTGACTATCTTCTTCCTCCAAGAGACCTTCATTAGCATCCTCTATATCCAGCACACCGTCCGCATGCTCCGCGCCTTCGAGACCCTCCATCAACACGACGCCTCGAGCCCGAGCATCCGCACCCGCAGTGTGCTGCGCAGCCTTATCTACGTCAACCTTATTACGACGGCACTAGACATCACGCTGCTCGCTGTTGAGTACAGTGGCCAGTACCTGGTGCAGACAGGCTTTAAGCCCGCCGTCTACTCGGTCAAGCTGAAGCTCGAGTTCGCCGTCCTGAACCAGCTTGTCAGCATCATCCGCTATTCCACCTCCAGCCGCTCCGATCCGCCCGCGCCCAGCAGCAGCGCGCCGACAGCACCTGCACAGCTCGACACGCTGGAGCGGAAGCGCCGAGAGGACGACGCCGAGTGGGTGGAACTTTCGGAGCGCGGCTTTGGCCGGGGGCCCGGGGTTGGACATGCGTATACGACGGTGGTGGAAGGGAAGAGCGGCCGGCCGGAACGTGTGGTCGCGGAGGGTGATATTGAGGTCACGCAGACGACGGAGGTGGTGGTCGAGGTGCGGAACGAACGGGATTCGGCGCGGTCGCCGGCGAAAGAGCCGTTGGCTGAGCGCGCGAAGGAGGGATCCCGGTCGAGTTCGCAGGTTGAGTTTGCGGAGCGTGGAGCTTAAGGGTAGGGTCCTTGTATTTGCTATACCTCCACATGAGGCTTGTCAATACGATGGATTCCTTGGCGGACGATTTCCTAAACCACCCGACCGTGCGAGCGCTTGAGAGGGGAGAAGCAGCTTATGTTAAGCGGCTGAAGAAGATGCGATATGCGTGCAGGCATGCAGAGCGTGGTGATATTGTTTGCCGTGCAGCATTGGTCGAATTCGGGCGTTGCGTGACTGCTATGGCCATCGAGGATGAATGGACGGTAGGCTCCCTTTGTACAAGATTCTATATATGTATTGAAGTGCTTGATCCAGTCGAAGCCGAGCTGGTCTGTCATCCAGCCATTGTCGCTTGCAGCAATTACCTTAATCAGCTGGCAGTCCTCGACACCAGTGTGACCGGTGAACCTTTCCTGCGAGACTGATGAACGGCGGAATCGCCCAGCCAGAGGCATTAATGCCCTCGGTCGCCGTTGAGTTTATGGCCACTTTAGATGTCGCAACTACGCCCATCATAAACCCCGTCTCATTAAACTTGTAGATGTCGTCAAGAATACTATACGACTAACGCCTCTTAAACACGCTTAAACCACACTAGTTACTTAATACAATATACTATATAAATATAGCTTTAGTAACAAATTTTCTACTTAAAATTTATCTTAAAGTATTATTATTATTTAAATAGTACTTTTATCTTTAATTACTTATTTATATTTAATATACTTTTAGTAGTTTATAATATAGTTAGTAATCTTTAATTTAGTATTTATTATTTTAGAAGACTTTTTAATAGCTATTATAGTATATTTAAAGTTTTATAAAAAATTAAAAAAAAATATTAATATTTTATTTTAATATAATCTTTAGTTTTTTTAAAATATTTTTATTCTAAATATATTATTTCTTATTAGTTTAGCTATTTATTAAGATTTTAATTATTAGAAGACTATTTTTACTAATAAAACTAATTAATATTAAAATATTTTTATATAGTAGTAAATAGCTTTATTTTTACTTATAATATATTAAGTTAGTAGTATAGATATATATTTAAAAAAAAAATTTAAAAAATTAAGTAAAAAATACTTCTATAAAGTTACTAATAATTATTAAAAATTATTAATTTATTTATAAATATATTTATAATTTTTTTATAGTTATTAAAATTAAGATAATAATAATTAATTATTTATTTTTATTATTAAGTTAGTATAACTAGAATTATAAATTATACTAGATATTATATCTTACTTAGATAAATATTTAAATATATTAGTATATTATATATATAATTAGAGAAGATTAAACTAAATATTTTAGTTTTAAATTTTTTTAAAAATAGTAATTAGTTTTAAGAATATTATAGTTATTAATTTTAATATATTTACTATATTAGTTCTTTAGCTATATATATAAAAAAAATCTAATAGATTAATTAATTACTTAAAATATAATAATACTATTAGCTATAATTTATTTATATATAGCTATATTATAATAAATATAGCTAGCTATTATTAATTATTATTATACTATAATATATATCTTTAGTTTTCTAATAATAGTTAATATATTTTACTAGTAGTATTATATACTTAAACTACTTTAAATATTAATTAGATATCTTAGAATAATTAAAAATTAGTTATAAATAATACTTTAAATAGTAAAAAATATTTAATATATATTTAGACTTATAAATATTAAATTTAATAATAATTATAATAGTAGTCTTTTTTACTAGACTTTAGAGATACTTAGTAAAATTAAATAGTAGTAAGATATATCTTAAAAATAAAAGAAAAGTTAAGAATTAAAGTAATAAATAGTAATTATATAATAAATAATATATAGTATATATTAGACTTATTATTTTTAATAAGTCTATATTAGAATCTTAAGTTAACTATAAAGCGCTAAGACTTAGATAAAAGATTACTAAGCTATATTATAAATAATATAGCCTAGTAAGTAGTTAAAAGAAGATAACTCTCTAAAAAAAATAAATAAAAGATTTAATAAAAAAAAACAAGAGAGAAGATAAAAGATAAAATAAAACTTTTATTAGCTTATATTTTATTTATAAGTATTACGCGTTTTAAGAAATAAAACTATAGTACTATCTAAAGTTTCTTATATATACTTATTTCTTATATAAGTAGATTCTTCTAGATATACTATATTAAAAATCTAATAAGGGTAATTTATAAGAAATAAGATTCTAGCTCTAATTCTTATTCGTTTTATATAATTTTTATATTATAATAACTAGAAACGATTAAACTTTTATAATATATAAAAGAAATTTTAGTAGGGGCTATACCCGTTTAGTTATTAGTTAGTAAAGTAGAATAGTAAATTTTACTATCTTAGTTTACTACTATAGTTTACTACTACTATAACTTCGAGGTATATTTATTATATATCTTAGAGAGTATTTTAATACTTAAGATAATATATTAATAAGCTACGCTTATATAAGCTTACTTATTAATATTTTATATTAACTATAAAAATTAAAATATTATCTAATAATTATATCTATATACTATAGAAAAGTTACTATAATCTAGTATAGTATTTAGATCTTTTATAATCTAATAAACCTAGAATTAATAATAATCTAAAAAGTAAATTAAGAATTAAAAAAGATTTAAAAATAATTTTATATATAATTTAAGTTCTAAAGTTTATTTTTTAAAATTTAACTTTTAATTTTTTTTTTAAATAATAGTAATATTTATCTTATTTACTATTATATAATATACTATTTTATTAGTTTTTTAGATTTTATTTATAACTTTTAGTATAAGAATATTATTTCTTTAAACTATAGTTTTTTATTATTTTATTTAGTTTTTTTATATAGAATTTATTTTCTTAAAAAAACTATTTTTTTATAGAATTTAATAGTATTATTTACTTTTAACTAAGCTTTTTAAATACTATTTTTTAGTAACTAGTATTTTTTTATAAAATTTTCTTTTATAAAAGTTTTTATTTCTTAAAAAATATTTATTTATATAGAACTTCTATTTATAGAATTTATAATACTAAGCTTCTAAGACTTTAAGCTTATTTTTAAAATTTTTAAAACTTGTAAAGTCTTAAGCTTAACTAAGTTAGATTATAAGAATTTTATTATAATTTAAGTATTTTTATTTAATCTTTATTCTTAATAAATATTTATTAGTTAAATAGTTATAAAGATAAAATTCTATTTATATTTTTATTATTTTTTTAAAATAGATTAATATAAAAAGTACTACTTTAGTATTATTATTAAACTATACTTAATTAAACTATAAAGCGCTAAGGCTTAGATAAAGAATTACTAAGCTATATTATAAATAATATAGCCTAGTAAGTAGTTAGAAGAAAATAATTCTCTAAGAAAAAAATAAATAAAAGATTTAATAAAAAAAGAATATAAAAAAATAAAAATAAAATAAAGTTTTTATTAGCTTATATTTTATTTATAAATATTATACGTCTTAAAGAATAAGGCTATTATACTATCTAGAGTTTTTTATATATAGATATTTTTTATATAATTAGATTCTTCTAGATATACTATATTAGAAATCTAATAAAGATAATTTATAAGAAATAAGATTCTAGCCCTAATTCTTATTTATTTTATATAATTTTTTATATTATAATATTTAGAAATAATTAAACTTTTATATTATATAAAAGAAATTTTAGTAGAGGCTATATCTATTTAGTTATTAGTTAGTAATATAAAGTAGTAAGTTTTACTATCTTAGTTTACTATTATAGTTTACTACTATAGTTTACTACTACTATAACTTTAAAATATATTTATTATATATCTTAGATAGTATTCTAATATCTAAGGTAATATATTAATAAGCTATACTTATATAAGCTTACTTATTAATATTTAATATAAACTAGAGATAGTATTATATCTAGAGTTAAAAAGATTATAGATTTTTTTTATTTTTATTATATTTTATAGATACTACTATTTTTATTATAGTAGTACTTTACTTTATTATATATTAAATTAATTATTTTAAGTCTTTAGCTTTTTAATAAGCTATAAAAGCTTAGCTCTAATAGACTTTATTTATTATATAGGCTAAGCTAGCTCTTAAATATTTTATATTTAATTTTCTACTAGATTAATCTCTATTTAAGATTTTAATACTACTATATACTTTTTCTATATATATTAGGTAGGGTAATACTTAATTTAATAAAATTTAATTTTAGATCTTTTCTCTTCTTAGAAGAATAATAGTTTAAGTATAATAAATATATTTTTTTTTAAAAATTTAAATACTAAAGAGAGAGAAAACCTATTAAAGAGTTTTTTTTAAGTAGATATAAAAAGAAAAAAAAGACTAAGTTAAATATATAATAAGACTAAATACTATATATAAAAATTATATTTATTATACTATTACTCTTTTTAGAAAGATTAAATATATTATTAAATAGCTTAGGCTTTCTAGGGGCTATTATAGTAGATAAAAAAGATTTATATATAAAATTATAGTAGAAATTAATTAATAAGTTAACTCTAAGAATTCTATCTATTATAAATAAATATAGCCTATATATATAAAATATTTAATTAAATTATAATAGATTACTAGCTAGCTTATCGTAATCTAGTAAGCTAAGTAATTTATAGTTAGTATACTAGATAATAGATTCTTCTTCTACCTTTTATAGTATAATCTAGACTAAGGCTTTTTTACTCTAAGAAGTTAGGGCTTTTTTTAAGAAGTAGAGCTGCTTTTTCTTTATCTTCTCTAGCTAGTATTATAATAATATTAATAATAAAGTCTAAAATCTATTATTAAAGTTAATTATAGAGGTTAAAGTTATCTAAAAAGTATAGTTTATATATAATAGAAGAGTATATATAATCTAGTAGTTTAAAGATTATTCTATTAATCTATTAAATATATAAACTAGGAACTTTATAAGTTTAGGGCGCTAAGCCTTTAAATAGTTAAACTAGAGGTTATATAACCTATATAGTCTATACTTAGGAAATTATATATAGTTATATCTACGCCCTACTTATTCTCTTCTCTAACTTCTTACCCTTATAAAGGCTACGCTATAATAATTATCTTTTAACTTATTAATATAAATATTTTATTGCATAATAAAATATCTCTAGTAATAGCAAGAGCTACTACTCTTTTTATCTAAGTAAATTTTCTTCTAAATTATATACGTAGGGTATTTTATCGCGCGACGAAATACCTTAGTAAAAGTAGCTTAGGTACTTACTACTCTTATCGGAGTAAATTTAAAATTTTCCCAACGAGAATCGGGTCCCCGGTTCCTAAGCGAAAAGCGCCAACACCCGCCGTTTTAGTAAGGAATCGGGTATCTATTCTCCTAATAGTAGTGTCAGGCTTATAATAGGCGGTAATCCTAATCTAGTACCGCTTAAACCACTCCCGCCTTAAATTCTACCTATATAGGCTAGGACGAGAGGAACCTAGCGAGTACGAGTATAGCACGGGGTAGGAGACGATTAGGTATATACTACTAGCGTACCTACGGCAGCAGGCCCTTAGGCGGGAGTTAGTAGTAGAAATAGGGGCAAAATAGGGGGATATATCATTTCTTTTAGCAGGATAGAATAGATAGGAAGATAAATAAACGGGAAAGCCGATTAACGGCCCGAAGAAGAAGTAGAAGCCAAACCTCGTAGTAGTTAAGGTGGCCATACAGTTCCTATAAAGAACTAAGAGGTACGGCAGACCTACCACAGGAAACGTAGGGACAGCGAAGGAAAACCTAAATACGTCGGACTAAGAAGCAAGAAAAGGCCAGAGACGACGGTAACGATAGGGGAACGGAAAGAACGGCTTATATACCACCTTAGACAGTATCGTAGCCTGATAGAATCAATTAATCAATCATTAGAGACAGGTTAAGCCTTAGTAATACTACTAGGCCTTCGACTATAATATGTTTTATAATATCTTCTAATTGTTAGACCCGCGCTTTCGCTAAATTAATCCTAACCCGGAGCGGCGACTTCTCCCATAGGTTGAAGCATTTCTGGTCCAGCCAGTCCGTCTGGTTATCAACCAGCTCCATGTCGAAGTTGAAAATTACTTTGGCAAGGATGGCCCGAAGTTCTGCATATGCGAGGCTGGAAGAGAGAGAGAGAGAAAAAAAGAGGAATTAGAGAGCGGAGCCAATCGAGTCATAGACTTTTACTTACTTCTTACCGAGGCAGTTTCTCGGGCCACTAGAAAAGGGCATGAGCACGCTCTTCTTGTCATTGGCGAATCGCGGGTCCTCGTCATCGGCTGTCAGCCACCGCTCCGGGATAAACGAGTTCGGAGCGGCGAAGTTGCGCTCGCTGCGGTTCGCAGGATATTGCGAGACGTAGACGGAAGTCTGTTTGAATTTTTTTTTTTTTCTCAGCATAAGAACCATTAACGGACCCATTCCTGCCGGGATCCATGAGCTGCCCCTTGGATATTCGCCTCCGCCATCTGGAATCTTACCTTTTCGGGGATGAAGTGCCCGCTGACCGTCACTCCTCCCCGCGGGACGGTCCGCGGGAAGCCGGTGGGTACGGGCGGATAGAGCCTCAAACCCTCGTTCAGGACGGCCTGCAAGTAGGGCAGCTTGGCGGCGGCCTCGAAGGTGATGTCGTCGCTGTTCGTGAAGCAGTCTCGCACCTCGGCCGTGAGTCTCGCCAAAGCTTGCGGGTGCTTGAGGAGAAGGTAGGTCGTGCCCGACAGGGTAGTCGCGGTGGTCTCGCTGCCGGCGATGAGGAAGAGGTAGCAGTTAGCCTTGAGCTCCTCGTCGCGCAGGCTCTTGCTGTCGGACTGGCGCTCGACGAAGGTGATAAAGTCGGGGCGGTTGGTGTCGGTATTGACCCGCTTGTCGACTCTGGCCGCAGTGAAGTCGAAGAAGACACTGGACCCCTTGTGGATGCCGTTGGGCCGCAACGCGAAGTAGAGGCGTTCGGCGAGCTTGTAGTAGTGGATGGCCAAGCGGAAGCTGATCGCCCGGACGGATGCGAAGGCGCCCGCGACGAGCGAATGGTAGTCGTCGCTCTCGAGGCAGCCAAAGGATTCGTTGAAGGTGAGGTCCCCGATGATGTCAAAGGTGGTGAAGTTGTAGTACCGCACCATGTCGACGGCCTGGCCGGCGTGCTCACGCAGCCGCTGGAGAAGCATGTCGACGTAGCGCTGGACCAGCGGTTCCTGCTCGCGCAGCGCCCGGTCCGAAAAAGCGTGCGAAAAGACTCGGCGGAAGCGCGAGTGGTCCTCACGAAAGGCCGACAGCAGCGAGCGCGTCCCGTTGGGGGCCGGGAGGTACCAGTCCAGGTCCTTGCCCAGCTCCTCGCTCTTGCCGCCGCGGAAGCCGTAGATGTCCGACCACGCAGTCTCGCCCGAGATGAAGGAGAGCTCGCCCGGGGCGATGCGCACTACGTCGCCGTACTGCTCATGCAGCCGGGTGGCTGTCTTGACCAGGTCGCCTCGGGCGAGGTCGATGGCGTAGGGCAGACGAGTCATGGCATACAGCTTCGGTCCGGGAAACCGGCGGAGCGGATGGAAGAAGAGGTTGTAGATGGCAGTGGAGATTCCGTACGCGACTAGCTGAGATTCGTCAATACGGAGCTGGTGATTCCCTCTTCGTCCTGCGACTGACCAAAGCTACGGCGACTGCAAGCGGGCGAAGGGCGCAGCCCCCGCTCAGGCCGTCGAGACCTCCGGGGAGAGTCATCTCAACAGTAAATATCAATTCGCTTCGTGGCAGTTGGACAAGGCACCACCGTGGGCTTTCCGGATGGCGTAGAGGACGACGGAGCGGCTAGCGGTGTACCGTTCTTGTACCTACTGGGCGGTCAAGAGGCGAGCGGGAAAGGGGCAGATGCTGATTCACACATACGGCCGTTTGACCGCACATTGGCCGTTCACACAGAGCCGGCAAGACGGACGCAGAACCCCTCCTATTCCTGGCGCGACAGTGGAGTTAAGAAATCGCACGGTCATGCAAAACGGGGATTTACCCGAGATGTCCTAATGGTGCATTCTACGAACGTACGCCGATTTCTAATCTATACATCTGAATGGCCTCGGCTTTCGGGCCAGCCAGCCAGCCAGTCAAAAAACAGGGTCATCTGTAAAAACTACGTGGCCAGCCTTGTTTCCACCCACACTTTCTCCGCGCCCGAAGTCTCTCATGAGGGCCTCCCTGGCGATTGGAGGACTTGTGCGAATCTAGAATAAGCAGCCGGCGGAGACATTTGTCAAAAGCGAACATCTCCCATCCGGAGTATCATCCCAGCTAGGACCTACGTCGCAATTGCGCTGCAGTCGAACTCGCGCGTCGTGCGACAGCGAAACCTACGCATCACAGCCGCTGCAATAGCAACTTGGAAAGACCCAGGAGGTGGATGCCTTGCGCCACGTTAACGCAGACGTGGAAAATTTGGTGGCTCGCTCCCTGCGGATAGAAAGTCAGTCGGGCTGCATGCGTAGCCTCTGGCCGAGGAAGTGACGAGGACTGAAGAGCGCCCACGCCGCAGTAGCGGCGCATGTATACTCACAAAGATGTCGAACCTCCCTGGCCAGCGGCTCTCCGGGAAGTGCGAGACGTAGAGGGCGGTGCCGATGAGGTAGAAGGCGGACGAGCCAAGGATGCACTCGATGGCGAAGCCGCTGAGGGAAAGGCGGGGCGACAAGGCGGCATGGGCGATGGGGGCGAAGCCGCAGGCGCAGAGCGCGATGAAGACGGCGGATCTGCCGGGGGGTTGGACGGCGTTAGGCGCAGGCGGGACGGCGGAGACGCGGAGCGGGCATACCTGAACTTGGCTGCGGTGCTGCCATCGAAGGTCGGGTCCAACGTCACCCAGAAGGTGGCCAGGCCGCAGCCGAGCAGCAGCTTCGCGTACAGCGAGGCCAGGGCCGTGTCCTGGTCATGCAGGCCGAAGTGCGTCGAGGACAGCGAGGTGGAGGTGATGTTGAAGACAATGCCGAGGTAGTCGAGCTTGAGGCAGTAGGCGGAGACGCGCTCGGAGTGGCAGTTGATGCAGTGGTAGGAGGCCTGTTTGGGATCGTCGCCGTCAGTGCAGGGCTAGGGCGGGCATGGAGACGGCCGTGGCGCGCGTACCGAGAGCATGCAGCAGGACGCAGCGCCAAGCAGGTACGTCAGCAACGCGAGGCGGTCCTCGGCGCGCACGGTGGCCGCGGCCGGCAGCAGGGCCAGGCGCGCCGCGAGGGCCAGGAACACGGTGCCGACGGACAAATGCGACCAGATGTTGACCGTCTCGTTGTGGAGGTAGAAGAGCGAGCGACAGCAGGCTCGGAACGAATTCTGCGGAGTCCGGTAGGCGCTGAGGATGTGGGCGTCGCTGCGCATCCAATGGGGCAAGCGCGAGCGGTCAAGCAGCAGCGGCCCAGCAGCGGGCGGGCGCTGTGGCGGACGCCGAGCCGTTGCCTTCGCCATGGCGATAGCGCCTGATGGGGATGCCAGCGGACATGCGCCGCAGCGACGGGTTCAAATACCGCATTGCGCTCAGGCACGCCAGCGGGGGCGGAGCGGTGTGGTGTGCTAGTCGTGAGCCACGCCGTGCGCTGTCGTCTTGTCGCAGCAGCCTCACTCCGCTATACGGATACGCCGACTATCTGCCGCAACGAGTCGGAGAACGGCCGCGGTGGCAGAGTGCCGGGGTGAGGAGGGCGGGCTGCGCGCTGCTCGCGCCCCGGCCCCGGCTCGTCCTCGGGGCGATTCGCGAGAGGCTCTGTGGGTGCATCCGCCCGCCATCGAGGCGCAGGGTCCGGGCTGGCCCGCGGCGGTGGCTGCCGCAGGCGTCGGAACCCGGTGGCAGGGAAGCGAGTCATGCCGCCAGATTCCCGGCGCCGGGATGGCAGCGCGGAGGTGGGGGCCGCGCGGGCCGGCCCCAGACCCCTGTGCCCCGCCGATGCCCCGCGCATGCAGGAGACCTTATCGTGCCTGCTATTTATTAACCGCAGCGACGAGCTTGGCCCCGTCTGCGCCGACCGCAACCCCATCCGCCTGCCCGTCCCCCGCCATGCCAATCGCTCAGTTCGCGTCGCACCTCGAGGCCTCGTCCTACCACGCCCCCGGCGGCGGCGAGGCCTACAAGCCGCTGCGCGAGAGCGTCATCAAGACGGCCGTGGCCATGGGCTACGACCCGGCCACCATGGCCGAGCACGGCGTGGTCTGGGCCGACGACCAGGACCCCTTCGGCCACGTCAAGAACCACGGCTTCTCGCACTTCGTCTCGTGCTGCAACTTCCGCGTCTTTGAGAGCTTCGAGGCCCAGCTGGGCGACAAGTACCAGGACCTGCTCAAGGCCAAGGGCGTCGGCATCATGTCCAAATCGCTCAGCGTCGACCTGAAGCGGCCCGTGACCTACCCCGACTCGGTGAGCACCGCCGCCGCGCGCGCGCCCTCCCTTCTTCTGTCCCGCGCCATGCGCCTCTTGTCCCGTTCCCGCTGACCGCCACCAACCCGTGCTGCGCAGCTCCTCGTCGCCGCGCGCATCACCGAAGTGCGCCCCGACCGCTACTACGTCGTAACCTCGCTGTGGTCCCTGCGCCAGCAGGCCATCGTCGCCCAGTCCTCGGGCTGGGTGGTTTTCTTCGACTATCGCGTCGGCAAGCCCGCCAACCTTATCGAAGTGGGCGGCGTCTACGCGGACCTGCACCGGGCCCTCACCGAGAAGGCCGCCAATGCCTCCGCCCTGGCTGAGAAGTGGGAACAGGCGCACGGGAAGAAGGCCTCCAAGGCCAAGCTGTAGCGACACCGTTTTTTTTAAAATCTCCGTTATTCTTTTCCGAGGCGGTAGAGCTGTAGAAATGATTTTGTTTGCACGGAACGATTTGTGTATAGCCCGATTAAATGCTTGACTTCTGCCTAAAAAAAAAATATTTTAAATTTTGCACCGCTCAGCATCCGTCCACCACTTCAAATCTGGCTTGCACCGGCTCGATGTCCTTCAGGTCGGCGTCGTTGGCCGGGAACGGCCGCTCGATCTCGAAGCCGATGTGGTGGGCCATACGGTCGATGTAGTTGTTCGCCTCGGTCGAGAAATACGGCAGCTCCCTCCGGCCGTATCCGTCCGGCAGGTCTTCGTCGACGAACAGGGTCTTGACGTCTTCGACATACAGCGTGTTGAGCCCATGCTTGCCCTGCCGGCCCAGGATGCCGAACAGGTTGGCGTACTGCGCAAGCGAGCAGATGGCGTCGGAGTTGCTGAAGCGGAAGCCCGGGTTCTCGGCCAGCGACTGGTTGTGCCGCAGGTGGTGGTGCTCGGCTGCGTCTTCGAGCGTCAGCGTGACGCCGTCCTTGGACGTCGCCAGCAGCTGCTCGAGCAGCGTCGTGTTCAGGTTCACGTTGTCGCCCAGCGCGCGGTCCGTCCGCGTCGGCGCCGCAGGGCAGTTGGTGATGTGCTGCACCGCGTCGTCGGCCAGCATGTCGAGGTCGATGCGCTCGCGGCCCGGGTGCGCCGCGAAGCTGGGCCCCAGCACGATCATGATCTGTCAAGAAGGAATTGTTGGTGAGCCCGCTTACTTTGCCGGTTTGCAGGGGCCGCTGCTCACGTTGTCGTCGCCGAAGTTGAACAGCTCCCGCGATGCCATCGCTATCTCCTCGTAGCTGATGTCCCGGCCCGAGCGGCTGATGTAGCCCCTGTTCGCCATGATGTTGACTGCCGGGCAGGACGACCGCCGGTAGTAGCCATTGCCAGAGCCGTTTACCTGCTTCTCAAAGTAGTGCTCTTCCTCGTCCGGGATGTACGGCACTTTCCCCGGCACCGGATGGCTTGGGTTGGGCACGTAGAGGTCGTTGTGGTGCTTGGAGGGCGCTTTTGCGACAACTTGCTGCGCTTCCCAGCCCGGATAACCCGCGATGGGCACCGCATGCGTGAGGACGAGCATTGACAGATGCACTGCGTTGGGCATCGTGGCGGCTGGAGGCTGTTGACTGACTGTAGCGTCGGGCGTTGCTGCTGCGGACGACGTAAACGAAGGCGGCGGTAGCTGATGGGCGGTGTTGTCGATTCTTGGGCGCGTAATAGGAGAATCTCGTATTTTGTCTCCCTTTCGGGAGCTGTATCGCACGGGCGTCGCTGCCGCGCATGTGTGTGCAAGACTTCAGACTCATCGCATGCTCAAGCGTAAACACTGCCCTCGAGACGGCGTTTGCGGCTCGGCCGGGTGCGGCGCACGGGTGTTTCCGGCGCATGCATGTTCGAGTAATCGGCGTATTATGATTGGTCTCAGCTGTTTCAGTCGCCGAATCGTGGGGCGATCGGACGTCCATGCTGTGTACGCTCCGAAGTTTGAAGATTCCTGACGCGTGATTTAGATGTCCGGTATCCACAAAGTTCAACCCTACTGGCTGAAATGCACGGACCCGGGGCATTACGGCCTCTTGCCGTCCTGCGAGCATTTACCACGTATCACTGCTTACTGCGGCGGTGCTGCGTTGCATCTGCACGTCCGACTCACGAGAATGAAGCAAGTCACAAGCGAATTATTTGCACGAAAAAAAAATCATGAACTCGTTTGATCAAACGACAGGTATGTGCATTCTCAGCCACAACTTACCCGTATTTCGTATATTGTTTTGGTGATAGCTTATCCAGCCGATACTGCCCCCTCCGGCCTGCTACATAATGCTGCCGCAAAATGGCTTCATCAATTGTACAGCGTACCATTTAGTCAGGACAAATAGCATTAACTTGAGGGCCAGCAGCCCCCGTCCTTCTTCGCATTGTTCAGTATACCGCTAACTAACCCACAATGCCGGCGGAATGCTGAAGAACTTCAAGTCTCTCCGAATGCTTTAGACATTTGAAGATCAGATACTTTTCTGGCTTTGCCGACACCGGCCTTGGTTTCGGGTCTAGCATTCGGGAATTCGGCGCAAGTGGCGAGCTCATTATGTCGCCAGAGGCCTGACTGTGTCAACGACGCCCGGACAAGCCGCAGAGCACCTCCTTGTCGCAAATGGCACCCGCTTCTGGCCCGCCGCCCAATGCGCCTGAGGGCACACTGATAGAAGAAATCTCATCTGAGTCTGACATGACTAGACGGGTGCAGCTGGAACGACGAGCTAGGGCGCCTAAGCCCAGTCTCGTAGCCTCCTTTCCACACTTGTGGATATCCTCCGCGGGGTTTGTAGTATAAGAGAGAGAGAGAGAGATTAAGAGACCGGGGACGAGCAGACGAAATTGTGCGTGACCATTCATTTCTCCCACCGTCGCCATCCTGCCTCTCCGTTCCTTCGTCCGGCACTGCCATGCGGATCTTCCTAGTCTTCCCGGGCCTTGCAGCCTCCGTACCCCTCAACGCATTCAGCTCATCCAACGCCCATCTGCAAGCGACCCTCTCGGTCGAAAAGGCCCCGGGGACGGTCAAGTGCGTGCTGCCAGCTGAAGACCGCGACGTGGGTGGGCGGCAGCAGGAGATATTGGGCAAGCGAGCAGGGTACGTCTACGGGCCGTCGTTGATCGGGAACAGCTCATACTTCCCTTCCGGCGAGCTCGGCAACGCCATGGTAAAGCGAGACGTGGACGAATGGTTTGCCGACGCGGCATGGGTGGTTGAGAAGGTGAACCAAGAAGCGACTGCGGCAAAGGCCGTCATCGAAAAGGTACCATCGACTGCCCAGACACACAGTGCCGCCATGCTAAACGGGCCCAGAACGGTGGCCTCAAGCGCCTGGAAGATTACGCCCTTCTTTACCAGGGGCTGTGGCCCGAGTCGCAGCCCGCGGGCGCCGCGCCCGGCGTCCTCAGCAACGCCACGTCGGACCTTCTCTTCGCGATGGAGAGACTGTCGGTGAACCCGTACGCCGTGCGCCGTCTGGACCCCCGCTCAGACGCTCTCGCATTCCGAATCGACGACGCGGTTGCAGAGGCTGTTGCGAACACGACGCTGGACGGCCTGCTGGAGGAGGGCCGGCTCTTCGTCGTGGATCATTCCTACCTGGCAGAGTACCCTCGCTCCCAGGGCAAACACTCGGCCGCGTGCCAGGCCTACTTCTACCTGCACCCCGAGTCTGGCCAGTTCCTTCCGCTGGCCATCAAGACCAATGTCGGCGCCGATCTTGTCTACACGCCTGCGGACGCGCCGACCGACTGGCTCCTCGCGAAGACCATGTTCAACGCGAACGATCTGTTCTTCGGCCAGATGTACCACCTCGCAAACTCCCATGCCGTCGCCGAGATCGTGTACCTGACCGCGATCCGCACGCTGAGCAGCCGGCACCCGGTCCTCGCACTTCTCAATCGCCGTAAGTCACGCACCCCTCTGCCCGTCCTGCGCCAACCCGCCCATTAACACGGGGGGCCGGGGCCCCACAACAGTCATGTACCGCGCCTTCGCCATCCGGCCGGTGGGCGAGCAGGTCCTGTTCAACACCGGCGGCTTCTTCGACACCAGCTTCGCGCTCAACAACTTGGCCGCGCGCACCTTCGCCACCGACTTCTACCCGCACACCGGCCGCTTCCGCTCCAACTACTTCTTCAGCAACCTGGAGCGCCGCGGCCTCATCAACTGCACCTACGGGCCCGCACTGCCGCACTTCCCCTTCCTCGAGGACGGCGGCCGGCTCGTCGGCGCCATCCGGGCCTTCATGAGCGACTTCGTCGCAGCGTACTACCCGGCCGACGACGCGGCGGCCCTGTCGCGCGACTACGAGCTGCAGCACTGGCTCGCCGAGGCGAACGGCGCCGGCCGTGTGCTGGACTTCCCGCCGGCCTTGGGCAGCCCCGAGACGCTCGTCGACGTGCTCACGCACGTCGCCTACCTCACCGGCGTCAGCCACCACGTGCTGAATTCCGGCGAGCCCTTCACCACCTCTGGCGCTCTGCCCCTCCACCCGGCCGCGCTCTACGCACCGCCGCCGACGGCCAAGGGCGTCACCGACATCATGCCGTTCATGCCGCCGGCGGACGCCGCCATCGCGCAGGTCGCGTTGCTGGCCCGGTTCAACCGGCCGCGGGCGCCCGGCCAGAACGGCACGCTGCTGCACATGTTCAACGACGAGGCGCTGCTCGCGAAATTCCACCCGAGGCTGCGCGAGTCGAACGGGGTGTTCATGGAGAGCATGGCGGCCATTGCGAGGGACATGGCAGGGAGGAGCTTCGACGCGGACGGGCTGAGCCAGGGGATGCCGTTTGTGTGGTCCGGACTGGACCCGACGCGGATTCCCTTCTATTTGAGCGTGTAGAGAGAAATTTTTTTGGCGTCTTCATGGCGTTCGTCGTTGGGGACAAGGCGCAAAACTGTGGAGGAATCGGGATGTAAAAAACGAGCAGTTTCAAACGGGCAGTGTGAAAAAGTAGCGTGTCAGATATTGCCAAATACAAAACAACAGCAAGAAGAAGAAGAAAACACGTCCTGGTTTCACAGCTTAGAGGCCTTGTTCTTCTTCGCCATGTCCTGTGCTTTCCGCGCGGCGTACGCCTGCGGAATCCCGTCGGCGAACCTGGCCAGTCCCTCCCAGTGCTCCACGACGTTCGCCGCCTCGACCTGCTCCCTCTCGCCCCGCGTGATGAGCGCCTTGATCTTCAGCAAGCTGCCCCGGTCCAGGTTGGCCGCCGGGCCGAAGAGCGCGTCCACCCTCTGCATGACGGCCGAGAGGAAGTCGTCGCCGTCGACGATTTCGTTGACGAAGCCACAGGCGAGCAGCGCAGATGCCGGGATGCGCTGGCTCGCGAGGAGCGCGGCCGAGGCCAGAGACCGGCCCAGTCGCCTGGTGAAAGCGTGCGACGACGCTCCTTCGGCAACGAGACCCAACTGCGCAAAAGGCGTGAGAAGGAAGGTGGTGGGCGACGCACTGAGAGAGACCCGGGTCAGTGAAGCTCAGACTCTGGCCGAGGGGGTGGCCGTGCACACGGGGCACCACTCACAACACGAAATCCGCGTGCGCGGCCAGGGCTGCGGTCAGGCCCACGGCGGGCCCGTTCAGGGCGCAGACAAGCACCTTCGGGTGCTCGTAGAAAGCCTTGGTGACGTCCGCGTTGCCGGCGGCAAAGCGGTTCAGCCAGTACTTGCGGGTCTCGGGGTCTGAGGGATCGGCTGGGCCGCTGCCCGAGGTCAGGTCGGCGCCACTGCACTCGCCCAGGCTGGTCAGTCTTGACTCCGGAACTCCATCCGGAAGGCGGGTTTGTTGCGCACGCAGAGAAGTATTTTCCCCGGCCTGTCAGTACCGTGACGGTGGTCGAGCGGTCCTCTGCGGCCTGGCGCATGAGCCGCGCCAGGAGCTGGTAGTCGTCGAGGCTCAGGGCATTGAAGACCTTTGGCCGGTTGAGGGTGATGACAGCGGCATGGCCTTGAATGCTGAGGATGATGTTCTGCGACATGGCTGGCAGCGCTGGCTGATGCAGCCCCAGTTTCCTCTGGTGCTGAGCCTTTATGGCGGGCGGGATTGCAATGACTCGGGCGTCTGCTGCACGTCAATTGCACCCTCACCGCAACCTGCTCTGACTCGGCCGCACCGCGTATCTGCCGTTGCCTGCCTAATACAGCGCCCATTCGAATCGCGGGCGTGGCTGGCTCCCTCCCCGCGGCCCCACCGCAAAACCCGACGCAGATCGGGCCAGCAGTGCAGCCCGACTCCACTTCCCATAAACGGCAGGTTCTTCCACCATGGTGTGCCTGGACGGAGGTCCACGAGTTCCTCCCGCCATCACCGCGCCCGTTTTCCTTTCAGGTGCGAATTCTGGCTACACGCTGCGTTCACACAGTCTTCGAAATGAGCATGCCGAGCGTGGAAGACGGCTCTGAGGCCGAGAAGGCGCCTGCCGCAAGCGCAGGGCTCTCCATTGCTGCCACCGACGAGTCGTCCGACGACGGCTTTCAGGATCTAAAGAAGTGGGCGACGGGTAAGAGAGTATTCCATACGGCCCTGCCCGCGCTGTACGGTTTCGTCGTGTAAGTTGACCGCCCGTTTTTTGGTTTGTTCGAGGAGCTGACGGTCGGCAGCACCTTGAGCACTTCGACGTACTCTGCCGGCATCGAGCAGCTGTCTGCTGAATTCTCCGTCAGCGAGGAGGTAGCGCTGCTTGGGCTGTCCCTCTTCTCGCTGGGCCTTGGTACAGTTTGCCCCCGGGCCTGTCCCAACTCTGGCTGACGACCGGCCGTAGCCCTGGGTCCGATGCTTGCAGCGCCCATATCCGAACTGGCAGGACGGAAGGCCGTCTACGTTTTCACGCTCCCGGCCTTCATGCTATTCACGGCTGGTGCCGGTCTCGCCCGGAACTGCGCCGCCTTGATCATTTGCCGCTTTTTTGCCGCTGCCTTCGGCTCACCCGTTCTTGCTGTCGGTGCGGGCACGATCGCGGATATATGGGTGCGTAACAAAAGAGGCCTCTCTGCTGTGCGGGAAAGGGCTGACGCACCAGTCGCAGCAAATGGAGCGCGGTGGCGGTCTAGCAACCGTCATCGTCACCTCGACCTTCTTCCTCGGCCCGGCCGCCGGCCCGGTCATCGGGGGCTACATAATGGCCTCCCGCGGAGACTGGCGCTGGCTGATGTGGGCCACCCTCATTGGCGCCGCACCTGTCTGGATCGCTGCCCTCTTCTCCAGCGAGACGTCGGTCAAGCACCTGCGCAAGAAGCACGCCGCCTCTCCGCCGGCCGGCTGCCCGCCGAGCGCAACGTTCAAAACTCTCCTCGTTATCACACTGCTACGTCCACTGCGCATGCTGGTACTTGAGCCTATCGTCGCCGCATTCGCGCTATATCACGCCTTTGTCTTTGGCGTGCTTTACGCCTTCTTCGACGGCTTTCCATATATCTACGGGACCGTCTACCACTTTCGTGCTGAGAAGGCCGGCCTCGGTTTCGTCGGCATCCTGGTCGGCGTCGTCCTCGCACCCGTCACGTTCGTGATCCTCGGCCGGATTCAGCAGGCAGCTACGAAGAATGTCCCGCAGAGCCCTCGCTCTCCAGAGGCCCGTCTATACATCTGTATGCTCTCCGGATTTGGCATTCCCATCTCATTGTTCTGGACGGCGTGGTCCGCGAAACGGGACGTGTCCTGGCTGGTGCCAATGTTTGCAGGAATCCCCTTCGGCTGGGGGGTCGTCTGTCTTTTTGTAAGTCTACCCGGAGTTAACGCTTCTCGAACGAAACAAAGCGTGGGCGTTGCTAAGCAGTCATACCTTAAAGCTGGGAGGAGCGACCTATATTGTAGATACGTATGGGCCGCTCTACTCTGCCTCCGCCATGGCGGCAAACGGCCTCCTCCGCTACATCGCCGGCGCCGCTTTTCCGCTTTTCACCACACAGATGTACGAGGCGCTTGGTATCGCTTGGGCTACTTCTCTTATTGGCTTTGTCTCGATTTTCCTGCTGCCAATTCCGTTTGCTTTATTCAAATTCGGCCCCAAACTTCGGATGAAAAGTCATTATAGACCATCGTAAAGATCTAGAATCAGCCTACCACGCGGCACACACATGTCAAGCAGATTTTAGAGCACGAACAGAGGCGCTAAAAAGCAAGATTTGAGCTGAGGGTTGTGTGTGTGACGTCCCACCAACACCCCGGCCAAAGAGTGTGACTCCTTGCGCATGACTAGTCACTCTTTTCATACCGTTGGCAACCCGCCAAAACAGGGGTGCCAACGGTATTGAAAGAGCCCTCATTAGCACTTAGCGTTGCGCTAGCACCGTTGCTCCGCTAACGGCACGAGTTATTATCCCTTCCTTCCTCCCTTCCTCCCTTTCTTTCCTTCTACCGCTAATACGATTTCATACGCGTGGTGTTGCATATACCCGTTAGTAGGCGTCGGAGAATGCTCAACGTTTTCAGTAGTACACTAGTAGAAATCCGGCATCACTCTTAACGCATAAGAACCGCATATATACCGCATAGAAAACGTATATAAACGGGCATTTAAAAAAAATACTATAACTTAACACTCTATAGAATACTTACTTATTACCGTCTCGTTATGGCCTCTAACGTCCGCTAGGCCCGTAACCGCCGCTAATTTAATACTACCTATGCGGTGATTCCTTATCCGCCTTCGGTGTATACGGAATAGAGCATCTGGCATGCTATATAGATTAAAGCTTAGAATAATCGACGTATATGCTTTAGCTATCGGCTATATATAGAGTACGTATAGTAGCTAGATGTTACGAACACGCCTCTATATATAGAGTTGTTGGGGTAAACCAGCCACCAGGCTGGTTATTGCTGTACCTTTTGTCGACTGACCGGCTACTCGCGGTCGGCGGGAGGTTGGCCGAATGGCTTTGCAGCAACGACCGAAACCCAACACGGTCGCCGCGCTGTAACACTAGAGAAGCTAGTATAACGTCTAGCTAATAAAGAAGGTAGTAAAATAATATATATTATAGTTATATATTCTTATTAATAGAGCCTTAAATAACCGCTTCTTTAATACTTATAATAAGTATTAGTTTTATAAGGTTCTCTTTTCTAATAATATTTTTAACACTATTAAGGAGGTATTACAGCGCAGCCTCTATAGAATTAGAAAATAGTAGAATAAAACAGTAAATAAAGAGCTTAGATATAATATAGAAAAGACCCACGTACGCTTATATAAAGTATATAATACTAAGATAGTACTCTTACTACTTTAAAGATACTTAGACTAGAATATTATAGAGTATCTAGAGTAGAATAAGCTACTCTATTTACTTTTAAGATTACTACCTTTCTAAGAAATAAAGTAGATAGATTAGAAACTAGATTATAAATACTTTTTTACTAGTATATAAACTATACTCTTTAGATAGCTTTAATCTTTATAGTTAACTTCTTTACTAATAATTTAGTATATTATTAGTAATACGGCCTTTATATATAAGTACTTAGTTTTATTATATATTTAACTTACTCTTATTCTCTTTTTATACCTACTTAAGAAAATATTTTAATAGGTTTTCTTTTTCTTTAGTATTTAGATTCTTAGAGATAGAATATTATAAATAATACTTCGCCCTAAGATTACTAAGGAATAAGACTTCTAATTAAGAATTCTAATAAGTTAAATTATCTAAAATAGTCTTTACTAAAAGTCTATAGCCTAGCCTTTTAAAATTTAGGCCAAATCCACGGACTTTATAGCTGGAAAACTAGAAAAACTAAGAAATAAAGCTTATACTAGACTATATCTAGCCTAGTAGTCGAGTCTAAGGGCCTAAGCTAAGTCTATTTCCTAAGTATTCTATATCTACCTAGAGGTTAACCTCTTAGAATAAAATAAAACTTTTAAATAAAAAACTAGTATAATTACTAAGTAACTTTTATTAAAGAATACTAGTACTAGTACTATCTATTTAAGAGTTATTAAGCGATACGTCTAGACTATTTAAAAAGATATCTAAAACTAAATAAGATATTTAAATTAGCTTCTTAAAGCTAAACTACGGACTTAAAATTTAATTATTAATTCTTATTATAAATATAATAATCTAGAAGTCTATAAACTAATAAAAGTATATTTCTACTCTATTTTTAATTAAGCTAAGATTAAAGTTTATATTTATAGCTAAATAGATTTCTATTTAAGTTTTAACTAGCTATATATATAAGTCTTTTTATTTTCTACTAGATTAGTTTCTTAAGTAATTTAACTATTTTAATTCTAAGACCCTAAGTATATTTTTATAAATCTCTAAGATTTATAAAGTTTTAAGCTTAGCTAAGCTAGAAAATAAAAATTTTATTAAGATTTATATATCTTTATTTAATCTTTATTTATAATATAATATTATTATTATCTATAATATATAATAGGTTAAACTTTTAAAAAGAATAGCCTAAAAATAGCCTTTAAGTATACTAAATATAAGATACTAAGATAACTATAACTAGAAATAATTAAATCTAAAATAATTAAAAACTAGGACTAGATTTAGAAACTATATTTATAATATTTAAATAATATTATTAACTAGCTTCTTAAGCTTTAGAAAGTAATTAAAAATAATAACTATAACTTAAATAACTAATACTAGTCTAATATAAGACTTTATCTAATCTAGTAGCTATATAAGATAACTATATACTAAAAAACTTAAAAATTAGTATATAAATTAATCTAAATTTAATTATTTAAGATAAAAAAATATATAAATTAATTTATATTATATAGCTTTTACTTAATTAGTATTTAAATTAAGTCTAAAAAATTATATTTACTACTATACTATTTACTATTTAAATAATATATAAGTACTAAGATATTCTTTTATCTAAGTCTAAGTTATATAAGAATACTTTTCTATATTTAATAAATATTAAATTTCTTAAAGTAGTAAAAATAAAACTATAAAAAGTCTAAACTAAAAAAATATAAATAATTATTTTATTAATATATATATAAGATAATACTAAGAAAGTAATATTACTTACTTAGATTTTTAAATATAAATTTAATAAAAATAGTTATTTACTAAAATATAAAATATATATTTATATTAGAGATAATCTATAAATAATCTAAAAAGATATTTTTATAGCTATTTTAGTTTTTTATATTTTTAAGTACTTATAGCTATTATTTATATTTTTAATCTTAAAATAAGATAATATAATATTATAAATATATTTTAATATATTTTACTTAAGTAAATAATATACTATAAACTACTAAAAAAAATTATATTAAAAAATAAATAAATTTTTTAACTACTTAAAGTATTATATAATTTTAAAGAATTATTAATATTTTAGTAATATTATTTTTATAATATATTTATAAAACTTAACTTAGAACTAGTTTTAAATACTTTATATTTTTATATAAATAGTTATTTCTTTATCTTTTTTTATTAATAATAATATTATTATCTTTTATAAGAATAATAAGTACTATATAAAAATATTTTAAAATAACTTATTCTAATACTATAAGATATATATAATAGATAAAATCTACTAGTTTTTTATACTATATATAGTTTATAACTAATAAAAATACTTACTCTAGCTTTTTTAAAAATTCTATATTAATAGTCTAATTACTAAATATAATATTAAAAAAGTAAATATACTATTAGAACAAGTAGTATAACGGTTTATTTAATAGTAAATAGAATAAATTAGTATATCTAGTAGAGGAAGGCCGTACGGGCTTCCCTTATACCTATTCTACCTACTAGGGTAAAACGGGTATATAACTTACTTACCTACTAAGATAGGTATACAACGAGTATAAGATATAACTAAATCTAAAATACTACTAAATTAAATATTCTAATATACCTCCTTTACGTACTGCCTATTTAGGGAGTAGGTAATAAAAAGAAAATAAGAGTAAAATAGATAACTAGGTAAGTATTAAACTCGTAGACTCGCTTAAAGTAGGCTAATTAATTTCTAAAATTAAAAGAAATAACAAAACGTATTCTCTATACTATAAGTAAGCGGTACTACTTGCTTATAGTATAGAGAATATATAAGTAATATAAGAATAATATATATAAGTACTAAAAGAATTAGGGGAGACTTATATTTACTTAGGTATAAGTCTTCTATTAGCTTAAGTAAGCTATAAGGGTTGCGCCTTATTTTATAAAATAACACAAATATATAACTGCTAATTATAGAGTAGAGAAAGTCTAATAGCCGTAACGAAATAAGCGTGCTTTTAGCGAGATAGGGCTTTAGTAAGACCGTCTACTAATATTACTACTATAGGCGTCTACTAAAGATAAATACTACCTACTTAGGCTTTCTAGCGCAGCTAATAGTAGTAAATATCTATATAACGTAGCTTAGTATTAAGCTTTCTAATGCTTTCTTATATAAGCCGAAGCGTTTGCGTATTATCGTATTATATTTTAATTTAGTAGCCTAGATCGAATTGCACTTCTCTAAAGAGGCGTTTCTACTAGAAGCATTACTTAGCGGCTTCTAATAAGATAAGAAGCTCGGCTTTAGTAGTTAAAGTTATAATAGTAGGCTACTTAATAGCCTTCTAATTAATAGCTACTCCGAATATAGTAATAATCGAGCCTTAGTAGCTACGGCGCGTGTCCGGATTATTAGTAAATACTATATTACTACTAATAGTAAAGATATTGTTCTCGTCCTCGTAGTTACTCTAAAATAATAAGGCGAGCTTCTTAGTTCCTACTAAGTAGCTAAGGAGCCTTTAGGAGAGCTTAAGATAGTAAGGGAATAGATTAGTAAGATAAGATAATAGTATAAAATAGATATACGTAATATCTACCCTAGTACTAGTAGCTATAAATTATGCTAAACTAATCCTACTTTAATAAAGGTAAATATCTTATATACTTACGTACGTGCCTTAGTTTACTTAAAGCACTTTATCTAAAGGAAGAGGCGTTAATAAAAAGTAGTTTTTATTAATACTATAGCGAGCGATAAAGCTAGAGATATATAATTTCTAAAAGAGCTATAAGAGCCTTTACTCTTAGTCCCTTACTATACGTAAGGCTAGAAACTATTATACTTCTTCTAGTATTCTTATCTCGTAGCGTTTAAGTAGATCTTCTTAGAAAGTATCTATAAAAGGCTTATCTTACTTATAGTATACTATAATAACGTCGTCTATAAAGAAGAAGACGAATAGACGATCGTTTAAGTATAAGTAAGGCGTATTAGGTATCTAAGTTAAACTAAGCTCTTCTAAGAATTTATAAAAGTATCGTTACTAGAGAGCTAGTAACTCCTTAAGGCTATAAAGCGCTCGAAGTAAATAAAGAATTTAGTCTTATTTAAGCTTTAGTTCTTCTAGAGGTCGATAGTATATCTTTTCCTTAAGTAGAACGTAAGGGAATGCGTTTATAACGTCGTACTAGCGCATTTCTAAGTTAAAAGTATAGATTATAGCAATTAGAGCTCGGAAAATCTAAAAGACAAGAATAGCTATATAAGTATTCTACTAAGTAGCCTAAAGGTCTTCTCTTATATAGATATATACCTTAACCTTAGTAAGCTAGCCGTGTTTATTAAGCTTATACTTAAATACCTAGGTAAGTAGTATTACGTCCTTATTAAGACTTTTCGCTTTACTAAGTGCCGCTGTCTTCTATACTTTTTTATCCTAAAGTTTTTGGAGTTCTGTTTGGATTGCCTCTAGTAGGTAGGTTTTTATTAGGTGGTTAAAGATATCCTTATAGAAACGAGGTTTAAGTAGTAGTTAATCTCGGTAAATACGTAGTAGGCCTATAGGCGATGCTTACGCTTTTACTATAGTAGATTTCTAGAAAGATACGAGAAAAGACGTAAATAGTATTTAGTAACTAAATATATTATTATAAATTAATATAATATATATATCTTTACATAAGTTGCGAGTCCTTAATCCATGAATAATTAGGTTTAGATTAATATCCGCTATAATATTACGTTCTCTTAGGGTACAGTTTCCTCTAGTAGCACCTAGATTAGGTGGATTCTCGTATTAGACTAGTATAAGCTAGCCGAGTCCTCGTAATTATTAATTCTATTAATCTTCACCCCCTAAGCCTTAAGAGGCTAAGCCTTAAGAGGCTTATTATTAGACTAGAGTAAATTAATCTAGTAATATATAATCTAAAGAATCTAGTATTTATTTATTATAAATTAAGCCTGCTTATAGGCTGCTTTTCGTATACTATTCGCGTGCTAGGCCTTTACTAGTTAATTCTAAAGGGCTTAGTAGATAATTTAGTTATACTTCTTATACTTAGGCGCCTAGATGGCTATCTTAAGTCTTTAGAGTTTCTTAAGTTAATTAAATTAGAGCCGGTAATAGCTTATTACTAAGGTTAAAGAAGACCTTAGATTTCTAATTTAAGGGGATAATCTCCTCCTTATAAAGCGTAATACGAGGAATAACTATCTCTTACTCTTAATTTTACTTCTATTACTATAGAGCGAGTATCTTTTCTAGATTCTCTAGAGAGAACTTATTAGATTCGTTAAAGATAACGTCTCTTAAGCGTACTACTCGGTTCTTTAGAGGATACTAGATTCTATAGATATTAGTAGAGTTATATCTAACTAAATATCTAATAAGGACACGTTTATCTAGCTTATTACTATATAGAATATTCTTTAGTAGTAAGTAGGCTTTATAGCTATAAACTCGAAGATAAGCTACTTTTAGCTTCTTACTATAGATACGCTTAAATAGCATTTTCTAATAGTAGCGCTTTATTAGAGTTCTATTATAGATATAGACTGCTACCTTAATAATTTTAGGCTATAGGTGCTTAGGTAAGTTAGTACTAACTCGTAATAATCTTACTTTAATAATAATTAAGTGCCCTAAACGCTCTAATACGCCGTTCTACTAAGGGGTATACGGAGCTAATACTTTATAGGTAACTCCCTACTACTTAAGCTATTGCTTAAAGGCTCGTATAAGCGATACTTCTTTATCTAATCTAAGAAAGGCTACTAATTTACTAAATCTTATCTTAATTATTTAGATAATATTAAGAAGGTGCTAGGTGCACTTATTCTTAGTTACGTAAGTAACTATAAAAGTAAATTTAGTAGAAGCATATTTAAGATACGTAATTTATTAGTAGCCGTTATTAGCTCGTATTATATATATTAAGTTAAATAAGACTCGAAAGAATACTTCTTCTAATAATTTCTCTAGTTATATAGATTAAGAGATCTGCTGTTGTACCTTAGTACGTGCGCATATATTATAGTAATTAGGTAACTACTAATCGGTAATTATAGTTTCTTATACTACCTATAGTAAGGCTCGAATAGCTCTTTAGCCTATATATATAAAGATTTTATACTATTATATAGCTAGTAACGAGCGATTAGTAACGTTAAATACTATAGCTAGTAGATTATCTACTTCCTTATATTCTATAAAGAAGTGGTTTTGGGCGAAGGTTAGATAGGCTATAATAAAGTCCTTTAAGTAGAGGTATATACGTTCTATATCTAACTCGATTTCCTTTTCTCTTACCTTAGTAACAGAGACGAGGTTTACTATAAACGAGGGTACGTAGGCCACGTCTATAAGCTTAATAGTGCGTAGGCCCTTATAGTTAGTAGTATATACTAGTGCCTTACTAAATAACTCGATCTTAACCGTAGAGTTTTCTAATATAACGTAGTTATCTAGCCCTGCGTCCCTTATTTTAGTATAGCGATTCTTTATATACTAATTATAGATATAGTGTGTTGTGCTAGTATCGGCAATCTATAAGAGATTAAGCGTTATAGGCCTTAAAATACGTTATACATTAAATAATAAGGCAACTATAGCTAGAAAGGATAATATTTTCTTATCTTCTTTACCTAGTTTTAGCTCTTATTTCTTTTAAGGAGCGTTGTCCTGCTTCTTTTAGCTTTGGCCATGATTTTAGCTATTTTTAAACCGTTTAATAGAACGTTTAATTCTTCTCTTAATCTATAGATTCTTAAGTGCCTTATTAACCTTATCTTAAACCTCCTGGTTTAGTATCTAATCTGCTAGTCTAGCCTCTGGATTATAATATCTATATTTATCGTAGTAGTAATTTTTACTATATAAGTAGGCGGGTAGCTTTCTTTTCTACTTCTTATTTTTTAGTAAAGCAGTAAAGGCTACTTTAGTAGCCTTTAGATTCTCGGCCGTATTTTAGCGTGAGTAGTTTCGGTAGTCGATAATTAGATTATAAAGCGACTTAGTAAGCTTATTATCCTAGAGCTTAATCTTATAGACGGAGGCCTAGTAGGTATTAAGAGGGGTAAGCGCCTTAAAAAAGGCGACCTTACCTTAATTACCTATAATCTCTAGAAGTTTAAGCTTCTCTATCTTAAACAGAGTCTCTTTCTATTATAAAAGCTATTTATTAATATTCTAACTGCTTAGAGGCTTCTTAAGCTAGCGAAGCTTATTAACGATAAGTTCTTTCTAAGTCTTCTTTATTAGTTAGAGCCGCGCCTTAAGCGCTATAAGCTAAGAATAGGGGTACGAATCGCCCCTAAGCTTATTTAGAATTAGAAGTAGTAATAGGCTTACTAAATTCTTAATAATTGTTAAAAGATTATTAATTTTCTTTTTTAGCTTTTTATGCTTAGCTAGGCTTCTCTCGTACGCCCTAATTTATATTTTATAGCGCTCCTAGGCTCGTTATTAATTTAGATTAGAGGCTAATAGCTCTTAAACCTTAACTAGTTCGGTTGGTTAAGTAGGTTTCTTAGACTTCGATAAATTGATATACTTAAATATCTCGTATTTCTTAGCTCTTAATTAGATAATAAAGTACTATTTATTCTAATTATCGGCTGTCTTTAAGATAACGATAGGTTTAAAAGACGTTATAGCGTAGTATTACATTACGTCGTGTTATATACTAAAAGAGGCATAGGTAGGTTACTAAAGTAGATAATAGGCGTAAGGCTAATAAATAAGCCGTCACTTAAAAGTATTACTCTAAGGCGGTGGCAAAGTACTACGCTTTAGATAATAAAAAAGGCGTGTTATAGAAGGCAACTAAAGTCCTCCGTTATAGAATACGTATAGTAAAAGAATACTAAGAATAAACGTTCGGATACTACGGAACGCTCGGAATAGTATAATAAAATACTAGGGAGGATGGCTTAGAATGCGAAAGGTACTAAAGACGTACCCGGGCTTATAACTATTAGAATAAGTAGTGTAACGGCTTATTTAATAGTAAATAGAATAAATTAGTATATCTAGTAGAGGAAGGCCGTACGGGCTTCCCTTATATCTATTCTACCTACTAGGGTAAAACGGGTATATAACTTGCTTACCTACTAAGATAGGTGTGCAACGAGTATAAGACATAACTAAATCTAAAACACTACTAAATTAAATATTCTAATATATACTAATAATATTTTTATTATAAAATAAGTTTCTTATACTAAATAAGAACTTATATATAATATTATAAAATATTTATATCTTCTAAAGTAAGATAAAATTAGTATTATTTACTATAATTAATATAAAAGTAAATCTTATTTTTATTATATTAGCTTTATTAATATATCTAATTAATTTATTATATTATTATCTTATACTAGTATAGAGACTTCTTAAATATTTTA
The DNA here is from genome assembly GCA_020875535.1 of Macrophomina phaseolina. Lineage (NCBI taxonomy): Eukaryota > Fungi > Ascomycota > Dothideomycetes > Botryosphaeriales > Botryosphaeriaceae > Macrophomina > Macrophomina phaseolina. The sequence continues at coordinate 441,329 of JAEQDS010000075.1, read as the reverse complement.
AAAAAATAAAAAAATTTATCTTATACTTTAATAGCTTTATCTATTAGAATAAATAAAATATCTTTATAATTAGTAGTAACGTAGTATATATAAATAATTAAGAAATATATAGTAGTTACTAAGACTTACTAATTATATTATTTAAAAATCTAGTAAATTAAAAAGCTACTAAATAATTAATTATTACTATATTAACTATTAAAGCTAAGCTTTTTATCTTATTTAAAATAACTATATAGTACTTTTAGTAAAAATAATTTTTTAACTAACTATAGTTTAATCTAGGCTATCTTATATAAATTTAGTATAATAACTAAATAATACTATAGCTTATAGAGAAAAGCGTTAGAAAACTAATAATAAAGCTATACTATATTAATATTTATTATTACTAGCTTATATAAGAAGTATTAATAGATAATATCTACTTTAAATAAATACCTATAGCCTATATAATAGTAGATAAACTTATAAAGATACTACTAAAGTAGAAATACTAAATATTTATTAAGTAATTAAAACTTAAGCTACTAACTAGATAAAATAACTAAGTTTCTTTTATTTTTTTTATTTAATATTATACGCCTTTTATTTTTTTTATTTAAATATATATAGTTTATAGTAATCTATTTAGCTAAATTATTAGCTACTTATTAGTTATTACTTTATATTTTATTAAAGCTAGTAACTTAGCTATCTATATAGTTTAATAGTTTAAAGACTATTAGACTTAGTTAGCTATACTATATTTTAGTTAATAGAACTCGCTTACTATCTTTTTTAATTTTAAGTTTATAAGTTTAATTTTTAGTTATATATATATTTATTTTTTTATCTATAGCTATTATCTTATTATATACTAGCTTTACTACTATATAAAGTAGGTATATTAGAATATTATATATATATATATATAATAAACTTTAGCTTAGTTATAGAAGAGAACGAATAAAAGAATTTTTTTTAAGTATATTTCTTAGTTCTTATACTACTTATTCTTAATAGATAGTATTACTATAAATTTAATAGATTATTAATATATTAGTCCTAGTAGATACTATTAGAACTATATATTAGTATTAATAAGTACTATTAGAACTAAACTATAATACTTATTATAGCTTAATAGAATACTACAGGGTATCTTAAGGTACTAGAGAGCTTAATATATTCTACTAGTTATACGGCTATACTACTTACCCGAATACCTAAAATTCTACTAAATATACGAATTCCGCACCTTAATACCTTAACGGCTGGTTAATAAATTCTAAAAATTTAAAATTTTACAACTATATAGCAACTATCTTTACCTAGACGCTATTAAGCTATGCTGTATTATGCTCTTCTGACTTTCTGCATCATCCCCTATGGTCGGGATATCGGTTCCGTCTTTGTTCGTTGCTATAGATGCCGTTTCCGCGTGGCTGCTCTCAGGCGCGTGCTCCTCTCTAGATCTCGTAGGCGCTCCCCTCGAGATTCTGTCCTCTCTATACTCGACCAGCACACCACTCCGCCTCATGGTACTAACATCCCCTCCCCAATTATCCTCACACTCATCTGCGATGCCACTCCCCTCCAGATCCTCCAACCTTATGCTATCCTCTCTCGCCCTCCTCGACCTCCTCGCACCGTCCAACCGACTCCTCCACGTGACAAATATCCCCGCATCCCCACCACTCCCCCCGGGCGTGCCCCTACTCCCTGCCGACGCCAGGCCCGGAATCCACCGTAATAGCGGTCGAAACGTGGCGATAGATGCCGCACACATGCAAAGACACTCCTCAACCCACGTCCAAAACCCGATGGGCACGATAACATATAGCGGGTCCCGCGAATCCTCGAACCCGATTATATACTTTAACCGTACTAGCGTCGCGATGCTCGCGACTAACCCCATACCAAGGATAACGATTATCGAGACCCTTAGGACGGGCTTCATATTCTGCAGCACCCAGATCAGCGGTACTATGGCGAGGGAGTAGTAAAAGTCGAGCAGGATGTTAACGCCGCTGTGGATGTATACGATAATAAGTACGGGGGTACGGTTCGTGCAGTGGATGTGTGCAACCAGGACCGGCTTATACTTAGTCGGGTCGGACGGGTCGGGATAGCATTGGAAGAGAAAGGTAAAGAATAAGGAGAGGCCGACTAGCAGGTTAATATAGATAGAGAAGTAGTGTATACGCCGGAGCTTAGAGGTCGAGAGACCCATGACGCGTAGTTGGAGGAAGGCGATGCTAAGTTTAGCGGACATGCTGGCGAGTGTGTAGGTGCATTCCGCGACGATGGTCCACTAGCGTAGAGGGGTTCGAGTTACTTTGTATATAGAGGGGACGGGGTTAGAAAGACAGGAAACACACTTTAAGGCCCGTGAAGTAGACGTGACGAGATAGTTCTGAGGTTTTGCGGCCGAAGCCGCCGTAGTCCAGGCAGTAGAGGCCGAAGCTGGTCTGCAATGCTAGTCCGGTCTAATTGGAAATGGTTAGTTCTAAGAGGTTAGGCATTAATACAATAGAAACGTACTAGGGCGATAACGAGAAGGTAGTCGTCGATACTAAGTTGTAATTGAATGCGGGCACGGATAAAACATCGTAGTAGGACGAAGGCGGCGGTAATGGTTAAGGATGCAATAAAGACTGCGCGGAGCATCTTTTGCATCTTATTTATCTCATATCCATTGAATGAGGACATGGTGGCTTTTAAAGTCTTATAGTATGGCCGGGCGGTTGAAAGTGGCGCGGTCCGTGATGGAGAAATTCGGGAGCCCCGATACTGCGGCGGTAGTAGTTATGGGAAAGCTCGCGCAGAGAGGCGTGTTAAAGCGTCGTATTATATTATCGACGAAAGATAGGCTTCCTTTATCCTAGCGTGCATAAAACGATTGACAAGATCCGGGGGGATGGGACTGCCAGGGTTTGTCCTGGCGGAATGTGCCGTCTATGCAGTGATGGAGCAAAAGCAGGTGTTAAAGGGAAGGATGGGCCCTGTGTAGCTCGGACGGCACTATGGCAGCTTACATACATTTAGTCATTATTCTATATACTCTCTCAGCTAGCAGCCGTTCCAGCAAGGGGTTAATGGACTATATTTTCTAGACCGCAAGCGTACCACAGACCGCACACACGGCCGAGAGAGGTGGAAGGGGGCGTATATGCCGCACTTCCGCCTACGGGCGCGAGAGCGGGCGCCACCACTCTTCCATAATATTAAGCCCCGTTCAGGCGCGCCGGATGCACCTCCAAGTGTAAGGATGGCGGGAGCTAGCTCGCGCTCCCCGGCTAAGCGACAGAGACGGCTGCGGATGCCACCTGCACCAACGGGTGTGGCGCTGCAAGCATGAGACAAGTGCTGCTAGGCGTACGAGGAGACTGCTGGGATCGCTCGGGATCTGCACTAAGCCTCGGGGGGAAGCGGGCCGGATGCACTGCTGTGCGGCCAAAATCCTGTCAGGCTGAGACGTGTAATAGGTAGAAAATCGAGCCTAGCATCCTGCGGGGCTTTCAGGAACCACACTTCCTCCACTTCCTGAAACTATTAATAACGTGTTTCACCACTCAGTGGACCACATCAGTCATCGGGCCACCCCAACACCAAAATACTTCTTAGTACAATTATTTCGCCACAACGCCTTTAATTTCATCATGTTGGAACAACTGCAGTGACAGCTTATTCAGTAGTAATGGGATGAATTGGTATAGGTTGGCATGGTGTTGGAAGGAAGAGGCCGTGGGGTGGCCTTTTATTCTCCCTGCATAGACTACACTTGGCAGGAAATCAAATACACGTGATGTTCCAACACATCAAAACCCTATCTAACTACTCTTTGTATATTAGGATACCGGCGAATCGTGTGGCCTTGCAAATGACAATTGCTGCCCGTCGGCGGCGCACGTTGTTGTATAGCTGTCGCCTCCCGTTGATCAGCCTCTTCCTCCCCCATTGTCAGGGCTCAACCTCAGGATGATCGCTGAAAGGTTTATTGCGCTACGTACAGGAAGCTAGATCAGGAACAGATCATGTTAGATTTGGGTGAGTGAAGTGTAGTCAGGTTAGAAAAGAGTAGATTCTGCCTGTATTTGAAGAGAGGTGAAAGAGTGTCTTTATATACACAACATCAGACAGTATAACCGAGGAAGTACTAGATCCGAGGAGATTGCATTACCGAGGGTAGGGAGTGACCGAGGAAGGAATCAATGTGGTGCCTAAGGAAGTAGTGAGATAGTCCGACAGATTAATACTAGATTGTATACCTTTCTTACATGTATATAAACCACACTCCTTAGATAGCTTTGACCTTCGTGGTCAACTTCCATAACAATTCAGCATATTGTTAGTAATACGGCCTTCGCACGCAGTGCTTAGTCTCATCACCTGTTCGACTTGCTCTTACCCTCTTCTTATACCCACTTAAGGAAACCCCTCGACAGGTTTTCTCCCTCTTTGGTGTTTGGATCCTTAGGGGCAGAGGCCCGCTCGTTATAGTGGATTGAAAACCAGGTTGTCTTTCTCTTTCTCGATTTAGTGCATAGTCAACTTTTGCTTTGATTTTTGGATCCTTAAGTCTTTCGTTGACACGTGTTTGAGCAGCCTTATTCGGTTTCCAGTACTTTAGCCGTATATCCTCGTTCAAGTAGAAGCATTTCATATACCAGTAATTAAGACCACAGATATAAGGTGGCTTGTCGTTGTTTTCCTATTCCTTGCCCTTGAAAGTGGCTGGGAAGGCTAAGTGTTTCGAAGACTTAGAGGGTTTCTCGAGATTTTCGATCCGTAGGTGTTGTCGATAGTCCTTGACAGCCTTATAGAGAGTTGGCTTATCCGTCTAGCCTCGTAGAATATAGAGTTCCATCTAAGAGTAGGTAGAATTAATACCTCGGAGAGAGAGAGGAGAAAATCTCTAACTAGTCGGTCGTTCTTTACTTATAGTAGGTCTCGTTGTTTAGCCTTAGTATAGACGTCTTTCTAGGATTAAAGCTATCTCTCGATATTCTAGTTGCCAGGTCCTCGCTTTAGCTAGTTATATTATTATTTAAGCTCTAGATCGGTGGCTTTATTAGTTGGTACAAGCTCGGCCTTAAGAGTTATTAAGTAGGTCTAGGAATAATTATCTAAATCCGTATTACTAATGTAGGGGAGTAGGTTCGTGGCAATTAAGTCCTAAATATAGGTTATAAGATTAGCAAGTGCCTTTTATTATTTTTCGTAGAGTATATAGTTAGCGCGGTAGTTGCTTATCTTATAGTCGTAGGTAAACTTCTTATTAGTAGGAACTATGCCTTAGATTATTAGTTTCTTAGGTTTAGTAGTGCCCTGAGGTTTGGCTATTAGTAAAGGATTAATAAGGCCCTAGATATTAGTGTTCTAGGCTCTGCCTTTTACTAAGAATAGCCAGTAATTCTAGTCCGAAGACTTAGTAAGGATATAGGATTTAGTTAGTTCTTCTATATTATTAGTAATAGTAATTGTCGAGTCGTTAGCTTAGTTGGATCCGAGTAGTAGTAGTAGCCAGCGTGGCTTCGGTTTAAGAGTATTTAGTTCAGCCGCCGTAATCTATAACCGGGAAGAAGCTATAGTTCTAACAGTAGTTGCGTGTTAGTAAAGAGTACTCATTTAAGTAGACGAGTTAATTAGCAAAGAGCTAAGAAGTAGGGTAGTCTTAGCGCTTCCCGGGCTTATAACTGTTTGATTTGGGTAAGTGAAAAGTAGTAAGGTTAGAAAGAGAGTAGATTCTTCCTATCCCCTAAGAGGGAGGTAAGTAGGCTTACTTATATATATAAATAAGTGCTTAAATAACCGAGGAGAGCAGAAGCCGATATTGCTATCCGAAGCTTATAAAGATAAGGAGTAGTGAGGAGGTGGCAAAGAGTAGATGCTGATCTAAGGCAGGAAGACAAAAATAGTTTAACACAACCCATGGGCGCCACTAGAGACTGACCCAAAAGGCATCCCATGGGACAATACCGTTACGGTAGCGGAGGCCGAGGCACACTGTATCAAGGCGGGTAACACCACGCCCGGAGTAGACGGTATTACAGTTAGGCTACTCCACGCGGCCTGGCCCGAAATAGGAAGCAAGGTGGCCAAGGATACCTCGGGGTAGGATACTAGCCAAAGGCTTTCCGGACAGCAGAAGTCTCCATAATTCCAAAGGCTGGCAAAGACCTCTCGAGTGCTCGGGCCTACCGGCCCATAGCTCTTCTATTATGCCTGGGAAAGGGACTCGAGAGGCTCGTGGCAAGAAGAACATCATACCACGCAGAAGAGCATAATATTCTATTAGGCTGTTGATGTGTTGAACCAAACTAGAGAGAAGAAAGGTTGATTCATTAAGGGAGACGGCCGGCGTTTGCCTTAAGGGCCAACGCTTAGTGTTGACTAAGCTAATGAAGCAAACGGGCTAATCCCTAAACCCAAACCTAAACCGGCTTAGCGGCTGCCCTTAGAACCTTCCACCCTCCAACACACCCCCCAGCCGCGATGCCAACCCTTAGTGTTAAGTTAGTTACTAATATAATAATATACTTTTTCGACTTTTCTTCGGAGGTGTTATTTTTAAGCATTTTAGCCTTACTTACTAATATATAGAAGTTTCTTAAATCGCTTAAACTTCTTGTAGGTAAGAGGCTTAGTTAATTTATTTATAGATATATCTTTAGTATGTATATAAGTTACTATAATCTTATCTTTATTTATAACCTCCTTAATATAGTAATAGTAGATATTAATTAACTTAGTAGAGGCCTTAAAATTACCTCTATTAGTATAGTATACTATATTCTTATTATTACTAAATATTAGTAGTGGCTTATTCTAGTATTAGTTCTTATATTTTATCTTATATAGTAGGTAGTTTATCTATATAAGTTCTTTAACTACTAGAGTTAAATTAATAAACTCTATCTTTATTATAAAGGTATATATAAGCTTCTACTATTCGTATTTAGTATAGAGAGATATATTTAGAGCTATAATAATATAGCTAATCGTACTCTAGTAAGTATCTAGATTATTAGTAAATACTAAATTAGTGTAGACCCGTAAGTAAAGCTTCTAGTTACTATCTAATATTATACTCTCTTCTATTATTTTATATAAATAGCGTAGTACCTTATATGCCTATTATATATAACTAGGGCTTAGATTATTAGTATAGCGGGTAAGAACGGTTATAGATAGTAGAATATTAGCTTAGATTCTTATTCTAAGCTATATAAGACTTTTAATAATTTCTAGAAATATCTTAATATCGTTAGTAGAGGTAAGTCTAATATACTTAGCTAGAGTACGTGGTTTTATTAGAATTTTATTAGTATTATAGTTCTATATACTAAAATATTAAAGTAGCTTCTAGATATAAGCCGCTTATATAATTATTATCTTCTTTTCTTTAGGCCTATATTTAATATAAAGGCCGATATAGTAATAAATCTTTTCTATATTTCTTATCTTAAAATACTTATAGAGTAACGCTTTTATATTATTAACCGCTTCTTATATTCTAGTAGCGAGTGCTAGATTATCTACGTATACTATAATAAGTATTATTTTACTCTTCTTCTTAAAGATATAGTACTTAGAGAGTAGTAGCTTAAATCTATAGCTATATAGATAGTCTATAAGTATACTATATTATAGAAGAGATAACTAATAAAGTTTATAAAGTATCTTTTTTAGTTTATATATAAGCTTCTTATTATTTTTAGTATTAATAGTTATATTTTATAGTAACTATATATAGATATTACTTTTTTAAGAAATAATACTATTTAAGTAGATAGTTAGAATATCTATTTAATCGTATATAAGTCTATTAGTAGTAATAATTACTATAAATAGTATAAATACCTAGTAAGAGACTACTAGTAAAAAGATATTAATAAATTTAAAGCTTACGTACTAAAAGTTATTATAAACTATCTATCTTACTTTATAGCGTATAAAAGTACTATCTTTATTTCGCTTCTTAATATATATCTACTAGCTAGATAGTATATAAATATCTAATAGAGATTTAAATATCTCTTATATATTATTAGCTTAGTATAAGTTAATTTTATCGCTTATTATCTTATACTACTATAATAGTAGCCTCTTTTACTAGGCTTTAGAATTATCTAATAGGGTTAGATAGCTAAAGGATTTATCTTAAAAAATAAAAGAAGAGTAAAAATTAGAATAATAGTAGTAATTATATAATATATTAGTATATAGTATATATTAGGCTTATTACCTCTAATAGTATTATATTAAAACTTTAAGTTAACTATAAAGGTCTAAGTACTATCTAAGAAGTATATCTATATACTATAAAAAAAATATAGTAATCTATAAATAGTAGTAAATAGTTAATATTCTTAGTTATTTAAGTATTATAGAGAATAGCTGTAATTCTTTATTATCTAGTAGACCTAGTAGATTCTACATAACTTAGGCGCTAAGGTTTATTTTTTAAAACCCGACTTCTATTCTAATAAGCGAATAATATATTTAATATTCTCTTTATTTATTCTATATTTAAAGTTAGTTTTCTAGATCTATATTCTTTTCTATAGGTATTTTTTCTCTACGAAAACTTAATTCTACTATTCTTCTAGGTAGTTACTATATTATACGGGCGTTATTTTTATACGGGCTTCTATTACTATCTAGCTTAGAGCTATACACGCCGTCTTTTCTTAAGGCTAGTTTTTCTATATAGGCGTTTCGGCTATACGGCTTAGCTATCTATAAGAATTCTTAGTTTCTATAATATTTTTTTCTATACGGGCTTTCTATCTATAGGGTTATAAAGCTTTTATTCTCTAGGATTTATAATACTATCTTCTTTCTTAAGAATCTTTAGCCTAAAGATTTATTTACTTATTTATATTTTAAATTTTTCTTATTTTTTTTTCTTTTAGTAAATTTTTATAATATCTTTAAAATATAAGTATACTAAATAGATTCTTCTAGATAAGCGTATTAATTATAAGGGCTATAAAATACTTATTTTTTATTTTTCTTATTTATTTCTAGCTTCTAAGGACGAGCCTATAGAGTATTAAATAAATATTAAGAGTTCTTTTTATTATAAAAAGTATACTTATTATAGTTAAACTATTTATAATAGCGGGGGTCTTAATGCTATAAACTATATATTTTATTTCTATTATCTTCTACTATTACTAATATTTAACTTTAGTTAACTATCTTAATTAGGCGCGTACTAAAGTATATATAAACTAAGAAAAGACTTATAAGGCTATATAGACTATAATAGTCTATTTATCTTATTTAGAGAAATAAAAGAATCTTTTAAAGTATTATACTTATTTAATACTCTTAAAGAAGGCTATAATTATAGAAAAATTAAAAAAATTAAACTATTTTAAGTTAGTTCGCGAGGCTAAAAATTCTATTAACCTCGAAAATACTAAGAAGAAATAATTACTAAAATATTTATATAGTAATATCTTAGCTAATATTATTATAAAGTTATTTTAGTTTATTAGATCTTCTAGTATTAGTTTAGATTTTATACCTTCTAAGAATTTTAGTCTTATTAATTAGGCGTAGTTATCTTTATTTTTTAACTTTAATTTTAGGTTTTTTGTATATAACAAGTCGGTAGTATTAGTTAATCTAGATTTTAGTAATAAAACTTATTAATAAGCTCTTAATAGTTATAGAGTTTTAATAGTTTTTAGATATTATTCTAGTCTTCTTTCTATTTAAGAAGATATTAAAACTAATTATTAATATAGCCGCTATTTAGAACTTATTCTATATTATAATTTATATTTTTATTAGTATTTAGATTTTCTAGTAGTATTTCTTTTATTTAGCGTAATAGCGTAGTGTTTTCTAGTACTAGTTTAAGAAGTAAGACATAAAATATAAAATATATTTATATAATATTAAATAATCTAAGGCGGAAATTAATCTTTTTAATCTATTCTTTAATTTTAAATAGTCTAATTTTCTTAAAGTCTAATTTATTATTTAGTTATTTTATCTTAATATTTTTTTAAAAAGATAAACTATATTTTCTTCTTTTAACTTTAGTATATTTTAGTACTATCTATTATAGTATTTATCTATTTATAGGGCTATAAATTTAAAATTTAGATATAATTATTTATAGAGTATCTTTAGTTAGTCTACTTTAATAATTTTTTTTTAGACTAGAAATTTACTTAGTATTAGATCTTTATAAGCTATAGGCTTATAATTATAATTAGTATAGAATAGAAATTCTTATATAGCTAATACTTTTAAGCTATTATACGCGAACTATATAAGTAGTAGTAGCTTAACCTAATAATCTTATATATAATTAAAATAATAGTATAAGTACTATTTTAGTATCTAATTTATTTATTTTATTTAGCTATCTATTTAAAAATATACTATAGTTAAGAGTTTATACTTAGCTCTAAGCTAGCGGGTAAAAGTCTACTAGAATTAAAATATAAATAGTTAGTTTTTATCTAATATAAGCTCTTCTAATAGTTTATAATTACTAAAAATTATTTTAAAAAATATATAAATAAGTTCTTTCGCATTTATTATTTTAAAATATAGTAGATAATATACGTACTTTATTATTTTATTAACGATACCTAAAATTAAGTTATATTTAATTTTAATAAGTAGTTCTTCTAACTTAGATAAGTTTATAATAAAATCTAGTAAGATAAATTACTAAGAATACTTTAGTACTAATAGTAGCTAAAATAGTTTATAGAATATATATCTTATAGTCTTACTTCTAATATAAAGATTATATTACGAGACTATTTATTAAATAGTTTTTCTTAGTTCTAAAAAGTAATAGCTTTTTATAATTTATTTTATTATCTTATCTATTTTTTAATAGCTATATATTAGAACTTTATATATATTCTTTATAAGCTCTTCTAGTAGTTTAACTAAAATATAGATTAGTTCTAAAAATAGAATTATATTATCTATATTTCTAATTACTTAAAAGTTATCTTTAAGTTCTTTAATTTCTTAAACTATTATATTATTTATATAGGCTTTTTAGATCTTTTACTTCTATTTATTATCTTTAAAGCATATCGCTAGAGTAAATAGTCTAACTAAAATAAGTAAATTATCTAGTTCTTTTTTAAGTTATATTTATTCTAGGCTATAAATAGCTATAATCTAGTAGCTATAGCTAGTAGGTATAAAAGATCTATTCTTCTACGTATTAAGTATTATAGATTATAGACCTAGCTTTTATTTAATATAGTTAGTTTATCTACTTAGCATATTTATATAAGTATTCTTAGATTTCTTTCTATAGATAATCTTTATATTATAAAATACTAGTTTCTTAGCCTTTTAAATCTATTAATAGTTTAATTTTTTAGTAATAGTAAAGTATAAGAGGTTCTTATAATTATAATAGATTATAATCTAGTACTTAGTATCTTTAAGATAATATCTCTACTTTTTAAAAGCTATAACTATAGCTAAAAGTTTTTTATTATAAGTATTATAGTTCTTTTTATTAAGTATTATTTTTCTTAAGTTATAGACGATAAAATATAATTTATCTTTTTTATTTAACTAGCTAAGTACGGCTTCTATAGTATAGTCTAAAGCATTAGTTTCTACTATAATTAATAAATCCGAGTTATAGAGTCCTAGAACTAGTATTTTTATAAATATTTACTTTAGTAAGTTAAACGCTTATTATTATTTTTTTTTCTATATAAATCTATATTTTTTTTTAGTAATATTAGTTAGAGGTACCGCTATTCTAGTATAGTTTTTAATAAACTTCTAGTAAAAGTTAGTAAATCTAAGAAAAAATTATACTTTTTTAATAGTTTATAGTATTAGCTAGTCTTTAATTATATCTAGTTTCTTATTATCTATACCGATATATTCTAGAATAATAATAAATCCTAGATATTTTATTTTTTATATATATTACTCGCTTTTTTCTAGGGCTACTTAGAGGTTTTATTTATTTAAGGCTTTTAGAATTTTTTTTTTATATACTTAGTATATTTCGTAAGTATCTTTAAGTATATTAGAATATTATCTAGGTAAGCTAAAGTAAATATATTTAAATATAAATATAGAATATTATTAACTAAACTTTAAAAGATAGCTAGTATATTAGTAAGCTTAAAAGATATTATTATATACTTATAATATTTAAATTACGTTTAAAATACTATTTTTTATTCTTTATCTTTCTTAATATAGACTAGATAATAGTTTTCTTAAAGATCTAACTTAGTAAAGAACTTAGTATTATAAAACTTATTCTATAATTTATTAATATAAGGTAATAGATACTAGTTCTTAACTATAATATTATTTAGTTATTAATAGTTAATATAGAGGCGAAGCTTACTATTCTTTTTAAGAATAAATAAAATAAAATATTTTACTAGTAATTATAAGAGTCGTATATATTTTTATTCTAGGTTTTTATTAATATATTTTTATAATACTTCGGCTTTTATCTTAGATAAGAAGTAAATAGACTTAAAAATAGATTATATTTTTAAAAGTAGAGATATCTTATAATTCTATAGCTAATACTTTAGTAGTTATTCTTTATTTCTTTCTTAGAATATTCTTAGTATATTCTAGAATTCTTATAGAACTATCTTTAATTTTAGTATAGATATTAATTTATTTATAGTAGGCTTTATAGTTCTACTAAGATCTATACTAATTTTAACTACTAAAATATTTTTATTATTATAGCTCTTATATTCGAGAAAACTAGTATCTACTTTATTTAAATAGCTATATTATTTATTAAGTCTCTAGAAGTAATCTTTTTTAACTAGCTTTAAACTATTCTTATTCTTATTCATAAGGCTTTATATTATACGAGTAAGAGTCTTCTATTTAATATCTTTACTAGGTTTTATATAAATTATATAGATTTTTTCTTTTTATCTTATTATAAGCTTTAGCGCTTAGTAGCTAATAGTCTTAATATCTATAAATATATTATTATTTCGCTATCTTAGCTTAGAGATTTCGCTTTAGCTCTTAGACTTTAGTACTTTTTTCTAGCTCTATTAGCTCTTTTTTACTATAGTAAAATAGCGTTTATAATATTTATTAAAAAATATAATAGTCTTTATTCTTTAGCTAATATATAGCTTATAAATCTTTAGCTATAATATTTCTAGAATAATATTATATCTAAAAATTATTATTACGTTAAAATTAATTTATTCTTAGTAATTACTAATAATAAAAAATATTTTTTTTATTTTAATTTATATTTAGCTATTTTTATATTCTACTAGAAAGCTATTTACTATACTTAGCTAATAAGAGTAATTCTTAGCTTACTAAAATAGTTAATTCTTAATAATAAACTTATATTCTATAGAAAAAAGATAATAGCTATAATTAATAGTAGTATATAAGGCGTATTTATTAATTCTAACTAAAATATATAAAAGTTAATATAGATTTAATTTAGTAAATATAATTTTATTTATTATATATTTAATCTAGTTAAGAAATTTATTTAATAATCTCTTCTAAAATTTCTATCTAGAAGAGCCGTTTAGTTTTTTAATATAAAATATTTTATTATTTTATAATAAATATACTTATTCTATTTTTTAACTAGAACTAGAATATCTTTCTATTATATTTATTTACTATACTATTATAAATAAAGGTTAGACGAAGGTATATAGATCTTAATAAGATTTTTATTACCTAGCTTAGTTAAGCTTAAGGCTTTACGAGTTAAGTAAATTTTTAAATAGACTTAAAGTTTTAGAATAAAATAGTTAAAAAATTATTTACTTAAAGAACTAATCTAGTAGAAAAATAAAGAGACTTATATATATAGCTAGCTAAAACTTAAATAGAGACTTATTTAGCTATAAATATAGATCTTAATCTTAACTTAATTAAAAGTAGGGTTAGAATATACTTTTATTAGTCCACGGACCTCTAGATTATCGTATTTATAATTAGAATTAGTAATTAAATTCTAAATTTATAGTTTAGTTTTAAAATTCTAATCTAAATATCTTATTTAGTCTTGGGCGTTTCTCTAGGTAGTATAGATATATTACTTAATAACTCTTAAACGAATAATACTAGCGCTAGTATTTCTTAGTAAAAGTTACTTAGTAACCTTACTAGTTTCTTATTCGAAAATCTTATTCTATTCTAAGGGGTCGATCTCTAGATAGGTATAGGATACTTAGGGAATAGACCTAGCTCGAGCCCTTAGGCCTACCTATTAGGCTAGGTATAACTTAGTACGGGCCTTATTTCTTAGTTTATCTAGTTTTCCAGCTATAAAGTCCGTGGATTCGGCCTAAACCTAAAAAGGCTAGGCTATAGACTTTTAGTAAAGACTATTTTAAATAATTTAGCTTATTAGAATTCTTAGTTAAGAATCTTATTTCTTAGTAATTTTAGGGCGGAGTATTATTTATAATATATACTTAATTAATTATCTCTAGTAGATTTATCTATTTTAGATCTAATACTAGAAGATAGGTATATTATATTTTTTATAAAATATTTATTATAAGGTACTTTTATCTCTAGTTACTATACTATACTAATAAAGAATATAGACTATATCGTAGAGATATTATAAATCTTAATATTATTATACTTTTTATATCTTATTCTCTAGCTAGAATATAAGTTTATTAGCTATCTTAAGTAGTAATTTCTTTTAAAAATTCTAGATATTATCTTATTATATATATATATATATTTTTTCTTATTATACCTTATATTACTACGTTTTAAGGTTAATTATAGGGCCTAAAATTTAAGTAACTATAGGCTCTAGATTATTAATAATATAGTAGGTTTCTCTATATCGGGCTAGATATTTAGTTATTTTTATAAGTATAGCTTTATTCTACTATTACTTATTATTAGTTATACTTAACTCTAGAGTACTATTATATAGTTTTCTTATATTACTATTAACTAGATTCTTATTATTAGAAAAAATTTTTATAAGCTCTTCTTTTCTTCTTAGAGTTATATTAACGTATTATAACTTTTTAAAATACTAGTCTATAGCATTCTTATTACTCTAGTAAGTAGTATAGTTATTATTATAATAGACTATCTAGCTAAGCTTTTAATACTTAGAGCTTTAGCTTTCTTTACGTTATTTATTAAATTTAGTAAAAAAAATTTTTTACTTAGTAATTATAAAGACTTCTCGGCTTTTTAGTTTTTATATTATAGCTAAGATCTATTTATTTTTTTTAAAATAGTAGTATATTTTTTTTTAGATTTTATTATAATAGACGTATAGTTTTTTTTTAAATTTTTATCTTTACTCTAGGATTTATTCTTTATATTATCTTTTTTTATAGCTATTATTTTTTTTATAGTAGTTATTTCTTTTAGATAGATTATTTTAATAAATAATATTATTTAGCTCTATAGTATCTCTTTCTTTCTAAGTATATTTAGAGCGTACTAGATATAAAGTATTAGTTTTATAGTTTATCTTATATTTCTTAAATTAGTACTTAAAGAGGCGGTTATTATATTTAATAACTAGCTTAATAAGCTTATTTAGAATCTTAAAATTATTTTATATTATAAATTAGTTTTTAATTCTTTCTTTAAGTTCTTAGTAGTAATAATCTATAAGAGCGTAGTTAAACTAGTTATTTAGATACGCTATAATCTTCTAAAATTCTATAGTATAGTTTACTACTAAGATCTTTTAGTAGATATTTATAACGGCTCTTTAGATTTTATTAATTTTATTAAAATCTCTAAAGCTTTATTTAATCTAGATTATAAAGTACTTATAGCTACTAAAGACTTTTTTTATATTTTTTTATATACTTCTAGTTCTTTTACTATTTAGTCTCTAAGGTAGGACTTAAACTACTATACTATAATATTATAAATATAAGTAGTAGTAAATATTATTTTCTTATTATTAATTAAAAAGTCTTTAGAGTTAAAAAAAAGTATAAATTAAGTTATAAGAGAAAGGTCTAAAGCTTTTTTTAATTATAATAGAATAGATTTAGTTTAGTCGTCTTTATATTTCTATTAGAAGGTTAAGTTATTATTAATACTAAAGTATAAATAAATACTAGAATAGAGGTTATTAAAATAGCTTAGTTATAAAATTCGCCTATTTATTAATAGAGCTATATATTTTTATTAGTCTACTTTTAAAGCTATTTACGTAGTTCGCTAATTTAGCCTTATATATCTTAAATAACCTAAAAGAGATTAGCTATAGTATTATATTAGAAAAATTAATAAGGGTACGTAGATCTTAATAAGATTTTTATTATCTAGCTTAGTTAAGCTTAAGGTTCTATAAGTTAAAGAAAAAATTATAAAAATAAGCTTAGAAGTCTTAGAGTAAAAACTAGTAAATTACTTACTTAAAGAACTAATCTAGTAGAAAATAAAAAAACTTATATATATAGTTAATTAAAATTTAAATAGAGATCTATTTAACTATAAATACTAATCTTAATCTTAGCTTAATTAAAAGTAGGGTTTAGAATATACTTTTATTAGTTTACGAACTTCTAGATTATTATATTTATAATAAGAATTAATAATTAAATTTTAAGTTTATAGTTTAGCTCTAAGGGCCTAATTTAAATATTTTATTTAGTCTTAGATATCTCTTTAGATAGTCTAGACGTATTACTTAATAACTCTTAAATAAGTATAGCGAGTATAGATATTCTTTAGTAAAAGTTACTTAGTAACCTTACTAGTTTCTTATCCGAAAATCTTATTCTATTCCGAGGGGTCGATCTCTAGGTAGGTATAGAGTACTTAGGTGGGTAAACCCGGCTTAGACCCTTAGGCCTATCTATTAGACTAAGTACGGCCTAGTATAAGTTATATTTTTTAGTTTATCTAGTCTTCTAACTATAAAGTCTATAGATTCGGCCTAAATCTAAAAAGGCTAGGCTATAGACTTTTAGTAAAAACTATTTTAAATAATTTAGCTTATTAGAATTTTTAGTTAGGGGTCTTATTTCTTAGTAATCTTAGAATAGAGTATTATTTATAATATATAGTTAGGTATAAAAAACTATTATTATTTATATTAATATTATTTATTATATTACTTAGTTAGTATTAAATATTAAGTAATACTATTTTATTATTAAATATTTTTTTTTTCGAAACTATCTTTTCTTATAAAAATAGTAGTTAAAGTATAATAATAGCCTCTTTTACTAGGCTTTAAAATTACCTAGTAGAATTAGATAGCTAAAGATTTTATCTTAAAAAATAAGAGAAGAATAAAGAATTAAAATAATAGTAATAATTATATAATATATTAGTACGCGATATATATTAGGCTTATTATCTCTAATAAAGTTATATTAGAACTTTAAATTAACTATAAAAATTAAAGTACTATCTAAAAAGTATATCTATATACTATAGAAAAAATATAATAATCTATAAATAGTAGTAGATAGTTAGTATTCTTAGTTATTTAAGTATTATAAAGAATAGCTATAATTCTTTATTATTTAATAGACTTAGTAAGTTCTATATAACTTAGATACTTATAAAGCGCTAAGGCTTGGGTGGAGGATTACTAAGCTATATTATAAATAATATAGCCTAGTAAGTAGTCGGAAGAAGATAACTCTCTAAGAGAAAAAATAGATAGAAGATTTAATAAAGAAAGATAAGAGAAGAGATAAAAAATAGAATAAAGCTTTTATTCGCTTATATCTTATTTATAAGTATTACGCGTCTTAAAGAACGAAACTATAGTGCTATTTAAAGCTTCTTATATATACTTATTTCTTATATAAGTAGATTCTTCTAGATATACTATATTAGAAATCCAACGAAGGTGATTTATAAGAAATAAGATTCTAGCCCTAATCTTTATTCGTTTTATATAATTTTTATATTATAATAATTGGAAAAGATTGAACTTTTATAATATATAAAAGGAATTTTAGTAGGGGCTATACCCATTTAGTTATTAGTTAGTAAAGTGGGATAGTAAATTTTACTACCTTAGTTTACTACCATAGTTTGCCACCGCTATAACTCCGAGGTATATTCGTTATATACCTTAGGTAATATTTTAATACCTAAGGTAATATATTAATAAGCTACGCTTATATAAACTTACTTATTAATATTTAACATACCCCCCTAAGCTTTTATAAGCGTTTTAAGAGATTTACAACTTTAATTTTATATCCGGTTTATTATATAATTTAGGACCGGTATATAGGTAGATATAAGCAATTTAGTATTCTTATAATTAGACTTATAGTAAGCAATCTATTATCCGCTTATATATATAGATATAGGGTCTTATTTTAGTCTTTTATAAGGACTATTACTAGGACTTTATAAGGCCGATATTCTTTAAAAGTTCTTGCTATTTAGGACTATTAATTGGCTTAGTTAGTTCATCGGTAATAAGAGACTCGGTAGAAAAATATCGAAGTTCTATTTCCCCTTTATTTATATAATTCCTTATAAAATGGTACTTTATATTAACGTGCTTAGTTCTAGCGTGATATAAGGGATTACCGGCTAGTTCTATAGCCGATTAGCTACCCGTATATATATATTTAACCGGTTTAAATAGGCTTTTAATATAGAAAGGCATTTCTTTTAGAATATTCTTTATATAAAGAAGTTCTTTTACTGCCTTCTTATAAGCTATATACTCAGCCTCGCAGCTACTTATAGCTACGGTTTTTTATAGTTTAGATAGCTAGCTTAGTACTATTTTATTTTAGCCTTGTTCTATAGTAAATATATAACCCGAGGTCGATTTTCTAGTTATATTACCCCCCTAATCCGAGTTACTATAGCCTTCTATAGATAGGGGTTCGGATTAATTAACTAGATCTAGTTTTAGGCTATAATCCTGCGTTTCTTTTATATAGTCCTATAAATAACTAAGGGCTTTATAGTGTTCCAATGCAGGAAATGCTATAAATCTAGCTAAGTAATTAACTAGATAAGCTAGATCCGGTCGGGTAAATATAGTTAAATATATAAGAGACTGTATTTCTTATTAGTAGGCCTTTAATAAGTCTTTAGGAGCTTCTTTTATAGGTCTTTCTAGAGATAGACCTAAGGGAAGAGGTATTTTCCTAGGTTTTACTTCGGTTTTATTAAATTTCTTAAGTATTTTATTAATAAAACCATGTTGATTTAGTTCTAGGCCGCCTTTAGAATACTTAATTTTGATGCCTAGAATCTTCTTTGCTTTACCTAGGTTCGATACTTCTAGTTTAGTATCGGTAAGCTATTTATATAGCTCCTTTAAATAGGCCTCCGATTGGGTAAATATAAGAATATCGTCTACCTAAACGGCTAAGATAATAGGCTTATCTTTATATATAAAGACAGCCGTATTACTTATTAGAGGGTTATAGCTATATTTAACTAGTATAGTAGTTAAATACTACTGCTATTTCCTTGCTAATTGTTTTAAACCGTATAGGGCTTGGTTTAATAAATAAACTAGTCCTTTTCCTTTATTAAAGCCATGTGGTTGCTCTATATAAATCGTATCTTTTAAGGGAGCATTAGGGAAGGCTTGTTTTATATCCTATTAATAAATATACTAGCCGAGGCGTGCTATAATAATTAGTAGAAGCCGGTACATTATAGGCTTAGTAGTATTAGTAAAAGTTTCTTTATAGTTAACTCCGAACTCTTATATAAAGCCTTTAACTACCCATCTAGCTTTATATTTAATATAAGTCCTATCGGCCTTATATTTTTTAGTTAAAACCTAATGTTCTTTAAGAATAGGTACGTCTTTAGGTAGTTTAACTAATTGCCAACAATCGGCCTTAATTAGACCGTTATATTTATCCCGTATTACCCTTAAATAAAGGTCTTTTTTAGGATAATTAAGGACCTCTTTATAGCTAGTAGGTATATATTCTTCCGGCTTAATATTATAAGTAGCCTCTAGTAGAGCTTTATAGAAGTTCTTCTAGCTATTTTCTTTACTAGGATTTTCTTCTATATTATTACGAGGATCGATAGTTGAATCCTTGTTTAGATCGGGATATAAATCGTTATTTAATTGGTTATTTTCTAATTCTAGCTCGTTTTCTATAATTAATTCCTCGTCCGTTATTAGGTCTTTATAGAACCTATTTTCGAGGATTATAATGTCTCTAGCCTAGATAATTTTAGTAGTATTTAGGTCTAGTAGTTTATACTAATTCGAGCCGTAACTAATTAAATACTACTTAGTAGCCCTAGAGTCTAGTTTAGATACTAGCTCTTTCGGCTCTTTCTTATAATATAATAAGCCCTATACTTTAATATTTTCTAGGTTCGGCTTTCTTTTATAACGAGCTTCGAAGGGGGTTTAATAATTAATAGAACTATTAGAAGTCCTATTATATAAGTAGGTAGCGGCTAGGAGCGCCTCTCCCTAGTACTTTCTAGAAAGATTACTACTTATTAATAAGGCTCGTATCTTATTAAATAAGATTCTATTTACCCGTTCGGCTTTTCCGTTCTGCTCTTTAGCGTACGAAGCCGAATAGATTAATATAATACCCCTTTCTTTAGCTAAATTATCTATTTTCTTTAACTTAAACTTATTATCGAAATAGAGCCTCTTTACCTTATTATTAGATTAATTTTTAGCTCTAATAATAAAGCTTTTTAGATAATTAGTAAGGGCTTTTCTAGATTTTAATAGCTCTAGTTCTAGGTAACTAGTAGCATTGTCTAGAAAGGTTAGGTAATATCTAAAACCTTATACGGTTATAGGCTTAATAGAACTACCTATATCTAGATAAATAGTCTCTAAATAGTTCTTAGCTTTAGTACTAGGAACCTTACTTATATTCCTAGTTATCTTAGACTTATTATAGACTTTATAGTCTTTTATTTTTAGACTATTATTATTTTCTAAAGCAGTTCCTTCCGTAACCTTAGAAAGGTATTCTAGGGCTTTATTTTCTATATACCCGAGACGCTTATACTATATAGTAGTATATACGGGCTTAATATTACCCGTAGTATAGTCCGGATACTTAGAATTTAAAATAGATAAGCTATTTATATAAATCCCCCTAGCAAATAACTTATTACTAGAGTAATAAATCTTAAATAGATTTAGCTTAAAATTAACCTTAAAGCCTTTCTCTACTATCTTAGTAAGAGAAAGTAGGTTAACTCCTATTTCCGGGACTAATAGAACGTCGTTTATGCGGGCTTTTTTATTAGTATTTAGGAAGTAGATATTTATATAACCTACTTCTTTAGCCTTTATTTAGCTATCGCCCTCGCCCTATTTAATAGCTATAGGAGTATTATTTAACTCCTTAAATAAATCTAGATAAGCATAAACGTGTATAGTAGCTCCGGAATCTAGTATCTAAGGCTTACTATCCTTAGTATTAAGAATATATTCCTTAAGGAATTCTTTAGTTATGAGGCTCGATTTTAATTTAGAATCGTCTTTCTTATTATTATTATCCATATTATTTATAGACTGCTTATTATAGCTATTCTTTTTATTATTATCCGGCTTTAGATACGGGTACTTTACCTAGTATTTATCTTTCTTATAGCCGGATTTATTATACTATAGATACTTAACTTTAGGGCCTTTATTTTTATTAAATTTAGACGTATTAAGGGATATTTCTACGTCTTTATCCTCTGGTTTATTAAAGGTTCTATTACCTTTAAGCTGGCGCCCTTCGTTCGTTAGTTATATAAAGATATCCTCTAATACTAAATTATTAGAGAATCGAATTTACTACGTAATTATAGCTACGGTTTGCTCGTAATCCTTAGATAGATTACTTAGTACTAAACTAGCTATAAACTTATCTAGCAACTAAATATTCCTAGAGATAAGAGTATTAGTTAAGCGCTTTATTTCTTATAAATACGCTTCTAGATTCCCCTTTTTTCCGGCTAGCGTAGTGTTAATTAGTTTCTTTATAATAAGAAACTCGCTACTAAAGCCGTACGGCTCGTATAAGTTCTTTAGAGCCGTCTATAGTTCTCTAGAATCCCTTATACCTTTGGTTTATAATAAGGGGCCGTTACCGAGGCTTAATTTAATTAAAGTAGATGCTTTAGAAGCTTATTTAGCCTCGGTAGAACTTAGTTCGGTTGCCGTAGAGATTATTATATTATAATAATCTTTTTCTATTAGGATAGATTCTATTCTAATAGACTATAAATTCTAGTTAGAGCTTTCTTATAGCTTAGGGATTTTAAGTATAGAATTGGCTATTTTATAGATATATAAACCCCCTTATAATAGATCTAATTAAATGCTTAATTAGTCCTTTATAGAATACCTTACGTCTTATATACTAGGAGTTTCCTTTTTTTCTAGAATGTATAGGTCTTATATCTATTAGAATAGCTTCTTATTCTAAATCTTCTTAAAAGGATAGAGCTATAAAGTAATTTTATTAGCCTTATAGTAGGTTAAAGGCTAATAAGAATAAGTTAGCTAAGAGAAAAGATTTTCTCCTTAGCCTATTTAATAATAACTTTAGTACTATTTATAGGCAAAACGTAAGCCTTATAATAGTACTAAGTAATACCGAAGTCTCGTTTATAACGGACTTAAGTTTAGCTTATAATAAATATTTTAGTCCTTAGGTCTAGGTATCCTAAGGCTAAATATAATTAATAACTTATTATTCTTAAGTCCCCTTAGGACTAGGACTTAGAATAATATACTCTAGACCTTTTATAAGGTCCTAGTAGGCTTAGGTCTTTATAATAAACTTAAAGGTTTAAATAAAGCCTATAGTCTTTTAGGGGTTTTAGGGGTTTCTTATAAATTTCTTCTCTTTTTTTTTAAATATTTAATTGCTTTAATAGGTGGGAGACGCGCTATAAGGCTTATATTAACTACGCCGAGTTAATATTCTTATAACGTTAACGCCTATTAGTAAATGCCCGTTGCTAGTAGGTTTTCTTAGGGATTTTATACTACTAGTAATCGTATTTACCCTAATTACTTAGATACGGCTAGGTAGGGACTTTATAGGCCACGAGCACCTATTAAAGAATAAAGTAGTTTCTATTTTTAGTAATTATATTATTAAAATAGGTAGTACTTTCTTTTAGAGTAATTTATCTCTTTAGTCCTCTAGACTTATAACCTATAAAGCGCTAAGGCTTAGGTAGAGAATTACTAAGCTATATTATAAATAATATAGCCTAGTAAGTAGTCGGAAGGAGATAACTCTCTAAAAGAAAGAATAGATAGAAGATTTAATAAAGAAAGATAAAAGAGAAAGTAAAAGATAAAATAAAGCTTTTATTCGCTTATATTTCGTTTATAAGTATTACGCGTCTTAAAGAATAAAACTACGGTACTATCTAAAGCTTCTTATATATACTTATTTCTTATATAAGTAGATTCTTCTAGATATACTATATTAGAAATCCAACGAAGATAATTTATAAGAAATAAGATTCTAGCCCTAATCTTTATTCGTTTTATATAATTTTTATATTATAATAATTAGAAAAGATTAAACTTTTATAATATATAAAAGAAAATTTAGTAGGGGCTATACCCGTTTAGTTATTAGTTAGTAAAGTAGGGTAGCGAATTTTACTATCTTAGTTTACTATCGTAGTTTACTACTACTATAACTCTAAGGTATATTCGTTATATACCTTAGATAATATTCTAATACCTAAGGTAATATATTAATAAGCTACGCTTATATAAGCTTACTTATTAATATTTAATAATACTAAGGCCTATTTTTTAAAGCCTAACTTCTATTTTAATAAGTAAATAATATATTTAATATTCTTTTTATTTATTTTTTATATTTAAAGTTAGTTTTCTAGGTTTATATTTTTTTTCTATAGATATCTTTTTTTTATAGAAACTTAGTTCTATTATTCTTTTAGATAGTTACTATACTATATAGATATTATTTCTATATAGGCTTCTATTACTATTTAGCTTAGAATTATACGCGTTATTTTTTCTTAAGGCTAGTTTTTTTATATAAGCGTTTTGGCTATATAGCTTAGTTATTTATAAGAATTTTTAGTTTCTATAATATCTTTTTTTATACGGGCTTTCTACTTATAGGGTTATAAAGCCCTTATTTTCTAGGATTTATAATAAAGATATTTCTTTATTACTTAGTATAAATAAAATTAACTAGTGATTTAAAAGTAGCTTCGAATATTATTTTAGTTATAGTAGTTATTATTACTATAGACTAAAATATAAAATTTTATATTAAGCTTATACTAGCTTTCTTATAGTAAGTATATACTAAAGATTTTAAATTTTTATAAGTAAACTTATTATACTTCTTATAAGTAATAAAATAGACTAAGATAATTTAGTAATTATTATTATTATTTATATATAGATTTTTCTTATACTCTTAGCTAAGGTTTTTAATAGTATATAGAGGTTTTTCTAACTTCTAAATTTAGAGTTTACGTTATAGTATAGATAATATAGTATTAAGATAAATATATTTATTATTCTTTTTAAAGCTAAGAGTATAGTTCGGGTATTTTAAAAGAATATTTACTAAATTAAAATTATCTAACTTATATTTAATATTAAAATTAAATTTAGCTAAGACTTTAGCGTATTAAGTTTATTAAGCTATAAAGCTCTTAGTTATTATAAAATAATATAGATTATTATAATTAGATAATACTTATATTAGTATTTATATATATACTAAATAAGGCCTCTAATACTTAAAATACTATATAATAGTATAGAGTTTCTTATTATAGATATTATATTATATTTTAGTACTAGCGAACTTATAGCTAAAATATATAATAAGATATTAGTAGTACTAGCTATTTTTTTTATTTAGTAGTTAGAGAAGAATACTACTATAAATATAATTTAATATATTAGTAATTAGTATAACTAAAAGATTTAGATTATAGTACTATAGTATAAAAATTTATATAAAGTATATTTTTAGTCTACTAAATATTTATTTTGTTTCTATAGACTACTTCTAGAATTTATACTATTTAGTTAGTTTTTTTTAGTACTTATTTAGCTTCTAGATTAAAATTATAGGCTATATTTTTTAATAAGCTTATTAGTAGTTAAACTATTATAAAATAATTCTATATAAAATGCCTATAAAAATTAGTAAAGTCTAGAAAAATCTAAATATTATAATAGCTTTATAGCTTTAGTTAGTTTTTAATAATTTTAACTCTTATAGGGTCTATAATAATTTTTTAAAGAATAATAATAAAGTCTAAAAACTTAATATACTTTATATAAAAGCTATATTTAGATAGTTTTATATAAAGATTTTAGTTATATAATCTTTAGAGAATATATTTAACGTATTTAATATACTTAATATACTAAGACTTATTTACTAAGTATATAAATATATTATTTAAATATATTATATAAATTATATCTACTAGGTCTTCTAGAGTGTGATAGATATATAACTAAAAAATTATAAATACGTTAGTTAAACTAAATAGTATAACTAGATATTTATAATATTTATAATACGTTTTAAATATTATTTTCTACTTATTACCCTTCTTTATATAAATTTATTAATAAGTATTATATAAATCTACTTTAGTAAAGATTTTTATAGTATTTAGATAGTCTAGTAACTCGCTTACTAGTAGTATAGAGTAGTAATTTTTAACTATAATTTTATTTAGGCCTCTATAATTTATATATAACTATATAGTACTATCTATCTTAGAAGTAAAGAGAATAGATACGCTTATAAATAACTTATTATATTTAATTTATTTTTATTTTAAGGCTTTATTAATATATTCTCTAAGAATTTATAATTTAAATTAGAAAAGTCTATATAGAAGTATTAATAATAGCTTAGAATCTATAATAAAATTAATAGTATAATTAAACTTAGTATATTATAGTAGCTTAATAACTTATTTATTTAAAAAAATATTTAAGTACTTTTTATAAGTATTTAAAATTTTATTATAAATCTTTTTAGTTATCTAGGCTAGTAGTATATTTACTAAACTAATAAGTTTTTTATATAATTTATATATTATTTAGATATAGAAGTATAGCCCTTATAAATAAAAAAAAATTTAGTTAGATAAAAACTCTTTTAGATTTTAATTACTTTTATTCTACTTTTTATATATATTTTATATATTTTTTACCTACGAAAGGGCTATAAAAGAATTAAAATTATTTTTTTAATTTTTTAAACTATTTATAGATAAGAGCTAGTAGTTAAATAATTAATAAAAATAAATAAACTTTTTTAATTTTAAATTCTAAAATAATTTAGTAGCGCTTATTAAATATATATATTTTAGTAAGTTTATACTCTAGTAAAATATTTCTCTTTTAAAATTAATAACTAGCCTAGTAGCTATAAGCTAAAATATATTAAGTATAGTATTATAGCCCGTAAATAAGCTACTCTAATAAAATTAAAATTTAGTAGTATATATAGCATCTTTTAAGTTATATATAATAATCTCTATATAATAAGAGTTATATAATATAATAATAGTATTATTAAAAAATTAAATAAATAGCTTAGTACTAGCTTATATATTTTATAAGATAAGTTACTCTACGTATTTAAAAAATATAAGATTTAGATTATAATTATAATCTATTAATATTTAAATTTTAGTAGAACTAAATAGAATTTCTATTAAAATAATAATTTTTATATATTTTAAACTATCTTTTATTTAAGACCCTAACTATAAAAAGAAAAAAAAAATAATTAAATTTTTTTTTAAGTCTTATTTATCTTTATAGTTTATTTAGTTAGTATAGCTTTTAGCCTACTTTTTATCTATATTTAAAATACTAGATTTATATAAATTACCTATATTTCTTAAAAAAGCTAATACTTATAAAGTACTAAGACTTAGATAGAGAATTAATAAGCTATATTATAAATAATATAGTTTAGTAAGTAGTTAAAAAAAATAATTTTTTAAAAAAAAATAAATAAAAAATTTAATAAAGAAAAATAAAAGAAAAAATAAAAATAAATTAAAGCTTTTATATTAGATTTTTTAATATTATATATCTCTTTAGTTCTCTAGGCTTATAATTTATAAAGCGCTAAGACTTAGGCGACTACTTACTAGGCTATATTATTTATAATATAGCTTAGTAATTCTCTATTTAAGTTTTAGCACTTTATAGCTTTTTTAAAAAAAAAATAAAAAGAATTTAATTATAAATAAATAAAATAGTTATAAGTAGAAAGCTTTTAGAAAAGTTATATTCTTAAATATAAATTTTTAATAGTATAGAATTCGTCTCTTAGTAATATTATATACTAGAAGCCCGTATATAGTATATAATAAATATATAAAATATATAATATAAATATTTTAAGAATATACTAGAGTCTATTATTCTAATAGTTTTATTATATATTTAATTTACTTTTATTTTTTTTATATTTACTTAAGAAAACTCTTTAATAGATTTTTTTTTAATATTTAGATTTTTAGAAATAAAGGCTTATTTATTATTAAAAATTTTTTATATATTAAATATATTAGTAAGTTATATATTAAATAATATATATCTATTATAAATAAAGATTAGATAAAAATACTATAAGTAAATAAATTAATTATAAATAAAAAGTTTTTAAAAAGTTATATTCTTAGATATAAATTCTTAGTAGTATAGAAATTACTCCTTAGTAGCGCTATATACTAGGGGCCCATACGTAGTATATAATAAGTATATAGAATATATAGTATAAGTATTTAAAGAATATACTAGGACCTATTATTCTAATATTAATATATAATAAAGGTAATTAAGCTTATTTTCTATTAGAATTAAAATAGGCATCGACGTCTCGGAAATATATCTAGAGTGGCTAATAATCCTAATAGCGTATTAGAGCTAGTAGGTGTCTTATTCCGCTTAATTAAGTAGTATGGTGACTTAGCTTGGGTGATGACTCGTTGATGACTCAGCCCAGTGGGCGGACCGAGGGAGCGAGGGACCCATCAGCTGCGCCTCTCGACAACAATCGCCTATCAACAACCACCACCGCCAGTCCCGTCACATCCATCACATCTATTTGCATTTCCCATCTCCATCATCTTTCTTGTCGGACGGGGTGGGTGCTCACTCGCATGTCCACGTAGCAGAGCCGACGCGACGGCCAAGGTGCGCCCCCATGCGGACCCGATGATGGCAAAGCAGGCCAACTGGCCAGCTCTACTCGCAACGCAGGGCCTTGCGAAAGAGCTGGGGTCCGTCTATTGCCTCTCCGGCCCGTTTCGCTGCGGCCTCCTTCGCTCGTCGCGCGGCGCTGTTCGGAGAGCCGAGGCTGCTCCTCCCAAAAGCCTGGGCGGGTGGGATCGCGCTCTCGAGGGCGCGGGCTTTTTGTTTATTCTATTCCTCCTAATATCTAGTAGTATGCGTATCGCTAATCGCTCTCTTTTAATAGGGCATATATATCCTCGGTCATGGCGTCTATTGTGTCCGCTACGCCCGTTATTGCCGAATGGCGTTGTAGCTAGAAGGATAACGCTATTTATTATCTTGGCTACGCCGTCCCGGACTAAGAATGCCGTGTGATCGCTGACATCGCCTTCCAATCCAACAAAAACGCTGCTAAGTTCAAGATCCGCGTACCTATTCTTCTCGAGGCTTTTACGCGAGTCACAAATCTTATCGTATTCATTAACCCGGAGTAAATACTTAGTATGAAGAGGGACGCTGCCGGTAACGGGATCCCAAAGCTCGTTGAAACAGCGATAGTCACAAGCCGGGTGTGCACCTCATTACACGACATCAGCGCCCTCCGCTTCTCCCTCGCCCGGCTACTACGCGTTGTCGTTCCTAAGGGCACGCTCCTAACACCACGCAAGGACTTTAACGCAGCGGTACTATTCCTGCTCAAGTCCCTCGCACGTAGTACTTAAATTACACTCTACCTGCCGCTTAATAAAGACGACGTCGGGAAGGCGCTAGACGATCTTTACACCGCAGCGGGCCCTACTAATCTCTATATACTGGCCGGCGATAATCTGAAGAGGCTATACGGCGGTAAAGGCGGGGTGATTCTTAACTGTGAGAGCGACGATATTAATAAGCGGTCTCGAGTCCACCATCGTATGATGAACTCGGGTCAACGCCACCGCCTCCGCCCCCAGAGGAACAGCGGCTGCGTAGAGTAAGTAAAGACCTAACGCCGGTCGCTCCTGCGAAGAAAGCCAAACTCGACGACGTCACCGAGAAGACCCGAAGCACTGTCGTAGTTAGCTCGATTACCGATCTTGCGCAGCAGGTGGATGCACTTCGCCGAGAGGTGCGGCAGTCGGATGAGCGGCTCGATGAGCGGCTGGACCAGCTTCGCTCCAAACTACTCGGCGAGGTGGAGGAGCGCATGAATGAGCTGCGCACCGAGTTCGAGGACGAGCTGCACGGTCGGTTAGAGGACGTCAGGACCGAGATGGAAGGCTTTACGCATGAGCTCATTGACGACCGGTTGCTTGATATCAAATGTGACGCTGAAGATTTTATACGAGAGAGGCTGGACGAGGCCGAGCACGATTTAAAGATGCGTATGAAGCGTGCCAACATTGTACTAGAATTCGGCAGTGATGATGAGTAAATGAATATTCATGTCGGACGAGCAACTCCACGCAAGTGTTTTATGATGTATGCAGGGGTCGACCGCTCCAAGGGTCGATCGCTCCAAGGGTTGATTCAGCACCAACGCAAAGTTCGCCGGATAAGTTGCTGTTGAGGGTGCGTTCGACTTGAGCGAGTTGAGTTGAATTCATTTACCCTTACCCATCGCCCTAAACGATATGCAGGCTACAGAGTAACGTGGTTCACCACCGAGCGGGCTACCCCAGCGAGCTGGCCACCTCCCCACCATCACACTTTGATCTCAAGTTACTCAACACAACACAAAAATTCCATAAACTAGTAGCAATCCTAGATAACTTACTATCTGTTACCTTCTCTATATAAGTTCGTCTATTATACCTAGTCTTATCGTAGTTCCTATAGCGCCGCTAAGCGCTCTATTTACCCTCTACGCGAGCCCTCTTAGAGGGCTATTTTACTATCTACCGCCCCCCTAGTACCCTTAGAATTAGCTAGCTAACCGCCCTAATCTATTACTAATCTATACTAATTCTATACGTACTTTATTTTACGCTATTTCTTCTTATTTGTAGCCTCTATAGCCTTCTAAAGAGTAGAGTATTCCTCGCGTATTAATACGGTAGAGTTTACCATTAACGACGCGCCTTTAAAGAGCAATTAAAACGGTTCGAGCACCCTATAGGTAAGGAGTTGTAATATCGCCTTATCCGCTCGCGAATGAGCCTTAATTGGGCCTTTAATTCGCGTATGTTGCTAGGAGTTTTGGATTCCCACGGGGTGGCCTCTGGTGCGGACGGTGTAGGCGTGCGAAGCTTGACTTTGTGACGGGACGGGACGGACCAATCAGTTCATGACAAGACAAATTACGTAATTATTCACCGGATCGGTGACGATCCGGTTGACAAGACTGTGGACACCCTGCTTGCGTCCCTGTGGTCCGTTGAGGCCGACAGGGTGTAATCATCAGCATCATCATCATCGCCTTGCCAGCCGTCCCGTCCCGTCATAGGGTCTATGACGGGACGGGACGGTACGCCTTACACGCTCGAAGACACCCACAACTTTAACGACATTAGCTTTGTAATAGGCAAGATATTAGCTCAGCTAGTTGCTACAGGCTCAGAGAGGCGCAATGGACCAAACGCAATACAACCAGGCGATCGTAAGTAGGTGACGGCTCGCTTGTAAAGTACGTTACAGCACACGTTATCCAAGGCTTTGTTAATTGAAAGAGCAGACAATCAACTTAAGTAGAAAAGAGTGGAAAGAGTTGGCCAACGCAAAAGAAAAGGTGTGCCTTAGGCCGGCACAAGCCAACGCAAGCTCTGCTGAGGTTATCCAATCCTTTGATAAGCACTGGATGCATAGTGGACTTGAAGAGCTCAAGCCTAGAAGAGACGGCGCCGGTAGCCACCGCTATCTTCCTCGTCCTCATCGTCGCAGTCCTCGTCGTCCCCCCCATCGTCCCCGTCATCCACCCCGCGACGACGGAGCTTCGCGTGCCCCTCATCATCCTCATCCTCATCCTCGCAATCCTCGTCCTCGACGGGCTCGCCCCGCTTAGCTACATCCCGACGGCGACGCTTGTCTCCGTCGTCATCGCCATCGTCATCGTCGTCGTCCTCGCAATCCTCATCGTCCTCATCCCCGCGCTTTGCTTTGCGGCCGGCATGGTGCCAATCATCCCACTCGCTATCATCGTCATCGTCATCGTCATCTCCATCGCCTCCGCCTCTCTTAGCAACGAACCTCCGGTGCAGGCTCTCAATCAGTCCACGACGAGCACGGGCGTTCTTATCGTCCGGCACATCGACGCCGTAGTCGTCGCAATCTTCGTCGTCATCGTTGGCGTCATCGCCCTTGTCGAAAGAAAGGTCGTTGTCGTTGTAGCCATCTTTGTAGGTGTCTTCAGGCTTCTCCGCGAGACCGTTGGTGTCCGGAGCGGCGACAGCGGGAACGGCGGCGGCGGAGTTGGGGAGGGCGGCGCTGTGGGCGAGGATGGCGCTCGTGGCGGCGAGGAGAAGGAGTTGTGAGCGCATTTTTGGTGGCGGTGGTGGTTGGTTGAGGGAGGCTTTTTGGAAGGAGTTGGAATTGACTTTTGAAAGTGGTCGAAAGAGGTTGAAGAAGAGTGTTGAAGCAGTTCTCAGGAATGCAGAGGCTTGCTGACGAGCTGAAACTGCTGCTGTTGTGGTGAGGAAGAGTTCTCTTTTATACCCTTTTTTCTTTTTTTTTTTTTTTAACCACATCAGGCTCTACTGCTCCGAAGGCGTGCGGTGTCCCTATTCATGTTGTCGCAGGCATCTGCACGAGATCGAGGGGCGGTGACCGGAAAAGATGCTCCGTCAGAACAGACAGAGAGGTGTTAATGCTGGTGGTGTTGAGGCAAGGGCTTAGATTGTATCGAGATTGCCGCATTTGGCTAGTTTGCGCCGGTGACGCAAACACCACATGCGGGACGCGTGTGTGGGCAGTTGCCATGCGTGGCTGTACATGGTGCTTCGCCTTCCTCATCAGGGACCACTTAACTAAACTTCCGGTTACGTGTATTTATTACCGACACACCCGTATACAGAGCTGTTGGGGCACGACCAGCCGCAGGTTGATCATTATAATACGTTCTGTCGAGTGGCTGGCGGGTTGGCCGAATGGGCTTGCAGCACCGACTGAAACCCAACACGGCAGGCACCCGCTGTAACGGTATTGGCCCGCCATGCTTATTTTCTATCTTCGCTCGTGCCCTGCTTTCGTACAACGGGCTTGCTCACGTGGATAGTTGTATGTTGCGTCCTCTTAAATCTGTGAAGACGACGTCCTGCCCTCAGTGATGTTGAGTCGCCGATTGGCACAGGGGGACTACATTTAGGGCTCAAACTGAAAGCGCTCCCATTGTGATCTGTTTTCGGTGACCACTCAAGGGGACGCAACTAAAAAAGAAAGTTGAGGCACATGATAACAGGATCAAGCCCGACCGCTACATCTTGGATCGGAACCAATCTGTGCTGACATCCTCGAGTTTAACAAATTGATGTGGTCTTGGCCGAGCAAGTTACCGCAACGGATCCGCCGAGACATCAAGGAGCAGGCTTCGGCGCAGGCATGCCGGAGTTTCAATAAGCTAGTTGAGCTTAAATCCAGCTTAAGTTTCGGAGCTTTCTTGCGTCCAAGATGTTTAATGCGAGATGAGTTGAGCATAGACATGGCACTCGTCTGCTTATCGCGCGTTAGTAAGGCGAACTTTGGCCAGCGCTGCACCATGGGCGGGGGGTTATCGTTTGTTAGCGTGTTTTCAGCAAGAATCGCCCGTGCGCAGCGATTCTAGAAGTCTATTTGGCCGTATTGGCCTGGCACAGGCCACTCTGTCACCGAAATCGCGCTAACAAAAGATAACCCCCCATCCATAGTAAGGTTCAAGCCATTCGGGTGTGACTTCTAGAACGAGTAATGCAAATGGCCAAGCCGCGAGCCAAATTCGGAGCTATATACATTTAATAACAACCCCGCAATTGTGCGCAGCACCCAAGTGTAATTGATAGATGACTGCAGCTCACAGGTGCTCATCCTCTTGTCGCCGTCTATTCCGCCGAGCATACATATACTCCACTAGTTAATGGACGACAGTAGGCCGACCGGCGCTAATTTCTCTTGTTTTCCTTTTCGCAAAGTCAACTCCCGTTGACGTAGTGCCTGTTCTGCAGCCGGAACGGATAAGGCGCAAGGCGACTAAGCTTCTGTTCGAACTGCATCTAGCTTTTCTTAGTGACATCCTAAAACCAGGTGTTGTCTGTATGCAAGCCTATTAGCAGTCTGCGTTAGTTTCGCTGTCAGGCTAGCAGAATAGAAAGCCTAAAATAATGCACTATATGAGACTGAAGTAAGAGTGAAGTGCTTTTTATAATTGTTGGATTTGGTGGTGATACCATCAATTGAGAATGAGTGGCATGAGGACTAAGAGGGACGCTCAGGGGGAGTCCTCTTATCCGTCCTCTTCCGTGACTAAGCTAAAGTTTATTGTACACACACGTGATATTCCAACAATAACATGTCAGGCTCTTCGGGTGGCCAGCGCGCTGGCTTAGGACCACGGGCACAGGCATAGGTATTTCTACCTACCTCGACCCTTCGTCTCTTCTTTTCTTCTTTTCTTCTTTTCTCTTTATATTTAGCTTTTCGTGGATAATAGTACCACCTGCTCGGCCCTTGCTCCCTTACATAACATGGATGGATATTCTTAGTCTGAGACCTCGGTGAGAGCCATTGGTGGGACGTATACTGCTTTTACGCAGTCGCCATCTTGTCCGGTCCCATTGGCAAATTCGCTCAAACATTCTACTAAAGGAGTGATGGTGAAAGCCTACCTCGCGGAAGATGTGCCGATATTCACAAAACAAAACTATTCAATGTCTCATGGTCCGACTGACCGTTGTTTGACCCCTGTTAATCCTTGCTCGGCGATACCGGGTTCAATGCCCAATACTACCCTAGAGCAAATCTTATATCATGCTCAGCCATCTTTGAAACGTTGCCTCGCGGTCCGATACGATGCTATACGGACACCGGCCTACGATTTGCACGCAGGGCCACCGGCTTACGGCTCGTCCAACAAGGGTTTCGAGGATCTAGGCGCGCCTAATAACCACAGTTATATGAGTCAATTATGAACGTGGTCCTTGTGCAGTTCAACAAAGGCTATAAGATGACAGAAGATCCCGTCATTCTCTCCAGGCTCGATAGTATTTCCAATTCGCCCAGGCCTCTCAGCAACTTCTAAAATGAAGGCGCTACGCTCTCTTTCTAATCTTCGCCTCGGCGCTGCTTTCTTCTTCATCCTTTTTAATTCCAAATCTGCGGCTTCCTCATTCCCGAGCAAGGGATATAGCACCATACTATCCAAGCGACAGGCGCTTAGTGACTCTTGTGAGCCTTATAAGGCACATCCTATATCTGCCCCTAAGTCGAACATTTGGCATGGGCTTGACGACGAGGAGATTTTTGGCGGTCATAGGTTGGCTTCTCAATCAGCACTCGCTGAGCCTGACCAGCTCAGAATAGGCTGGTGATTGGGATAACTCGATTGTAATTATCTCCTCTCTACTATCTGTTGGTATTCCGTCGAATTATGTTGAGTGAAGAGTAGTGAGGTTAGAAAAGAGTAGATTCTGCCTATCTCCTAAGAGGGGGGTAGGTAGGCTTGCTCACATACATAAATGAGTGCTTGAATAACCGAGGAGAGTGGAAACTGATATTGCCATCCGAAGCTTGTAAAGATGAGGAGTAAGGAGGAGGCAAAGAGTAGATGCTGATCTTGATGCCCAAAAGAATGTGATGACTGAGGCAGTAAGGCAAAACAGTCTGGCATATTCTGACATGCTTTTGGATAGATCCTCGTGGAGCAGATGCTTCCGAACAAGACGGATGCGCTTACATACCTGGACAACAAAGGCCAAGGTCCCCGACGCTACGCACATGCGGTGTTGAACATGGCCGCTACGACCGAACCTTACTACCAAGATCTCATCGTAGGACCTCCACCAATTCGGAACGGAGCGACTGGGTACCGAAATCTCACCTACCCCCTATACGAGGAAGACTGATGGCCGTATCCAAAATATTTCCGGAAATAACCAAATCCAGGCCTGGGTAACGTGTTTCACCACCGAGCCGTCCGCTTCCTCACCAAAAACGCATCGGATGAAAACTCAACGCGATGCATCACCACAACGCTATAAAATCATCCCAGAAAACTCAGGATATTAACCTTGCTATCCGTCTAATAATACCCACGCGTCGCACAGCGAAAGAGCTACTTTTCCCGAGTACCTTACTCCCCCATCAACCGTACGCGACCGATCTCGCTTGTGGAGTACGTTAGTAGTTTATAGAAATTTTTGTGTTGTGTTGAGTAACTTGAGATTAACGTGTGTTGAACTGCGTTACTTAATCGGTGACCATCATCACTACTACGTACGCAGGGATGAGAAGAACTTCTCTTGATTTGCGGCCGGGTTACTCTAAATCACAATATTATTAGTAATCGAAAGAAGCAAGAAAAAAAAGGGAGAAAATCTCTAAGTAGTATTGGGAAATGTCTGCTTTGCCGAGCGCTTTGACACATTCAACCGTGAACCACGTGCAGAAATATGATGATCAATGACTTTATTAAAGGCCTGTTGATCGTCTCTTGATCTTGGAACCGCACGCTGCGATCATCTTGGAGTGGGCCAAGGTGGGGCTCTAGCACGGTAAAGGGTGCTCGAGACTCGGTATGGCCTTGGCTATGTTGGTCTCCGCGGCCTGTGGTAGTACGTTAGCTGTGCTTGCGGTGCGGGCGTTCCTTGTTTCTCTGTTCGCGGAGGTAAGTGTCGTCTCGTGCGTGGCGCTGTCCAGGACGGGGCTTTGATTCGCCCAGACGACGGGATTAATGTTGCTAGATATTTCCTCTTCCTTCTCTTCCTCGTCATCTCGTAAGACCGTGATAGGTTCGGCAATAAGGGCGCCAACCGCCGGTTAGTATTACACTGCAGCACTGCAGGAGTAGAGGGAGTGCCTATACCTTTCACGGTCTGGTGTTGCTGCTGCGTTGCTAGCCGTTTCCGCCGTCGCTACGAGTCAACTGGACGGTGCGAAACCTACTACGCCTTCGGCTCCCAAGTGACCTCGGACTTCTCTCCAGTCGTAGCGTCGTTCTCTCATGCGACGCAAAAGTGATGCCGACGCTGTCCGAGGATAGCTTTGGCGGGAATGTGTGTGTGTGTGTGTGTGTGTGTGTGTGTGTGAGTGAGTGAGACGCGTCCCCGCTGAGGTTGCTCAAGGCTACGTCCTCTTGTCTGTCTTGCTCCATGTGCTTGGCCCACGCGCGGCGAAGAGGCGCATTCGCACTGTGCCTTGGCTCCCAGGTGGGTGCAGAGGAGGATGAGAATAAGGATGTGTCGGCGGCAGTGGTGCGAACGTGGCGGTTCGGCATGAGAGCGGGGGCTGGGGTGGTAGAGGGTTTTGCCATGGCGTTAATGATTCGCTGGTTGCGGGCATGTGGTGTCGGGGACGCGCTGTGCTGGGGCGTACATCACGTCATGCGGATGTGAAAGTGGGGGATGAGGCAGTCCGCAGCTCGTAGTACTGCCTGGTTACTGGTTTCATCTTACAAGACATCGCTATCCGTGTCATCCAGTCGAATGTCCCATAGAGCCTCTCGGATCTGCGCCCTCAGCGTGCGCCTGGCTTCTCGAAGCTGCAGTCCGACCTCTTCCCGCAGGGCCGTGGCGACGTCGCTCCTGATTTCCAGCCGCCAATCGTCAATCTTGACGTCCATTGCATCCAGGATGTCTTGGTGCATCGTGTTCATTTCTTCGCGGCAGACTCCCTCTACGACGTCGGCGCTCTTCTGAACGAGAGCCCTGCATTCGCGTCGGATGCTACTTTCGAGTCCATCCAGCCTACGACTGAGCTCATCCACCCGTGCGCTCAAAATTTCCGCCGAGGGGGGCAGGCGGCGCTTGATGTCGGCAATCTCCTCCGCAAGCGCTTGGATCTCGGAAGTGACGCTGGCCTTGTCCGGTGTGGCCTGCGGTGCTGCTGCTGGTGGTGGTACGAGTCAATCAGAATGCTTCCGCAGGGCCGCAAGTGGAATGCGCTTACATGAGCCCGACACCGGCATTGTAGCTTCGTCGTACGACGGCGGTCTCTGCGTGTTGGTGGGCAGCTCCGGCAACGCATATGTCTCCCATTTGACATACGCAGCGCCTTGTCCCCCGTACATGTCTGCGAGCACGCACGGGAATTGTTGAAGGGAGGACCGTGCTTGGAGGCGGTCGACAGCAGTGCGGAGACCGTGGCGCGCATAGCCACTGGGCCTGATGAATAGGCTGAAGCAACGCGTGTCGGAAAGGGAGCGTAGCAAGGCGAGGATCAAGCAGGACGTCTGCGTGGCTGGCCGTAGGGGCGTCTTGGAGGCAGGGTGAAGGACGTAGCCCGTCCGGGCGAGACGAAAGCGCACGCGAATGATGCGGCCGGACTCGGACAGACCGGCCTCGTGGGCGCTGGCGGCGGCACTACCGATCTCGGTGATCCTTGGCTCGTCTACGGCGAAGGCATCAGAGTCAGAAAAACAGTCCAGAGGCAGCATGAACAAAAGCTGCTTGGCGATCTTATGGCCGGACGATTTGAACGAAACGTGCAGGGACAAGCGACATAGAAAATGGGATTCAGAAAGCAAGACCCGGAGCATGCACTGTGAATCATGTTTGTTTGCGTGCGTCAGAGACCCGAGCGTCCTCTGTTGCCCGTGAACATCTTCCCATTGTACAAGCGCCCGCTCGGCGACCGAGTCGACCAGAGAGTCCTCCATGACGCAGCAGCCGAGAAATTGTAACCCTCACTCCAGATTGTGGCGTGAGATGCCCGCCCACCCAGGCTTCGGAGCAGCCTTGACTCTTGTGCAGGGCCGCGGTGCACATCAGCGGACGGCAGACTGACCTGCTGCTGGATCGCGCCGGGGGTAGCCGCAGGGAGAAGCCCCAGAGACTGGACCGCCTGCAGCGCGATGCAGAGAGTAGCCGGATCGCCCGCTAATGTTCGACCTGAGCACGGAGCACGGAGCACGGTGCTGGCGTGCGAGAACGGGGAGCTGGTGATGGATGGTCGGAGATGTTGATGGATGGATGGAGGTGAAGTGGTGTGGCGAGGAGGCGGAGGCGCGACCAGAGGACGGAGCGCTGGCTCTAGCGCCGGCCCGCGCTAAGCCCATCCGTCCTAGTTTTGACTCGGAGCCAGCGGCAGTCAGTCGCAAGCAGGAGCTCACAGCTTAATAGAAAAACTAACTCTATTTAAACTACCTACTATCTACTAGTTAACCCACCCTCTATTAAGCCTTATTTTTACGCTATTTCTTATATCTATTAGCTACTTTTCTAGCTATTTTTTATACTAGTTAGTAGCTTATTAAAATTCTTAAAGATTTTATTTCTTAGTAATTTTAGAGTAGAGTATTATTTATAATATAGTTTTTAGTAACTTAACTAGTTTTTACTTAATAATATATAGTTTCTTATAATACTTTAGAATATACCTAGCCTAGTTATAGCTATTTTTTTAGGCTAGGTTTTATTATCTAGCTAGTAAAGGGCTAGTAGTTAATAAGTACTTAACTTAAGTATATAGATATAATAAATTACTTTAATCTTATTATAGTTAATAAAATTTCTAGTTATCTATTAGTAGTCTATTAGTCGGCAGGCGGGTACTTTTAGATATATAGCCCTACTAGTAGCGGAATAAGTATAGGTATAGAATATTATATTTCTTAACTAATTTTTTTAATGTTTAGAATAAGCTTAGTTTAAGCCTTATCTAGGGCTAGTTAAACTCGCTCCTTAACTTCTTAGTAGGTGCTAAACATAGTGGTTGTTGTACAGCGGCTGGTTGTTAATAAGAGGTAGTGATTTTAGTAATTTAGTTCGTTAAGGTGGGTGCGAGGAGTCCAACCAGTGGGACTGCAGTTGGCCCGCAGCCCAACTGACACCGACAGGCCGCTGGCTCCGAGTAAAAGCCGCAGGGTTTCCCGTCTTCTTACTCCGGGACGTCATCGGACTACTACAGTCTTCCCTTCTTCAAAACTTTTACTGCTTTTCTCCGCCCACGCCAAGCAAGCTTTCGCCCTTTCTCGTTCTCGCCCTTTTCAGACACCTTTGATCCTTTTTCATGACGTTTCAGGGCATCAGCGTGCGAAGCGCGCGTCACCGGTTCTCGCTGCGAGGTGGCTGTTTTTTCAGGCAACAAGGGTGATTGGAAGCGCTGCCCTAGACCATCCCAGTCCCCTGACCTCTTGAACCAGACCGGGGCTCACCGCGTAACAGTGATTGCCAATCGAGACATGCACGCACGCCATACTTACATCTCTCTTTCCCTCAAGGCTGCGCCCGCGCAACCTAGGCCGCGGAGGGATAGGTTTCTTTTTATCACCTCCCTGCGCGCATGTGGGTGAATGTGGTACAAGTTCGAATCTGAAACTGTTTCTTGCTCTAGCGTCCAGCCGCGCGCGGGACGGAAACAAGGTAAGTATTGGCTGCGGGTCTGTGCGCCTGGCTAACGGCCCCAACTGGGCCGGCTGTTGCCGTCTGCGATGCAGAGGGTGTGGTTATTGGGCGCGTCAGGCCGAATTGGCCAGCCATTCAGCCAGCCAGTTTCGGCTGCGCAGGGACCTGCGCCTCCGCCATGTGCACGCGTCTGCGGCATGGCTCATCTGCGCATGTGCGAATCTGCGATGGCCTTGGATGAACCGGGATCCCAATGTAGATTAGCGTTCCTTGTCCCAATGGCCTGCGGAGGCCGACGGGGTGTATAAATCATCCTCATCATCATCATCTTCTGCGATGGCCAATCTGATGCGATGCCGTATGTGATATAAAAACGGAGCCCTTCTGCCCGCCGGGCGCAGCTCTGCCTGTTCCATTCATCCCCCTTTCCCCCCACCTTCGCCTCAAATGGCGACAGCACTAAGCGACATGTCGTCCTTCAAAACTAGTGTCGACAACCCCCTCGACAACCTTACGCCCGAAGAGCTGAAACAGGCCGTCGCCGCGTTCCACCTCAACTACAGCCTGATCAGTGTCGTCGACGAGAAGCTCCTCCAGAAAGGCGCCCGCATAGCCCAGAGCCCGCGCACCTTCGAGGCCATCGAGGAGGTGACCGAGGAGAAACAAATATTGCGGGACGAGCACATGCGGCTGATCAGGCAACCGTCTGCGTTTTGGGTCACCATCTGCTCTACGTGTATTGCAGCGGCTTTGCAGTGCGTTCATTTATTCTTCACCCCCTCCTCATTTCCCTCCCCCTCCCCCAACACACGCACAAAGAAAAAAAAAACAAAAAATATGAAAGGAACAGAAAGAAGAAAGATGAGAAGAGATAGGAAGACATGTTGCAGGGGATGATGGACCGAAGGGACTGACTGTTTCGGTAGAGGCTGGGACCAGACGGGCACCAATGGCGCGAACCTAGAGTGGCCGGCCGCTTTCGACCTCGATACCGAAGTCGACTCTGGCGATTTGTGGATCCTAGGACTGGTCATCGCGGCGCCGTGTTTTGCTTCGTCGATGATGTTAGTATATTTTCTTCTCTTTTCTCTCTTCCCGTTTTCCCGCTTCGTCCGTGCAAGGATGACTGACCTGAGTATCTGCAGGAGCTGTTGGCTCTCAGACCCCTTGGATAAGTATGTCGTTCGTCGTGGGACGATCGTCGCGGCGGTGCTCTGCTGCTCGTCGGTGATTGGAGCGGCATTCACGCAGAATTGGGTGCAGCTGCTCTTCTGCCGGTGTCTGCTCTGCACCGGTATGGGCAGCAAGGCATCTACCGTACCCGTGTACGCGGCTGAAAACTCGGCGGCGTTCTTCAGAGGCAGTTTCGTCGTGGACTGGCAGCTCTGGTTTGCGTGTGGGATAGTTCTGTGAGCACCAGCAACTCCTCCAGTCCCCCAAGTCTGAGAGCAGACGATGGAAAAAAAAAATGTTCGGGGACTTCTACTTACTGGCGATTTTCTTACAGAGGCTTCTCCGCGAACCTCGCCGTCTACCAGATGCCCGAGATTGGCTGGCGCCTTCGGCTTGGGAGCGCGCTCATCCCAGCTCTTCCCCTCCTCATCCTTATCTGGTGGGCGCCCGAATCGCCACGCTGGTCCATGCAGCAAGGCTGCTATCCTCAGGCGTATCATTCGCTACTGAGCTTCCGCAACGTCCCGCTCCAGACGGCCAGAGACTTGTACTACAGCTCCGCGCGGATGGAGCTGGAGAATATAATGCTCGCTGCCAAGCAGCAGGCCCAGAATGGGAATCAGCCGGAGGAAGTGAGGGGCCTGAAATTGTCGAGCTTGGCCTTGCCGCTGTTCCGCGATGACGCCGGTGACGAATGTGATGAGTATTTTGGAAGGCTCAATATCCTAATCAAGAGTGGGAGCAAATACACCCCGATAGCGTCCCATATACTCGTACCCCGGAAACCTGCCACTACAATATTTTCGAAGACGACCAAGACACCAATTCTGATTACGCGAACCCACAACCACCACCAAATAAACCCAGCCTTCACAGACCTCGACCGTAAAGATGGAATATCTACCCTCAAAGAAGAGGAAGCTCTCTGGTCTCTGCACGGAGCCACAGAGAGACTTCGCGTGCCCGCTTTTTAAGCATGGGAAAACGAGGGCCGCTAATGAGGGCACTTGTTCATACGAGGGCCTTGGATTCAAGGACATGACTAAATTGATGTAAGGCGTCCCACACTTCTCGCAGCCAATGACCTGGAACTTCGGCTAACGCGAGCGTAGCCGACACTACAATCACCAGCACAACAGAAACATCAAGAGGTGTAAGCAATGTCAGTCATACTTCGTTGATCGCCCCGTACATGATATCGGAGGAGAAGGGTGCTCTCGGAGGGGGATCCAGAAAGGGAAAGAGAAGCAGGTCAGGCAGTGGTACAGACTGTACGGAGAACTGTTCCCGGACAGCCCACTCCCATCCAGCCCATTCTACTCAGACCGCCGAACACAAAGACAGAACTATCAGGACCCCACGAGTGCCGCCAAAACCAACACCGTCGCCAAAAACCCCGAGAGCAGCGCGAGTAACAACACCCCTCCCAGCCTCTCTTCGCCGTCTCAGACCTCCCAGCCAGATTGCTCTGCGCTCTCAACTCTCCTTCCTGCCGACGCACGCACCGCCGGCGTCCGACGGAACGGCGACGATCCCGCCGACGATGATGGCAACGCTGCCTCCGGTGCCGGCAGCAGGGTCCAGGAACTCGAGCGCGCAATCCTCCAGCAGTTGACCTCGCTGAAAAGCGCCGTCCAGCTTGGCAGGACGCAGCCGCCGTCAGCGCGGAGGAGGCGAGCTCTCGAAGGTGCGTACGCTTGCTTGACGCAGCTCACGGACCAGCTGGCGCGCGGCAGTGGTGGCGGCGTCGTCGACTCTTCCGCTGCGCAAAGCCTGGGTAACGGCAGCAGCGGTGGGCCGGCAGACAGAGCGATGTGCGATGCGGAAGCGCTGCTGGTTGGGGAGCAGTTCTTCTCTCTTCAAGACATGCAGAGCATCAGCAGTAGTTGCAGCAGCAGGATGCAGATGCCAGAAGTAGGAGTAAGAGGAGGAGGAGGGGGAGGAGGAGGATCCATAGTGCGCCCTCCTCTTCTTTTTCCTCTTCCTCCTAGCCCTCCGCCTTTAACTGCTGTACCTCAGGATCAGCAGCTTTTCTTCCCGACAACGACCCAGCAATGGCAACAACAACAACAACAACAACCTCCAGCTCTTCCAACGTACGAACTGCTTGGTGGCTCTAATATGCGGTGGGACGTTCACGAAATGTTCGGAGGCGCTCCTATTGCTAATCTACAACAACAACAACAGGTCATGAACGGCGCGCTTTCTGGGTTTGGGCAAAATCATGATTACGATTTGCAAGACTTCGCGGTATTTCAAGAGCAAACGAGGGTGGAGACGCGTCTATAACTACATCTTCTCATCGGCCTTCTTACATCTTTCTACTGCTCTGCCTGATTTTCTTTTCCCACCTTGGTTTTGTTTTCTTACGTCATGCCTTTCCCGTGCATTTTAGTGCTTTAATGGTGTCGCTGGTCTGTGCCTTAGCGTTGGGTTTCAATTAGTGTCGCAAGGCATTACGCCAATCCTCTGCTTGCTAACTAGCAAAAGGTACTACACCGATTA
The DNA here is from genome assembly GCA_020875535.1 of Macrophomina phaseolina. NCBI lineage: Eukaryota > Fungi > Ascomycota > Dothideomycetes > Botryosphaeriales > Botryosphaeriaceae > Macrophomina > Macrophomina phaseolina. The sequence continues at coordinate 398,015 of JAEQDS010000075.1, read as the reverse complement.
GCCTAGCGCTAACCTTAACCCAACGACTCTATAGTAGTACGCACCGTAATACTTAGATTGAAATTTTTTTTTTCTTTCCGGGAAGAGCATTCGCAACGTGTACGTCACGGTCAAAGGGAATTGAAACTTGTAACGTATTCCATGAGCGAGATGGCCACCCAAGCGAGATGGCCACTTTCCACTTAACACCCATTTATTAAGTCCTACTTTTTCTACCATAACACGATAAATCTACTATAATCCACTTTGAATTAATGAACTAGATTATTCTATAGCTTTCTAACAAGTAAGCGCATTATAGCCGCGTTTACCGTAAATTCTATAGCACTTAACGTTCGCACGAGCCCCGCCTATACGACTACTTCTTTAGTCTATTTCTTATTCTATCTACCTATCTATATCCTTTTAATCTAATAAGTCCTCTGTATTTTATACAGTAAATAATCCTCTAATTCGCACGCGTGTCTTCCTTGCCTTCCAGTGCTTACTTTATACTCCGTTGGCTTTGCGAAGTGAGGAGTGGTTGTTGCATGGTTGATAGAAGCTAAGGTGACGCGTTTTGTTGATGGGGTGGTCCGCTCGCTTGTGGGATACGTTAAGAGTAATTAGTTTTGAATAAATGGCGTTAAATATTTTTCGCAAAATAAACGTGGCTTGGCTGCACGGCCGGACTGTAAAGATTGGCTGCGTTGCTGGGATTTTGGCGAGGCCGGATACTTAGGGCACCCGGGACGGCACGCGCACGACTTACGAGGTCGAGATCGCAGCGTCCGCGATCGGGAGTGGGGAGGTGTTTTTATATTATATGAGGATGCGGGGCTTCTCGGCACGACGGCCACGCAGCTGGTGGATCACAGCATGGAGAATCCCGAGAAGAAGCGGTATCTTGCATCGCGAGTGCCGCTATGAAGGCAAAGTGGTAGAAAGGGGGGAGGGGGCGGCCCTGTATCCGAGCGTGTAAGGAGATCACCGTGTCCGTGAATGGTGCTCAGTTGCTCGGAAACTTCCAGTAGCCAGAGCGGTGGTGGGAGTAGGTCCAATTGGCTTGGTTGCCGCGGACTGGATTGGGGGCGAAGATGCAGCCGTTTTATCTTCGGCTTCCCCGCTCCGCCTCCACGTCTTTCATCTCACCTTTCTCCGAGGGACTGTGCAGTAGTCACAGCACCAACGACGCGGGCGTCTGGCGCAAGGGTGATGGGCCAGAGGCGGGGTGCCGTTACAGATGAAACCCCGCATATCAGGTTATGTCAGCCACGTCATGCCGTGTCTCGGTGATCGCACCTATATGACTAGGATTCATCCATCTGCTTTCCGTCGACGTCCGCAAATGTTTCCAACACTTCTCAAAGATCATGGCTTCCAGCATTACTGGCCATCAAACCCCGTCGGTTCCTTTATCATCGCTCAGTGCTGCTCTGCCACGGGATCCTGTCCCCGAAGACTGTGATCACGAAGCAGTTGCCCGCACTGCCGTCAAATGGCTTAGCAATCTCGACACTACATGCCTCGCTGAAGGCGCACAGTGGCGAGATCTTCTAGCGTTCACGGGCAATATGCGTACCTTTTCCAATCCGCACGCTATTGAACTCGCGTGGAAGGAGCTCACGGCAACTCACAATCCCCAAGAATTCTCGCTGATCGCAGGATCTTGCGACGTCTCAGCCTGCTGGATTGATGCAAGATTCGAATTCACCCTTCCCCAAAGCAAGCATCCGAAAAGAGCGTGCTCTGGAATCGTTCGCGTAGTCCCTGTCGGCAATGACTGGAAAATCTGGATTCTTGCTACACTCTTGGAGCAGGTTGAGGGATGGGGTAATGTCGACGTCATGAAACGGCTCACACCCGAGCAGAGCAAGGCAGCAAGAGCCAGAGTCGGTATCGATTCAGGGAAAACTTGCTTCGACTGCGCGGTGATTGGCGGCGGACCGTCAGGGTTATCTACCGCTGCCCGGCTAAAGGCTCTAGGTGTCTCTGACTGCGTCATCCTCGATCGGAACTCAGAGATCGGCGGGAGCTGGCTTGCTAGGTACAAGTCCTTTACCCTCCACACCTCGAAAACACATAGCGAAATGCCCTTCGGAAACGTATTTCTCCCCGATGATCCCTACTTTTTGACCAGCGAGCGTGTCGCTGCCGGATACAAGAGGCTCGTTGAATGGTATGGCATCAACATATGGGTGTCAACTGTAGTGCACAACGCATCGTGGGTTGAGGAAACCCAGACATGGACTTTGGAGGTCGAATACGTTGGGGTGCAGGGCAATGTGGCCCGACGACTCCAGATTCGGGCGCGTCATCTCGTTTTCGCACTCGGCGGCGGAGGCCAGGTCCCCAAGATCCCCTTATACGCCAACCGCGACCTATACAAAGGCGAAGTCCTCCATTCAGTCAACTACAAGTCCGCCAATCACTGGAAGGGCAAACGTGGCGTCATCATTGGCACCGGAAACTCTGCCCATGATTTGTCCATGGACATGGTCGACGCAGGCGCCGCGTCCGTTACGCTCGTTCAACGCAATCGCACCGAAATGCTACCGCTCAGCCTCTATAAATCCGCCTTCGACCCTTTCTACCACGAGCAGACGGACATCGCGTTAATGGACAAGATGCGGGCTTGCATCCCGTTGAACGTTGCGCGCGTCGCCACTCTCGAAGCTGTGAGGAAGGAAGTAGACAAAATGCCAGAGTACTACGATGCCCTCGAGCGTGCAGGATTCCGCACGGAACGCTACATCGACCTGGTGGCCATGGTCTTCGAGAGGCTCGGCGGGCACTTCTTCGACGTCGGCGCCGCGGCCAAGATCGTTGATGGAACCATTAAAGTCGAACACGCCACGGTAAGTAGCTTCACCGAGACCGGCATCCGATTTAGCGATGGCAGGACGCTAGATGCAGATGTGGTTGTCTTCGCGACGGGGTTTGAGTGCAATATGCGCCACGCGGCTGCGCGGATTGTGGGAGAAGAGATGGGACAGAGACTGGAAGATTTTATGGGCGTCGACAGGGAAGGCGAGCCTCTGGGTCTGTGTAAGCCGATGGCGGGGCAAAAGAATGTCTGGTATATCGGAGCTGGGATTGAGCTGTCGAGGGGGTATTCGCGGTTCCTAGCGCTACAGATTAAGGCGGATCTCCAAGAAGCATCGTTCGACGTCTATATATGAGGCAGCAAAAGCCGAGCAGGTAGTATTACTATTAACGAGAATCTAAGTATAAAACAAGAAAAATAAAAGAAAATAAAGCATTAAAGTAAAAAGAAATAACGTATCCCCAAGCGAGCGTGCTATATAAGCGAGTGTGCCACCTCACTAAACCTAACCTACTTTAAGTACAAATAACTCTGCAACGTCCTATAGAATAGACTATTTCTAATAGGTACGCCATTCTATAGTAGTTTCCATACCTTTTTAACGTATACGAGAGTTATATCTATTTTCGCCGTACTACCTATGTCGCTATTGTTTTTTTACTGGCCCCTCCGATTCCGCACCACTTTAGCGCGTTTCCCGCGAAATCTATTGGTTAATAGTAGCTCTATTAATTAAATACTACTTCTTTTAAACCTACTTTTTCTGCCTCTTTTTACGTCGCGTTGCGGCCTCGTTTACTTTTTAAAGATTTGCCACTTCTATATATAGAAGAATAGCTAAATATACTATTATTTAAGCCCCTTTAGTAAGCTAGTTTAGCACATCGTTAATTAGTATTAGTAAGCTATTCTAATACTTTATAATCTAGTTTCTAATAAGCTTAGTCTAAGAGACTAATATAGCTAGGCTATATAGTATTTAAGTATTCTAAGTTATAGTCTTTATTTATAGGTATATTAGTATTTAAAGCTTAGTATTTATTATAAACCCTAGAAAATAAGGGCTTTATAACCCTATAAATAAAAAGACTATATAATAAAAAAATACTATAAAAGCTAGAAATACTTATAAATAGTAGAGTTATATAATTAATATATTTATATAAAAAACTACCCTTAAGAAAAAATAATATATATAAACCTAAGCTAAATAATAATAGAAGCCTATATAAAAGTAATATTTATATAGTATAATAACTATCTAAAAAAATAATATAACTAAGTTTTTATAAAAAAAATATCTATAAAAAAGTATAGATTAAAAAACTAACTTTAGATATAAAAAATAAATAAAAGAATAATAAATATTTTATTTATTTATTAGAATAGAAGTTAGATTTTAGAAAATAAACCTTAGTACCTAAGTTATATAAAATATACTTAAATTGTAGTAATCTAAGATATTTAATTTAATACTATTAATTTAGCTACTTTAATCTAGCTAAACTAATTTATATTATTATAACTTTTCTATAGTATATAAATATATTTATTAGATAGTATTTTAATCTTTATAGTTAACTTAAGATTTTAATATAAATTTATTAAAAATAATAAGTCTAATATATATTATATATTTATTTATTATATAATTACTATTTATTATTTTAATTTTTTACTTTTTTTTTATTTTTTAAGATAAAATCTTACTACTATCTAATTTTACTAAATAACTCTAAAGCCTAGTAAAAAAATCTATTATTATAATTTTAAATTTAAAAAAAATTAAAAAAAAGCTATATTACTAAATATAATAAATAAATTAATTTTTAGACCTTAAATAGTACTTAATAAATAATTTTAACTATACTATATATAAGCTTTAGAATTTTTATAATACTTATTTAAAGAAAAATAATCTTTTAAAAAAACTAAATTAATAGCTAAAAAAATATAAAATTAATATTATGGTATAGCCTTTATAGGGTTAGAAAACTATAGAGTAGAAAAATAAGTAAAAAGCGTAGCTATAATATAAAAAAAATCTATAACGAAATATATAGCTTATATAATACTAAGAAATTAATTTATTTAATTTTATATGCCTTAGATATCTATAAATAGATTAACTAGATTAAAAATATTATTAATCTATTAATACTCTAATTTCTATCTAGATTAGAAATAGATTAATACTAAATTATAAATCTTTTTTATATATATATAAACTATACTTCTTAAATAACTTTAATTTTCGTAGTTAACTTTAATAATAATTTATATATTATTAGTAATATAGTTTTTATATATAGTATTTAGTTTTATTATATATTTAACTTACTCTTATTCTCTTCTTATATTTATTTAAAAAAAATTTTTTTAATAGATTTTTTTTCTTTTTAGTATTTAGATTTTTAGAGATAGAGACCCGCTTATTATACTTTAACTACTATTCTTATAAGAAGAGAAAAACTCTAAGATTAAATTTTATTAAATAAGATATTATCTTCTAATAAGTTTAGAAAATAGTAATAGTACTAGAATTTTAAATAGAGATTAACCCGGCCGAGAATTAAATTTAAAATATCTAAGAGCTAGCTTAGCTTATATAGTAAATAAAATCTACTAGAGCTAAGCTTTTATAGCTTATTAAAAAGCTAAAAACTTAAAATACTTAACTAATTAAGTATATAATAAAGTAAAGCGCTATTAAGATTAAAATAATAGTACTTAAAAAGTTTAATAAAAATAGAAAAAAGCTTTAATTTTTTTTATTTTAAATATAATACTATCTCTAGTTTAATTAAGCGTAATTTAATAGTAATATTAAAAAAATACTCTTCGTATTAATCTATCTTAGAAAAATAGTAAAAGTATAAATAGAACTATATCTTTATAACTATTTAGCTAATAAATACTCTCTTAAAAAGAGACGAAAAAAAACTAAAAAAAATTTTAATATTTATATAAGATTTATAGATAACCTTAGAACTACTTTTAATAATTAAAATAAAGTTTATAAAGCCTCTAATAATATTATAATTATTAAATAACTAGTATTTATAGCTATCTACGTAACTAAGTTTTAGTAGCTTATAGCCTATTTTAAATAGTTAAATAAAACTTTTTATAATCTCTTCTATAAAGATCTAAAGAAAAAAGTTAAGAAGAATATAATTATTTATAAATATTTATTTATTTTTTAAAAGTTAGTAGATCTTATATCTTAAATTAACGGTCGTATATATAAATAAAAAATAAATTTTTAATAAGCTAATATCTTAAAGCCTCGCTATAAGAGAATAATTCTTAAAGATAAAAATACTATAGCTTTTAACGCGGCTAACTAATAGAATTCTAAAAAGAATAATAATAATAATTAAAATAATAATAAAAAATCTAAAGAACCTAATCTAAACTAAATAAATAAGTAAAAATAACGCTATAGAAATTAACTTTATATTATTTATAATAGTAATAAGTACTTTTCTTTTAAGTACCTATAGAATTCTTATAATAAAAAAAAAGAAAAATAGATTTTAAGCGCTTAGTACGAAGTATTAATTATATTTTACTAAAATAACTATAATACGCTATACTAGATAGCCTATTATAATAATAACTACTAAATATACTAAAGTAGTAAAGATATATTAAAGTAGTACTTCTATAAACTATAATAGTTTAGTATAATAACTAGAAATAAAAAAGTTATTAAAATTAATAATATTATTAATAGCTTTTTCTTAGATAAGAAACTTATAAATAGTAAAACTAAAGAATTATATAACTTAATAAATAGTAAAGTAGAAGCTATATTAAACTTTATAATTTTTTTAAAACTTAAGCGCCTTATAGCTAAGTATAGAATTAGCGTAAAAATAATAAATAAAAATAATTAACTTATTTAAGTAATTTAGATTTTTTATAAGAAAAGATTAGTTCTTATAGTACTATAAATATAGCGCTAAGAAACCCTCTAGAAAACCTAAATTAAGTAAAATAAAAAGAAGTATAAACTTATTATTATAAAAAAAACTATACTTATAATACTTTATTATTAAGAAATAACTATTTAATAATAAGTAAACTATAACTCTCTTTAAAAGTTAGTAAGAATTTTTTATTAATATAATATAGTAACTATCTAGAACTATATATTTTAATAAATACTAAATAAAAAGCTTAATATACTAATCTTCTAATACTAGATATAAAAGAATATAGTCTACTAGTAAAAATAATTACGTATTAATAAATAGATTAACTAGAAGTAAGTATATCTCTAAGTTAATAAATAAAAAGACTATATATATAGTAAAATCTACGGCTATTTAAAGCTAAAAAACTAAATAGCCCTATAGTATTAAAATTAATTTAAAAGCTATAGTCTAGGTTTCTTTATATAATATTATATATATTAAAAATAAAAACTCTTACTAAATTAAATCTTTAGAAGTAATTTAAAATATAAGAAATACTTAATAAAGTATCTACTAAAATTCTAATTAATATAAAATTAAGTAGAAACTTTATCTATAATAAACTTATATAAAGAATAAATATTTTTTATTAAAAAAAATAAAAACTATATCTACTTAATAAATTTAATAAATTCTAAATAGCCTATAAAGAAGACTAGATAAAAATAAAAATAAAAAAAGTAATTCTTTAAATTAAAAACTATTAGAAATAGATTTCTCTTAATATCTAATAAATTTTTAAATATAATATTATTCTAGATATATCTTAGATTTAAATATAGAAATCTATCTTTAACTTTAGTAAAGAAGACGAAATAGTATTTTAAAAAAAATTAATAATCTTTTATAGAAATTTAGTTTATATATAAAAAATAGATTAATAAATACTTTATAATAACTCTTATCTACTATAAATTAAGAAATAGCTAATATAAGACCTAATAGTAATAGCTATATAAATAACTCTAATAGTAGTATAAGTTAGAACTAAAATTATAATATAAAAAATAAAGTCTCTTTAGTAAAATATAACTTTATTATAGAAATAAGTTTTACTAAGCGAAATAATACTCTTAAATTATTAAAAGAAATATAAGACTTAAATAATAGTATAAAATCTAGTAATAGTAGTATTAATAGTAATTTTAAAAAAAGTCTAAAATAGAACTAAAACTATAGTATATAAAATATTATTTTTTTAATAAAATATAGCGCTTTAAGTAGACTAAGCTCTACTAAGTTAAATATTTTTTAAAAATTAGATATAATACTTATTACGAAGAACTATATAGAGAAAATATAAAATTAAAAATAAAACTTTATAAAAATAATTAATAGTTTTAAAATCTTTTATAAATGTCTAGATAATCTTAAAAAAGATATTTAGGCGTATATAATACTAAAAATAATAAATCTATTTTATATATATTAAACTCTTACTAGTAGTATAATAAAAAGTACTAGCTAGGGTCTAATAAAAAAAACTAAAAAATAAAAACTATCTAACTTTTATTAAAGAAGATAATTCTATAAAAATTAAAAGAGAATAATATAATAGTTTAAAAATATAATAGTCGCTATAAAAAATATCTCTAATATTAAAAATAAAAATAGTATTTAATAAGTATTAAAACTTAGTTACTATTTACTAAGAAAAAAAAAGAAAGATTTACTAAAGTACTAACTATAAAACTATAAAATTTTACTTAAGTTAGAAATAAAACTAGCTTATAAGCTTATCTACTTTTTATTAAAAATAAAAATAGAGGCTTTAAAAAAATATATTAAAAAGAATCTTAAATAAAAATATATTTAGCTATTAATATTATTAGCTAAATATTTAATTCTTTTTATTTTTAAGAAAAATAGTAAGTTATATCTCTACGTTAACTATTAATAACTTAATAATATTATAATTAAAAATTAATATTTACTTTTATATATTAATAAGCTCTAAGATAAGTTAAAAAATATAAAATACTTTATAAAATTAAATTTTAGAAACGAATATTATCTATATAAAGCGCTAAGGCTTAGATAAAGAATTACTAAGCTATATTATAAATAATATAGTCTAGTAAGTAGTTAAAAGAAGATAACTCTCTAAAAAAAAAAATAAAAGATTTAATAAAAAAAGATAAGAGAAAAAGTAAAAAATAAAATAAAGCTTTTATTAGCTTATATTTTATTTATTAATATTACGCGTTTTAAAAAATAAAACTATAATACTATCTAAAACTTCTTATATATATTTATTTCTTATATAAGTAGATTCTTTTAGATATATTATATTAGAAATCTAATAAAGATAATTTATAAAAAATAAAATTCTAGTTTTAATTTTTATTCGTTTTATATAATTTTTATATCGTAATAACTAGAAATAATTAAACTTTTATAATATATAAAAGAAATTTTAGTAGAGGCTATACCTATTTAGTTATTAGTTAGTAAAGTAGAATAGTAAATTTTACTATTTTAGTTTACTATTATAGTTTACTACTATAGTTTATTACTACTATAACTCTAAGATATATTTATTATATATCTTAGATAGTACTCTAATATTTAAAATAATATATTAATAAGCTACGCTTATATAAGCTTACTTATTAATATTTAATAATCTAGTTAAAATTAAAAAAGAAGAAAAATAAAAAATAATTTTTAAAATAAAACTAAAACTCTATAAGTATATAGTAATACTATTTAGACTTACTAACGCGCTAATAATATTTTAGTCGCTTATTAATAATACGCTATATAAATACTTAGATATTTTTTATTTAGTATATTTTAATAATATTCTTACTTTCTTAGAGATACTTAAGAAATATAAAAAGTATATTAAAAAAATTTTAGAAATTCTCTAAGCTAAAAATCTAATTATCGCGCTTAATAAATATAAATAGTACGTATAAAAAATAGAATTCTTAGGCTTTATTATTACTTCTAGATATATTAATATAAATAACTTAAAACTAGATTTTATTAGAAAATAGCTAGTATTAAAGATAATTAAAAAAATATAGTTTTTTTTTAGATTTATTAATTTCTATAGAAAGTTTATCTAAAACTACTTAAAGATTATAAAATCTTTAATATAACTTACTTAAAAGAAGTATAACTTTTAATAAAAAAATAATTAGTAGTAAGTCTTTAATTTACTAAAATAAATATTTTATAAAGTATTTATTTTAGAAATATATAACTCTAATAAACTAATTAAAGTAAAAACTAATATATTAAAATTTACTTTAAAAGTATATCTTAGCTAGTCTAATAATAAAAATAAATAGTATTTAATTATATTTTATTTTAGAAAGTTTACTCTAGTAAAGCTTAACTATAATACGTATAATAAGAAGCTCTTAGCTATTATCTTAATATTTAAGTACTAGAGATATTATCTAAAAGAAGCTAATTAATAAATAATAGTATATTATAACTATTAGAATCTTACGTACTTTACTATAACTAAGAAGCTAAACTAATAATAAATTTACTAGTTATAAAAATTAGTATTCTATAATTTTAAAATTACGTATAAAAAAGATATAAATAACGCTACTACTAATACGCTTAGTAAAAGAATAAACTATATAGAAAAAAAAATTAAGCTATAATCTATAGTATTATAGTAGATAAGTAATAAATTACTTATTTTTACTAAATAGTCTTTTTTAATACTTTATATTAAGTTAAACCTATAGTATTAAAAGATCTAAAAAGTATATACTTAGAACTTTTTTATATAAAAACTTTTAGCGCTTAAAAATAACCCGTATATTATTTAAAATAGAAAAGAAATACTTCTCTTTAAAAAATTAATCTATATTTTAATAAAACTATAAAAAGTACTTATTAAAAATATATATATAGTACTTATATATAGATATTAGAATATTAATAAAATAATTAAAAAAATTATATAAAACTTCTACTTTTTAGAATTATAAAAAATAATCTAGCGTATAGTTTTATAATATAATTTTATATTTAAAGTAAAGCTATAATATATATTTTATATAAATAACTATAACTTCTAGAAGTTCTAAAATAACTATAGTAATAAATTATACTAGATTTTATTATAAAGCTACTAGAGTCTAAAAATTTACTTATAAAAGTTAAGTATAACTTAATTTTAGTCTTTATTAATAGATTTATAAAGTATATATACTTTTTACTCTATTTAAAAATATTAAATATAAAATAGCTAGTTTATATATTTCTTTAATATATCTTCGCGGATTATAGAATACTAAAAGTATTAGTTTTAAATAAAAATAAGTTAATAAGATTAAAATTTTAGTAAATACTTATACGCTAGCTTAGAGTAAAAAATAAACTCTTTATAATAATATATATATAAATTAATAGCTAAATAGAACGAATAAACTAGACTCTTAAATAATATCTCTACTATTATATTAACTATCTATAGAATAACTAGGCTATATAGCTATTTATAGTATAATTTATCTATAATAGCGCTAAATAAGAGTTAACTAATATATCTCTATTCTTTACTAACTATAGATTTAAACTAGATATATATAAAGAAGCTATTTTAAGTAAAAAATTAGTTTAAAAAAATATTTTTAAAGCTAAATAGCTAAAAAAATTATATAAAACTATTAGTCTTAACTTTAAATATATATAAATTATAATATCTAAATACTATAATAGATAATACTAGGTAGTACTAAACTTTAAAAAAGAAAATAAAGTATATCTCTTTATAAAAAATATTAAATTAAAGTAATCGAGTAATAAATTAGATTTTAAAAAAATTAGTCTATTTAAAATTATAAAAAACTTAAAAAAGTTATATATTAACTTAAATTATTTAATATATAAATAAATTTTATTTTTTATATAGTAATACTTAAGCTAGTACTAAAAAACGCTACTATTCTAAAAATATAAAAAGAAATTATATTAAAAAATTCTAATATTAAAGAAGACTAGTATCTAATTAAAAAAAATTTAAACTATAAGTAGTTTAGTTATTAGCTTAAATATCTTATTAAATAAAAAGATTATAAGAATAAAGATAACTAATAAATATTAAAAAATAATATATATTTAAATCTTATTATAGAATTCTATTACTAGAATTTTAATTTTTTATAAAAATAAAATTACTTTAAAAAGATAAATTTATTTATAACTTAGTTCTAAATAAAAACGTAATTCTAGCTACTAAATTAAATAAAAAATCTCTAGAATTTAAAAACGCCTTAATAGTAAAAGAATTTAAAGAGCGCTTTAAAGTTAATATATTTTTATTAGCTATTTACTATATAGTATAGTTTTTTTTTTTAGCTTTTTTAACTTCTTAATAAAAAATAATTTACGCTTAAATATTTTCTTATAACGCTTATTTAAAAACCTAAGCTAATACTTTAAATAATAAATCTTAAAATAAGTCTTTAAATAATACTTTTAGATTAATATTTTCTTTAAAAAAATTTATTTTTTTAATTCTTATATCTTCTCTAACTATTACTTAAGATTATTTATTTTAGAATAAATCTTATTCTCTAGAAATAATTAGCTAAAAATATTAGTTAAAAAAAATACGTATAATTATATTATATAATTACTAAATTATATTTTTAATTCTTTTAGATATAGTAGCTATATTAACTAAAATCTAGATTTATAAAGTACTAAGCCTTCGCTAACTAATAAGTACTATAGAGAATAAATATTCTATAAAGCTTTTATATAACTAAATTTATAAGATAATAATAATAAGAAGTAAAAAAAATAAAAGCTCTATCTATAATAAATAAAAAGTAAAGAAACGTATAAAAATAATATAAAAACTATTTTAAGAACTTATATCTACTAGTATAAAAAAATCTTTAGACTAAAGATTTTTAAAGAGAGAAATAGTATTATAATATAGTCTTTATAAAATTAGAAAACTATAAAATAAAAAAATAAGTAAAAAGCGTAACTATAATATAAAAAAAATCTATAATAAAATATATAGCTTATATAACGCTAAGAGATTAATCTATTTAATCTTATATATCTAAGATATCTATAAATAAATTAACTAGATTAAAGATACTATTAATTTATTAATATTTTAATTTCTATCTAGATTAAAAATAGATTAATACTAGATTATAAATTTTTTTTATATATATATAAACTATACTTCTTAGATAGCTTTAATCTTCGTAGTTAATTTTAATAATAATTTATATATTATTAATAATATGGCCTTTATATATAGTACTTAGTTTTATTATATATTTAATTTACTCTTATTCTCTTTTTATATTTATTTAAAAAAAATATTTTTAATAGATTTTTTTTCTTTTTAGTATTTAGATTTTTAGAGGTAGAGGCCTATTTATTATAATTAACTAAGTAAAACTCTAAAATATTTTTATAAAATACTAAGGCTTAGGTAAAAAATTACTAAGCTATATTATAAATAATAAAGTCTAGTAAATAGTTAAAAAAATAATTCTCTAAGAAAAAAATTAATAAAAGCTTTAATAAAAAAAATAAAAAAAATAAAAAAAATAAAGAAAATAAAGTTTTTTATATTAGATTCTTTAGTATTATATATTTTAAAAAATAAAACTATAGTATTATTTAAAGCTTTTTATATATATTTATTTTTATATAAGTAGATTCTTCTAGATATATAGTATTAGAAATCTAATAAAGATAATTTATAAAAAAAAAATTTAGTTTTAATTTTTATTTATTTTATATAAAAAAAATTATAGTAGAGACTATATTTATTTAGTTATTAGTAAAGTATAGTAGTAAATTTTACTATTTTAGTTTACTATTAAAGTTTACTATTATATTTTATTACTATTATAACTTTTAAATATATTTATTATATATCTTAAATAGTATTATAATATCTAAGATAATATAAATATAATATATTAATAAACTAAACTTATATAAACTTATTTATTAATATTTAATAATTTTAGTTTAAAAAATAATATTATAAGTAATTTTACTAAATAGTTAAAAAATAACTAAGTTAGTAAAATATATACTAAGTATTTATTAATATAAAATAAAAGTTACTATATAAAAAAAACTAAAACTATTATTATATAATTTTATTATTATTTTTTTCTTATTTTTTTAACTTAGAAAATCTTATTATAATTAGTATTAAAAATATTATAATTATTAATTTTAATATATTATTAACTAAATTAGTTTTTTAGTTATATATATAAGATAAACTAATAAATTAATTAATTATTTAGAAATATAATAATAGTATTAATTATAGCTTACTTATATATAGTTATACTATAATAAATATAGTTAGTTATTATTAACTATTATTATATTATAATATATATTTTTTATTAGCTAGTAATAGTTAATATTATATACTACTAATAATACTATATATATAAATTACTTTAGATTTTAACTAGATACCTTAAAATAATTAAAAAATAATTATAAATAGTAAATTAAATAGTAAAAAATATTTAATATATATTTAAACTTAGAACTATTAGAATTTAGTAGTAGTACTATTAATTAAAAATAAATAATATAAAAATTAAAAAATATATTTAAAAAAGTTTTTTTTATTTATTTTCTTTTATAACTAAGCTAAAGTTTATTATATATATAATATTTTAATAATATATTTTAGTCTTTTTTTTACTACTAAATTTATTAATAACTAGTACTAATTAGTATTTTTTCTAATTCTTCTAACCTCTCGAGAGTAATTTATTAGTAATGCAATACTATGCCTTAATAGGCTAAGGCAGTCAGGCTCGTCATGTCACGTTAGAAAATCACAAACCCCCCACCCCCCCAAAACAAAAACTTTTTAGAATGTTGGGTATTCTGAGCATTGCGCCTGAACTTTCAGCCGCTGCGGCCTATCCTGGTGTCTGGGCTCACCATAACGGCAGAACCCGCTATCCCGAACGCTAACAATAGCCCGCTAGCCTGGGGCCGGCTGGTTCAGCGGAACCAACAGCGACCGTCTCCGGCGCGGCCGTGTGAAACACAAATTGACGTGGCTAATGAGCAAGACTACGTGACGTCCCCACCCGAAGAGGTCTATTCTGGTGATTTCAGGTACACTAAGCGTGGAGCTGGCTGCAAAGAACGGGTTTAAAAAACATTTAGATGTGGTACCGTGCGCAGTAGCATGGCCGGTTAGGTGGAAAGTTACGCGTCGGCGCTGCCTATGCATGCAAGCCACAGATACCAGCAGGACCCAGATCTGCAGGAATGGGAATCGGGCCCATAGATCGAGGGAACAGTTGCCAGAACCGAAGCGGCTGAAGCTGGACCCCTTAGCACGCACATTACCGTTCATGCAGCCGTCGTTAGCGATCGCAGGGCGGGTTTTACTGAAAGATGACGATCGGGCATGCACGGCTGGGGTAATGAAGATCATCCGCACCTTGTGACCATTCCGCCGGAGTGTGTCCGGGAAAATGCCACACGGTTCAGCTGTGCTCCGCTACGGCTAGGCTTTGAACGCCACATGGTGGCTTGCAGAAGGTCGGGGCCGGTCTAGCTGCCACTCCTCGTCGGACAAGGCCATAACGAGAACGAGGAGATACCACTAGATATTTCCACTACCGCGGAGGTTGCGAGAAACATTAGTGTACCAGCCAGATATAATCAATTTGGTAATATCTCGATATAATCTTTACCTGCTTGTATCGCTGCGATCGTCGCTATCTTGCCGCTTGCCACCACCGATTCCCAGGGCTGTTCCCAGTGGTGTAGTAAAGCAACACCTACAATATCATTGCAAAACATCTTTGGCAATGACTGGCGACGTTTTCTTGCCCATATGGGCCTCGCAAGCGCGTCTTGCGTCACGTTGTTGAGTAGGTGGCGTTGAGGCCTGAAAACTCTTCTGGCTACTCGCAGTCGGTGGACGGTTGGCCGCATGGCTTTGCAGCAACGACTGAAACCCAACACAATCGCTGCGTTGAAACACTAGCATCATCACTTCCGCCCCTTAAATGTGCTAAACGAGGATGGCCCGTTGATTTATCGCCACCGCCGAAATCATCCGATACGTCGCTGTGTGCTAAAGCCGCTGATAGGCTATGCTCACCAGCTTCGACATTTGTCTCATCAGTATTCATCCATTGTCGCCCTATTAGTCTGCCTTCCAAATCCTGTCGGTTCTGGAGGTTGTGCTGGTGGAGTGTCGGTGAGGTTCGGAGTGTGTGAATTGAATTCAGTGGGCCGGTCTGAAACTGGAACATAGGTAGGCCCAACCGGTTAAGCGCAGATGTAACCGGGGCTTTGAGGAACGGAGCGGAGGAAGCTACGATGAGTATGACCTCCTCCATGCGACACCAGAAGAACACCGGCATCATCTCTCTGAAGACATTGGGCGACGTTTTATCGAAGCTTTCCGAATAAAGAATTTTCAATACTCCTGCGACAGTCGCAAATAAGCCCAGTATCATCAAGAAAGAGATGAGACAGCGCTCCACAACAGATCGACTCAGTCTCCAGATCAGGAACGTAGGCATGATGGCAAATATCAAGTCGCCAACCATACCAGTTCCTAGGAAAATTAGTGGCTACCGAAAAAAGCATTGTCTTCGTGAGACTCACCGGTAAAAACATAACCCAGTGTCCACATCACCGATGGGCTAAAGCATTGGCCGCCGGGAACATTCTCCCAAAAAGCGCGTATTGGATGGCATTGAACCAATTCGACGATTTCGGTCGAGATAAGCGACGCTAACTGGAAAATGATTGCAACCCAGAGGATCGTCTTCCACTTGGTTGAGGTTGGGAATTGTAGAAGTAAACAAGCAACGGAGATTCTAGCGAAAACGGACGCCCATAGCCCCGTGAGTGTGACTCCGTATAGACACTGCAAGATTTTCACGCTACTCTCAGGTGTGACGTAGTAGCTGTGACGTCCGAAGCCGTAGCTAACGGCTGCTGCGAATAACGAGTAGGTGATGACGCATGCCAGCTGCCCATGCAATTAGATTCCCTCTATCTCATCTATGGCTTGCTTTTTTACTTACAACAGCGACCGTGTTTGTGTAGTCAGACGCGTTCAGCTTATATGCTGGAATCACACGGGTGTAAATTCTCACTAAGAAGAAAATAATCCCGAGGGTTAAAATCGGAGAGAGGATGTAAAGGCTCTTTGGCCCGACGGAGTCATCCACTGGCGGCGTTTGTTGATTCATGAGGCGCTACTAAAAGCAGCGATAATCGACACAATGTCACACGAATAAAAGGGAGGGAAAGCTCCAGGAAAAGTTATTCGAGAATTTATAGTCATTCAATGACGCTAGTGTTCGATCGTGGATTGTTGCGGTTTAAATATTCCTCTATTATATGTAAATGGTCTAGTTACTTTTTACTGGAATTATTCCGGTCTGGTCTTTTTGTGGCATTGAGGACATTACACAGTTAATGCTAGCGGTGTCCGGGAAGCGGACGTGGGATTATGCAAAAGATAACCTCGCAAGCCACAATGGCGAGAAGGATAGAGCCGCGGAGCCGACAAAAATTCGTTAGTTTAGGGTAGCACAATCAGCCTACGTTACCTTCAATAGCCATTGAAATATACGTTTGGGCAATGTCTCCAATCCTATCCCTTCAACTTCAGCTCTACACGGGAATTTCCGTACGCCATTTATAAGGGGACAACGTGTTTCACCACTCAGTAAGCCACACCAGTTATCCGGCCACCCCACTAACACCAAAATGCTTCTTAGTGTAATTATTTCACCATAACCCCTTTAATTTTATGAAAACTGTTGGATTTGGTGGTGATACCATCAATTAAGAATGAGTGGCATAAGGCGTAAGAGAAATGCTTAGGGAAGTCCTCTTATTAGTCCTCTTCCGTAACTAAGCTAAAGTTTATTATACATACACGTAATATTCCAACACACCCCCTTCGTGTAGTGGTAAAGCCAGCGCACGATAAGATAATAGCTATAGATAAAAAAAATAACTACGTATATAACTAAGAATTAAACTTGTAAACTCGAGGTAAAAAAAGGATAGCGAGCGAGTTTTATTAGCTATAGTTAAGGTAGCTAATTAGGCCTAGCTTTATCTAGACTATTTAACTATATAGGTAGCTAGGTTGCTAGCTTTAATAGAATATAAAGTAATAACTAATAAGTAGCTAATAATTTAGCCGAGCGGGTTACTATAGGCTATATACATCTAAATAAGAAAAATAAAAAAGCGCATAACGTTAAATAAAGAAAATAGAAGAAACTTAATTATTTTATCTAGTAAGCGGCGTAAGTTCTAATTAGTTAATAAATACCTAGTACTTTTACTTTATTAGTACCTTTATAAGTCTATCTACTATTATATTAGCTATAGGTATCTATCTAAAGTAGATATTACCTACTAACGCTTCTTATCTAAGCTAGTAATAATAAATATTAATATAGTATAGCTTTGTTATTAGTTTTCTAACGCTTTTCTCTATAAGCTATAGTATTATTTAGTTATTATACTAAATCTATATAAGATAGCCTAGATTAAACTATAGTTAGTTAAAGAATTATTTCTACTAAAAGTACTACTTAACTATTTCGAATAAGATAAAGAGCTCTACTTTAGTAGTTAGTATAGTAATAGTTAGTTATTTAGTAGCTTTCTAATCTACTAGATCTCTAAATAGCGTAACGAGCGAGCCTTAGTAGCTTCTATATATTTCTTAATTATTTACGTATACCGCGTTACTACTAATTATAAAGATATTTTATTTATTCTAGTAGACTAAGCCGTTAAAGTATAAGGTAAGTTTCTTTATTTCTCTAAGGTATTTAAGGAGTCTCTACGCTAGTATAAGGTAATAATATAATAAATTAATTAGATAAGCTAATAGAGCTAATATAGTAAAGATAATATCCGCTCTCGTACTAATTATAGCGAACTATACTAATCCTATCTTACTTTAAAAGATATAAATATTTTATAGTATTACGTATAAGTTTTTATTTAGTATAAGAGGCTTATCTTATAGTAAAGATATTACTAAAGCGTTTACTTTCTTAACGTTATATTTAGTAATTAGGCTATTAATATAGAATTTCTAAAAAAGCTAGAGTAAATACTCTTATTAGTTACGGACTATACGTAGTATAAGAAACTACTAGATTTCGCCTATTATATATATCTCGTAGTATTAGAATAAGTTATTCTAGAATACCTTCGTATAGCGCTCGTTATTCTTATAATAGGTAATAACAACGTCGTTAATAAAGAAGAAGACGAAGAAGTAACTATTTACGTAAAAATATAGAGTATCTAGAATTAGTTCTAGGCCGAGTTTCGTTAGTATATTATAGAAGTAACGTTACTAAAGCACTAGTAATTCTTTAAGGCTATATAGTACTTTAAGTAGTTAAAGAATTTATTCGTTCTTTAACGTTATTTCTTCTAGTAACTTATAGTATATTATTTACTTAAGTAGAATATACGGAAACGTATTTATAACGTCGTATTATCTTATTTTAAGGTCGAAGGCATAAATAATAGCTATAAGCGCTCGAAAAATATAAAAGGCTAGGGTAGCTATAAAGGTATCTTCTTAGATTATTTATAGATTACCTCTAATATAAATATATACCTTATATTTTAGTAGATAGCTATTTTCGTCGAATTTATACTTAAATATCTAAGTAAGCGGTATTATCTTTTTAGTATTATCTTATACGTCTATTACTAAAATAATCTTCTATATTCTCTTATCCTAAAGTTCCCGTAGTTTAGTTTCTATTGCTTTTAGAAATTTAGATCTAAGTAGATATATAAGAAGTTCTTTAAACGTCTTTAATAGAAGCATGTCCCGGTGCCTATAAGGCGTTTATATAGTAGATAGTATAGTAGCGAATAATATCCTCTAGACTTAATCTAAGTACTAATTAAGTAGGAGTTATGTAATATAGGCTAATCTACGTATTCTTTTACCTTAAATAATCGAATTTAGATTAATTTATACGCTAATTTCTAAGCTTCTTAGTATACGGTTACCTCGTGCGGCTACTAGATTAGGTAGTATCTTATATTAGGCTAGTATTAGATGCCTAAGTCTTAGTTATTATTCTTAATTACCCCCTAAGGCTTAAGAAGCTAGTTAGTAATATTATTTAAGCGTTAAAGGCGTAGTTTCTAAATCTAGCTCTAGCTCTTAATTATTTTAGATTTAACTATCTCTAGTTATAGTCGTTCTAGTACTCTACGTTTAGCGTACTTAAAGGCTACTTTTAGGCTACTCTTCTTATAAGTTTAATCTATTACTCGTTATAGACGGTAATAGCGTTAGTAGTTAAATAAGTAAATCTAGCTAATAACTACTACTAGCTTCTATAGCTTAGTTCTATTTTTAAGATTTAACTATTTCATCCTTTAAGGACTTATTACTTATTAATAAGGCTAAGAATAATATAAAATCGTTATTATTTAGGCGGATTTATAGATATATAAGAGTTTATTCTTTTTTAGCTTTAAATACTTCTTAATAGTACTCTTATTTATAAGGTAAGTACTTACTATTCTTATTAAATATAATATCTCTAATACGTAGGATTTTATCTATACTTAGTATCTAGATTTAGAAGATATTAGTAGAGTCGTATTTAACTAAATATTTAATTAGCGCTCTTTTCTAAAGCTTTTAGATATATAAAATTATCTTATTTAATATATATACTCTATAGCTATATATATATAGGTAGCTAATATTTAGCTTCTTACTATAAACTATCTTAAATAGTATCTTCTAGTTAAGGCCTTTGGCTAGTGTTCGATTAGAGATATAAATAGCTATATAGACGTATTTAGACTAGTTATAATTAGATAGATTACTACTAATTCGTAGTACCCTTACTTTTAAGATAAGTAACTATCTAAAACGTTTAGTATTACTATTCTACTTAGGTATTTAAGAACTTAATATCTTAAGAGTAATTTCTCTTCTTTATAGTTCTTTTTAAAAGGCGGTTCTAAGAGACTTTTCTCTATCTAAGTATAAGAAAACTACTTTTTATTAAAAGTATTTTCTAATTATTCGTTCCGTTAATAAGATAATATCTACGTAGTTATTCTTATTTATATAGATTATAGTAATTATATACTACGTAGCTATATATTCGAGATACGTTATCTATATATATCTATTAGCAGCTTCGATTATCTAAATAAAATTAAATAATATTTAAAAGAATAGTTCTAAGGATAATTTCTTAGATATTATATTATATAAGATAATTTAATAAGCTTTAGCTCGAGCGTATATATTATAGTATTACGGTATAGCTTCTTTAGTAATAGCTATACCCTCTATAGTAGTTAGTAGCGCTTTAATAATAGTAGATAATACGTAAGTAAAGACTTTATACTATTACTTCGCTAGATGCTTATAGATTATTAATTCTATAGTAATTTAATTCTCTAGATTCTTTACCTTATTAAGCTCTATAAAGTAGAGGTTTTAGTAGGGCGTTAGTTTATACGTAATAATATCTTTTTTATAAAGAACTAGATAGCCTATATTAAGGTAAACCTCTTTTTTATTTATCTTAGTAACCGACACGAGGTTAGCTATAAATAAAGGTACATAAGTAGTATCTAGTAGTATTAGAATTTATTATATTAAGTAATGATAAGCCTTAATAGTAATAGTACTAAACGCTTCTACTAGAATACGTATATTACTACTTATAACGTAGTTATCTAGATCTACGTTACGTGTTTTAGTAAACCGCTTCTTTATATATTAATTATATACGTAGTACGAGGAGCTAGTATTAACTATCTATAAAAGCTATAGTATAGTTAGTTTACTACGTTTAGCTATAAGTAATATAGTAATAATAGCTATAAGCGCTACTAGATTCTTATTCTTAAGATCTTTCGCTTAAGCTATTAAGTTCTAATAATCTTAATTCTTATTAATTAGTTCGTCTTCTTTAGTTTCTCTAGCTAGTACGCGCTTAACTATTACTTTAGTACGTAAATTACTTATCTTCTTTTAAATCTAAGCCTAAATATCCTTCTTTAGCTTCTATCTAGATAGGTATACTTATTCGTTTAGGTAGTAGCATTTAAATATCTAGTAAAATATACTATATAGATACGGCCTTAGTAGTAGACCTCCTAATTAGGATTTACCTCGAAGCGTTACTACTATTATTATTTAAGTAGTATCTTTATCTTAGGCTACTTACTTACGCCTTACGTGCTCTCGGTAGTTAGTAATATAGTTAGTAACCTTTAGTTTAGTATTTACTATTTTAGAAGATTCTCTAATAGCTATTATAGTATATTTAAAGTTATACGAAAGAAGCGAATTAAAAAAGATATTAATACCTTACCTTAATATAATCTTTAGTATCTTTAGGGCTTTAGCTTTATAAACTATTTCTTTCTATTAGTTTAGCTACTTATCTATATTTTAATTATTAGAAGGCTTTTCTAGCTAACGAAGTTAGTTAGCGATAAGGTGTTTCTACGTAGCGATAAATAGCTTAATCCTTACTTATAGGGCTCTAAGTTAATAGTACGTATATATATTAAAAAGATTCTAAAGAATTAGTTAAAGCGAGGCTTTTACAAAGTTATTAATAATTATTAAAAAATTATTAATTTTCTTATAAATACGCTTATAGTTCTTCTTTTTCTTCTTATAGTTATCTAAATTAAGACGATAATAGTTAATTATCTACTCTTATTATCGAGTTAGCTTAACTAATACCGCGAATTAGGCTAGATGTTCTAGCTTACTCGGATTAATATATTTAAATATATTAGCGCGTTGTATGCGTAATTAGATAAGGTTAAATTAGATATTCTAGTCTTAAGAGTCTTTTAGGATAATAATTAGCTTCGAGAATATTATAGTTATTAATTTTAATACGTTGTTTACTAGATTAGTTCTTCGGTTGCACGCATAAAATGGGCCGATAGATCGACTAATTGCTTAAGAACGTAGTAATAGTGTTAGCTATAGCTTGCTTATACGTAGCTACGCTATAATAGGTGCGGTTAGCTATTATTAGCTATCGTTATACTATAGTATATACCTTTAGTTAGCTAATAACGGTTAAGGTTACGTGCTACTAGTAGTACCGTGTACTTAAACCGCTTTGGATATCGACTAGATACCTTAGAACGACTAAAAAGTAGTTATAGATAATACTTTAGATAGTAGAAGATATTAAACGCATATCTAGGCTTATAACTATTAAATTTAGTGGTAATACCATTAATTAAGAATAAGTAGCATAAGGTATAAAAGAAATGCTTAGGGGAGTCCTCTTATTAGTCCTCTTCCGTGGCTAAGCTAAAGTTTATTATACACACACGTGATATTTCAACAAAAACCCAAACCAAAAAATGTGAGTACAGCGCTATAAGGTTACACTTATATTACAGCATAATCGCCTAGAAAGGCGGGATAGTAGAACCCTACTTCCGCTTACCGCCTATATAACTAGCTCGGAGTATATTCGGCAGTATACCTACCGATACTAATACGCTAGACTACTATACTACTTTTTTAGTACTAATTAGTAGATTAGTACTATAGATTACTACTAGTTATACTAATTATTCTAGTGTTAATTCGTTTTATTATATTTAAATATCTTGTATTTCTTAACTTATAATTAGATAATAAAGTACTATTTATTCTAATTATCGGCTATCTTTATGACGACGATAGGCTTAGAAGACATTATAGCGTAGTTTTACGTTATATCGGTTTATATTATATGCTAAAGCAGGTGTTGGAACAAGTGGTGTGACGGCTTGATCAATGATAAAAGAATCAATTGGAATGAGGTGGCATGGTGTTCGAGGAGGGCGGCCGTGGAGTGGCCTTTTATCCTCTCCTGAATAGGCTATACTTAGCGAAAGTAAAATACACGTGATTGATCCAATAGAAATATAACACCAGGACTAACGCCAGCTAGTGGAGAACAGAGCGGTATTCAGCCTAGTCAGAGAAATAATATTATTAAATGCGCGTGTTTAAATGCGTTATAACTAAAATTATTATCTCGAGTAGGCCCCTAGCTAGCTAAGCTATTTAAATATATAGTGAACATTTGAAATATTCTAGGTTGTATATAAGTAGCCTTACATCTAATGATATATATGTCCCTGAATGGGAAAATCGCCCGCATAATAGACACATCCTAGCCCTCGCACCTAAGTTCCCTAGCAGCGCGCCGTAAAGAACCTAAAAGATAGACCGGTAGTCTATCTACACTTAGGATTTTAAGAACACCTCAAGGTGCTTAGCGTAGGTCTCTGGAAACTGGAAAGGGTGTCCGTGGCCCGAGTCGGGGTATAAATGCAACTCAGCGTAGGGCAACCGCTGGTGCAGAATGTAACTGTCGACTGTTGGGGCCATAATATCATTTGCCCCGTTCGTTACCAAGGCTGATGCCGTGATTTCGTCCAGTCGACGGAAGTAATCGGGGTTTGTAGTGAACGACGAAATGGCCGTCAACTGGGCATTAATGCCCGGTCCTTCGACGAATCCAGCCCTTTTCTCGCCCTGGACATTCCGTTCGAAGAGCCGGTTCCACCATGCGCGACCCAGCGCCCTGCTTGTCTCCGTGTCCTCGAAAAACAAAGTCAACATGGACTCCAAGGTCGGTTGGGAACCGTTTCCGATTGCGACTTCGAAGATCGAAGTATCGGGGAACTGAACCCCTGTCCCGTTGGCGGGTTGCGTGCCCGAGAGAACAAGTTTGTTAACGACGTCGGGATACTCCATGCCGATGTATTGAGCAATTGCACCACCCATAGAGAAGCCAAAGACGTCGGCTTTAGGCACGCCGATAGCAGCAAGGAGATTGATGGCCACTGAAGCCATCGCCTCAACGCTGTCCGGAACTGCGCCCTCGCTATGGCCGACTCCAATGCTATCGTACAGGATCACTTCCCGATTTTGAGCGATATGGTTCATCAGGAGCGGATCCAAGACATCCATGCTCCCGCGGAAGTGGTTGATGTAGAGGACGGGGAATTGGCTTGGTTTGCCAAAGCGGCGATAGGCAATCCGAGTCCCATTTTCTATGACGGCGTATCTAGTCGGGACGACCTGAGCTAATTTGGGCGGTTCAGGAGCAGCCAGGGAGGCGAGAGGAAAGGCGGGCTTTCGCTCTACAATATTGCTAAGGACCTGTGAGAATGCTGAAAATATATTCCCAGAGCGTAGTAACTTACTTTCCAGCGGGAATGGCGGCAGCCGCCACGGCGAAAAGAAGAGCGGAAAGTCCTCTCATCTCGAGCTGTGCAGGAGGTTGCAATGGTGTGAAAATAGGGACGAATTTGTTTGCTTCTGCTGGAATCCGCTGAGAAAGCTGGAGAGAAGAGAGTGGCTTTGGAGATGTGGGAATGTTTAAGGAGTAGAGTATGAGCGAGCATTTATGGCCGAAGGTCGGAGTGCTTGTGTAAGAATTCCAGCATTTCTAATCCTATGGAAATATCGGACTTCACCTAAGCCACCAGAGCAAGGCCATTAGAAACTAATCATTCCATGATCTTTGATTACTTTTCAGCATTACTCGTAGTGAACGGTATTGTGGGTCGGCGGCTGGCCTGGCGCACTGGCCTTCCTGCTAGTCGACGCATTGATTATACGTTGACTCGCAGGTAGTCGGCCACCTACCTGAGAGGAAGAACTGCCTTCAATATTGAAAGCAGTAAATATGTTAGAGGGCCCGGTGCGGCGTGGATGGTAGAATGCAGTTTTAGAGGGAACGTGTAGAAAGCAGTTACTTCGCCGCGTTCAACCGGATATATGAAATCTCCACCATCCTGGCACTGAATTTCAGAGATTTTGACCTTATCTCCCGCGAAATAGTTTTCCTGCGAAGTGTAAAACCGCTATATTACGCCGGCTATCGACCGCGAGGCGTTCACTCTTCTGCATGGTCGCGTGCGCGTTGACGCTATTCATGCTTACACGTGTAATTGCCGGCCGGCGCCGAATCTGCCGGCGCTAAACCTATATAAGCAAGGTATCCGCGCGAAGCGGAGACCTTTGTAAAGCGCTAAGGCTTGGGTAGAGGATTACTAAGCTATATTCTAAATAATAAAGCCTAGTAAGTAGTTAAAAGAAGATACTTTCCTAAAAAAAAAATTAGTAGAAGATTTAATAAAGAAGAATAAAAGAAAAAATAAAAATATAAAATAAAGTTTTTATTAGCTTATATTTTATTTATTAATATTACACGTCTTATAAAAGTAAAAACTATAGTACTATCTAAAATTCTTTATATATAGATAATTTTTATATAAATAGATTCTTCTAGATATACTATATTAGAAATCTAATAAAAGTAATTTATAAGAAAAAAAATTCTAGTCCTAATTCTTATTTATTTTATATAATTTTATATTATAATAACTATAATTAATTATATTTTTATTTTATATAATATAAAGCACTAAGGCTTAGGTAGAGAATTACTAAGCTATATTATAAATAATATAGTCTAGTAAATAGTCGAAAGAAGATAATTCTCTAAAAAAAAGATAAATAAAAAATTTAATAAAAAAAAATAAGAAAAGAGATAAAAATATAAAATAAAATTTTTATTAGCTTATATCTAATTTATAAGTATTAAGTATCTTAAAGAATAAAACTATAGTACTATTTAAAGCTTTTTATATATACTTATTTTTTATATAAGTAGATTCTTCTAGATATAGTATATTAGAAATCTAACGAGGATAATTTATAAGAAATAAGATTCTAGCTCTAATTTTTATTTATTTTATATAATTTTTATATTATAATAACTAGAAATAATTAAACTTTATAGTATATTAAAGAAATTTTAGTAAGGGTTATATCTATTTAGTTATTAGTTAGTAAAGTATAGTAGTAAATTTTACTATCTTAGTTTACTACTATAATTTACTACTATAGTTTACTACTACTATAACTTTTAGATATATTTATTATATATCTTAGATAGTATTCTAATATCTAAAGTAAAATATTAATAAGCTACGCTTATATAAGCTTACTTATTAATATTAATATAAATATCTACTAGTAAATTTTTTTTTATTTTTATATTTTTTATTTACTTTTAGATTATTTTTTTTATTTATTTTAATTTATATAAAATTAAATTCTTTTTTAATTTTATTATACTATTAATTTATTATTATTTTATTATAATAGCTTTAATAGTAACTTTAATAAGAAGATACTAGACTCTATAAAAAATTATATTTAAACTATATAATATTAAATATTAATAAGTAAGCTTATATAAGTGTAGCTTATTAATATATTATCTTAGATATTAGAATACTATCTAAGATATATAATAAATATATCTAAAAGTTATAATAATAGTAAACTATAATAGTAAACTAAAATAGTAAAATTTACTACTCTAATTTACTAACTAATAACTAAATAAATATAGCCTCTACTAAAATTTTTTTTATATATTATAAAAGTTTAATTATTTTTAGTTATTATAATATAAAAATTAAATATAATAAATAAAAATTAAAACTAAAATTTTATTTTTTATAAATTATTTTTATTATATTTCTAATATAGTATATCTAGAAGAATCTACTTATATAAAAATAAATATATATAAAAAGCTTTAGATAGTATTATAGTTTTACTTTTTAAAACGCGTAATATTTATAAATAAAATATAAGCTAATAAAAACTTTATTTTATATCTTTATTTTTTATTTTTTTATTTTTTTATTTTTTTTATTTTTTTTATTAAATCTTTTATTTTATTTTTAGAGAATTATTTTATATTAACTATTTACTAGAGTTTATTACTTATAATATAGCTTAGTAATTCTCTATCTAAACCTTAGTACTTTATATATAAGTATACTAGTATATTAAAAAAAAGAAATTAGTATATAAAAAATAAAAAATAAAAAAACTAATAGCTACTAATAGTTATAATAATTAGTAATATATATACTTAGAGAATTAGTAAATATTATTTAATTAAATTAAATAGAATTACCTTAATAAGGCTACTTAATAAAGTAATAAATAAAAAGTTTAAAAATAAATACTCTATAAAAATATCTAATATAAGTAAGTAATAGTTTTAGTATAGTTTAAATATAAAGATTTTTTTTATAAATTAAGAAATCTCTTTTAATCTTTTTAATAATATTTTATACTACTATTTAAATACGTCTTATAGATATAGTAAAACTAGTACTAATTATATAAAATAAAACTAGGCTATTTAAAATTCTTATTAGAAAATATAAAAATATATAGTTAAATATTTTAATATATTACTAGTATTTTTTAATATAAGATAAATAATATTATTTTAAACTATTTTACTATAGTATAAAGAAGATAAAATAAGTATATTTATTAGTATAATATATAAGATATTTTAAAAAGATAAAAATAAGTATAAATAGTATATTTTATAAATATTTTATAAATATTTTTTAATACTATACTATTAGATTTAGTAGTAATACTATTAATTAAGAATAAGTAGTATAAGGCGTAAAAGAGATGCTTAAAAGAGTTTTCTTATTTATTCTCTTTCGTAACTAAGCTAAAGTTTATCGTATATATACGTAATATTCTAATATACCCCCTTCGTGTAATAGTAAAGCTAGCGTATGATATAATAGTAGCTATAGATAAAAAGAATAACTACGTATATAACTAAAAATTAAACTTATAAACTCGAAATTAAAAAGAATAGCGAGCGGGTTCTATTAGCTAGAATATAGTATAGCTAACTAAGCCTAATAGCCTTTAGACTATTAAACTATATAGGTAGCTAGGTTACTAGCTCTAATAGAATATAAAGTAATAACTAATAAATAGCTAATAATTTAGCCGAGCGGGTTACTATAGGCTATATATATCTAAATAAGAAAAATAAAAAGCGCATAACGTTAAATAAAGAAAATAGAAGAAACTCGGTTATTTTATCTAGTAAGCGGCGTAAGTTCTAATTAGTTAATAAATATCTAGTACTTCTACTTTAGTAGTACCTTTATAAGTCTATCTACTATTATATTAGCTATAGGCGTCTATCTAAAGTAGATATTATCTACTAACGCTTCTTATCTAAGCTAGTAATAATAAATATTAATATAGCGTAGCTTTATTATTAGTTTTCTAACGCTTTCTTTTATAAGCCGTAGTGTTATTTAGTTATTACACTAAATCTATATAAGATAGCCTAAATTAAACTATAGTTAGTTAAAGAATCGTTTTTACTAGAAGTACTACTTAGCTATTTTAAATAAGGTAAGAAGCTCTACTTCGATAGTTAATATAGTAATAGTTAGTTATTTAGTAGCTTTCTAATCTACTAGTCCTCTAAATAGCGTAACGAGCGAGCCTTAGTAGCTTCTACGCGTTTCTTAATCGTTTACGTATACCGCGTTACTACTAATTATAAAGATATTTTATTTATTCTAGTAGACTAAGCCGTTAAAGTATAAGGCGAGTTTCTTTATTTCTCTAAAGTATTTAAGGAGTCTCTACGCTAGTATAAGATAATAGTATAACGGATTAGTTAGGTAAGCTAATAGAGCTAATATAGTAAAAATAATATCCGCTCTTATACTAATTATAGCGAACTATACTAATTTTATCTTACTTTAGAAGGTATAAACGTCTTATAGCGTTACGTATAAGCCCTTATTTAGTATAAGAGGCTTATCTTATAGTAAAGATATTACTAGAGCGTTTACTTTCTTAACGTTATATTTAGTAATTAGGCTATTAATATAGAATTCCTAAGAAAGCTAGAGTAAACGCTCTTATTAGTTATAAACTATACGTAGTATAAGAAACTACTAGATTTCGCCTATTATACGTATCTTATAGCGCTAGAATAGGTCTTCTTAAAATATATCTATATAGCGTTCGTCGTCTTTATAAAAAGTAACGATAACGTTATTAATAAAGAAGAATATAAAAAGATAATTATTCGCGTAGAGATATAGAGCGTCTAGAATTAGTTCTAAGCCGAGTTTCGTTAGTATATTATAGAAGTAACGTTACTAAAGTACTAGTAATTCTTTAAGACTATATAACGCTTTTAGTAGTTAAAGAACTTATCTATTTTTTAACGTTATTTCTTCTAGTGGCTTGTAGTACGTTATTTACTTAAGTAAAACGTACGGAAATATATTTATAACGTCGTATTATCTTATTTTAAGGTCGAAGGCGTAAATAATAGCTATAAGCGCTTGGAAAATATAGAAGACTAGAATAGCTATAAAGGTATTTTCTTAGATTATTTATAGATTACCTTTAACGTAGATGCGTGCCTTATATTTTAATAGATAGCCGTTTTTATCGAATTTATACTTAAAAATCTAAGTAAACGGTATAACCTTCTTAGTATTATCTTATACGTTCGTTTTTAAAATAACTCTCTATATCCCCTTATTCTAGAGTTCCTGTAGTTCGGCTTCTACCGCTTTTAGAAATTTAGGTTTAAGTAGATACCTAAGAAGTTCTTTAAACGTCTTAGACTCCGGTAGAAGCGTATCCCGGTACCGGCGAAGCGTTTATATAGTAGATAGTATAGTAGCGAATAATATCCTCTAGGCTTAATCTAAGTACTAATTAAGTAGGAGTTACGTAATATAGGCTAATCTACGTATTCTTTTACCTTAAATAATCGAATTTAGATTAATTTACGCGCTAATTTCTAAGCCCCTTAGTGTACGGTTGCCTCGTACGGCTACTAGATTAGGTGGAGTCTTATATTAGGCTAGTATTAGGTGCCTAAGTCTTAGTTATTATTCTTTATTACCCCCTAAGGCTTAAGGAGCTAGTTGGTAATATTATTTGAGCGTTATAGGCGTAGTTTCTAAATCTAGCTTAGGCTTTTAGTTATTCTAGATTTAACTATCTCTAGTTATAGTCGTTCTAGTACCCTACGTTTAGCGTGCTTAAAGGCTACTTTTAGGCTACTCTTCTTATAAGTTTAACCTATTACTTATTGTAGACGGTAATAATATTAGTAGTTAAATAAGTAAATCTAGCTAATAGCTACTTCTAGCTTCTATAGCTTAATTCTATTCTTAAGACTTAACTAATTCGTTCTCTAAAGACTCGTTGCTCGTTAATAAGGCTAAGAATAATATAAGATCGTTATTATTTAGACGAATTCGTAGATATATAAGAGTTTATTCTTCCTCGGCTTTAGATACTTTTTAATAGTACTCTTATTTATAAGGTAAGTACTTACTATCTTTATTAAACGTAATATCTCTAACGCGTATAATTTTATCTATATTTAGTATCTAGATTCGGAAGATATTAGTAGAGTTATATCTAACTAAGTATTCGATTAGTACTTATTTCTAAAGCTTTTAGGTACGTAGAATTATCTTATTTAGTACGTACGCTTTATAGCTATATATACGTAGGTGGCTAACGTTTAGCTTTTTACTATAAACTATCTTAAATAGAGTCTTCTAGTTAAGGCCTTTAGCTAGTATTTGGTTTAAGATATAAGTAGCCGTATAAACGTATTTAGGCTAGTTATAATTAGGTAGATTACTATTAATTCGTAGTACCTTTACTTTTAGAATAAGTAACTATCTAGAACGTTTAGCATTATCGTTCTACTTAGGTATTTAAGAACTTAATATCTTAAGAGTAATTTCTCTTCTTTATAGTTCTCTTTAAAAGGCAGTTTCTAGGGACTTTTTTCTATCTAAACGTAAGAAGACTACTTTTTATTAAAAGCGTTTTCTAATTATTCGTTTTATTAATAAGATAATATCTACGTAGTCGTTCTTATTTACGTAGGTTATTATAATCGTATACTACGTAGCTACGTATTTAAGGTAGGTAATCTATATATATCTATTAGTAGCTTCGATTATCTAAATAAGATTAAATAATATTCGGAAGAATAGTTCTAAGAATAATTCCTCGGGCGTTATATTATATAAGATAATTTAATAAGCTTTAGCTCGAGCGTATATATTATAGTACTACGATATAGCTTTTTTTATAATAGCTATACCCTTTATAGCAGTTAGCAGCGCTTTAATAACTATAAATAATATATAAGTAAAGACTTTATATTATTACTTCGCTAGACGCTTTTAGATTATTAATTCTATAGTAATTTAATTCTCTAGATTCTTTACCTTATTAAGCTCTATAAAGTAGAGGTTTTAGTAGGGCGTTAGTTTATATATAATAATATCTTTCTTATAAAGGACTAGGCGGCCCGTATTAAGATAAATCTCTTTCTTATTTACCTTAGTAACTAATACGAGGTTAGCTATAAATAATAGCACGTAAGTAGTATCTAGTAGTATTAGAATTCGTTACGTTAAGTAACGATAAGCCTTAATAGTAATAGTACTAAATACTTCTACTAGAATGCGTATATTACCGCTTATAACGTAGTTATTTAGGCCTGCGTTGCGTGTTTTAGTAAACCGCTTCTTTATATATCGGTTATATACGTGGTGCGAGGAGCTAGTGTTAACTATCTATAAAAGCTATAGCGTGGTTAGTTTACTGCGTTTAGCTATAAGTAATATAATAATAATAGCTATAAGCGCTATTAGATCTTTATTCTATAGATTATTTACTTATAGTAATAAGTTCTAATAATTTTAATTCTTATTAGAAGGTTCGCCTTTTTTAGCTTCTCTAGCGAGTGCGCGTTTAACTATTACTTTAGTATATAGATTACTTATCTTCTTCTAAATCTAAGTCTAAATATCCTTCTTTAGCTTTTACCTAGGTAGGTATACTTATTCGTTTAGATAGTAGTATTTAGTTTTCTAGTAAAGTATACTATATAGGTATGGCCTTAGTAGTAGACCTCTTAATTAAGGTTTGCCACGAAGCGTTACTATTATTATTATTTAAGTAGTATCTTTATCTTAGGCTACTTACTTACGCCTTATATACTTATAGTAGTTAGTAATATAGTTAGTAATCTTTAGTTTAGTATCCGCTATTTTAGAAGATTCTCTAATAGCTATTATAGTATATTTAGAGTCGTACGAAAGAAGCGAATTAAAAAAGGTATTAATACCTCGCCTTAATATAACCTCTAGTATTTTTAGAGCTTTAGCTTTATAAACTATTTCTTTTTATTAGTTTAGCTACTTATCTATATTTTAATTATTAGAAGGCTTTTCTAGCTAACGAAGTTAGTTAATGATAAGGCGTTTCTACGTAGCGGTAGATAGCTTAATTCTTACTTATAGAGCTCTAAGTTAATAATAAGAATACGTATTAGGAAGATTTTAAAGAATTAATTAAAGCGAGGCTTCTACGGAGTTATTAATAACCGTTAAAAGATTATTAATTTTTTTACGAATACGCTTATAGTCCTTCTTTTTCTTCTTATAATTATTAAGATTAAGACGGTAATAATCGATCGTCTATTCTTATTATTAAGTTAGCTTAATCGATACCGCGAATTAGGCTAGATATTCCGGCTTACTCGAATCGATGTATTTAAATATATTAGCGCGTTATGCATATAATTAGATAAGGTTAAACTAGATATTCTAGTCTTAAGAGCCTTTTAGGATAATAATTAGCTTCGAGAATATTATAGTTATTAATTTTAATATATTATTTACTAGATCAGTTCTTCGGTCGCACGTGTAAAATGGGCCGATAAATCGACTAATTACTTAGAAACGTAGTAATAGTATTAGCTATAGCTCGCTTGTGCGTAGCTATGCTATAATAGGTACGGTTAGCTATTATTAGCTATCGTTATATCGTAGTATATACCTTTAGTTAGCTAATAACGGTTAAGGTTATATACTACTAGTAGTATCGTATGCTTAAGCCGCTCCGGATATCGACTAGATACCTTAGAATAACTAAAAAGTAGTTATAGATAATACTTTAGATAGTAAAAGATATTAAACGTATATTCGGGCTTATAACTATTAGATTTAGTAGTAATACTATTAATTAAGAATAAGTAGTATAAGATATAAGAGAAATGCTTAGAGAAGTTCTCTTATCCATCCTCTTTCGTAACTAAGCTAAAGTTTATTATATATACACGTAATATTCTAATATATACTAATATAAAAATTAGAATATATAGCTAAGATACTAATTTTTTTATTATTAATACTAATACTTTAGAGTTATATTATTTAATAATAAGTTATTTAAATATAGTAAGAGTTAATTCTTTATAAAACTAGATTATTAGTAAGTTTAATAGCTACTAGCTTAAATAATATCTATAAATTATTATAGTATATTTTTATAAAGTATTTTAAAGTATTAGAATATTACGTATATATATAATAAACTTTAGCTTAGTTACGAAAGAGAATAAATAAAAGACTTTCTTTAAGTATATTTTTTAGTTCTTATACTACTTATTCTTAATTAATAGTATTACTACTAAATCTAATAGTTATAAGCCCGAATATATATTTAATATCTTCTACTATCTAAAGTATTATCTATAACTACTTTTTAGTTATTTTAAGGTATCTAGTTAATATCTAAAGCGGCTTAAGTATATAATACTACTAGTAGTATATAATCTTAACCGTTATTAGCTAACTAAAGATATATACTATAATATAATAATAGCTAATAATAACTAACTATACCTATTATAGTATAGCTACGTATAAGCGAGCTATAGCTAATACTATTACTATATTTCTAAGTAATTAGTCGATTTATTAGCCTATTTTATACGTATAACCGAAGAACTAATCTAGTAAATAATATATTAAAATTAATAATTATAACGTTCTTAAAGCTAATTATTATTCTAAAAGACTCTCTAGACTAGAATATCTAGTTTAATCTTATTTAATTACGCGTATAACGCGCTAATATATTTAAATATATTAATTCGAGTAAGCTAAAACTACTAGCCTAATTTATAGTACTAATTAAGCTAACTCGATAATAAGAATAAATAATTAACTATTACTATCTTAATCTTAATAACTATAAGGAGGAGAAGAAGAACTATAAGCGTATTTATAAAAAAATTAATAATCTTTTAATAGTTATTAATAACTCCGTAGGAGCCTTACTTTAATTAATTCTTTAGAATCTTTCTAATACGTACTCTTATTATTAGCTTAAGGCTTTATAGGTAAGAATTAAGCTATTTACTACTATATAGAAATATCTTATTATTAACTAACTTTGCTAGCTAGAAAAGCCTTCTAATAATTAGAATATAAATAAATAGCTAAACTAATAAAAAGAAATAATTTATAAAGCTAAAGCCCTAAAGATACTAGAGATTATATTAAGATAAAATATTAATATCTTTTTTAATTCGCTTCTTTTACACGACTTTAAATATACTATAATAGCTATTAGAGAGTCTTCTAAAATAATAAATATTAAACTAAAGGTTACTAACTATATTATTAACTATTATAAGTATATAAGGTATAAGTAAATAGTCTAAGATAAAAATACTACTCGAATAATAATAGTAATAATACTTTAAGGTAAACCCTAATTAGAAGGTCTACTACTAAGGCTATATCTATATAATATACTTTATTAAATAACTAAATACTACTATCTAAACGAATAAGTACGCCTATCTAGGTAGAAGCTAAAGAAGAATATTTAGACTTAAATTTAAAAGAAGATAAGTAATCTATATACTAAAGTAATAGTTAAGTGCGTACTAGCTAGAGAAGCTAAAGAAAGCAAATCTACTAATAAGAATTAAAATTATTAAAACTTAATAGCTTAAGTAAAAGATTCTAAGAATAAGAATCTAGTAGTACTTATAACTATTATTACTATATTACGTATAGCTAAATATAGTAAACTAACTACGCTATAGCTTTTATAAATAGTTAATACTAGCTCCTTACACCATATATATAACCGATATATAAAGAAGTAGTTTACTAAAACACGTAATATAGGTCTAGATAACTACGTTATAAGTAGTAATATATATATTCTAGTAGAAGTATTTAGTACTATTACTATTAAGGCTTATTATTACTTAATATAATAAATTCTAATACTACTAGATACTACTTACATATCTTTATTTATAGCTAACCTTATATCGGTTACTAAGATAAATAAGAAAGAAGTTTATTTTAATATAGGCTATCTAGTTCTTTATAAGAAAGATATTATTACGTATAAACTAACGTTCTACTAAAACCTCTACTTTATAGAGCTTAATAAGGTAAAGAATCTAGAGAATTAAATTACTATAGAACTTATAATCTATAAACGTCTAGTAAAGTAATAGTATAAAGTCTTTACTTATATATTATCTACTATTATTAAAGTACTATTAACTACTACTAAAGATATAGCTATTACTAAAAAAGCTATACCGTAATACTATAATATATATACTCGAGCTAAGGCTTATTAAATTATCTTATGTAATATAATATCTAAAGAATTATTCTTAGAGCTATTCTTCTAAATATTATTTAATCTTATTTAGATAATCGAAGCTACTAATAAATATATATAGATTACGCACCTTAAATACGTAGCTATATAGTATATAATTATAATAACTTATATTAATAAGAATAACTACGTAGATATTATTCTATTAATAAAATAAATAATTAGAAAATACTTTTAACGAAAAGTAGTCTTCTTATACTTAGATAGAGAAAAGTCCCTAGAAATTACCTTTTAAAAAAAACTATAATAGAGAGAAATTATCCTTAAAGTATTAAGTCTTTAAATATCTAAGTAAAATAGTAATACTAAATATTTTAGATAGTTACTTATCTTAAAAGTAAGGGTACTATAAATTAGTAGTAACCTATCTAATTATAACTAGCTTAAATATGTCTATACGGCTACTTATATCTTAAACTAAATACTAGCTAAAGGCCTTAACTAGAAGACTCTATTTAAGATAGTTTATAGTAAGAAGCTGAATATTAGCTATCTACGTATATACGGCTATAAAGCGTATATACTAAATAAGATAATTCTATATACCTAAA
The DNA here is from genome assembly GCA_020875535.1 of Macrophomina phaseolina. Taxonomy (NCBI): domain Eukaryota; kingdom Fungi; phylum Ascomycota; class Dothideomycetes; order Botryosphaeriales; family Botryosphaeriaceae; genus Macrophomina; species Macrophomina phaseolina. The sequence continues at coordinate 361,220 of JAEQDS010000075.1, read as the reverse complement.
AGCTTTAGAAATGAGTACTAATCGGATACTTAGTTAGATATAACTCTATTAATATCTTCTAAATCTAGATACTAAGTATAGATAAAATTATACACGTCTAAGATATTACGTTTAATAAAAATAGTAAGTACTTACCTTATAAAAAAGAGCACTATTAAGAAGTATTAGAAGCTAAAAAAGAATAAATTCTTATATATCTATAAATTTATCTAAATAATAATAATCTTATATTATTCTTAGCCTTATTAACGAGTACTAAATCTTTAGAGAATAAGTTTCTTAAATTAAGTAAATAGTACTAAGCTATAGAAGCTAGTAGTAGCTATTAACTAGATTTACTTATTTAACTATTAACGCTATTACTATCTATAATAAGTAATAGGTTAAACTTATAAGAAGAGTAGCCTAAAAGTAGCCTTTAAGTATACTAAATATAGAATACTAGAACGACCGCATCTAGGGATAGTTAAATCTAGAATAATTAAGAGCTAGAGCTAGATTTAGAAACTATATCTATAACGCTCGAATAATATTACTAACTAGCTCCTTAAGCCTTAGGGAGTAATAAAGAATAATAATTAAGACTTAGATAACTAATACTAGCCTAATATAAGACACCGCCTAATCTAGTAGCCGTATAAGGTAACTATATACTAAGAGGCTTAGAAATTAGCGCGTAAATTAATTTAAATTTAATTATTTAAGGTAAAAGAATACGTAGATTAGCCTATATTATATAACTTCTACTTAATTAATACTTAGATTAAGTCTAGAGAACTATATTCGTTATAGTATTATCTACTAAATAGCTAATATACTAGTACTAAGATACTCTTTTACCTAAGCCTAAGATATATAATAATACTCTTATATATTTAATAGGCGCTAAATTCCTTAAAGTAGTAGAAACGGAACTATAAAAAGTCTAGAATAAGAGAATATAGAAGGTTATTTTAAAAATAGATATATAAGATAATACTAAGAAGATTATACTACTTACTTAGGTTTTTAAGTATAAATTTAATAAAAATAGCTATCTACTAAAATATAAGGCACGCATTTACGTTAGAGGTAATTTATAAATAATATAAAAGAATATTTTTATAGCTATCCTAGCCTTTTATATTTTCCGAGCGCTTATAGCTATTATTTACGCCTTCGACCTTAAAATAAGATAATATAATATTATAAATACGTTTTTATACGTTCTACTTAAGTAAATAATGTACTATAAGCTACTAAAAGAAATAATATTAAAAAATAAATAAGTTCTTTAACTACTTAAAGCGCTATACGGCCTTAAAGAATTACTAGCGCTTTAGTAACGTTACTTCTATAATATACTAATAAAACTCGGCTTAGAACTAATTCTAGACGCTCTATATCTTTATACGAATAGTTACCTCTTTATCTTCTTCTTCGTTAATAACGTTATCATTATCTATTATAGAAATAATAAATAATATATAGATATATTCTAAGAGAATCTATTCTAGTGTTATAAGATATATATAATAGGCGAAATCTAGTAGTTTCTTATACTACGTATAGTTTATAACCGATAAGAGCGTCTACTCTAGCTATCTTAGAAATTCTATATTAATAGTCTAATTACTAAATATAACGTTAAGAAAGCGAATACTCTAGTAATATCTTTACTATAAGATAAGCCTCTTATACTAAATAAAGACTTATACGTAATACTATAAAACGTTTATACCTTCTAAAGTAAGATAGAATTAGTATAGTTTACTATAATTAGTATAAGAGCGAATATTATCTTTACTATATTAGCTCTATTAGCTTATCTAACTAATCCGTTATACTATTATTTTATACTAGCATAGAGACTCCTTAAATACCTTAGAGAAATAAAAAAACTTACCTTATACTTTAATAGCTTAGTCTACTAGAATAAATAAAATATCTTTATAATTAGTAGTAACATAGCATATATAAATAATTAAAAAACGCGTAGAAGCTACTAAGGCTTACTTATTATACTATTTAGAGGTCTAGTAGATTAGAATACTACTAAATAACTAATAGTTATAATATTAACTACCGAAGTAGAGCTTTTTATCTTATCTAAAATAGCTAAATAGTGCTTCTAGTAGAAACGATTCTTTAACTAACTATAGTTTAATCTAGGCCATCTTATATAGATTTAGTATAATAACTAAATAACACTACGGCTTATAGAGGAAAGCGTTAGAAAACTAATAATAAAGCTATACTATATTAATATTTATTATTACTAGCTTAGATAAGAAGTATTAGTAGGTAATATTTACTTTAAATAGATATCTATAGCCGATATAATAGTAGATAGACTTATAAAGGCACTACTAAAATAGAAGTACTAGGTATTTATTAACTAATTAGAACTTATACCGCTAATTAGATAAAATTACTATATTTCTTCTATTTTCTTTATTTAATACTATACGCTTTTTATTTTTCTTATTTAGATATATATAGCCTATAGTAACCCGCTCGGCTAAATTATTAGCTACTTATTAGTTATTACTTTATATTTTATTAAAGCTAGTAACCTAGCTACCTATATAGTTAAATAGTTTAAAGGCTATTAGGCTTAGTTAGCTATACTATATTCTAGCTAATAGAACCTACTCGCTATTCTTTTTTAATTTTAAGTTTATAAGTTTAATTCTTAGTTATATATATAGTTACTCTTTTTATCTATAGCTACTATCTTATTATGCGCTAGCTTTACCACCACACAAAGGGGGTATATTAGAAAATTACGTATATATATAATAAACTTTAGCTTAGTTACGGAAGAGAACGAATAAGAGGCTTTTTCTAAGTATATTTCTTAGTTCTTATACTACTTATTCTTAATTAATAGTATTACTACTAAATCTAATATAAAGCTTAGGTTTTTTACTAATATATATATTCTAGGTAACTACTTAGCTAGTAATATTTTTATATATTTAGAATTCTTTTTAAGCTTTATAAATAATATAATCTCTTAAAGTTTTATCTTTAGTAGCTACTAAAGATATTCCTAGAGATTTAGATTAAGTAAATATAGAAGATAAGTAATATACTTAATTTAATAATTATATAGCTATTTATTTATCTAATTTACTTAATAAATCCTAGTATTATCTTATAACTAGTATATACTATAATTACAGTTTCTTAGTACTTATTTCTCTAGTACTTTAATATAGAATTTAGTAATATAGTCTTATCTAGAAGAGTTTAAATTACGCTCTATAATATATAAATTAGATATTTCTAGCTAGTTTAAAAAGTTATTTTATACTATATATTTTATCTTTTTACTAAGTAGCTATATATTAAGCCGGCTTTAGTTCTACTTTTACTAGCTAGATATATAGAAAACCTAACTTAGTATATAGCTAGAGTCCTACTTAACTAAATACTTATTATTAAATATAATTTTTATTTATTATTTCTAGCTCTTATACTAGTATTTCTTTATATATTAGTACTAAATATAGGTATTCGCTTAAAAGATCTAAGGTTAATTCTTTATATACTATTTAGTAATATAGTTCTTACGTAGAATATACCTAAGTATATCTTTATAGATAGATAACTAGAGTTACTTAATTACCTAGCTATATTTAAGTTTTAGAAACTAGTTAATAAGACGAATAATCTAGCACTCTATATAAAGGCTAACTTTAGAAGAACAGCTAGTATAAGGTATTAGATTAATCTAGCTAGTTATATTATAGTAGTTAATATAGCTTCTAATTATATATTCTAAGAAGCGAGTCTTATAGGTAATTTAATACCTAGATGTACTATTTTATGATTATATAATAACCGAAACTCGTTAATTATATAAAAGCTAATACCTTTACCTAGTATTACTTAAAATTTCGCGTCCAAAGATGCGCTGCATGGTGGTATAATAAGATAAGGAATAAAGAGGGTACGTTATTATTTTAACTCCTATACGTCCGTGCGCCCTGACTTTTGCACGGGTGTAGTATTATTAACCGTCCCGCTACTTCCATAATCGCTATCGTGCCTACCCCTATAGGGCGTCACGGGGCCTGCCCTAGCACATACCTCGCGGCCGCATTCTAGCTATATAAGAACGTCTGTTCCTATACTTCCTCCTCTTCTTTTCTTCAGCATATCATGTTTTATATACAGAATAGGTGGTATATCTGGCGCCCATCTACCTATTTTGCTGAACACCATGCTTTTAAAGCGAGAGCGGTTATCGGCTCTCTAGCGCCCGCGAGTTATAGGGACCGGGGTTTATATATTACGTAAACACCCAGATACCCCCTTCAGTCCTAAAACAACACGAAGATACAGAACCGTACCACGCATTTAGTTATCCAAATAACGGGTAGTTTAAGAACTAGAGGGTCCGGTCCCCTAATATACCGATTTGGCTAGCCAAATACGCGGCGTTAGGTGGCCAAAATAGCCCCAGTCCTAAACGAGGTAGAACAATCCCTTCGCTTAGTAGATATAATCTTGCTCTAATTAATTTAAGATCAAAGTGTGTTTTAGTAGGAAGGTGGCCCGCTCGCTAAAATAGACCGCTCGTTGGTAAACTACGTTATCTTATATAGACTATGGAATATGGAGTATAGAAAGTTATAGATAGAATGCCTAGCGTATTAGGCGATAAAGAAGGGGATAGATTAGCCAAGGCAGCGACTGCAGGAAGGACGCACTACAGAGGCGGGAGATTATAGACTATAGTTACACGCACAGAAGAGCCCGGTAGCGAAATTTAAACAAGCCATTAGCTAGGCGGTAATGGAAGAATAGAGGAAGCTCTGGAAAGAGAATTACCGGGGGTGTTAACTATTCAAAGTGGCGCCAGAACCAATAGGAGAGACACTAAGGCTCCTCCGAGGTACGCCGAGAGCTCTAAGCTCGCCGATTGCGCAGATAAGAACCGGCAAGATTAGACTACGAAACTTTTCCACTAGAGAAGAGTTCCGGGCGACTACGGGTAGGGGCTATAGACGGCTAGCTATGTGCTATACACGTACAGTAAGTTTAGTGAGGTAAGGCTCGCCCTCCGCACGCCGGATAAGAAAGGCCTATGTCGATAGACGATAGATCTAAGAAAGCTACTAAGCTAGCGCAGTATAGCTATAGCAGTAGCAAAGTTTACGATAGCAACGAAGCTTCTTAAGAAATTTAAAGCAGTATTACACCCACTATATAACGCTAGACACTAGAGGAAGACGGGATAGTATAATAGACATACTAGGCGCGGAGAGGTACTAAGGTATAAAGAGATATATAGTTAGCAGCGTTTAAAACAAGATAAGAGAATAGACTAACCATTCGGCGCCGCTATTAGGCCTCTCTCTCTAGCTCTAGCAAGTCTATATAGGCGCCTCCATAGCCTTCTATCGCGCTATAGTATTAATAATCTAATAGTGTTATCGTTCCTTACCGTTTCCTTTAGTTTCTCCTTTATCTCCTCGTCTGCTTAATCAAGTCTCGCTCTGCTGTTAAAGTATCTGCGACATAGCGCTAGTTCGCCAGCCGCCTATCTTACTCGTGCCCTAGGTTATTACTCCCGGGCCGCGACCACTCGGCAAAGTCGGTGCTGTCGGATATACAAGCTGCGATCGGTCAGTAGACGTATTCGGGGGGAAAACCTACATAAATCTACCTACCAGGCGCGGGGGTCTGCCGTGTAGCTTTACGTTATTATCGGCCTGCTTCCCATCTTCCGCTGCCCCTAAAGGCCCGCAACTATATACGTGTCTACGTAGCCCTAACTAGTATGGCACCAACTCGGTTCCCTTCATCCCCCGGGCCGCTCCACTTTTAATCCCCTCTTATTATAGGTTCAAGACGGGATGTCCAATTAGCCTAAGATTTATTAGTAACCACAAAGCTAAGGGTGCCGGGGTTAAGGCTCTATAACGCCTCGTGCCATCCTAAGAGAAAGTTTAGCTTGGGTTGGAAGCCGGTTTTAGAATTGAGGAGTAGTGGTATTTATAGCTCTAGCGCCCTTTAATTTGTTCTTAATGGCTATCTCGGCCACTCGTTGCGGGTAGGCTAGCGATATATAAGGCCTGGTTGGTGGTAGTGATGACCCCCGTAGACGCTCAGTTAGCGCGTCGGCACGGGCGTAGAAATCCATCCATCTATTTCCCACTCATACCAGCTTCTTCAACTGGCCTTAGAGCGGCGAATTCGCCCCACCAGCTTAGCAACCTATCCATCTATAGTTACGGTCCTTAACGCGTCGCAAGGGCACATGGACAGTTCCCACGAAATAGCTTAAGCGTTCAGCGAATCAAATAACGAGGCTTTCCCAATACATATTTCCCCACCGGCACTTTCCGCAACACGATTACGTAAGAGGTTAGGCTAACGCCAAGTCATAAATTCTAGTTCACGACGATTTATTATAAGAACTCGCCGCAGCTATACGAAAAGAAGCTATTCGCTATTAGCCAGATATTAGCTATGTGAAAAGCGTCTCCCTACTCATCTAACCATGATTCGCGGCATACTAGTGCGGAAGCTGCTCGGTCGCCGCGGCTACGTCTCGAAAAACAGCAAATGCATGACGCAACCACGCAATTTGCCACTGGAACTATTGATAATCGCATGCTAACAACCTGACATGCGAAAGGACAACGTGTGATCTGACTCAGCCCGCGTAGCGTTGCTTGTGGGCTGCGCATGGCCTGAAACATACCTACTACTCTTCTTTGAAAGCGAACTAAAGCTGCTCCAGTCATGCATGGCTCGCGTACTTTTTCTTGCATACGGCCCCATCCCTAAGCATCAGTGTTCGCCAAGACTGATCGGCAGCATCAGCTCGTCGAAAGTCAGCTGTCCATTCCCACCTTTTGTGTGTCGGGCGCTGGTCCGCATCCCGCCCCAGTCCTTGGGAAACGTTTGGAATATAATGCGGATCAGACTCAGCCGAGAAAGCAATAGCTTCCGAGGTTCGCATCCCAGCAGAATGGCTGTTTTCCTCAGAGATATCGTTCTTTTACTCGCCCTGACATGCTGGGCATCGGGTCAGAGCCTTGACACTTATGGCGACAGGTGCGCACGCTGGCATCACTCGGGTTGGTATCCTTCTTCCGAACTGCAGCACGCATGCTCATTGCATGATGCAAGCAATGATGAGATGGCCTTCGATCTACATCGATGGAGGGGTGCAGCTTTTCCGCACCAACCAAACCAAATGGCTCGGATTCAGTGAGTTTCAGTCTTGAGCTGCCGATGACTGCAATTGAGCTTCCCTGCAGATAAATACATATACGGAATCCCTATGGACAAATCATGGAACGCGATAAGCAATTACTCGGAGACAAGGACAGCGCGGTTCATGGCAAACGAAACAGGTGCCAATCCGCCAAACATGCTCCGAGGGGGGCTCTACGCCGCACTTTATGAGGACAACAGACTCTTTACCTTCGGGGGCTCAACGTTTCTGGCAAATACCACGGATCCGGATTGGACACCGCCCCGCCAGGACGAGGCCTCTCTATGGTCCTTCGATATTCTGTCAAGAGCCTGGGAGCAATACGATATATCGAGTGTTGTTCCCCGACGTCCAAATTGGGGTGCAGTCGCCGAAGACGTCAACCATGAATTCGGCTTCTTCTTAAACGGCCAATTCGACCGCGGGTCCTCGTTAGGGCGATACGAAAGCGTGGAGTACAAAGGAGGCACTGCCACCAATAGCACATACGACCAAATCACATATCTCAGCGGGATGATAGTCCTCGACCTGCGGAGGGCATCCCCACGAAATGTGTCCACGGACTCACTCGGTGCACCCCGGGTAGCTGGTGGATTGGTATATACGCCATACTTTGGCAGGTCCCCGAACGGAACCCTAATTGCTTTTGGCGGCATGCGAAGCCGTGGCGCAGGCGATGATACATTCACGAACGGCATATTAGTATTTTCCGGTCTCCGAGGAACCGCAGATCTGCGCTAACATATCCAGATTGACTTCACTACCGTCTCCCTGTGCGACAACTTCGGGGACGAAAATGTGACTTGGTTCAACCAGTCAACCACGGGCGAGACGCCTTCTCCCCGCATTGACTTTTGCACATTTCCAGGAGAGTCCACCGTCCCCGACAACTCCAGCTTCAACTTGTTCGCATCCTTCAAATGCCCTCATAGTTTCATTGCTGACGCTTGCTAGCTACATCTACGGCGGGTATGACCCTAAAGCGTCGATCGTTTACGACGACGTCTACATCCTTTCACTCCCGTCCTTCACATGGACAAAGGCCTACTCAGGTACGCAGGGGCGGTTCGGGCACACCTGCCACTGGGCGTCACCGCGGCAGATGATATCCATAGGGGGAGCGCGAGATGCCAGCCTGTTCGCGGTCGAGACGACAGGCAGCGTTCTCAACTTCAGCAACTCGACGTGTGACGAGGGCCCTGGTGTGTCCCTGTTCGATATGACGGACCTCGCCTGGAGCACTTTCCTCAACGCTTCAGCGGCACCATACCAGATACCAGACAAAGTCGTCCAGAAGATTGGTGGGTCGTAAGTGCGTTCGGGCCTTTTTTGGTTCAGGTAGTACTCTGACGCCAAGCAGACCAAATGGAAGCGCGACGATGACGGAACCTGTCGGTGGCTTTGACCATACTGCTATTTATGAGATGTTCCACCCTCCAGCACCAAATGAAACCGTAGTCACCCAGAACAACAGTACAAGCAACGACAACAATGATATAGATGCTAGTCAGATCGCTGGTGCTGTGATTGGCTCCGTGGTGGGCGCATGCATTGTTATAGGCCTGGCTGTCTGGTTTCTGCGCCAGATGTGTAGAAAAAGACGCCGTCAGCGTCTTCAATCTCAAAGCAAGATAGCAGAACTACCAGTATGTAGTACGAGACACGAGTTGGAGGGGGGAAAGCCTTGCAAAGAATTAGCCGGAGACGCCACACGGACAATGTCCACAGGAGCTAGTACGTTTGCGGAACTGGAAGGTGATAGCGGGATAGCGGAGCTATCAGGGGGGCAGCCTGCTGCCGCTGAGCTAGAGGGCGGTGCAGAGAGCAGGCAAGACACCACACTTCGAGAGAAGACATTAAGAGCTCTGGAGGACGGCGGAACCAGAAGCTCGGGCACAACGCAGACAGGAGCTCTAAGAATAGCAGAAACGAAAACCCGGAAACCGGCGGAGAATAAGTAGGTCTAGCAGCATAGCTTTATAAAAGAGGTATAGTACAGATCCGAAGCTCATCCGTATACGTAATAGCATTAAAGGAAATCCTTTAATCCTAGATTAACGCGGTTATACGCGAGTAATAGCCCTATAACCGCCTCTCTTCTATTCTGTACTACCTACGAGAGGGGCGTTCGACTATTACTAGTTATTAATTATACGTTAGCGCCTTCTTCCTAAGGTGATATTAAAGTAGATACTACCGCTAAAAAGAACGCTCTCTTATAGAACTAGGATAATATTAACGCGAAAGCCTGTATTCTTATATTTAGGTAATGTCCACGCCATCTATTAGGATACTGCCCGACGATGGTTTGTGCATGCGCTCGACCAACGAGATAATGGTGGATTTTCTAGCGCCGCTAAGGTAATTGTCCTCGTCGAGTCTGACTTCTATAATGCGCGCTAACGTTTCCAAGCGCGGTATCACTACCACCGCCACCGAGGATAATACAGCTCAAAGCGTTAATAGTACTCCGCAGACTAGTATTCTAGTATCCGAAGATGTTAAGCTAGCCCCTACTAGAGCCATAAACCTACCGAGTAGTAAGAAGCTAGATACCAAAGCGCAGGGAGGCTTAAAGGGGATGCAGGCAATTACTCTTACTTAGACGAAGACGCGTGTGATGATTGCCTATGCCTGGTAAGAGTTTTTATAATGTTTTAAAGACGGCGGTGCTGACCGGTGGTTTAGTATGTGGTCTCTTTACTTCACTAATATCTTTTAAGTATCCATTATGGCTAACTTTGTTCGCCTATGTAACGAATGTATTTAAGTCACATTCGCTTCTCCCCGTCATCTCTATTGTCTCAAACATCATAAGTGGAGCTGCTTATCTACCTATCACCTAACTCCTAGATCTCTAGGAATGCCCCACTGGGTTTTCCCTTCTAGCTCTTATTAGCACGCTAGGCTTGATTCTAGCAGCTGTTTATAAAGAAATCGAGACACACTGTACTACGCGGGTGAGTCCGAAACGGCCTAGGCACAGAATATCCCGTCGCTAATACGGCAATTTCAGGTTTTCTATTCTATCAGCTTCACGGGAATAATGTACTCCGTGGATATCATTACTGCTGACACGTCATCAATGAGAGATCGAGGTTTGGCCTTTGCTTTCACCTCGTCTCCGTACATCATCACCGCTTTTGGTGGCCCCAAGGCTGTCTAAAACTTCTACGGGTCCAGTTGGTGCTGGGCGTATGGCTGCTGGGCAATTGATATTCCCGTTGTTGCGTTGGCACTCTTCTTCGTGTTGTTTATAAACCAACGGAATGCTAAAAGTAATGGTCTTCTTGTCAAAGAGGCCACCAGCAGGACCTGGGTACCGAGCATCTGGCACTGCATTGTTGAGTTAGATTGTAAGTTTCTGTTAAACAATTGACAGTTCTACGCGTTCACCTTTCTTCGGTGTTCGCTGTCATTCTTATGGCTGCCGGTCTTGTCCTCTTCGTGCTGGCGTTCTCCAGTGCCGAGTCGGCCGAACAGGGGTGGAGGTCCGCTCATATCATTGTCACGCTCGTCATTGGTGTGGCTTGTTTGATTGGCTTTTGCAGTCTTTGAACGCTAGGTGGCCCCAAAGCCCCTTGTTCCTTACCATCTCCTGCTCTCCAGGACCATTATGGGCGCTTGCGAGGAGGCCGACTGACAGGAGGCCAGTGCGCTGGGCCTGCAGCCCAGCCATACTGCCGTTGGCTCGGGGTAGGAGAAAAGCAACGCGTGGAACGGAACTTTGCGAACGGCGCTGAAGTTTCGATGCCACCCCCCCGATGATCGCGTCCGGCACCCAACGAAACTCGGACCACGGCCGCGAATGCGCCGCATCGTTTGTGGCTACACCGATTTCCTTCCGTGTCCCGATGCAGAGACTTGTCGAGCTGGTAGCCCGCGCGAGTGCAGTGGAGAAGTAGGAGCGTAGCGATCTGCGTGGCTGGCCTCCGAGTCGCAAGGCCGCCGTGCGCCCTCGGCTCTGCATACGGGCACAGTAGTAACTCTCCCATCGCCCTTGGGTAGACTCTGTTGGCTGACTCGGGGCAACCGTTGTAGCCTGAGGCTAGGGTTCGGCGCCGACCTACATCAGCTTGAACGACTTAGACGCGCCTGCATCGTCGCTTTCGGCTTGCGGTAATACTTTGCTATAGCGGATATTCCGTGAAACGAGTGTAAAACGCTCCGTGCGAGCAGAATCACAATATCTAGTTGGCGAAAAGGGCGTTGCGAGGGCTGCCTGGCCCCCCTGTAATTAGGACTGCGCCAAAAAAAAAGATTCCGTCTAGACCAGAGTAGGCGTCGGGGCTGATGTGCCTACGCTACGTGTCGCCCGGCAAATCATCCGATTATCCGGCAAAGAACCCCGGAACCTTCCACCTCTGCACGTAATTTATGGGCTAATCAGCTCTCCACTGAAGCCCGCGCTTCCACGAAGCTTCCCGGAGGCCGCGAGTGCCGCCGCTGTGTCCAGCCGCCACTTCGTCGCCAGCCGGAGTGGTGAAAATCGCCACGGAGTGCACCCCTTCTTTGGCCCCAATTGCTGCACGATAATAAAAAAAAAAAAAAAAAAAAAGAAAACCCCTAACCCCAAGCCGGACAGCGGTTAAACAAATCGACCTCACCGCATCCTCACGGACGGAAAGCCGCGACAATTCCTGTGTGGTCAAGCGTGTCAGAAATTTACGTTAACCAAAGCGAGCCGCTAATCCAAGCGCGAAACCTTGTCCTACCAGCTCGGAACTGGCCGACATCGTTCGCGATACCTTCAGCAGCGCAAGCACATGCTCCTCGCTCTTGCCGATCCGTGCTGGCTTCTCAGACCCGCTGCGCTGCCTGATTCGCATGACCCTGTGTGTGTGGGCCGGTGGCCCTCCTCAAGCGGCTGCTGCAGCATGTGCTCACGACCCCACGCGGCCTCCGCCCATCCCACACCCCACTGTCACAAGCGGTTCGTTTGGCCAGTCAGCCGTTGTATGCGTGTTTCGTTGCAGTCCCGGTAGCGACAGAGGTCCGGCCTCACGAGCCGTGTTCCAGGCCTTCTGTCACGTTGAACTATGCAGGCACCCGATCGGCCTGCAAATACAGACCGCAAAATCGCGCAACTAACACGATTCACACAACACGACCACCAAAATAACCAAGCGCAAGGGTGATGCGCACCCGGACACGCCTTAGAAAGCGTGAATCAAGCGAGCAGTCGGGTATTCGCAGCATCTAGCTAGCTAGTACTAGCCGTATCTATAGTGAAAACGAGGTGTTTCGCTTCTGCGGCTAAAAGTGCGGAAACTACACGTGGAGACTATAAGATTGTATCAAGGTAGATAGGCAACAAACAGGCTATTAAATTAAGTAGCATTTGCTACCATATGCGGTGCCAATTCGTTGTGTGAGCGAGTCGTGTTGGGGGTGGATCATGCGATTTTGCGATCCATATTTTCAGGCCGATCGAGCGGTGGTAGGGTCGCAGGAAAACTCGTGCATCGGACCATCTCCCGCCACCATCAGGACTGAGGTCTTGTGACCGCTCAAAGGCTCGGTAACTGCGATGGTTGGCCGGGTCGTGGCAACGTATCCAAGTGAGCATGATTAAAACGAAAAATCCGTTGCCGCAACGTGCCCCGGCTCCCGAGTCAGCTACCATCGCCGGCAATCAAATATTTTGTTACAGTATGTCCCGAGGTACTACCTAGTACGTGAAGTCTCTCAGCCGTGAATCAGTTGGATGAATGTTCCGGAAGCCGCTGGCCGGCGGGGTTGTTGCAGTTTAAATTCGGACTTAGCATTTGCTTGGCCGTGCTACTCCAGCCCCTTTTTCCCTCGTCCACAACCAGCTGCTCGATGTTCTACACCTTCTCCACCAGAGCCTCCACCCGGCCCCGCGCGCAAAAGCTGCCCGACAACGCCGTCCAGCCCTTCCGGGCCTGTGACCGCTGCCGCCTGTACCGCATCAAGTGCGGCGAGAAGCCGTGCGCCCACTGCGTCGGCAGCAGGACCCGCTGCGTAACGTCGCCTGCTGGCCGCAAGCGCCACTCGCCCACCCTCTGCCCGGACCCAGCCAGCCGCACGTCCACGCCCGAGAGCTGCAGACGTGATTCCAACCCCTCAGCCACGGCCGCGGCGCCGAATCCCACCACAGCCACAGCCACAGCCACAGCCACAGCCCCAGCCGCAGCCGCAGCCGCAGCCGCAGCCCCAGTCACGGCCCCGGACGCAGCCAGGGCCGTAGCCACGCTCGAGCGCAAGCAGTCCCTCAGCCCTAGTCGCTTCGACATCGGCTCACCCCCGTTCTCGGCTCTACCGCCGCCGCCGCAGCCGCCGCCGCCGCCGACGTCGTCACGGTCCTCATTATCGTCGCTATCGTCGCTGTCGTCGCTGTCGTCGCTGTCGTCGTCGTCGGCGGCGGTCCCGGGCGCACCGCGCAGGCCGCTGCCGCCGCCGGCGCTGACGCGCTCGCAGCAGGCGCGGGTGCTGCGCCTGTTCTGGAACACGTGGCACCAGACGACGCCGCTGCTGACGCGCGACGCGTTCGAGGCGCTGTACCGCGCGGACGCGGCGGAGCTGGCGGAGCGCGAGGGCGAGGGCGAGGGCGAGGGCGGGGCCGGGGGCGGGCGCGGGAGCGGGCCGCTGATCGACGCCATGATCGCGCTGGGGCTGGTCGGCACGAGCCGCGTGCTGGGCCTTGGCCCGCGCGAGCAGCGCGACCTGGCGTGGGCCTTCTTCGTGCGCTGCCGCGACGCGCTGCGCCAGGGCAGCGCCGCGGCCGCGTCGCTCGAGGCGCTGCAGGCGCACGCGCTGATGGCGCTGTTCCTGCTGCAGGAGGGCGACTGCAGCGCCGTCTACCACATGCTGGGCATCGCCATCCGCAAGGCGCACATGATCGGCCTGCACCGCGCGCCCGCGGCCGACGCGCCGCCGGCCGAGCGCGCCACGCGCGGCCGCCTGTGGTGGCTGCTGGCGTCGCTGGACGTCGCGTGCGCGCTGCAGCTGGGCGCCCCGCCCGCCATCCACCACATGGTGGCCTGCCCGCTGCCCGACCCGGCCGAGGACCTGGCGCTGGCGCGCTGGGCGGGCGTGCCGGCGTCGGCCTGCCAGGCGCACCTGGCCCACCTGGCCGCCGCGCGGCGCGGGCGCGTGCGAGCTGGCCGTCGAGCTGCTGGGCGCCCACGCCAGCAGCGCCGCCGCCGTCGACGCGTGCCGCCGCAGCGCGCGCTCGACCGGCTGCGGCAGTGGCGCGCCGAGCTGCCGCCCGCGCTGCGCCGCGAGCCCGAGCCCGAGCCCGATGCCGAGGCCGAGCACGCGCGACCTCGACCTCGACCTCGACCTCGAGCGGCCCGCGTGGGTCGCGCACCAGCGCGTGCTGCTCGACCTGGCCTACCACGGCGCGCACGTGCTGCTGCTGCGCCCGTTCGTCAACCACGCCGCCACCGCCTCCGCCGCCGCGCTGCCGCCCTCGGTCGCGCCGCACGTCGACGGCGCCGCCGGCGTCGCCCTGCACGTCATCCGCCTGGTGCACACCCTCTGCTCCGACTCGGATCCGCTGTACGGCTCCACCGTGGCCGTGCACGCGCTGTGGGTCGCCGCCGTCACGCTCGCCAGCGCCGCCGTCGCCCTGCCGCTCTGCGTCGCCGCGTCCGACGCCTGCGCCGGCCTGGCCCAGGCGCTGGAGGTCTTCCAGTGGCTGGCCCCCAGCTGCCCGCTGGCCGCCCACGCCCACGGCGCGGTGCAGGCGGCTGCGGACCGCGTGTACGCTGCCCTGGGCAGCCATGTCGCCGCCGCCGCCGCCGCGCCCGACGAGCTGGCCTCTCTCTGGGACCCAACCACATTCAGCGCTGCCGGAGATGCTTCGCCGCCGCCGCCGTTGTCGACCTCCGCGCTCCCCAACCTCGACCTCGCTTTTCCCTCCATGGGCGACTCCTTCTCGTGGCCTCTAGACGATCCGCCGCTTTTCTGAAGCCCGGCCGGGGCGGTCATGGCGTTCTTGGGCATACCCCTTTGGGTTTCCGGGGTCCGACTAGATTTATCTAACTATACTCAGCAACTCTGTAGCGACTACATAATACCAGCCAATCAGACATTAGAGAAAACAAAGGAGCCCCAGAAGTTTAGCTTTGACATGACGTGCTCGCCGGCGACTCCGGGCTTGTGACTGTTCCCTCCGGCAACTGTGCGCCGGCTCGACCAGGAGCTAGAGTAGCCATCCGGAATGCGAACGGTCAACGAGACTTGCGACAGGTACATCGGGACGACTGCTTCCATGACTCTTCGCGCAGTCTCTTGGGACCTAGCAGCATCCCCAATCAACCCTTAGGTTCAACGGCACCACGCGCCCCCCACGCTTCCCCGTTCCGCAGCAGCAGCAGTAGTGTAACGGCACTGGCCCAGCATATGACGGCCACCGCCGTGAAGAGCCAGCCGTTTCCGATCGCATCCATCAGAGGGCCGGCGACAATGGCAGCGCCGCAGGCCAGCGTGTTGCGCACGAGGTTGTTGAGGGCGACGCCGGTGCTGGGGCGGTCTCTGATCAGCTCGGACAGCATGATGGTCGAGACGTTGAAGGCCATCATGTTGCCGGCGCCGTAGAAGAAGGTGGCCAGGCACGGCGCGATCCACAGCACGTGCTTCTCGGCCAGCCAGCCGTACGCGAGCAGGGCGGCCGGGTACGTGGCCGCTGCCAGCCACGCGTTGGCCCCGATGACGTCCTGCGGCTGCGGCCGCGCTGCGTCGGGCTCGCCCTCGCGCGCCTGGGCGCGGCGCGCTGCCGCCCGCCTCCGCACCCGGTCCGTCCAGCGCCCGCCGAGCACGCCGGCCAGCACGTACCCGAGCGCGGCCGGCACGTACATGAGCCCGACGACGAGGCTGGAGAAGCCGTACGGCGGCCGGGCGAAGGTGGTCTCGAGCGAGATGTTGAGGACGTAGTAGCTCATGAAGGTCACGCTGGCGTACGACACGGCCGCCAAGACGGCCGGGCGGCGCAGCAGCGGCACCACCTTGACCGGCAGCACCAGCGCGTCCGCGGCGCGGCGCCACGCCCGCCGCCGCCCGGGCCCGGCAGCTCCGGCTCCGGCTCCTCCGCGGGCCGCCGTGGCCGAGGTCTCGGGCAGCAGCACCAGCGCCGCCAGCCAGAGCAGGCCGCTGTAGACGGCCATGGCCCACTGCGTGCTGCGCCACCCCCAGCGCTGCGAGAGCGCGCCGCCGAGCACGGGCGCCACCAGCGGGCCCAGCATCGGCCCCAGGAAGAACGCGCTCATGGCCCGCCCGCGGTGCGACAGCTCCCACACGTCGGCCACGCTCGCGGCGCCGACGGCCTGCACCGACGCGGCCGCGCCGCCGGCCAGGATTCGGAAGGCCAGGAACATGGGCATCGTCGCGCTCACGGCGCAGCACGCGTTGAAGATGCCGAACAGCAGGAAGGACAGCAGGTAGACGGGTCGCCGGCCGCGAGCCTCGGCCAGGCTCGACCACCACAGCGGCGTGATCGCGACGGCCTGCGAGTAGAGCGCCACGGAAAGATTCACCATCGTGGCTGACGTGTCGAAGTGGTGCGCGATGGGTTGCAGCGCGGCTGATCAGCTGTTAGATAGCTCGACCAAAAAGAAAAAAAAAATTAGAAATAAAACAGCGAGAGAGAGAGAGAGAGAGAGAGAGAGAGAGAGACAAAACGATCCAGGACGGTGGCGGGGATAGGTGGGAACAACGCACGCATCAGGATTGTGCTGCCGAGCGGAGCGGCTGCCGCTGCGACGGAGACGATGCTTGTCACAATGATCCGGCACGTGAGCGTCTGCTCGCGAGCGTTGGGGAGATAGGGCAGGAGAAGCACGTGGCGCAAGAAGCAGTATCCGTCGGCCTGGGGCCGCTCGGGAGGTGCTGGCGCGGGAGCCGTCTGTTCGGCGGAAGCTGCAGGAGACATGATTAATGTGATCCGAGATGGGTTGGACGAAAGCGCACCCCCGGTTGGGCTTTTGTGCACGGCGCAAAGTGGCCGAAAGGAGTATTCGTCTAAGTTTCCCCTTTGGGACGACACGTCTTCGCCGTCTGCGGCATGTCTCCTGCTCCCTTTCTGGCACCGGCTTTGCCTCGAGGCGCCTGGCAATCCTCTCGCTGCTACGCCAGCACTCTTTCCGGACGAGGAATGGCATACCGTCAGGATAGTTGGGGCTTCGGGAGATTTCATGAAGGAAATGGGTAGGAATTGGTTGGTAAGTTAATTACGGGGTTCCGTCTACTGCTAATAGGTGTACTATGTATCGGGGAGGAGATTAGCATCATTAGTTAAGGTAGTTAAGTCCTTTGCCAATTTCGAGGCAATTACTCATGTGGTTTCTAAACGGCCCGGACTACTTACGGGTGACTTGCACGGGCGTGAGCGCTATAAGGTTCGCTTTCCCACTTCCGCTGCCCATGCTTCTTCGCAGAACTCGCCATGCCGCCCCGCATCGCCGTTGTTGTTTGCAGCATCCGAAAGCCGCGGCTCAATCCTTTCATTGCTGCCCACGTCCACAGCCGTCTCGCGGCCATCGCGACGGCTGCCGTCACCGTCGAGCTGCTGGACCTCGCTGCTCAGGGACTACCGCTGTACGACGAGCCCGCCGTGCCCTCGTCGCTGCCGGCCGCCGACCCCACGCCACACTACGCACACGCGCACACCCGCGCCTGGTCCGCGACGGTGCGCTCGTACGATGCTTTTGTCTTCGTGACTCCGCAGTACAACTGGAGCGTGCCGGCCAGCTTGAAAAACGCACTCGACTACCTCTTCCACGAGTGGTCCCGCAAGCCTGCTGCCGTGGTTGCGTACGGCAGCCGCGGCGGGCAGAAGGCGGCGGACCACCTGCACACCATCCTGCAGGGCCTGCGCATGGCGCCCGTTTCTAGCTCGGTGGCGCTGCATACGCATGGCGCCGACATTGCGGCCTGCGAAGGGCGCGGAGCCGTGGGCCACGAGCTCGCTGAGGCGTGGCGCAGGGACGGGAAGGAGAACGAGCTGGATGAGCTCTTTGCGGAGCTGCTGCGGGCACTTAATGCCCACCGCGGCTGAGGCTGGACATTCATGTACATAAATCCCGCAATCGAAACCGCCGTCACGGTGGAGCCCACAGACTCGGTTGTGTTTGGCCAAGACGCATCTGGTGCCGGAGACGATGGCCATCTTGCGCCGTTCCCTTTGTGAGGCTGTAATCGGACTGCCGAGTGGTTGGTGGTGGTTCGGCTTGCGGATTGCTTGTTTTGAGGGTCATGCCCGACTGGACACTGGTTTCCATCTGCAGCACGCAACAAGATTCGGCCAGATTCCGCTCCGTTATCGCTTCCGGCCAGAGGGATCGCGGAAACACCTTGGGCTGCGGCGATCTCCACTGAGCCTACCCGAATAGGAAACTGCTGACATACCCCATCGAGCAAAATGAATGTATCCTCCGTGGAAAGTCTTTTTTCACAGGGCGGCCGTCCGCTTTGACCGCTGCCCTCTTGCTGGATTATAGAATACCCAGACGCCCATGTAGTGCATGGCCTTGTGAACTTACCCACCACCTCTCTCGCGAAGATGATTGGCCATTCTCTCGTAGCTGTAGCACTCGGCAGCGCAGCCATGGCACTGGCTCTTCCTCAGAGCCACGTCCCCGCTGCTTGCATGAACGGTCCGCACTCTCGGAAGTGCTGGGGCAACTACTCCATCGACACGGACTGGTACACCGAAACTCCATACACGGGCGTGGTGAGAGAATACTGGTTCCTGGTCGAGAATACCACCGTAGCACCAGATGTACACGCTCCTCTGGGTTGCGCTGTTAGCAACGGATCGCAGGCTGACTTGGGGTGGCAGGGATATGAGACATGGGCTCTCACGGTAAACCGCTCGATTCCTGGGCCAACAATCGAGGCCAACTGGGGCGACGAAGGTAAAGTTGTTTCGACTGGGATTCGCCGGCCGATAATGCTTACTGCTACGCAGTAATCGTCCATGTCACCAATGGCATGGAGCGGAATGGTACCGCAATCCATTTCCACGGCCTAAGGCAGCTGGGAACCCACGAAATGGATGGTGTCCCTGGGGTTACGCAGTGTCCTATAGTACGCCCGTACCCTCTCTCTCTCTCGCACTGCTGCGCGCAAGCTATTGATACTTCTCAGGCTCCCGGACACTCCTACACATACAAGTGGCGAGCTACTCAATACGGAACGGTGAATCCCCCCTCGAGGCAGAATCGGCCATACTTTAACTGACGGGCCTGAAAGAGCTGGTATCATTCCCACTTCAGCATGCAATACTCGGTCGGTCTACAGGGCCCGATCGTCATTCACGGACCTGCTACGGCAGACTATGACGAGGACCTGGGAACGGTCGTCTTGCAGGACTGGAGTCACACCTCTCCGTTCGCCATGTGGTGGTACGCACGTGTGCCTTCCGGACCGCCCTCGCTCTCAAACTCGCTCATCAACGGCAAAAACGTCTTCTATTGCGACAGTACGACCGATTCGAGATGCTACGGTAACGGCACACGGTCGGAGTGGCGCTTTGAGCAGGGGAAAAAGTATCGAATGAGGCTCATCAATACAGGCCTCTACTCAAACTTCCGTTTTGCCATTGACAACCACAACCTGACCGTTATTGCGAACGACTTTGTTCCTATCAAACCCTACACCACAGATAACGTGAGTCACCAACCCCTTGCTTTCGTACACTCTGACGAGACATTTCTCCCAGGTGGCAATTTCTATGGGGCAACGCTACGACATCGTCGTTGAGGCAAATCAACCGGAAGGTGATTACTGGCTGCGGTAAGGCTCTAATGGATTGATCAAACATTGAAAAAAAGGGGGCTGGGGGAACCCCATCAACTGACATTCAACCCTACCTAGGGCTATATGGCAAACATCCTGCTGCCCGAACGACTACTCAAACAATACCCTTGGCATAATCCGCTACACGGCAAACTCCACTGCCGAACCAAACACAACAAGTCCTGCACTATCCTACCCGGACACATGCGGCGACGAGCCGGCAGCGAGCCTCGTGCCGCACCTGGCCCTCAACGCGAGCACGCCGGCCGTCGTGCGCACCTACGACCTGTCCAAAGTCACACTCGAGCTGCCAAAGGGCTTCCTCTGGACACTGAACGACACCTACCTCTGGATCAACTGGTCGTCGCCAACGAACTTGAGGCTGGCCGAGGGCGGCGCCGCCGCTGCGGCGAGCCTGCCCGCCGAATACCTCGCCATCGACAGCCGGGCCGGCGACGAGGGACGCTGGGCGTATCTCGTGTTCAACGACGTCTCCGCCCGCAATCGCTCGCACCCGATGCACCTGCACGGCCACGACTTCTTCCTGCTCGGCACCGGCCCTGGCTATTTTGAGTACGGCAGCAACAGCAGCAGCCTGGCGATGCTCAACCTGCACAACCCGCCTCGTCGCGACACGGCGACCTGGCCCGAGTCTGGCTGGATGGTCGTCGCGTTCCTCATGGACAACCCGGGGAGCTGGCTGATCCACTGCCACATCGCCTGGCACTCGAGCGAGTCGCTCGGCCTGCAGTTCCTGGAGAGCCCTGAGACGTATGTCCCTCGATTGGAAGACCAGAGACTGCGGGAGACGTGCGAGGCATGGGATGCATTCTGGAATCGCCACGATTCATACGAGCAAGAGGATGCGGGGATATAAGGGCCGCGAGAACTGCATGAACGCATGCTTTGCTCCTGCATGGAGGCTTCGTGAATTGGCGGGAAAGATGTGACTACCTTCTTCCTCCCATGTTCCCGGCTCTCTCCCTCTACACTCTCAAAATAATCAGCAAATTTTCATGTGCGTAACCGATAGACTACGCTGATCTCTACGTTATTATTACCATGCCCCATGCCTTTTGTTGTCATCGCTTGCAGCTAATGGTTGGGCGAACGCCTGTTCGATCTCTTTCTCTCTCTCTCTTTTTTTTTTTCTTTTTTTTCCTTTTTGTTTGGAGCACTCCAGGCAAGCTGACTGGAGCCAACAAGGATCGTGCATCCGGCCCCTCGTATCTGTTGTGCAAACAAAAGTATAAACTTGAGTTCACCATTAATCGCAGTACCCGCATGGCGTGCCACCAAGTCTCGACGGCTGACGTGCGATAAACACTAATCTTATTCAGGCTGCTGCAGTAGTCGAGCCAAATGCCAGGTTCAGGGCAGTAAATCCCGTCTCTAAGCGATTGGGTCGTCCAAAGTTGGCTCACCGCTTCCGCGAAGTGCCAGATGCGGCTATGTGCCACCCGGCTGCTCCTTTCGGTAACTGCCCATCAGCGGGCGGCCACACGATATGTGCAGATGCTTGAAATGGAATACGCTGGAGGTTGATGCAAATGCGATAGAAATACGCCCGGAGCCGGCAGCACCACCTGCTGGGCATTGGCACGTCCCCCGCCGTTGGCTCTTTTCCATCATGACTCGTCACAAAGAAAAATTGCCATTGCCCTTGCGGTCAGCGTGCAACGCCTGCTTCCAGTCCAAAGTCAAGTGCGTCTTTTCAACCTCGTCCGCCTGCAACCGGTGCCAGAAGCTGGGCCAACCTTGCACCAGGAGTCCTCGTTCACGGGTCGGCCGCACTCCGAAGCTGAAAGGCGCGGCCTTGGAATCTCAAAAGCCACGTCTTGATACACCGGTGTCCGAGGCGCCCGGTCGCGGGCCGTCGCGGCCAGCCGACGGTGAGCCCGGCCTCCAGTCTGACTGGACCCGCTCTGATTCTTCCTACAACATCAATGGTGGCGTCTTCGAGTTCGACGCGATGCTCCCCGCTCGAGAGCCGACGCCCTTGGAGCATCTGGACTTCAGCCCGCATACCTTGACCCCGTTGATGGACTGGCAAGGCGACGACGCGATGTTGTTGCCGACGCCGTTGTCGATGCCGCCTCCCGGCCCGCCCGCTGAGTCGCCAGCCGTCTGCGGGCCCTACCACGGGGACGGCCCGCCAAGATGCGGCTGCTTCCAGGCCATCACGGCCATGATGGAGCGGCTGCGCGACGGCCCTGGAGCCGGATCCGAGACGCTCGACCAGGCCCTCGCCTGGAACGCATCCTGCATGGCTGCTCTCCGCGGCTTCGCCGACTGCGGCGCCGCGCACGAAACTTGCACGGTGCTGCTCGTCTACTTCTTCGCCCACAAGATGGTCGCCGCCTCCGTTGAGGCGTGGCAGCTTTCGTTCAAGCTCCCCGGCCCGGCGGTGCGGTTGGGCTCCTACACGATCGACGACGACGATGGAAGGGCGCTCGCGAGGGATTTGATATTGATTCAGTTCCGAAAGATGGAGTCGACCGTGGCCGAGCTTGGAGAGCGCGTGATGCAGAGGGACTGTGGCGGAAGGGGGGCGGCGTGTGACTTTGTGCAGAGGATCGTGTCGCACGACTTACGAGCGACCATCCGCCAAATGATAGTTTGTTAACTTCAAATTACTTGGGAAGGGAAAGGCTAGAAGGCCCAGGGAAGAATATCCGCTTCAACTCGTCGCATATCACTATAATCTGCATCTTTTTTTTTTCCAGTGATGAAATCAATTCCTATCTCTCTGCATGAGCGAAGAGACCAGGTCACATGATCAAACGCGTAATGGAAGAGCAGCGTTCGCAGTGATTCCACGAAAATAAATGTGACCCGACCATAGTCCGTGAGGCAAGTCTCGGCGCGAGGCCGTCAAATTAGAGGCACCGCAACGGGAAGATGCCGCCAGTGAATCTGGTGGGATATAACTCAATCAATTCGCACTGGATAACAGTGCGGCGCCGTGCTTTCTTCAGTCCAGCAGAATCCACATACAACGGGCAATATCGGAAAATGTCTGGGAGGGGCAATTATTCAAAATTACCTTATTAAGAAAGACACTTTAATTTTCCCCTTTTGACTCCTCGTTCCTACGCCAAACACATGTACCTTGCAGAAGGCTAATCAGAAATCCCGACCTCTACTTATTTCAGGCTACCGTCACACCTCTCGTACTCTCTTCTTCCTTCATCTGCTCAACACAGGCACAAAAGCTCGAGTATACAGTCTCCAACGGTGTTTTCCACGCCAAACATTTTGCTCATCTTGCTATTCGTTCTGCAACGGAATAACGACTCGTCACGCGATGACCTGCTTGCAGCCCATCATCCTATACTCCCACAAACTCGGCCCGAATCCCTGGAAGGTTGCCCTCATTCTCGAGGAGCTCGGGCTTCCGTACGAGAGCAAGTACCTGGAATTCTCCGAGGCCAAGCAAGAGGCCTTTAAAAAGTTGAATCCCAATGGAAAGCTCCCGGTGATCGAAGACCCAAACAGCGGCGGCTTGACTTTGTTCGAGGTGAGCACTGACCCCCAACTTTTCCCCGCTCAACGTAGCCTGCAGAGCATGCGCTTCGAAATCGGCGAGATCTGACGTGTGTTCGCGATCGGCGCACAGTCCGGCGCTATCATCGAATACCTCATCGACCAGTATGACAAGGACGCCCGCCTCCACCGTACGTCCCTTCGAGACCGATATCTGGAGCGCGCGTGGCTCCACTTTCAGATGTCCGCGCAGGGCCCCTCGTGTGGCAGCAAGGTGTGGCTCGGCCGCACGTACGCTGAGGCCGACGTGGCCTGCGCGTTGGAATACTTCACCAAGGAAATTAAGCGCATCATCGGCGTTCTGGACGAGCACCTGCGTCGCACCGGCGACCCGTACCTGGTCGGGCAGATGGCGTCGTATGCCGACCTTGCTTTTGTGCCCATGTACCTGATGCTCGATGTCTTCGTGCCCGGTTACTCTCCGGCGGAGGAATTTCCCTACTTTGGGCAGTGGCTTGACAGACTACTTGCCAGGCCCGCGGTGCAGAAGGTGGTGGCGGATAAGAAAGCTCTGGTGGCGCCACGCTGATCGCTGCTGTTGGGATATTTGTTTATGGCGCGTTGGTTTAGGTCTGCCAGATGTAGCTAGCTCGGTAGTCAGAGAACAGGAGACGCCTCCTTGGGCCGCCCTCCTCTAATACTATTTTATCTCTCGCCCCTACCAACTGAATGAACTGTTACTAGACACTATCTAACAGCTACTCATAACCTATACCTTACGAGAATTTTTCGCTTACGAGCCTACACCGTAGGGGCATCCTTCTTGTTGCAGGCTTCGGATGCTATTTTACTACGCCCGTACGCGCCGTCTTCTCTTAAGGCTGTGTTTCCCGTGCGGGCGTCCTGGCTTTTGCAGATATACGTCCAGTGAGAATACCTGAACCCCATAGTGTTTCTTTACCTGCGGACCCTCTTCTAGTGGGGGTATAAAGCCCTTATTCCCTAGGATTCTTAATTGTGACGGCTCGAGCCGACTCCACCAGCCAGTTGGTCGGCTGTGGGCGTACACCCTCCTTCGCCATTGACTGATTGGTGAAAGGTCAGTAGCAGGCGAGCGGCAGATTGATTTGCTCTGGCGGTTCATAATACGCTGCAGCTTATCAAGTGACACAGACACGAGATACCTCTTTCGCTATACAGACCGTGACAGTAACGCTAATTAAGACCGGTTAGGCGATTGGTTAAGCGCTATGTAGGCCTATAGAGTAATAGTATTTGTTCTTGATCGGTTATAATTGACGAATGAATGACTTAATTGCTTGGCTATCGAGGCACTTGTGGTGTTGACTCAAAGACGTCTTCATAGAGAATGACTAAGCCGATAGGTGTATCTAACATAGTATAACGACGGTGATGGAACTGGTTTCCCTTAAATTTAATACCAATTTTCGAAAGCTGTCCACCGTGGTGTCTCCTAATTATAACTTTTCCTCCGTCGTGTGCGCCCGGCTCTCTTGCCAGCTCATATCAGCTTCAGCAACCGCATTATAGCCATAGAGCCATGGCTGGACCGTTGGGCATGTCCTGTTTCATTCATTGGATTGTTAGCCATGTTCTGATGCAACCCATCTTCCCAACAAGTTTTACACACCAGCGGCTTGGGAATCCCGACTTTGGTTCGGCCTCGAGACTCGCGGCGAATACGGCATCTCGCGCTTCTTGGGCCGGCCCGTCTGGCATGTGGAAAGCATCTCTCTATTGGGATACCCTGCGTTAGGATACAAGAATTGTTCTCTTATATAGGGCTCGAAGCGCGTTGCTTACCTGCTTAAAAGCCTCGTGAACGATTTTGCTTACTCTACGCTTCCTCAGCCTCTGGTATGTAGCACACACCTTCGGGAGTTCGTCACGGCTCTTGATTTTTCCAAGCAATCGACCTAAGACCGCCCCGTCCTCCAGGGAAGAGTTTGCACCTTGCGCAAGATATGGGAGCATTGGATGGCATGCGTCTCCCCTACTAAATGTTAGCGCTGTGTGCATACCGTTGGCATATTTGCGGTGAGAACGCACGCCATGATGAATTTTCCTTCAGGATGCACCCAGGATTCAAGGTCCGGAACTATATGTTGTTGTTAATGCTATGAATGTTTTTCCTTAGTTTCGTTTCAGACTTACAATGCATGAGCCTCCACTTGTCCACAGATCTGACATGAGAAAGAAACCTAGTCAAGCTGTCGGCATGTAAGCTACGAGAGCATGGATTCCGTTTGAATGGGTACCAATCTTACATGGGATCCCATCTGCCAAAGAGCGCTTTCAGCTCCTCCAGGTTGCCAGGCGCCCTCGCGACATTGTCAGGTAGGTCATCAGGGGTAAGAAGCACGAGGTTGAACAATGTGCCCCGCCTCAACGAATACGCTACAACATGGGAGTGCGGGCCAACCCAAAAGTTGACCGATGGGTTTGCGATCCACTCGACCAGCTCGGGATCGCTGATGTCCTGGACGTCCAGGAGGATTCGGTAAGCCAGGTCGCCCGTGGGCTGGGGGCCTGCTGCGCGCTGGGAGAAAATGCTCCTGCTCAGAGACCAGAGGCCATCGGCGGCCAGGATGACGTCGCCGTTCACAACCGCGCCGTTGCGCAGCGTGGCAGCGGCGCGCTCGACGTCGATTTCGACGACCTCTGCGCCCGTGCAGATGCGCGCGCCCAGGTCCCGCGCGCGCGCCACCATGGCCGCCTGCAGGTCGGCGCGGTGCAGGTCCCAGAACGGAGCACCGTATCGGTTGAGGAGCAGCTTCTGGAAGTGCGGCTCGTGGGCGAGGACTCGCGTGCCGTCGTAGCGGCGGACGGTCAGCGTCTCCGGCACGGCTGCGCAGGCCTCGAGCTGCTCGAAGATGCCCCACCGCTTGAAGAGCCTGGTTGCGTTTGGCGTCACCTGCAGCCCCGCGCCCACCGCGGTCAGCTCAGCAGCCTTCTCCAGCACTGTCACCTCGTGACCCTCCAGCCGGGCGCTAATCGCCGCCGCGAGCCCGGCCAGGCCCGCGCCGACGACGAGAAGATGTAGGCGGACGTGTGGCGTGGCTGACGCGGCTGTAGACAGCTGACTGTTGTGGCATTGGACCGCCATTTGGAAGGTTTAACTTTGTTTGGTTCGCTTCTACTGGACGAGAGATTGGCGGCGAAGTCTAAATGCTCACAGGATGTTCGAGAGCGATAGATATAGCGTGGGTGTGTATTTGGGGTAGTTTATCTAACTCTCCTTCATTCTTGCTCTGGCCAATGCGAAATTCGTTAGCAGATCTGCTTTCTCGGGTAACGTATATATTCACTTTCCAGATATGGTAGCATTCTACCCTCTACGGGTAAGACACCCTCTAGGCCGACCACTGGCATCCGTGGGATGGCCTAACGCTAGTGTGGTACATTCCGTAGAGTTCTCCTTGAGGAAGGGATAATTATGGTAACCACTAACTTTAGTGCCGAGCCCCATTCGCACTGCAGTTACCTAGAAGGTGTTATCCCCTTTTCAGAAATTACTCCTTTCGGTAACGAAATCACATGATTCCGATGCATGACTCGACGCTACCTGCCGTTGATTATCCGATAACTCTATTGCTCTCCCATGCGTTTTTACAAAACACAATGTTACGCTTCTATGTATAGACTGCGGGTTGGGTTGCTTGTTGCACTAAGCTTTGTCCTTTTCAGGCTGCGCATATCTAAGTAGAAACGCATTCACTCTGGGTCGTGGCATACACGTTTGTGTATAGACTTTTTGGGGCAAATTAGCCATCAGAGCTGGTTTTACTATACCATTTATCGGCCAATTAGCTGTAATGGCGCGGTGGCCGTGTTGGGTTTCAGTCGCTGCTGCGAAGTTATCCTGCCATTCCTATGCCGGCTGCAAGTGCGACGGCTCGAACCGGCCGCGCCACTCAGCCGGTCGGCCGTGGCCATACGCCCTCCTTTCCCGTTGATTGATTCGTGGCAAAAGGCTCAGGAATGACCGATCGGTGAGGTCAGTTGCTCTGGCGGTCTATATGACGCCTGTCAGGGACTGGCTCCTGATAATTAGAGATTATTGCCTTGTTGACTCAGGCGTTATATTTCTCGAATAATTTGTTCTTTAGAGCACCGCTAGAACTCCTCTTATTAATATTCTACAGTCCATAGTCTTTCCTGGAACACTGGAATCCTCGATTATTTTCACATTATATATAAAGCAATCCTACCCGACCCTCCACCCCCTTGTAGCAGATAGTGAGAATGTACTCTCTATACAGCATTGCCTCTCTCCAAGACAGATTCCAATAGTACATCATCGAAGATGTAGGCTGGAATATCCTCTCGCTTCTAACGCATGCAACAAATTTCTATCAGTTTACGAATATGCCAGGGCGGGCGGCGCTTTATAGGGACGTTGCATTAAAATTCTTCTCGCTTCGCGTTGGCCTCCTTTACCATCATAGCCGCTCCGTAATCACTCCAGGGCTTCATTTTCTCCAGCACCGTTGACGGCGTGCGCGCTTTGTATGCGTAGTGCAGGTTCCTGCGGTAGAACCAGGTGCTACGCATCTTCGCCATGGCGAACTCCCAGTCGGTCGTGTACTCGCGGTAGAAGGGCTTGTAGCCCAGCAGGCCGCCGATCCAGCGGCCTATGAGCACCGTGATCCAGTAGCCCAGAAAGGTGCGGATCCACTCGGACCAGTCCTTCGGGACCCAGGCGGGGAGCGTTGCCGGGAAGGGGAGGTAGTGCGCGCCGCCGTCAAAGGTCTACTGGGCAGGAAGATGGCGTCAGCAGCGCGGAGGAAGGAGGTAGAGAGAAGGCGCGGTGCGAGCGCCGGGCGTTCCACTTACCGCACACTTCTGGATGAAGTCTATCCGGTCGCCGTAGTACTTGAAGCTGTCGACCCGGAGGCCGTACCAGTTCTCCAAGAAAATGCGGTCGAGCGCAAAGTCGGTGGCCGCATCGGTCGCGTTGATCAGGAGCACCAGCTCATCCTCGTCCTCGTCCTCCTCGTCTTCGCTGCAGTATCCGTTCGACTTTGAGCGGACCCGGGCAGCGTCCTCGTGGCTATCGTCCACGTCCACGATGAAGCGGTGGATCCTGCCGGCCGGGCACACGGCGACCCCGTCCTCGGGGCGCAGGATCCTGACGTCGCCATCAATCTCGACTCCGACACGGCCTTTGAGCACCCGGAAGCGCTCGGTTTGGTTGGGGTGGAAGTGCGGCGGCGGCCCGCGGTAGGCGCCTTTGACGTGCTGCGCGCGAGGTCCTTTGGGCAAGGGCTTGTAGACCTGTTTTATTTGGAAGGCAGTGCCGGCGGGCTCTTCGAGAAAATATGTCGTGACGAGGCCGTCGAATCTGCACAACATCAGAAAGGTCGTGGGCGAGGCACGGGGGGCGGAGCGGGCGCAACGCACTGGACGAGCGGGTTCTGGCCGGCCGAGATGGTTATCGGTTGGAAGACCATTGCGACAGCAGAAGTGTAAGAAAGCAGAGCGCAGGGACGAGTGCAGGCAGCGGTGCAGTTGCTCTTGTCCCCAGTTGCTGGTATGCGCAGTGCCCATTTAAAAGGGTCGGGTGGACAGCGAAGAGTTGCCTATTTGGCGACAGAGTTGCCGGAAGGGGTAAGACCTTTCGGAAGGGGTTGAGACTGCCCGTTTCGGGCTAGCGTCTTCCTGTCCACTTCGCTCCGCCGAATCCAGAGAGCGACGCCAGCAGACACGGCGCAGACCACTAGACGGACACCGTCTCAGCGTGGCTCGCGAGGCCCAGTGCCATTAGCGGCAAGAGGCCTGCTGCGCAGCATATAAGGGCGCGAGCCTCGCCTGGGCAGAGACCGTCCGCCGCCGCACTCTCGCATCTCGACTCGCGACCATCATGCGTGCAATCCCAGTTTTCGCCGGCCTCGGGTCCGAGGCTCTCTTCTCCGCAACCACGCTCGACACAGCCGCTCGCGACGCGCTGCTTCCCGAGGCGAAGATGCTGCTGTCAGCATGCCACCACGTGTTCAAGACGGAGATAGCGCATGCCGTGCGCGAGGGCCTGCTGCCCCCCGACGACCTCGACCTCGCCGACTTCGATGATCCCGCAGAGCTGCTGCGCCCGGCGAAGCGCCACCGCCGCAACGCCGTCGTCCAGCACACCACGCTCTTCCTCGTGCAGATGCTGCGGTATATGCGCCACCTTGACGCGCTCTGGGGCCGCGTGCTTGGCGCCGCCGGCTTCTGCGCCGGCATCCTGCCCGCCGCCGTGGTTGCCACGTCGCGCACGCCCATCGAGCTGCTGTCGCGCGCACAGGACCTGTTCTACGTCGCCGTGTGGGTGGGCATCCGGAGCCAGAGCTACCGAGTGGCCGCGACCGGCAGTGCGCCTTCGCCTTCTTGCTCGAGCCTGCCGTGGAGCGTCGTTGTCGATGGGCTTACGGCAGAGCGGGCGCGCGAGCTTCAGAGCGAGCACGTCTACTTGTCCGCCGTCAACTCGCCCAGCTGCGTGACTATGAGTGGCCGAGGCGACCACTTGCAAGAATTCATCCTGCAGCGCCTCCCACCCGGGTGCCGCGCCCGGCCGACCAACGTCCACACCCTCTACCACAGCCGCCAGCACTTGGCCGATGTGAGGGCGAGCACGATGCAGGACCTCGAGACGCGCCCGCTCCAGCTCTCCACCGCCATCACGACAGCAGCACCGCTGTGCTCGGCCGCGAGCGGCGAGTGGCTGGCATTTCCCAAACCAGCTCCGCTGCGTGACCTTGTCGCCGTGGCTTTGGACTGGATATTCCTCTACCCCGTCGACTGGGTCGCCGTCCAGAAGACGGTCGTGGCGAAGGCCGGGCAAGAGAAAACGCCGGCAGAGATCCTCAACTTCGGCCCGGGCTACGGCGTCTCGACGACGGCTGCCCAGCCTCTGCCCACGGGGGTGTGCATCGTGGACAAGTCCGCAGCAGGCCCGGCCTCCTCCGCTAGCTCCGACTCAGCGCCGCCCACGCTGTCGGGCCACGACATCGCCATTGTGGGGATGGCCGTCGACGCGCCGGGAGCCCCGGACGCCGAGACGTTGTGGAAGAACCTGGAGAGCGGCGTCAACACGTGCTCCGAGATCCCGGCCTCGAGATTCCATGTCGACGACTTCCACGGCCGGCAGGCGGCCGACAAGGGAGCGGGCGACAAACACGTCCGCGCGCTGAAAACGCGGTACGGCAATTTCCTGGACAACCCGTTCGCGTTCGACAACGAGCTCTTCGACGTGTCGCGCCGCGAGGCGTTCTCGATGGACCCCCAGCAGCGCGTCCTGCTGCAGACGGCGTACCGCGCGCTGGAGAACGCCGGGTACGTGCCGGACTCGACGCCGTCGTTCAGCCGCGCCACGTTCGGCTGCTGGGTTGGCAACGCGACGCTGGATTACACGGACAACCTGAGAGACAACATCGATGTCTACTACAGCCCAGGTGAGCCACAGCGGTGCACAACCCCGCGTGCGTAGGGGAGGGTGACTGACAGACGCCGGACCAGGGACGCTGCGAGCTTTCCAGAGTGCGAGAATATCGTACGTGTTTTCGTGGAGCGGGCCGTCAATCACGCTTGACACAGCCTGTTCGTCATCGGCCGTTGCCCTGCACCAGGCAGCAAGGTCAATAGCTGCTGGCGACTGCAGGGCAGCGCTTGTGGGTGGCGTCAACGTCATCACCAGCCCGGACGTAAGAAACCCCGCTATTAACAAAAGGAGGCGCTGTGCATGAAGTGGTGCCCCCCTGCTAACGCGCTGCAGATGTATCTCGGGCTCGACCGAGCGCACTTCCTCAGTCCGTCCGGCCAGTGCAAAGCGTTCGACGCCTCGGCGGACGGCTACTGCCGCGCCGAGGGATGCGCCGCCTTCGTGATCAAGAAGGTCGAGGACGCCGTGGCCGAGGGCGACCGTATCCTCGGCATCATCAAGGCGGTCGAGATCAACCAAAGCGGCAACACACACTCGATCACGCACCCGCACGTCGAGACGCAGGAGCAGCTCTTCCGCAGGGTGCTGCAGGCCGCGAACGTGCACCCGCACCAAGTGACGGCCGTCGAAATGCACGGGACCGGGTGAGTGCTGCTCTGGGGACACTTGAAGGCAGCGGCGCTGACGAAGTGGCAGAACGCAGGCAGGCGACCCGAGCGAGGTCGAGAGCGTGCGCCGCGTGTTCTGCAAAGGGCGCCAGCCGCACAACCGGCTGCACCTGACATCCATCAAGGCCAACATCGGCCACAGCGAGGCCGCGTCCGGGGCGATGGGGCTGGCCAAGCTGCTGCTGATGCTGCAGCACCAGCGCATCCCGCCGCAGATCTCTCTCAAGCAGCTCAACAGCAAGATCCGGCCCCTCGGCAGCGACGGGGCGGCCATAGCGGCGGGCGGCGCTGCGTGGCCAAAGACGGGCGATCAGCCGCGCCTCGCGCTGCTCAACAACTTCGGCGCGGGCGGCTCCAACGCCGCCGTGCTGGTGCAGGAATGGACGGGCGGGGAGGAGGCGCCAGCAGACGTGGGCGGCGAGCAGCGCGCCTGCATGCTTGGACTGTCGGCCAAGAGCGCGGACGCGCTGCAGACGCTGCGGCAAGCGCTGGCCGCCCACCTGTCGGGCGGCACGACCGCACGCCTCCGCGACGTCTGCGCCACCATGACCAGCCGCCGCCAGCTCTACGACCATCGCGTCGCGTTCGTGGCCGAGTCGGTCGAGGATCTCGCCAGCCAGCTCCGCGCCGCTGACGCCGGCGCCACGAAGACAACGGCGCGCGCGAGCACCGGCGTCGTCTTTGCATTCTCAGGCCAAGGGTCGCAGGTAAGGCTGATCATTCCTCTCTTGCATCGCCGCCGGCTGACACGCCGCTAGTACCTGGGCATGGGCCGCGAGCTGCTATCGCAATATCCCGCATTCGCCAAGACGGTGGACGAGTGCGACGCCTTCCTGACGAGCAGCGGCCAGCCGTCCTGCAAGCAGATCATCACGGGCGAGTGCGACGCGGACGCGAACGACCCGTCGACGCTGCAGGCATTCCAGTCGGCCGTCTTCGTGCTCGAGGTCGCCCTGGCGCAGCTGCTCATGTCGTGGAACATCCGCCCGATGGCGGTGGTGGGACACAGGTACGTTGGCTGCTGCCATGCTCCCCCTCCCTCTCTTTGTCTCGCCTTTCCCCCCCTCTCTCCCTCGTTCTCTCCCCCCCTCTCTCCTCCTTTCCCTCCCGCTCGCGCACGTGGCCGAAGCGCACCGGCTGACACTCGACGGCAGCCTCGGCGAGTACGCGGCG
Source organism: Macrophomina phaseolina (assembly GCA_020875535.1). Lineage (NCBI taxonomy): Eukaryota > Fungi > Ascomycota > Dothideomycetes > Botryosphaeriales > Botryosphaeriaceae > Macrophomina > Macrophomina phaseolina. The sequence goes on along the minus strand of JAEQDS010000075.1, from coordinate 328,474 downwards.
TTGGTGGTGGCGGGCGTGCTCGACGTGCGCGACGCGCTCACTCTGGTGTCGCGGCGCGCACAGCTGATGATGGAGCGATGCGAGCGGCGGGCGACGGGCATGCTGGCGGTCAATGCAAGCGCGGCCGCGGTCCGGTCGTTCGCGGGCACCAGCGCCGCGTTCGCCGGCATCGAGGTGGCCTGCCGCAACAGCGCGGGCGACTGCGTCGTCGGCGGGCCGCTGGACCAGCTGCAGCTGCTGAAGGCGCGGCTGGCGGCGGCGCACGGCACGCGCAGCAAGCTGCTGGACGTGCCCATGGCCTACCACACGCGCGCGATGGACCCGGTGCTGGGCGAGCTCGAGGCGCTGGCGGCCACGGTCGACCTGCGCCCGCCGCACACGCCCGTGGTGTCGACCGTGCTCGGCCGCACCGTGCGCCCGGGCGAGCACGCCTTCCGGCCCGCCTACTTCGCCGACCACTGCCGCAGCGCCGTCGCCTTCGCCGACGGCATCGACCACTTCGTGCAGGGCGAGCCGCGGGCGCGCGGCGCGGCGTGGATCGAGGTCGGCCCGCACCCCACGCTGCTCCCCATGCTGCAGGCGGGCCCGGCCGCCGCCGCCGGCTCCGCGCTCTTCGTGCACGCCCTGCGCAAGGACGTGCCGGCGGCGCGCACTGTGGCGCAGCTGCTGGGCCGGCTGTTCCTGGCGCGCTCGGACGTCGCGTGGCGCCGCGTCTTCGCCGGCGCCCGGCTCGTCGACCTGCCCGGCATGCCGTTCAAGCAGGCCGAGTTCGCCGCCCGCTACCCGCGCGAGCAGCCGGACGGCGCGCCGGTCGCGCCGGTTGCGCCCGGCCCGGCGCTCGCGGGCGGCTTCGTGGCGCGCGCGGCGGGCGACCGACGCGTACGAGACGCCGCTCGCCGCGCTGGCGCCGCTGATCGCCGGCCACCGGGTGTGCGGCCGCGCGCTCTGCCCGGCCTCGGTCTACCACCAGATGGCGCTCGCGGCGGTCGCGCAGCACGAGCCGCACGCGCCGGACGCGGCCTGGTCGCTGGCGGGCGTGTCGTACGTCGCGCCGCTGCTGCTGACGACGCCACGGGCGAGCCGGCGGCGCGCTGCGTGTGGTGCTGACGCCGCAGGGCGGCAATTACGCCTTCCAGCTGCTGTCGCCGGGCGGGCGCGTGCGCTGCCGGCACGCTCAAGCGCAAACCGCGCGCCGCCGTCGAGGAAGCTGGCGCGGCAGGCGCTGGCGCTGCGGCGGCGCGAGAGCCAGTTCGCGGCGCTGCGGCTGTTCGCGCGGCGCGCCATCTACGAAGCTGTTCACGCGCGTCGTCGCCTACTCGGAGCCGTACCAGTGCATCGACACGCTGCGCATCAGCGCCGACGGCGTCGAGTGCCAGGCCGCCTGCCGCCCGCCGCCCGCGCGCGTCGACGCCGCCGCCGCCGCCGCCGGCCTGCCCGCCGCCGAGGCCATCTTCATGGACGTGCTGCTGCACGCCGCCGGCTTCATCGCCAACTTCCGCGTCGACAGCGACACGGCCGCCATCTGCCGCGACGTCGCGTCGGCCGTGGTCGTGCGCGCGCCGCAGCCCGGCGGCCCCGGCTTCTCCGTCTTCTGCACCGTCGTCGACGACCCCGACGACCGGCTGATCGTGGCCGACGCCTACGCCGCCGACGAGCGCGGCGTCATGGCCGTCTTCAAGGGCATGGCCTTCCAGCGCATCGGCTGCGCCCAGCTCGCCCGCGCCTTCGCCGTGCCCAGCGCCGGCGGCCCTGCGGCCGTTGCTCCCCCGTCTCGTCCTGCTGTTGTTGCTGCTGCTGCTGGCCGCACGAGCAGCAGCGCAGGCGTGCGCGAGGTGCTTGCGCGCACCTGCGGCGTGGAGGCGGCGGCGCTGCGGGCAGACACGCGCCTCGATGCGCTGGGCGTGGATTCACTCATGACCATCGAGCTGCAGACGGCGCTTGCGGGCGCGGACGTGCACGTCTCCGCCGCCGCCCTGGCCTCGTGCCTGACGGTCGCCGACCTTGAGCGCGCCGCTTCGCAGGACAGCAGCGGGGCCGCTGCAGCGCCGCCATCGCCTGGCGAGAGCGAGCCCAGCACGCCGCCCCCAGCGCGTGCCGGCAGCGCCGTCCGCGCCATCATCGCCGAGACGAGCGGCGCGGCGCCCGAAGCCGTGTCGCCCGATGCCGAGCTGCATGCGCTCGGCATCGACTCGCTGATGGTGCTCGAGCTGGAGGGGCGCTTGCAGCAGCTGAAGGCTGGCGTGTCGTGCGCGGCGCTTGCGGGCTGCCAGACTGTGGGCGACGTTGAGAGATTGATAGAGGTACGTACCGTGCATCCACGCAATGCCGCGTGCTTTGGTCTGACTTCACTCTCCCGCCCAGGACCCCGACTCGCCCGGAGCGCCGTCTAGCCAGTCGGCCAGCACCTGCAGCGTCGCCACCTCGTCGCCCGGGTCCCCTGCCACGGTCGCAACCTCGGCGGCCAGTGAGGTTGGCGGGCTGGCGACAGCACGGCCGCCTGCCGCCGCGGTGCTGGGCAAGATGGTCGCCGCCCTGCGGTTGACGCAGCAGCCCGAGCTGGTGCACGCCGCTCCAGCCGCCGCCGCCGCCGCCGCCGCCGCCAGCCCGCTCTTCCTGATCCACGACGGGTCCGGCGTGTGCGTGCACTACCACCGCCTCCGGCCGCTGGGCCGCTCGACGTACGCCATCCACAACCCCAACTTCCTCGACAGCAGCGCCGGCGCCTGCTGGCCCACGCTGCAAGCCATGGCCGCACACTACGCCGGCATCGTCTCGGCGGCGGCTGCGCCGGGCGCGGGTCCGGTGCTCCTGGGCGGGTGGTCGTTCGGCGGCGTCGTCGCGTTCGAGGCCGCGCGCGCTCTGCTGGCCGCCGACCCCGGCCGCGTTGCCGGCGTCGTGCTGATCGACTCGCCCCCGCCCGTCAACCACCAGCCGCTGTCGCCGGCCATCATTGACGCCGTGACCGGTGCGGCCAAGAAGTCTCATCCTCCTCCTTCCGCCGCCCGCTCGCCCGAGGCCGACGAGATGCGTGCCCTCACGCGCCGCAACTTCCTCGCCTCGGCCGCGCTGCTGGCCGACTACGTGCCCGACCCGGCCGCGCCCGTCCCGCGCGTCTTCCTGCTCCGCTCCGAGCGCGGATGGCGCCGCCCTCCCGAAGACGGCACTGTGGACGACGAGTGGAACCCCTGGCTGCAGGACCGGGCCGACCCGCGAACCGCCGTTGCCGGGTGGGAGTCCGTCTTGCGCACCGCCGTGCCGTGGGCCGACATCCCCGGCGATCACTTCCAGGCCTTTGACCACGACAACATTGACCGTGTGTCGGCGGCGTTGGCTAGCGCGTGCGACCGGTTAGAGGCAGAGGCTGCGGCCGCCCAAGTAGTATGATTTAACACTAGAACGGTTAACGTGTCGGATACTGGCTTTTGCACCTTGACTGTTGATTTCGGAAAAACGGAAATTCTTTTCTCCGCCGACCTTACTAATTTAGTTGAATGTATAAAGAAAGTACAGTTACTTTAGTTAGTCTATTACTTTTTTTTTTCTTTTTTTTTAAAGGTTAATATGATTAACTCCTCTATACTATGTAATTCGTTTAATCTACAGTAGTTAACCCTAGATTACTAAGATTAATTCTAGGCTCATGTGACACACGTGACCCTCTCTTATTATCCTGCGCCGCAGTGCTTCCTAAGGAATTACCCACATAATTCCCATCATCGCCTGCCAACCGTGGGCGTGCTGTGATATACTGTTTCGAGCTCTTTCTTCTGATTATATTCGGTACAAAAGCTTTAAGCGACCTGGACAAAGACATTCTAAATACTATTGCGTCGAGCAGCGTAATCTTAAAGTCGACTTGATCTAAATTACGGCAACCCGAGCCCAAAATGAAGAGTAAGCATAGTAAGCCTACCCCGGGCGAAGAAGTGAGAATGCCACCACCGCAACTTAATCGGACTTGACGATTACTAGCTCTTCTGCATCCATCCCACCACCTTCCCTAGCCCCCCTCTTCCTCTTCCGCAACCGTTATCTCCAACTTCACCGCCGCGACCTCCTTCGACCTCACGCCCCTCCGCCGCCCGCATTCACCCACCTCCCTTCCGACAGTCCTCGACCACCTCGCCGACCTCCTCCCAACGCCAAGCTCATTAACCGCACCACCGCCTCCCTCGCCGCCCACGCTGCCATCCGCCACGCTCCGACAGCGTGCACGTGGGAGAGAGGGAGAACCAGGGCGCCTAGTAAACAAATCAAACTACGAAGTTGTATTAGTTTCATAGTTCTAAGCGTTTATAGAGGATAAAGTAGTAGTTTTCTTAGTATATAAGCTAAGTAGTTTCCGTAGCCGGTGCTTACTAAGCGAACTAGTAATCTAGTAGCTAAAACGCGCCTAGACTTCGGATAGACGTACTAGGCGTGTATATATACGAGTTAGCGGTAAGTATATACGTTAAACTGCCTATTTATACATAATTACTCTAGTAGGTAAGTACTAAGCTATTTTTAACTAGCTCTTTTTATAGCTAAGCGGGCCTTTCTAATCTTATTTCTAGCTATAATTACCTTCTATACCTTATATATAATAATATAGTCGTACTATATTATATAGTTTTATTATTTAACGAGACTACAAAACGTTTTTAATATAGAAACTAGATAAATTTATTATATAGTAACCTAAAACTTAATACTATACTAAGTATTATTAGCTAAGCGCTTATAATTTTCTAGTATTAAGTAAGCTAGGTATAGGGCCTTAGTAAACTAAATTAATCTAAACCTTATAAATTACTAAATTAGGAAAGATACGTGTTTGTAACTACTTGAGTTGTTTACTGGGAGCCCTGGGGAGAACGGCGCACGGCGAGTCCGCCGTTGCTGCATCTGCAGGCGCCGGACCCCCGTGGCGAAGCGGGAGACGGCGCAGCGGTCGGCAAAACGGTTTTTCGCGCAGCGGGCGTGCGCGTGGGGATGAGGTCGGGGCACCCACAACTAACTGTCTTTCGAGACGGTTGCCTGCAGATTTCGCACCCAATTCCAAGGAGGGCGCGGTTCCGTTCTCGCCCTCCCTGTGGGCGACGAGCGTCGTCGGCGGCTGCGTAGTGTGCGTTGCTTTGAGCTGCTGCGGTCTGTTGCTGGACAGAGAAACGTACGTGCCTGGACGGTAGGCTTTCGTTGGCGCTTATGGTTTATGTGGGCCTCCAGGTTGGAGTGTACGGCGACGAGTGGACGACGCGGGCGCTCGGTAGGGTTCGAAACAGCCGTTCGGTCTGACGTGATGAGCTTCGAGACCGATGGGTCTGGAGGCGAAGTGCTGCAGAGGGTGGAGATGTGTGCATCCGGGAGGGCTAGTTTGATGAATGTAACGTTGGCCTCTGTGCTTGCGGTCGTAGTGGCCGGTATGCTGATGCTGTTTGAACAGCTCCACACAAATTGCGGTCGTACCATGCACTGCGGTGATGAATTTGACGGCTGACCGAATGATGTGTCTGCGCCAGAAGGTGAGGCTTTCGTCGGTATAGCTGTGAGGCTGTGATGGCTCAATATTCGGAATATAAGTTTCCGCAGCCGTGCTGAAGTTTTCAGAATGTTTAAGAGGAGTACTGAACGTCTTAAGAGTATAGACGCGGCCTGGATTCGATTCTCTTCTTCTTCTCGATGGCACCGGGAAACCTGGACTGGTGGCCACGTCCCAGATCAGCTTGTATTGCGGCGCTATGGTGGTCTCGTTGTATGGGATGCTCCTTGGCTGTTGTGAAGTATAGATGGAAGCGCTGGAATAACAATGCTCATTTACCGTGAGCGCAGCGGAGTAAATGGTTTGATTTTATAGCCCATTAGAGCATTTACTTTGAAGTCGTCTGCTCTTGTAGCATATACTCCTCACTCCATTTACCTGGAGCCACCAACATTTTCACCTTAGCTTGACCCATACGTAGAAGAAAAATCGCAGCCTCTACCACGCTGCTAGCCCCACCGCTTAGCCTCTACTGTATATATCGCTTAGTCTCGCATCCGAAACCTAATAAAGGCCTTCTACACCGCTCCTATACGGTGGGGACGAATGTGGTCCTGTCGTCTTTCCGCGCTTTAAAGAGATAGTTACGACGTGCTAAACCGCGGTGATCTTGAAGGTCTGAGCATTCCCCTACACGGGCAATCAGCAAGTGGCATCTCCTGCTTCCCTACGAAAACGCACCTTTCTCGCCTTTGAGGATGGCGTAAGCTTAACGACAGCGCCTCCTACGGTCAGTCCACCACCTCCATCAACGTCTCATGCGAGATAATATATCCGGAACGTGCCCATCGACTGTGGTCACTCGTCCGTGCCTTCAAAGCGAACATGTCTCGGCAACTTTTACAGGCGCTGAGGCCACTACCCGGTCCATCGGCACAGGCACCGCGATATTCTGTAGTAGAGCAAGATTGGTCGTCACTTCTGTATCTATAAGGCCTCTCTATATTTGAACCGCCACCGGGCCTGGTGTCTTCGTCTGTCAACCCCTCAGGGAAGCGCGTGGGCGTCTCCGTTTTCCTCCCGCCTCATATCATCCCTATACCGCACTATTTGCCCAGCTCGCATATTTATACTAAGTACTCCTCGAGCAGTGGCAAAAATGGACCTCGCTTCAGTCCAGTGCATTTCTTTGGATTATGGGCACCATTACCAGTGTTTCAAACATTATTTTGGTTTTTTTTTTTCTTTTTTTTTAATGGTCGATCCATACTATGCTTCTACATATCTAAGCACTAGGCGGTGCGCAAATTGACGTCCTCCACGAAGTTCACCATCAACTTGCATTTGCAGGAATAGGGACAGGTCCAACAGGCGCCTTGGACCCCGGAAGCCAGCCACCGTGCGCCGTCCTAACCCCATACCTCACCGGATAGTCGACCCGGCTGTGCATAACCTAGATATAAACTTAGAGGTTAGTCCTTTATCTTACGTGGAGCGGTTAAGGAGGAGGAAAAAGAAAGGAAAGAACAAGCTACAGTCTTGCACTTAAATGCATCTCACTGAAGGAGTTTCAGGAGGACATCAAGGTCGCGGAGGATGCGGGGCGTGCCCTACTTACCCCCCAGTTGAGCCAAAGCAACAGATCACCCTCCTCCTCGGGCCCCATGTAAATGTATTCTGGCCGAACGATGCGCGACTGGATGTTGGACAGGAAGTTGCGGATTTCGGCGAGGTCAGTGATAACCGTTGGCGTCTCGTCGGGGCCGTCGCGGAGGAAGAGCTTGTGCACGCAGTTCGCCTGCACCTGGAAGGACTTCTCGCCGGTGACGTGGTTGACCAGGACCATGGGATACTGCAGGTGCGGGCTCAGCATGCTGCCTCTTTGTCTGCTCCGAACGCGCGCAGAGGAGCCCCCCCCCCTCTCTTGGGTTCGCGTGATGTGCCTACCTTTTTCTGCCACTCGGGCCGGCGAGGGATCTTTTCCATCTCGTCCATCGGCGTCTCTCGGCCCTCGTGCGCAAGGCCGACGCCGTTCGCATTCCCGCGGCAGGCCTTGATCCACTCGAACGGATAGAACATGTACTCGAACCAGCTGTGGTCGGCCATGCGCTTCTCGTCCGGGCTGAGCAGGTCGTAGAGCTGCGAGGAGCTCCAGAAGGCCGTGCGCCCGGGCTTGGTCGTCATTGTGAGGCCGGAGCCGTCGGCCCACTCGACGCACTGCTCGCGCGACGAGTCCGGCAGCTTCAGCAGGTGGAAGGACGTGTACATCGGCGGCTCGCACTTGTAGCACGGCCCGTCCATGTGCCAGGCCTGGAACCGCGACACCCCGTTCTCGAAGTCGTCTTCGGAGAGCGGCGTGGCGTAGTAGTCGAATGCGTACATTTCGCCAATGTCCAGCTCCTTCACGCCCCAGTGATCCTTGCCCTGATAGCCCTTGCCCATGACGTGGATCAGGCCTGCGCCCGGGATGCTCACTCGCTTGAGATTCGCCTGCGCGGCTGGTCAGGAAAGGCTGGGCAGCGGGGAATGGAGACATACAATGATGGGTTCTGCTGTTGGGTGGAAGAACTGCGCGTACTCCTCGAGGCTTGGAACGGCGGCCTCGGGGTCAAGGCTCTGCAGCAGCCTCCAGTTGTTCTGCGGCGTAAAGGATTCCTGGCCCTTGATCACGACAACCTTGTGGCGCCATATGGCATCCCGCAGCGTGGACAGGTCGCCGTCGGTGATGTGGTTCAAATCGGCGCCGCTGACCACAGCCCCTAGCTGCTCGAGCCACGTCAGCGGATGGCCACTTGGCGATATGCGACGGCGGACGCACATTGCATTTTTTGCCCGGAAGGTGGATCATGGGCTCGACTTTCATGGTAGAGGTTGGTGGTGAGACGGTCGCCATTGCTGCTCTGCTGGAGACAGAGAAGAGGCGCCGTACCGCGAGATGGTAGGTGGCATATTGACGAAGGCCACGCAAAGGTGGAAGAAGTCTCGAGTAAAACGCCATTGTCGTTTCCAGAAGAGCTTCAGGAAGCCTCAGCGAGGATGAGATCTCTACTGCCGACGTTGCCACACTTTTGGGCTGTTTTTACCCCCCAGCCTGCTTTACTCAAAGATCGGACGGATTACGAATCGTCTTTCCTTGGCTGTATACAATACCACGGGAGCTCGCGTGATCGATGACGCGAGGAGACGGCGCGATTCCACAGATTTTAGTTCCGATGGAAGCGCAACAGCTGGCGACCCCTTTGGCCAGCGCGTCGTCAGTCGAGTAAGTGACAAGCACCGGGACAGACGCCGTTGATCGGTGAAATTCATTTCGGCTTACACTGAAGCGAGTCATACGCAGTTAGTCGAAAACGGTCCAGCCCTACATGGCCGGCCTGAAGGAAAAAGCTCACCGAAGCAGGGTAAGGAGCATTCACCGGAGCTTGGCTGAACCTGGTTCCACGAGCCTCTGACCGATCGATCGATCCATGGGCTGGTAGCCAGGGGCGTCGAAGCTTAACCTCGTACCCATCCCTGTCTCACCACACTGCCGGCCGGAGACCGACTCGGGCAATAGGGACAGTCTGCAACATCCCCTGCTCCTATGCCCTTGAACTTGCTACAAGAACGAGTCAGTCATGTTAGGGAAGTCAGTGGGGCGCATTTTCCGTGCATGCAGTACGGACCTTAACAGCATCCACCCAAATTTGGTAGGTTAAAGTGAGTTCAGCGGTGAGCGCTGAAAGTTACGAAAAGCGCACGGCATCTTAGTGACTCACAGATGACTCGAAACACGATGTCCCTCCCTTGAATGCTGTGATCACGAGGAGTGCAATAGTAGGGGCTCGGTATTAGACCTTTTCGGGGAAAACAGCTATCTGATTGGGCTGTATCTGCCTGGCCATGGTCCTTTCCCTCCATTTCGCCACTTGGGAACCGCGCCAGCGAAACGATAACCCATTGACCCCGTCTCGTTACAAGCGTCACTGAGTGGAAAGTTCCAGAATTCGCAGAGAGCGTGGCACGAAAGCGCGGACTACATTGAACTACCCGTTATCCGGTCAGAGAGCTTGATACGGGCTAGGGGGTACAAAGGACAAAGAGTTTTCGCAGGGAGAAGTGCAACGGTCTCTTCTACTGCGGTGAAAAAAAAAAAAAAAATACGGCTAGAGCTCCATCTCTTCCTTCCGCCTCCGGACCAGAAGAGTGGCGGCGTGGTCTGTCAGCAGCTCGAAGCCCAGGCTCATGACGGTGGGGCTGCGGCCCTCGGGCAGCTCGAAGTCGTACTTCAGCAGCAGATGGGCCAGGATGGCCTTGGCCTCGACGCCGACGAAGAAGCGGCCGGGGCAGGCGTGCTTGCCGAAGCCGAAGCCGACGTGCTCGGCGCTCCAGGACGCGAACTGGCTGGTGCGGGCGAGCTCGGGATCCTGCTGGCGCTTGACGTAGCGGTATCCGTCGAACGCGTCCGGGTTTTCATAGTTGCTCGGCTCCCACATCTCGTGCGCCGAAACGGCGATGAGCGAGCCCTTGGGGATCTCCTTGCCGTCGCTAAGCCGGACGTCTTGGAGGGCCACGCTCTTCATGAAGACTGCCGCTCACGGCGTTAGTCGCGGTGGGTCGGCCACCCGGGGAGCGGGTGCGTGCGTGCGTACGTACCTTGGCTGATGGGCTTGAGCCGCTGCGTTTCCTTGAGCACGCTGTCCATGAGCTTCAGGTGGTAGAAGGCCGCCTTGGTCCAGCCACCACTGCCGATGACGGCGACGACCTCGTCCCGGAGCGGCTGGATCAGCTCCGGGTGCTTCGCCAGCTCGAGCAGCACCTGGGTCAGCAGGTCGGTGGTCGAGTGGACGGCGGCGACGGACATGGTGAGCTGGGAGACGGCGGGGTCGTACGGACGGCCCTTGGACAGCTCGGCGAACCAGACGATGGCGTCGTCGGGCGCGGTGCCGGCGGCCATCTGCTTGCGCCTCTTGTCGACGATGGGCTGCATGATGGCGCGGGCCTCGTCCAGCTGCCGGCGGACGGCCCTCAGCCGGGGCAGGAACCAGTGCACGATGGGCCGCAGCGCGATCGGCCACTGCCGCAGCGCCGAGACGCTGGTGATGGCGCTGACGGTGTACTCGGTCGTGATGCGCAGCCAGTCCGGGTCGCGGCACAGCTCGGGGCCCAGGAAGGCGCGCGACGACGTCTGCGCGACGACCTGGAGCAGTGACGGATACACGCCGACCTCGTGCCAGTCCGCACTGTCCGTCCAGTGCTTCTGCAGCGCATCTGCCGTCTCCTCGCCCGTCGCTTCGGCCACCTTGTCTTTCGCCCTCGTCAGCCACCCCGGACGGCGCCCTGCAAAGAAAGGGGGGGGGGTTGGCACGCAGACTTACCCAGCGATCGGTTCAGCCTCGACCTGACCACTTCTTGCACCAGCTCGCGCTCGGTGACGGCGACTTTGAACGGCTCGAAGCCGGGCGTGTGGACCAAGAGCTCCTGCAGTGATGTTTGGGTCAGCATCGTGCTGCGGTCCGGTCTTGACGCAGGGCAAACCCAACTCTTTCCGTGTACTTGCCGGGCGAGAAGCGGTCGTCGTTCTTGATCTGGTCCGCGTAGTGCGGTGACAGAACGAAGATGGTGGAGAGGTCGGTCCGCATGCGGAAGACGTCTTTGCTCTGGGCAGCACGTCAGCAGCCTCGTCCACGGCAGCAAATGGGGGACGGGGCGGGTTGCCACCTTCGAGAAGCCTTGTTTGACCAGCTCCCTGGCGTTGTTTAGGAACAGGTCCTTGCTCTTGGCCGCGCCGGAGCCCAGGAAGCCCACGCCGTTGACGATGGGGATCTTCGCCAGCTTGCGGTGGACGGACAGGCGGCGTGCTACGTATGCGGTGGCGACGAGGACTGCCACTGCGACGAGGACTTGCGTCTCCACCGCATGCTGCGGCCCAGATGAATTGAAGGACCTAATGCCTTGCTGAGCATGGAGGATGATGGATCTGAGGTCAGCCATCCTTGCAGAAACAGCGCATTCGTCCGTTCGCAGGCCGTGGAGCCGGTCTTCGCTTTTATACAAAGCTGAACGCGCTTTCGTCACATCTTGTGGCTATCTTGCCGTTAGCCTGCTCCTCCTCCCCGTCCGACGGCTGATGCATCAGGCACCATCTTCGAGTAATGGCGCGTCTCCATAGTGGGGGCCGAAGGGGCATGCCCGACCCCTGGTTGGTGAGTGTATGAGTCGAGCAAAACGCAAAAAGAGGACGATAATCTTGTTCGTTGCTGGCGTATTTACGAACGAAGCCAGCACGCCTTAAGCACCAATCGAGCGACGGCTCCAGGTGGCCACGGCTCGCAAAGGCCCCTGCGGCAGACGGGGTGCCCTAAACGTTCAGCAGGCCGCCAAGACAGCTGTCCGGCAGCCCATACTTCGGCCGCCCTTCGTCCCGCCACCGACCGGACGATAGTCTCCGTCGGGCCGACAGCTGCTGCCGCACGGGGCGCGGCCAAGCCTCAGTGTCTGCGGGGTGACTGTCGGAGGGCGAGTGGCGCAGGGCCGATTGATGGTCGACGACGGTTGATAAAGACGGGAGATGACGGCCACGGGGGAGGGGGAGAGCAGCCAGCAACGCACAGCTCCAGAACATCGACATCCGCATCGCCCCTCCCCGCAATCACCATGGCCAACGCTTCCGAGACGGCGACGTTCCAGCAGCCGCTGGACTTTGGCGAAATCTACCGCAAGAACGTGTTCGGGTCGGCCGAGTCGCACTCGGGCAACGGCTCGTCACTGGAGCAGACGGCCACGATCCGGCAGCTGCTGCCGGGGCTGCTCGCGCGGCTGGGGGTGCAGACGCTGCTGGACGCGCCCTGCGGCGACTTCCACTGGATGCGGCACGTCGACCTCGGCGGGCGCACGTACATCGGCGCGGACGTGGTCGAGGAGCTCATCGCCAACAACCGCAGCGCCTTCCCCGGCGTCGACTTCCGGCGGCTGGACATCGTGCGCGACGCGCTGCCGCGCGCGGACCTGATCCTGTGCCGCGACTGCCTCGTCCACCTGCGCGCCGCCGACGCGGTCGAGGCGGTGCGCAACTTCAAGCGCAGCGGCGCCACCTACCTGCTCGCCACCACCTTCACCAACACGGAGCAGAACGAGGAGACGTTCGTGCGCGGCCTGTGGCGCGCGCTGAACCTGCAGAAGCCGCCGTTCAACCTGCCCGAGCCGCTCGAGCTGTTCAACGAGAACTGCACCGAGGCGGGCACGCTGTTTGCCGACAAGAGCCTGGGGCTGTGGGACCTGCGCCAGGTGCAGCTGTGACGGGGCACGTAGACAGATAGATGGGAATACAATTCGTCTTGATTTGGCTCTACCTCTGTGTGTTTCTACATAGGCTTACGTGCGGCGCTTGAGATAGAGGCCGATGGGGTCGAAGACGGTGGCGCAGATGCCGGGCGTCGGGTGGCGGGCGGCGGGATAGGCGTAGCGCGGCGTGGTGTAGGACAGCCAGACGAAGGTCCACCCGTAGCCCGCCAGCCGCGCCCACAGCGCGGGCTCGTCGCCGGCGGCCCGCTTGGCGCGGCCGGTGGCGCGGCGGTAGAGCGCCTGCGCCGCGTCCTCGAGCACGATGGCGAGCCACTGCATGTGGAAGAACCAGAACGAGTGCGAGTCGGCCCAGGTGCGGCCGCTGAAGGTCGCCATCTCGCCCGCGACGTGCAGCGCGCCCGACAGCATGAAGGTGGCGTACATGCGGCCGTACCGCGACACGAGCGTGCCCCGGCGCACGCGCAGCACGTCGTTGACCGCGTACTCGGCGATGTCGGCGAGGAAGCGCAGCTGCTGGTGCCACGCGGTGCCCCAGAACTGGCGCACCGAGTAGGCGTCGCGCGGCCGGCCGAACATGGGCGGGCAGTCGGCCGGGCGGTAGGCGCCCAGCAGCGTGCCGCCGAGCTGCCAGGCGTCGGCCTGGATGGTGATGATGATGTAGGCCAGCACCCAGTTCATCGCGGTGCCGGCCATGGCCTGCTGCACCTGCTCCGCCGTGACCTCGCCCAGGCGCGAGAAGAAGTGCGTGCGCTCCTCGGCGAACAGGGCCGCGTCCGGCTCGCCCGACGCGTGCTCGAACGCGTCGATGAGCAGCCAGAAGAGAGCGAGGCGGGCGGCGAGCGTCAGCAGGAAGCGCGCCCGGCCCGGCACCCACGTCCGGTCCGCGTACGAGAAGGGCGCCAGCTTCTTGACCTGGTACGGCAGCCCGACCTTGCGCTGGTTCATGAACACCGACACCGTCTCGCCGAGCGGGTGCACCTCGTCGTCATCTGCTCTGCCGTCAGCCGGGGCCCCCGTCTCTCGCGCCGCGATGCTGGCTGCCTCACCCTCGGGCCGGGCCGTGAAGACCTTGCCGCTGAAGAAGACTTCGAAGCCGCGGAGCAGGAACATGGACAGGTGGAAGTTGGTCATGATGTTGAAGAACGGCCGGTCTTCCCACAGGAAGGGCACCGTCGCGCCGAGGACGACGAGCACGCATCCGGCCAGCAAGACGGCGGCCGCGACCGCTTTGGGGGCCGTTTTGGGCGCTCTGGAGAGCTGGATCGTGCTCGTGACAACGACGACAAGGGACGACCACGCGAGCAGGCGCGGGCTGATGCCCGTCCGGCCGGCCGCTTGGGCCGCGATCGGTGCAGTTGAGTTGGCCATGGTCTCGATGGGGGAGAGCAGAGGTTTAGGAGCGATGGATGCGCGGTTAAGGAGGAGGAGGAAGAGGAGCGGGAGGAGGAGGAGGAGGAGGAGGATGCGGTCCTGCAGCAAGGCGTGGGACATTGACCTTTGATACTGGCTTACCGCCTGGTCGCGGCATCGTCCCCGCGCTCACGCTTCGGAGGCATGAGCGGACGTCTGATTCAACAAGCTGCGCGGCGAAAGTAGATTGAAGTTGTGCGTGCCTCGTGGCTGGAGTTAAAGTAAACTTCGCCGACCGACCCACACGGCGCATTTTCCGGCGGCGCGGCAACGGTCGGTGCGCGGCTTCGCCCACGCCCATTTAGTATCAGACGGACGCCGCGCTGTTGGGTGCAACCACACCACCCACCGAGACAGAGGCAAGAGAGGGCAAAGGCAAAAAATGGAGTCTATAGTTGCGCAGATCAAGACACTGGCCGGCAAGGATGACGCGACCCGCAAGAGCGTCATCGATGCTCTCATCAAGCTCCAGCACTCGCTGGAGACGCCGTTCGAGCTGATCATGCGGCTCTACAACTCGGTGCGCACCCGATCCGCGCCGCCATCACGCTGGTCAGCTGACGCGGACAGGACTTCGAAACGGTCGGCGCCCGCATGGCCGTCGACCTGGGCATCTTCCGAGCCCTTTCCGAGAGCGAGCAGCCGCTGACCGTGGCGGACTTGGCCCAGCGCTCCGGGGCTGCTCCTCAGCTGATGGGTTACTCACCCGCTCGTCCTTGTGCACCGTCCGTTCTGACCAGCGGCAGGCCGCATCCTGAGGTACCTGGCCTCGATCGACATGATCGACGAGACGGACAAGGACACCTTCACCGCCAACCACATCACCAAGCTGCTTGCTGACCCGGACCGCGAGGGCGGAATCCATTTGTCGTAAGTGCACCACTCCAAGAACACGTCTGGGGCCCGGGCCCTGACGGCGCACACGTGGCAGCTTCGACGTGCAGGGCCCGACCAACCAGGCCCTGCCCGACTTCCTGCTCGAGAGGCAGTACCAGAACGTGGTCAAGAACACCGACACCGCCTTCAACCGGGCGTGGAAGACGGAGCAGCCCTTCTTCTTCTGGGTGCGCACGCAGCCCAAGCTCTGGGACATCCTGCACCACGCGCTGCAGGTCCAGTGGCGCGCCGACTGGCTCTCGGGCTTCGAGCTCACGCACTACCTGGGCGGCTGGACCGCCCAGCCCGGCGACGGCAAGGTCCTGTTCGTCGACGTGGGCGGCAGCATGGGCGTGCAGTGCGCCAACCTCAAGGCCAAGCACCCCGACCTGCCCGGCCGCGTCATCCTGCAGGACATGCAGGAAGCCATCGACATCTGGAAGCCGATCGACGGCGTCGAAGGCATGGCCCAAGACTACTACGCCGAGCAAGCGGTCAAAGGCAAGCATTGCCCTCCCCATTCGTCGCTGTCTGGACACGCTTTTTCTCACGCGGCACACAGGCGCCAAGTTCTACTACTACCGGAACATCTTCCACGACAACCCCGACGAGAGCGCGTTGAAGATCCTGGCGGGCCTGCGCCCGGCCTTCGCGCCGCACTCGCTCCTCCTCATCGACGACAAGGTGCTTCCCGACCGCGGCGTGCACCGCCACGCCACCATGCTGGACCTTGCCATGATGGCCCAAGTCGGCTCGCTGGAGCGCACCCGCCAGCAGTGGCACGACCTGCTCGCGAAGGCGGGCTGGGCAATCATCGACGTGGTGACTTACGACGACGAGTACGACTCGGTCTTGGTCGTCAAGCCGGCGGACATGTAGACGGTAGATCGGTTCTGAGTTTTGTTGACGAGTGCTTCAATCAATCTACAAATTTTCGTTTCTGGGACAGCATGCTTGCACACGTGCGTATCACACGGGGGCGGCGAATCAAGTACATCGCGCTCTGGCCAGAGGCTCAAGAACGCGCCGGCGATGGCGGGGCTGATCCGGCGCCGGCCCTCAAGTGGCCCCCGTCCCGCGGCTTGAAGCTGATCTGCAAGTTCGACTTGTACCACACGAACCAGGTCTTCATCTCGTCGTGCCAGTCTCGACACTCGGGCATGAGCTCGAGGTCGAAGGTCCACACGATGCGGGCCAGCGCCAGCCGGATCTCGGCGCGCGCCAAGCTACGGGGGGGCGAAATGCCAACGGCGGTCAGCCAGTTGCGCAGCACGGGGGGTGGGGGAGGGAAAGCCACGCTCACTTTTTCCCGATGCAGTTCCGCGGCCCGGTGGAGAAGGGCTGGACGACGGCTCTGTGGTCGTCGGCGAAGCGCTCGTCGCCGAGCCAGCGCTCCGGCACGAACGAGTACGGCTGCTTGAAGTTGTCGGCGGACCGGTACGCCGCGTACTGGTTCACGCCCACGATGATGCCGGCCGGGACCCGCTCGCCGCAGACTTGAGCCAGGGTGGGGGCTGCAGTCAGCACGGGGCAAGAAAAGGAGGAGCACGGGGCGGGAGGGTGCGCTTTACGTACTGACGACGTCCGGGGCAGGCGTCACACGCGGCAGCGAGGCCGGCACGGGCATGAACATGCGCAGCGACTCGTCGATGACGGCGTTCACGTACGGGATCTGCGCCAGGCTCGTGGGGGTCATGTCGTCCTCGGCGGCGTATGTGTTGCGGATGGTGGTCGTCAGCTTCTCCAGCGAGGCGGGATTCTTGAGCAGGTAGAACAGACAGCCTGGGGGAGAGCAGTCAACAGTGAGCTGGGGGGGCTGGAGCACGGGCGTCGCTGCCGCCACCGCTTACCTGAGAGCATGGAGGCCGTGGTCTCGGAGCCGGCGTCGATGAACAGCGCGCTGTTGGTCGTGATCTCGCTCGCCGTCATCTCCCTGCCGGTTTCGTTCGCGCGGAGGATGTACGACACTGGGCGGGGCGTGAGCACACGGGCGCATCTTCAAGCAGCGGCGGGCACTCACTGAAGTCGCGCTCGTCGCCGGCGTCGGCTTCCATGCGCAGCGTGGCCTTCGCGACCGAGGCCTCGAAATTGCGGCGGCGCGCGCGGCCGAAGAGCAGCAGCAGCAGCTTGAGCACGAGGCGCTTGGCGGGCATGAAGCGGAGGACCTCGATCAGGCAGACGCCCTCGCGGATGCCCTCGAAGACGGCGCGGGCCTGCGGGTGCCAGCCGTCGCAGTCGAGCGAGCGGGCGCGCTGGCCCAGCGCCAGGTGCACGATCACGTCGTACGTGAGGTGGTGCATCCAGCGCACCGCGTCCGTGGCAATGCCCTCGGTCTCGCGCAGCCGCGCGATCAGCCGGTCGACGTGCTCCTTGATGGTGGCGTGCTGGTTCTGGATTGCCCGGTCGGAGAAGGCGTGCGAGAGCACGCTCCGGATGCGGCTGTGGTCGGCGTCGTTGGCCGCGCCCTGTAGCGATGCAGTCGTCAGCACCTGCGCTGCCGGCACTCGGCGCAGCGCGGCAAACCCACCAGGTTCTTCTGGCCGTTCGGGGCCTCTGCGCCCATGTAGAAGTGCGGGTCCTTCCTGCTCGCGCCAGAGGCTCAGCGGACTGGGAGAAAGAGGAGGGGGGATGGGTGCGACGTACGCCAGATTGGGGCCCTGCCGTCTCTTGCTCCGAAGGCCGTAGATGTCGTCCCATGCGGTCCCGCCGTTGTAGCTCACTGCGACAACACCGTGAGCGCATGCAAAGGGGGCGGGGAAGGGCAGGTGGCGGTCCGCCCGGTCTTACGCTCATCTGGCGCGACGCGCACCACCCGGCCGTACCGGTCATGAAGCTCTTTGATCTTGAACTCCAGCCGGCCGGACATGCGATAGTACATGTAGTACAGCCGGGTTGCGCGGGCGAGCAGCGGGCCCGGGTACGCCGCGGCCGGGTGGAAGTGGACGTTGTAGAGGATCTTTGCGGCGGCAAGGGCGAGCACCTTCGACCTCAGTTAGCGCGTTCCGGCGGCCGTCGAGCCTCGGGCGGGGGCCTACAGAGCTGCAAAAAACGAGGATATGGAGGAGCAAGTCCATGGCTGTCGCGCTGTCCAAGGAAGTCGCAGGACGCACACGCAGGACTCCAGAAGCGGGCGCAGTCAACAGCGAACCGACCGCGAGCACAAAACGCCCCGACCTGGTTCAGGCCGCGGTTTCGACCGGAGTCGGGCGGAGCTCGAACGCGCACCCGCCACGACTCCGAGGGGCGCGACGGCTCGCACTACGCTCCGGGCTGCCGTGGCGTCAGGCCGACGAGATGCACATGCAACGGCGTGCGAGGGGCTCTGTTTAGAGTAACGCTGCAACCTTCCATTTAACGTTAGACTTTCGCCAGCACAGGGAACCCCCGGCGAGGCGGCGACGAGTCAGCGGTGCGTGTGCTCCGCCAGACAGACCCCCCGGCCACGTCGTGCTCCGCCGAAAGCTCCGCCGATCCTGATCGCGCCGAGTTACCGCACGCTTCGGCCCGAAGCCGTTCCACGCGACAGGGCGGGCCCAGACGTATCGGCATTGCTCGAGCCTATTTCAACGCCGCTCGGGCCCCTTCAAGCCGCGCCCGTGCTCGCTGAATCGGTTGCCTTTCCGCCCTGGTGTCGTGCACGAGCCTGCGGCAAACGCTAACAAGGCTGTGAGTGTCGTCTTGGCAAACACAACCGATCTCTTCGTCACTTTTGCCGCTTCTGTACGGAGGCTCCCACCAAAAGTATTGTTCATGCCCATGCCTACAGGGGGGGCATGGCTAGTCAATAAATCGCGCACGCCCATGTTCTGCCGGCAGCATCTTAGACATTTAATTTCGTGGTGTTTTCCGTAATTGAAATGGCTCGTACGCATCCAAGTACGGCTTCTTATTCTAGGATGCCCTCTTCTTCGCTTCCTAGGTATATATATATATATATATATATATATATATATAATACCTTCCTTGTACTCGTTGCCCTTGATCCCGAGCACCTTTTTGCACGTGCGCCCCCCAGCATCCGCTCTGTACTTCCTAGTGCTAGCTCTTGACTCGCTGCGCAGCTCCCTGCCGGAATTCTCCAGAAGGAGCCAAAGGTTACTGGGAGCCACCGGAATTTCCCGAACAAGATGCCCTTTCGCGTCGGATCACGGCAGGGCAGCGAAGCTCACGAGCGTGTGACCGTGCAATTTCGACCGGCGTCTAGGCCAGCGCTCTGGGCCGAAATGTGCAGCTCACCTACTGCCAGCAACAGATTAATAATCCTCGATAGGTTTCAAAACCTAGGTTATTACCAAGCGGATTCTATGCGTTAAATCGTGCTTGAACTACCCGTCTTCGGAGCCTGACATCGGCCGAAGGTGCGCGCTGGCGCTGGCGCGTAACGGCCGATGCTCACTGCTGGGTCTGGCCCGAGTTCGATTGGACGAGAGCTGATGGAACGGGCTTGCAGCTGCACTTTGCGCCAAAAGTCAATTGATGCTATCCACCGCCAACGTCCCTGCGAACCCCCTCATGCATAATCATACGTAGCGTGTGCGCTGTTGCGAAAAAGGAAGAGAGAAAAAAGTGCAAAGCAGTCGTCCGTCCGCGTTGAAATCACCACACGCAAAGCGCCTCCACCAACATCCTTAAGAGCGCGTTTTCCGACCCGTAGGCCCCCTCCAACGCATCCATCTCGGCCACGATCGCTTGGTGCAGCTCCTTCAGCACGTGTTTTGTGTATTCCAGGCTGCCGCACTTCTGCATCGCCTCCAAAATGAGCGTCTTGTGCTGCGTGGGCATGCTTCCCGCCGCGCGGCGGTTGGAGAGCACGTAGGCGACCACGCTGTTGTCCGGCTGCTCGTGCAGCAGATGGAGGAGCGGAAGCGAGTACTTGCCCTCGTCCAGGTCCTCGCAGAAGCCCTTCTGCGACTTGTACTGCGGCAGGCGGTCAGCTCGCACGATCGGGGGAGCGAAGCGGTCTGCGCTTGCGGGACGCTCACATCTGCAGAAACGAGATTTTGGTGGTCGTCGCGGATTTGGAACAGCCTGCCCAGCAACACGCAGAGGCGGTCCAGCGACGCCGGCGGCTGCGCGGCCGCAGACAGCGACAGCATGAGCGACGCGATCAGTTGGAACAAGGCCCCGGTTTCTGGTCGCGCACACGTCAGTCCAGGCTCCTGCTCAGGGCAACCCCCCCGACCGGCAACTCACTGCTGTCGACCATCCGCACGTACTCCTCCAACGTCGGCGGAGCCAGGTTGTGCTTCCAGTGGAGCTCGTAGCTCTGCCCCACGAACAGGGTCATGAGCAGCCCTGGCATCCGAGGTCAGCTCCGGGGCCAGCTTTCCAATGCGGCTACGTACCGAGCACGTGGTCGAAATTCGGCCGGTCTGCGAGCCCGTGCATCTGCGAGACCGTCTTCATGATGCAGTAGCTGGCCGTGTTGACCACCTGTCCCTCTCCGAAAATGGTGTGAGCGGCCGGCTTTCCGCGCCGCATTGTGGATTGGTCTTGGAAGTCGTCGAGCCTGTTGAGCTGCCGTGTCAGTCGCTTCTGCGGTTTGCCTTCTCGGCCGAGATTTTGGTGAAACGCACAGCAGAGAGGAGTTGTGAAGGGCGGTTGCGATGCCCTTGATCTGGTCGGCTTGGCTCGCGGGCACTTGCAGCCAGTGGTTCAGGGCGTCGATGAAATCGCTCCGGATGCCCTTCGAGGGAAGCATACACACATACACGAACGGTTCGAGCGTAATCTGTACTTCCCTTATGAGTCTGGCACAAAACAAACCACGGAACTAGGGGAAGCTGCTTGCCTTTGCGTCGAGTGGCGGGAGATTCGAGTTCCGCACCAGATCTCCGATCCCGCTCCCGGCAATCTTAAGCTCGCCCACGAGGGAGCTGGGGGCGGTCGAGGCGCCGGATTCCATGGATGACGAGTCGTCCGCAAGCGAACCCGCATCGGACGACTCTGCTGATTCTGGCACACCGTCCTGCATCCACGCGAGCTGTCTCTCGTTGAACGAAACGCCAGGGTTGTACCGTGGGCATGTCAAGCTCCAGACCACGTTGCCCGAGATGCTGTACTGCATCGCCACAATGTACTTGCGGAGGTCGCTGGACAAGCTCTCGTCGGCCGAGGCGCTGCGGACGATTTGGACGTATTCGGCCACCGCCTCCTTGATCATCTTGCGGCAGATCTGCTGGGCCTCTTCAGCACCGCAGCTGCGCTCTTGCATGAGCACCCAGATGGCATTGACCACGTGCTTCTCGCCCCGACGCTTCGCGGCTTCGTGCTCCTTCGGCCAGGAGAACAGGTCGTTGGTGAGGCCGGCCGCGATCCAGGCCGGCCGCATGAGCTCGCGGCACCTGTCGACCTCGTGTTCTGGGATCCTGATGCCCATCCCGAACGTCACCACGCCGAACCAAAACCTGAGCAACCGTCGTCAGCGAATAAAGCGCGGCCTGGACGGAGCGGGGGATGCGCAAACATTTCGCCGACGTCCATGATGCGGTAGGGAAGATAGTCGTCCAGCCTCGTGTAGACGCGGTGCTGCCGACTCGAACCCACCTCGACGAACTTGGCCCACGCCTTCATCGTCGTGAGCGCGCCCTCTCGGTCGATGGCGATCATCTCGCGGAGCAGCTGCGCCTGGATTTGCTTTTTGCCCCTGCGCCTGGCGTCGGGATTAGTCGCGTTGATGGTTCCGGACCGTGCACCTTCGAGGAAGGCTTCCATCATGTCGTCATTCTCGATGTTGCCCTGGGAAAGCAGGTCAGTCTCGAGGACATGCGGCGGGATGGCGTGGCGAATCTCACGAGTTCCTGATCAACGTTGTCCGTAACGTCTGCCTCTGTCAGCGCACCGGCCCGTTTTTGGGAAGTGTGGAAGTGAGAGGCAGCGAACCGTCGTGCAGAAATGCAAACTCGTTGGCATAGGAGATGACCTCCAGTCTTTCCGGGAGGCATTCCGGAACAGACACGGTCATGAAGCTCCACTTCGGCCCCAACGTGCCTTTGTAGCCCTTCATCGGGCTGACGTGCTGGTTCCAGTCTTGGTGGGCTCTGATGGCGCCGCGGTCCTCGCGGTAGGTCTCGTTGTGCATCCGCACATCGATGCCATCACATAGTCCCTGGGTCTCGTATAGTGCAGGATCAACGATGCTTGAGTAGCGATACTCCATATTGCGCGAGGAAGAGGTGGAGAAGAAGGTATGCGAGGAGTACGTAGAGGTGGACTATGATAATGTCGCGCACACCGGACTGCCTCATTGCTGTCTTTGCGGCGCCCTGCCTGCCCGATTGTTCCCTTTTATCTAACATGACAACTGCTGCGTCATCTAACACTGACCAATTTCGTATAATGCACGGCGATGAACGCCCCGGTGTCCACTGACTAGTTGATTTGAGGCCACGATGGACACTTCGTAGGCATGGATGCCTCCACCTGGAGCGTTGTTCTGTCGGGGAGTTTTGCGCCCTCCAGAGGCCCCCTGCTCCTTTCGGCGTTCCAGGTCGGTGAATGACGCAGTTCGGGAGCCTTAAGGTACCATGACAGTGATGCCGGCTATCTAACTCGGCGCTACCGGAGGTTTCCCCTCCCGCGGACCGAAGACGGAAAACCCGGCTGGACACGTTATCAACGTCCAAGAGAGGAATGTCGATGGCAGAGTCCCCCGGCTGACGGCTGGAACTCAGGCTATGGCAGAAAAGGTGACACAGAAAGTAGATCAAAACTTATGCCAAGACCCCGGCGACCATTCGAACGGGCTGACTGCCTCACCTAAGTCAATGGGACGCCCCGCGGAGCTATAGGTTCCTGTTGGTGGATCCAAGGCCTGAGCGTCGGCCGAATAATGATTCTTACAAGCGGCTGCGGCCTTCAGCCGACCGCCAGGGCTGCTCGGGCAAACGTTGTATTCGCTGCTTTGAATCGCCGCTGGTCTTGTCGCATCGAACTTTGTGTGCTGCGAGGCAGAATCTTTGTACACGAATAGGGACTCCTGTGAAACAAGCAGCAGAAACTCATATTCCTTCTTCCCACTAGATTTCACACACACTACTCTATCTGGCATCTACGCACATTCGCTTGCCTTTACCGGTCGATCGGCCTTTCTAGGCCGCACTGTCCACTCCCCCTTCGCACCCCGTATCCAGACAGACAAGGAGAGCCACTACCTTGCCCTCTGCGAATCACGGGGCGTTCGCCGCGGGGTCATGTGGCGGTAGTCCGTTGGGAAAAGGAGGCGACGCATCTTTTGTAAGCAATAAGGCCCACGCGTGGGAGCGCCCATTCGGCTTGGCGCTTCTAGAACCCCTGCGCCGTAGACAGCCACCGAGGGGCTTTGCGAATACAGGACTATAAGACGGTTTTGGAATCAGCTCTTCGACAAAGAATTCCCCTCCCTCTCTTCACAAGCATCCGTCCGCCCGTGAGAATGGTGATCTCGTACGTGTTCGCATCTCCGTGGCATCTCATCGCCGCTCTTTTCGGAGCGCTGGTGGTCCATCGAATCGGAGTCATCGTATATCGCCTCTACTTTCACCCTCTCGCCAAGTTTCCCGGCCCAAAGATCGCTGCCGCATCGCATCTCTACGAGATCGCGTGGGACTACTTTGGACATGGCGCGTACCTGTGGGAGATCGAGAGAATGCACGAGAAATACGGTTCGTGACCAACGCAGCTCCTCCGTCTCTGCTCCCGCCCCTCCACCAGAGCTGACTTTTTCCCGGCCCAGGCCCCATCGTCCGGGTCAATCCCCTCGAGCTTTCCATCCGCGACCCCGACTTCTACAACACGCTGTACGTGGCCGGAGCGGTCCGGCGTACGGAAGCGTTCCCCCACTTCGGAGACGGCATGGATTTCAACGGTGAAGAAAAAGGAGCGCTCGACACAACACCCACGCCTGGCTGACCGAAAACGCAGGATCACACGGCATGACGGTCGACCACGACCTGCACCGCAAGCGCAGGAAGCCGATGGAGCCCTTCTTCTCCAAGCAGGGCATCAACCGCATCCAGCCAATGCTCGACGAGCTCGTCCTGCTCCTCGTCGCCCGCCTCAAGGAGTCCGCCGGGACGGGCCGGGTGATCCGGCTGGACCACGCCTTCTCCGCGCTGGCGGGCGACGTGATCAGCAACATCTGCATCGAAAGCCCGCCCGCGCCGATGCTGCGCGATCCCGACTTCGCGCCCGAATGGTAAGCCCGCTCGTGCCCGCCCCGGCTGCGCACCCGTGCTGACGGCGCTGGAGGTTCGAACTCTTCGACACGCTGATCCGCTCGATGCCCGTCTTCATGAACTTCCCGTGGATCATCAAGATCGTGCGGCTGGTGCCCACGTCGCTGCTGCAGAAGCTGGACCCGCGCAGCCAGCGCTTCCGGGACTGGAGGATCGTAAGTAGTTCCGCATGCCGGCGCCGCGGTTGCTGACGCAGTTCTGCTAGATGTCGGAAAAGCACATAGCCGCGGCCAAGGAGCGCAAGCTGGCGGGCAAGGCGGTGGTCCGGCCGGAGGGCAGCATCCGGTCGGACACGCTCTTCGACCAGCTGGTCCACAGCGACCTGCCCGAGAGCGAGCTGACGGTCGAGCGGCTCGCGTCCGAGGCGCAGGTGCTGATGGGCGCCGGCACGGTGACGACGGCGCGCTCGATGGACCACCTCGTCTTCCACATCCTGTCCAACGAGCGCGTGCGGCTGCGCCTGCGCGACGAGCTGGCGGACGCCATGGCCGACTGGCCGGAGAAGACGCCGTCGTGGCAGACGCTCGAGAAGCTGCCGTACCTGCAGGCCTGCATCAAGGAGGGACTCCGGTAAGCGTTCCCGCGCGCCCGCCTTTCGTCTGACTGACCGGCCGCGCAGCCTGAGCCACGGCATCATGCACCGGCTGCCGCGCTGCTCGCCCGACGTGGCCCTCCAGTACAGGCAGTGGTCGATCCCGAAGGGCACGCCGGTCGGCATGTCCGCGTACTTCATGCACACCGACCCGGACGTGTATCCCGACCCGTTCGAATTCCGGCCGGAGCGATGGCTGGGCGATGTCGATCCGCGCATGTACCGCAACTACGTCCCGTTCACCAAGGGCTCGCGCGGATGTCTGGGTGTGAAGTGAGTTGGCCCCTCCCCCCTCGGAAAGGAGTGCATGGCGGCCTCTGCTGACGTGCGGTGTATCAGTCTGGCCTACGCCGAAATGTCGCTGGTGATGGCAGCGCTGTTTTGCCCAAGGGGCCCGAACATGAAGCTTTACGAGACGGACCGGTCTGACGCGGAGCCGGCCTGCTGCTTCCTGCTGCCTCTTCCGCGGCCGGGCACGAAGGGCATCCGGGTGACCGTCGAGCCGTAGTTGCTACTGGATGGGTTGGGGAGGGAACCACCTGATTGCGCAGCAGATAATGTGACGGTCGAGCGTGAAAATATCCATTTTGCAGTGGTCTGAGCCATATCATTTGTTAAAAGTTCGGGCCAAGTGGCTTAGGAGCTAATACACGGTTTTGTACGTAAGAGACAGTGAATTGTCTTCCCTACTTAGCTGCCTACCACTTTGTATAGCTACCATTTGTGTTCATGACGTCCCAGTAGCGCTGTCTTGTAGTGTTAAGAAGCTCTTATTGTTTTTTTTTTTTTTTTTTTTTTTTACAAACGCCATCTATTCTACAGGTCTAAAGCTAGGACTTAGGAGCTAGGCGAGATAGGAGCCGTCGATATAATGCTATAGCCTGTGGGTGCTCTGGCGCTTCACCGTCTCCCTGTTGGCCGGGCTAGCCCATCCCGATCGGGCCTGGGCGAGGCCTGGAGGACGCCGTCGCGGGGCATTCACAAGCCTGAAGCTCGTCGCCGCTCGCGTTACTCTTATAGAAGTGCATCTCGAATCTCTGGGTAGCCACGTCTAGCGCGTCCGCATTAAGACCGAATAAATTGACTACGTCCGCGCCGGCCGGCATCGCAGCGGTACCTTATCACTTAGATTGTCCCCCGATGCTCCTCCTTCTGCCCCGCACGGTTTGTGAACTTGGCCAGCAGATACGCGACTAGGAAGAAGCTGGCTTTGGTAAGAACGCTAAGAAGCAGAAAGGATGGATAAAGTGGAATTCATAGAGCGTATGTTAGTAGGAAAGACCAGGGAACGCGGAAACTGCTCACTCGGTGAATGAGTCTGCGCGGCGCCTGAGTTGCCTCAACTTCTCTTCTGCCATCCCCCGCTTCGAGCTCGGCGTCCGTCGTCAATAGGTCCAGCGGTAACCAGTCTGGTAGCTGATCGTGCCCCCAGCAGCTCTTTATGCACAGGCGGTTCGTAAAAGTAGAGAGCCTTAATAAGACTAAATACAGGTATAAATATCTGGGAGTAAAAGGCATTAAATTGTATATGTATGTAAATCACATACACTCCGCCAACGGGCTTAATCACTAGCGAATATTCACAGACATCCCCAGGAAACCGACTTCACTGCCTTAGAACAGCACGCGGTTAGGCGGGGCAGGGCAGCTGTGACGTCTTCGCCCTCCGATCGTACACGTTACTCGCCAAAATCACAGATGGGACAACGCGGACAAGATACACGGAGCTGTTGTCAACGAAGAACAGGGCAAGGCGGCCTGCCATCATGGAAAATGCTTTCTCGATTACAAGAAGACTACGTGACATCCCCCCCATCCTCAACAAGCCGTTGGAGGAATCGGCACGGGCCCGACGGGAGGGTGCATCGACGGAATCCAGCCCTGGTGGGCGGTCCTCACGCCCCACTCGACGGGATAGTCAATCTTGGAATGCATGACGGTCCAGTTCGCCCACAGCAGATGGTCGCCCTCGTCCGGGGGGCCGGCCCAGACGTACTCGGGCCTGATGATGCGGGACTGGATGTTGGTGAGGAAGCGGCGCACCTCGGCGACGTCGTCGATGACGTTGGGCTCCTCGCTGGGCCCGTGGCGGATAAATAGCCGGCGCACGCAGTTCTGCTGCACCTGGAACGCCTTCTCGCCCGTGACCGGGTTCACGATGACCATGGGATACTGGCGGGAAAGGGTGAGTTCAGCCGGTGGTCTGGTTTTGGCGGAGGGAGGGTTTGGACGTACCCTCTTCTGCCACTCAGGCTGCCTTGGCAGCATCTTCTCCATCTCCTCGTCGGACAGCTCGCGCCCCTCGTCGGCGACACCTAAGCCGTTGGGGTTGCCATGCGTGTCCTTGGTCCACTGGTAAGGGTAGTACATGTACTCGAACCAGCTGTGGTCGGCCATGCGCTTCTCGTCGTCGCTGAGGAGGTCGTAGAGCTGGGTGGAGCTGACGAAAGCGGTGCGGCCCGGGCTGACCTCCAAGCTCAGGCCGGAGCCGTCAGCCCAGTCAACGTGCTGCTTCGGGGAGGATTCGCCGGCGGAGCCGCCGGGCAGCTTGACGGTGCGGAAGGAGCTATACTTGGGGGGGTCCATCTTGTAGCACGGCCCATCGATGTGCCACGACTGGAAGCGCGTGTGCCCCTTCATGAAGTCCTCGGTGGACAAGGGCTTGGCGTAGTAGTTGAAGGAGTAGGCCTCCCCGATGTCCAAGCCCTTGATGCCGTAGTGGTCGTCGCCTTGGTAGCCCTTGCCCATCAGGTGCAAGAGGCCCGCGTTGGGCAGCGTGGCGAGCCTGAGCCTTTCCTGCACGTTGACTCGTTAGCTCTCCCTCCAGCGAGAAACAAGAAAGGCGATTGGCGGAGCGCGCACGATGATTCCCTGGCCAGTTGGATGGAACATGGTGCCGAACTCTTCGTGGGTCAGGCGAGGAGCGTCGGGGTCGAGGCGCTCGAGGAGCTCCCAATTGCGCAGAGGCTGCAGTTGATGCTGGCCCTTGACGACGACGACCTTGTGCCTCCAGATGGCGTCACGAAGCGTTTCCAAGTCCTGGTCGGTGACATTGTTGAGGTCTAGGCCGGTGATCTCGGCGCCGAACTGGAAGTGCGAACGTGTTAGCAGCGATGACGGGAGGGGGAAGACGGCGACGGACATTGCACTTCTTGCCCGGGCCATGATCAATGGGCTTGATGGTGAAAGTGGAGCGTGAGGGGCCGACTGAACCCATTCTGGATGCGGGTAGACGAGGGCGGTCAGGTATGGCTCACGAAAGCTCTTAAATACGGCGAATGCAGGCCAAGTGTGAGGTGGCTGCAGTGAGCGAAGTCCGCTGTACCATCACATGGAGGGTTTTAAGTAATCGTTCCTGGCCCACTCTCGCCAGCACCGCGCCAGGCACCAGACATGGGACTATTCGCATGAAGCCCGATCCGCAGTTGTACGACGTAGTCAATAAGCAAAGCTAGGTTGATGCTCCGAGTCAGTCAGTCCGCGAGGCACCGTACGTGGTACCATTCTCCTCACTACGTATCCCTGAGCACGAAGGCGTAGGGCTTGCAGCGGCGATTAATGCGCCGGCCGACGCAGCGCCAGGCGGTCTGGATGGTATAGCCGCCTGGCCGACGGCGTATTTAGGCCTGCCTGCGTGTTTAACAGGACTGCAACCTGATCCCCCCCTTCCCAGCCAGTGGCGACTCATACACCTTCCCCAGCGAACCCCAGACCGTCACTCGCGCCTTCACGATGGAGGCACCGCAATTCCCGATCCCCGAGGGCATGACGATGGCGGCCAGACCGATCGACACGCGCAGCGATGAGGAGATCATGGCGGCGGTGCGGGCGTGCCCGCCGGTCACGGACAGCCAGAAGAACGTGTGGGCCTTCTGGCACAGCGGCTTCGACAACATGCCCGGCTGGACCAAGCGCAACGTCGTCGGCTGGGTGCGGCGGCTTGGCCCGGCATGGACGGTGCGGGTGCTCGACCACGTCCCGGGCTCTGCGGCCAGCGTCTCGCGCTTCGTGCCGGCGGAGCTGCTGCCCGACGCCTTCACCGCGGGCACCATGGGCGGGCGCTACGCGGCCACGCACAAGGCGGACCTGGTGCGGCTGCCGCTGCTGCAGCTGTACGGCGGGGCGTGGATCGACGTCGGCACGCTGCTGCTGCGCCATCTGGACGACCTCTGGGCCGTGCTCGAGGACGGCGGCAACAGTTACGAGCTCGCGGCGCTGTCGTACCCCTGCCGCCCCGACGAGGACTCGGTCATCAACCCGTTCCTGGTGGCCACGCGCGGCAGCGCCGTCGTCGAGCGCTGGCACCGCGTCTACCTCGAGCTCTGGAAGGGCGCGACCGAGGCCACCGGCTTCTGCCGCCACCCGCTGCTGCGCCACCTGCGGCCGTACCGCACCCCGACCGAGGACATCAACTGCCACGAGCTGACGATCGAGGCCGAGGCCATCATGGACTACGGCGCCCAGGTGCTCTGCCTCGAGCGCCTGCGCGACCTGCACGACCCCGACGACGGCTTCGACGGCCGCGACTGCTTCGAGCGCCGCATCTTCATGCTGCCCGCCCTGCGCGAGATGTGGCAGTACCAGGTCGCCACCGGCTTCAGCGGCGCCGCCCAGTTCGCGCTGCTGACGGAGCGCTACGACGTGCCCGCGGCCGAGCGCTCGCCGCAGTGGCATCGCGCCCTCCGCTTCGTGCAGCAGCTGCTGGCGGGCTCGCTGCTGATGAAGATGTGCCACGGCCCGGCCGACGCGCTCGAGTCCAGCCTGGCCGACATCCTCGACGCGCCCGAGAACGACGGGCGCGACTGCGCCCCCGGCACCTTCGCCGCCTACCTGCGCTACGGCGCCGTCCACTTCGACCAGACCCGGCCGCTGGAGCCCGTCAAGGCCCCCGCGCCGCCGGGCACGCGTGTTTGGCCGAAGCGGCTGCTCGAGCCTTGCGAGTGAGCGGTTGGAGCTGCCCCCGAGCTTGTCGGCCTTCGTGCCTTCGTGTGCAAACGCTACGTAGCTCAGCAAATAGACTCCAAAGACTATTCTTCTGTTTTCGCTGCACGCTCAACATTATGCTTTGATCCGGGTGCAACACAGTTAAGGTTGCGGACTAACGCAACCGGAGCTAGCTACTGTCCGAAGACTGTTGTCGCAGGTGTGCTGTGGTCGGAGCCACATCATTGGCCATAGCTGGGGCCACGTGGGGCGAGGCGTTACGCTTTTCCAAGGCAAAAACACAAGGAATTTCTCGTATATTCTAGTATTACGTCATCCTGTATTAATTTCTCTGCCGTGCCTCCCCTGCTGCCTCCTGCCAGTGCGACTCTCATGGCTCCGCTCGACACGGCGTCCACGGCCACGTCCGCTGCGGCCACGGCCGAACCTAGAGGAGGTATTGCTTTTGACGTACGAAGCAATAAAATAGATAGTGGGCCCGTGCGCGACCGGGCTCGAGAGCAATTATTGGCTTCGCGGGTAGAAAGCAATTAGGTTCCTATGGCGGATCGCGCTCAAACTCGCGCTGCGGGCCGGCGACGCTGGGGAGCACCGTCCGTTAGGTTTTCGGTGCGCTGTTATAAATAACACTCCACCCTATTATTTTTTTTCTTTAAAAGTATTAAAATTAGTATATATAGCTTTTTAAGGCCGGCTGTTTTTTCTTAAAAAGAATTAAAAAGAATTTATTAGAATATTTAATTTAGTAGTGTTTTGGATTTAGTTATGTCTTATACTCGTTGCACACCTGTCTTAGCAGGTAAGCAAGTTATATACCCATTTTACCCTAGTAGGTAGGATAGGTATAAGAAAAGCCCGTACGGCCTCCCTCTACTAGATATGCTAATTCATCCTATTTACTATTAATCAAGCCGTTACACTACTTATTCTAATAGTTATAAGCCCGGGTGCGTCTTAGATATCTTTTATAGTCTAAGCTATCCTCCCTAGCACCTTATTATACTATTCCGAGCGTTTCGTAGTATCTAGATATTTATCCTTAGCACTCTTTTACTATACATATTCTATAACGGAGGACTTTAGTTACCTCCTATAACACACCTTTTTATTACCTAAAGCGCAGCACTTTGCCACTACCTTAGAGTAATACTTTTAAGTAACGGCTTATTTATTAGCCTTATATTTATTACTTACTTTAGTAACCTACCTGGGCCTCCTTTAATACGCAATATAATGTAATGTAATACTACATTATAACGTCTTCTAAACCTATTATTATCTTAAAGACATCTAATAATTAGAATAAATAGTACTTTATTATCTAATTACGAGCTAAGAAATACGAGATATTTAACTATATCGATCTATTAAAGCTATTAAAACCTTCTTAACTAACTAAGCTAGCTAAGATTTAAGAGCTACTAGCCTCTAATCTAAACTAATAAAGAGCCTAGAAGCGCTATAAAATATAAATTAAAACTCGCGAAAGAGACCTAGCTAAGTATAAAAAGCTAAAAAAGAAAATTAATAATCTTTTAATAATTATTAAGAACTTAGTAAGTCTATTACTACTTCTAATTCTAAATAAGCTTAGGGGCGATTCGCACCCCTATTCTTAGCTTATAGCGCTTAAGGCGCGGCTCTAACTAATAAAAGAGACTTAGAAAGAACTTATTATTAATAAGCTTCGCTAGCTTAAGAAGCCTTTAAGTAGTTAGAATATTAATAAATAGCTTTTATAATAGAAAGAGACTCTATTTAAGATAAAGAAACTTAAACTTCTAAAGATTATAGATAATTAAAATAAGATTATTTTTCTTAAGGCACTTACTCTTTTTAATACCTACTAGGCCTCTAACTATAAGATTAAGCTCTAGAATAATAAGCTTACTAAGTCGCTTTATAATCTAATTATTAACTACTGAAACTACTTATGCTAAAATACGGCTAAGAATTTAAAGACTACTAAAATAGCCTTTACTACTTTACTAAGAAATAAGAAGTAGAAAAAAAAGCTACTCGCCTACTTATATAGCGAAAATTACTACTACGATAAATATAGATATTATAATCTAGAGGCTAGACTAGCAGATTAGACACTAAACTAAAAGATTTAAGATAAGATTAATAAGACACTCGAAAATCTATAGATTAAGAGAAGAGTTAAACGCTCTATTAAACGGTTTAAAAATAGCTAAAATTACGATTAAAGCTAAAAGAAGTAGGATAATACTCCTTAAAAGAAATAAAAGCTAAAACTAGATAAAGAAGATAAAAAAATATTATTCTTTCTAGCTATAGTTATCTTATTATTTAATATATAACGTATTTTAAGGCCTATAACGCTTAATCTCTTATAGATTACCAATACTAGTATAATATACTATATCTATAATTAGTCTATAAAGAGTCGCTACACTAAAACAAGAAATGTAGGGCTAGATAACTACGTTATATTAGAAAACTCTACGGTTAAGATTAAGTTATTTAGTAAGATACTAGTATATACTACTAACTATAAGAGCCTACGCACTATTAAGCTTATAGATATAGCCTACGTACTCTTATTTATAGTAAACCTCGTCTCTATTACTAAGGTAAGAGAAAAGGAAATTAAGTTAGATATAAAATATATATACCTCTACTTAGAGAACTTTATTATAATCTATTTAATCTTCGCCTAAAACTACTTCTTTATAGAATATAAGAAAGTAGATAATCTACTAGCTATAATATCTAATATTACTAATCGCTCGTTGCTAGCTATATAATAGTATAAAATCTTTATATATATAGGCTAAAGAGCTATTTAAGCCTTACTATAGATAGTATAAGAAGCTATAATTACTAATTAGTAGTTATTTAATTACTATAATATATACGCACGTACTAAGGTATAATAGTAGATCTCTTAATCTATATAACTAAAGAAATTATTAGAAGTATTCTTTTAAGTCTTATTTAACTTAATATATATAATATAAGCTAATAACGGCTACTAATAGATTATATATCTTAAATACGCTTCTACTAAATTTACTTTTACGGTTACTTATATAACTAAGAATAAGTACACTTAGCACCTTCTTAATATTATTTAAATAATTAAAATAAGATTTAGTAAATTAATAGCCTTTCTTAGATTAGATAGAGAAATATCGCTTATATAAGCTTTTAAGTAGTAGCTTAAGTAGTAGAAAGTTATCTATAAAGTATTAGCTTCGTATATTCCTTAGTAGAATAGCGTATTAGAGTATTTAGAGTACTTAATTATTATTAAAGTAAGATTATTATAAGTTAGTGCTAACCTATCTAAGTATCTATAACCTAAAATTATTAAAGTAGTAGTCTATATCTATAATAAAACTCTAATAAAGTGCTACTATTAAAAAATGCTATTTAAGCGTATCTATAGTAAAAAGCTAAAAGTAGCTTATCTTTAAGTTTATAGCTATAAAGCCTACTTACTACTAAAAAATATTTTATATAGTAATAAGCTAGATAAACATATTCTTATTAGATACTTAGTTAGATATAACTCTACTAATATTTATAAAATCTAGTATTCTCTAAAGAACCGAGTAGTACGCTTAAAAGATATTATCTTTAATAAATCTAATAAGTTCTCTCTAGAGAATCTAGAAAAGATACTCGCTCTATAGTAATAAAAGTAAAATTAAGAGTAAGAGATAATTATTTCTCGTATTATACTTTATAAGAAGAAGATTATTATTAGAATAATAGATTCTAGTATATTCTTAGGGTGCGTATACCGTACGTTCTACATGCTTATTACGTGCTACGCACGGGCCCCTAGTATATAACGCCACTAAGGAGCGAATTCTATACTACTAAAAATTTATATCTAAGAATACGACTCTTTTAAAGGCTTTCTACTTATAATTCTCTTATTTACTTATAATCGAATTCTTTCTATTTTCTTTCTAGAAAAGTAGCCGGCCTCGAAGGACTATATATAACGATTTTAACGATTTTAATAATTCTAACGGAAAGAAATAACTTTACGATAATAGATATAAGAGGCTAATAAAGCCGCTCGAATACTCGAGGCGAACGAATAGAAATAGACTTATTAACCCCTAAAGGCTATTAAACGCTAATTATTAATAGAAGCGCCTAGGGCGTTAAATACCTAATAGGCGAAGCTACTAAACTAGAAATATCTATAGCCGCCGACGAGCTATAACGCTTACGTAGTATATCTATAAAAGATATACTAGAAGCTAAGCTTCTAGAGCGCCTTAACTGCGTTAAGATTTTATAATAGCTATAGGCGGCCCTTAATAGCGAACTTTCTACCGTCTCTACGTCGAACGTAGGCGAAATGTATATAAAAAGTAGAGTAGATAATAGCGAAAAGCGACTCGACCTTCTTATAAGAAACTTACCTTCGAAACTTAAAGGCCTTACTTAGGGCTTATACGACTTATAAATAAATACGGTAGAGATACGTTTTAGCGTATATTAGGTAGATAAGAACTACCTTAGAAGAACTCTTTAGGCTATTAAAGAACTATTTAAATATAAAATCCTCTCTTAGCACGTCTAAAGACGTTTAACGAACTAGAAGAAACTAGTACTACTCTAATAAAAGTTTAAGACGTTAGTATAAAACTATATTTATAACTCTATTGTTTACCGCCTTAATAACGCCGTTAGTTATTATACTACGGTAATAAAGAAGGGCTAGAAGTTTATAAAATTCTACGTCTAAATAAAAACGTACGAGAATAAATTTACGTACTAAATTTAAAATATAGATTATCGTATTAACTAGATTTACTCTTAGCTTTTACTATCTATATATATAGAGCTTATGCGCTAGTCCTTTCTTACTAGGATATAGGTAGAAGAGAATTTAGTAGCTAAAATCTAACGCGTTAAGTAAACGCTAGAGGTAACGAGGCCCTATAAGAAGAACGAGAACGGGTAGTTATAGAGAACTAAGCGCTCTTTTACTATTTTTAGCCCGGGATGTAACGGTCTCTATAAGGGTTTTAGAAATAGTAAGAAGGCTAAAGAGAACTAAAAGTCTAAAGTATTAGCTCTTTTAAAGAACGTAGGCGATTCGTATAGATCTAGCACCCTAAACGTAGGTAAAAAGTAGGCTAAAGACTACGCTAACTAGATAAACTATAAAGATAAGTAAGACTTAAAAAAAGAGAAGCTTTAATCGCTTCTCTCTCTTTCTTACAGTTAGGGCCTTAAACGGGAGGTAGTTTAAAACGTATAGAAATTATCGCTTTAATAGAAACCCTATTTAGTTCTACTAAAATTTAAGTATTAATAGATTATAATTATAACCTAAATCTTATATCTCTTAAATGCGTAGAGCGACTTATCTTATAAAATATATAAGCTAGTATTAAGCCGTTTACTCGTCTTTTAAATAATACTATTGTTACGCTATACGACTTCTATTATATAGGGGTTACTACGTGTAACTTAGGGGGCGCTACGCGTACTACTAAATTCTAACCTTACTAGAGTAGCTTATTTACGGGCTACGATACTATACTTAGTATATTCTAGCTTATGGCTACTAGGCCGGTTATTAATTTTAGAAGAGAAACGTTTTACTAGAGTATAAACTCGCTAAAGCGTATATATCTAGTAAGCGCTACTAAATTATTCTAGGACTTAGAATTAAGAAAGCCTATTTACTTTCTCTAGCTATTTAACTACTAGCTCTCGCCTACGGGTAGCCTAGAAAATTAAAAAAATAAATTTAATACTTTTATAGCCTCCCCGCAGGCGGAAAGTATACTAAACGTATACGAGAAGTAGAGCGAAGGTAACTAAAATTTAAAAGAGCTTCTATCTAACTAAACTCTCTTTTATTTACGAGGGCTATACTCCCGTATCTAAAGAGTATACGAATTATATA
Organism: Macrophomina phaseolina; assembly: GCA_020875535.1. NCBI lineage: Eukaryota > Fungi > Ascomycota > Dothideomycetes > Botryosphaeriales > Botryosphaeriaceae > Macrophomina > Macrophomina phaseolina. Next base: position 292,784 of record JAEQDS010000075.1, on the reverse strand, counting down.
AAGAACTCGCTAGTTTAGTAGACGTACTACTAGCTAAGATAGCTAAAGAGATCTACGACGAGATTTTAAATACTTATAGAGAGTACTTAGACGTCTTTTTAGATAAATAAGCCACTAAGCTACTATAATATACTAAGTTTAATTATACTATTAATCTTATTATAGGTTCTAAGCTATCGTTAATACTTCTATATAGACTCTTCTAATCCAAACTATAAATTCTTAGGGAATATATTAATAAGGCCTTAGAACGGGGGTAGATTAGATATAGTAAGTCGTCTATAGGCGCGCCTATTCTCTTTACCCCTAAAATAGATGGTACTATACGGTTATACGTAAATTATAGGGGCCTAAATAAGATTACGGTTAAAAATAGCTATTCTATACTACTAGTAGGCGAGCTACTAGACCGTCTAAGCACCGTAGAGATCTTTACTAAACTAGACCTACGCGATACTTATTACTAAATCCGTATAAAGGAAGGTAATAAGTAAAAAATAGTATTTAAGACGCGTTATAGGTATTATAAGTATCTAGTTATACTATTTAGCTTAACTAATATACCTATAATCTTCTAGTTATATATCTACTAAGCCCTAGAAGGCCTAGTAGATATAATTTACGTAGTATACTTAGATAATATACTTATATACTTAGCGAATAAGTCTTAATACGTTAAGTACGTTAAACGTATTCTTAAAAGATTACGTAATTAGAACCTCTACGTAAAACCGTCTAAATATAGCTTTTATATAAAGTACGTCGAGTTTCTAGACTTTATCGTTACCCCCTAGGGGGTTGTTATAGACCCCATAAGAGTCGAAACTATTAAGAACTAGCCAAAGCCGTAAAGCTACTGCGATATCTAGGTTTTTCTAGGCTTCGCTAATTTTTATAGGCGCTTTATATAGAACTACTCTACGGTAGTTTAATTACTAATAAGCTTATTAAAAGAGGCGGCCTAGAATCCTAATTTAAAGGCTAAACGAGCGCCGAAAAAGAGGCTAACTAAATAGTATAAACCCTAGAAGTAGCCCGTAGGAGTAAGGTAGGCGTTTAGTAAGCTAAAAGTATACTTTACGTAGGCTTCTATACTACGGTACTATAACCCGAATCTTCTAGTTATACTAATTACCGACGTATTAAACTATATCTACGGCGGCATCCTCCTCTAACCGCTAGATAGAGAGAATAACTAGTGCTACTAGTACCCCGTTATATATTTTAGCTATAAGTTTGCTGGCGCCGAAATATGGTATAATATCTACGATAAGAAACTCTACGCTATTATATAGTACTTTAAGTATTAGAGACCTTATCTAGTATATATATAAACGCCGGTACGAGTATTATCTAATTATAATAATCTACGTTATTTTATAACGACTAAGAGCCTTACAGCTTAATAGGCTTAGTACGCCGAAGTATTAGCTAAATTTAATTTTAATATCGAATATAAGTTGGGTAAGTCTAATCTAGCGAACGCTCTCTTAAGGTATTTAGACTACGCCCTTAGCTTTAAGAAGAGTAATAAGCGTACCTATCTTAATACTATATTATCTATACTATAACGTAAACTCTAGATTTAGGGGTTAAGAGAACCCCTACGTACTACTAAAAACCCCGGCCAAGAGCACGAGGAAAATCTATGTATAAACGGTAATAGTAATTACTAAACCGTTTTAGTCTACTTCGTTACTTATAAGAAGTACGACGAGTTTACTTATAAGAGCCTAGAACCTTCGATATATACTCGCTACGAGAAAGCTAGTACGAGCTTAGTATAAAGCTTTATATCTTAGTCTATAGTAATAGTAGCCGCTATAACTAAAATAGTGTTCGAAGCTACTTCTAAATTATTAGTTAATTTTATTCGTACTAAGTAATAAAGGGACGCCTTCTATATAGACGTATAAGAATAGCTTATAAAAAGAATACTTTTAGCGTATAATTAGTATACGGTCGACGAGTAAGAACTTCTACGCTATAAAGAGCGGATATACGTGCTAAAATATATTCTACTACGCGAGGAAATTCTACTTAGGAATTATAACGATTTAAGTAGTAGCTATTATAGTATTCGCCGTATCTAAGAAGTACTTTCTAGAAAGTACTACTAGAAAGGTATTACCGCGAACGTTAGAAAATATATATAAAGCTATAATATCTACTAACGTAATAAGGCTCGCCGGTATAAGTTATATAAGTTATTATAGCTACTACTAATAGCTATCTAACTCTATAGATACTACTTTTTTAATTTTATTACGGACCTACTAGAATTCGTAAGACGGGACGGTTAAGTATATAACATAGTTCTCGTACTAGTTAATTATTTTACTAAATATATATGTTACCTACTAGTTAGAAAGACGATTAATAGAGTAACGCTTATAAATCTTATTATAAACGACGTCTTCGTATAATTTAGACCACCTAATAGCCTAGTCTTGGATAGGGGCTTAACGTTTACGAGCTAGTTCTAGAGCGAATTATACTATAATCTTAGAATTAAGTATAAGCTAAGTACCTTCTTTTACCCGTAGATAGATAGCTAGACGAAAAGATAAAATTAGAAGTTAAAGACGTATCTATGCTACTATACCTTCTAGAACTAGTTAGACTAGGTAAAGCTTCTTTAGTAGACTTTATACATCTATAACTAGAAAACCTACTTCTTTATAGGCTTCGTACTAGTTTAACTAGATACGGGGGTTAAACCTAACTTCTAGAACGGGGTTTAGGATAACCTTAATAGAAATTTCCTAACTAAATCGGCCGAGGTAGCCTAAAAGCATATAAAAAGTATATAAAAAGTATAGAAATTAGCTACGAAATCTCTTAAATACTCCTAGAAGCTCTAAACGAAATACTATAACCGGAACTAAACTAAAATATATTTTAATATTAGATAACTAGTCCTTCTCTTAGTAAGAAATATTAAAACTAAACGGCCTTATAAGAAACTTAATAACCGCTATCTAAGACTATTTCGAATTCTAGAGAAGATTAGCCCCTAGGCCTACTACTTAGACCTACTATAATCTATATTCTAGTTATATAACGTTTTTAACGTTGCACTACTAGAAGCTTATACGGTAAGGCTAGAGTTCTAATTACTACTAGTTAAAGAAATTAACAATAGCGAATACTAAAAAGTCGAAGCTATAGTAGTCTATAAAGTAGGGCTACCGAAGTAATATCTACTTAAATAGCTCGGCTAGCCCTATAAGTATAATAAGTAGAAGTAGAAAGAAAAACTAGATAATTATAAAGAGCTTCTATAGAATTATCTTAAAGAAAACCCTATTTCTTAGAACGTATAGCTAAAACGCAAGCGAAACGTAGGTGAAACGTATACTAAAAGTAAGCTACGGCGTAGACGCCCCCTAGAATTAAAAAATAAGAAGAAATATTAAGAGAAATACTTAAATTATAAAGAAGGGCCCTAAAGAAGTATCTACTTTATATTTAAGCTATACTAAAACTACCTCTTATTTATATTAGATATTTTTATAAAGTACTTATTCTTAAACTTCTTATCTACCGTTTCGTTAGTTAGCTTTATTAAGCTAACCTTACCTAATCTAGCCTAATAGCGCTGCTAATTCTCTAAGCGCGATATATTACGCGTATACTACTAGTTATTACGGCCGCTAGTAGCCGTAATCTTCTTCGCCTTTTACTTCTTATACGCCGATACCGCCTCTTCTAACGTACCGGCGTACTTATATAGTATAAGTACGTTCTTCTCTATAAACTCTAGTACCTTCTTATTAGGGGCGCTATTAAAGCTATCGTAGTAAAATAATAGTAGATTAGCGGTACGACGAAACTAAAGAAAAATCTAAAACGAATTTTATTATTAGCACTAAACGTAAAAGTAGTATAAAAGTATATAGAAAGTATACAAAAAGTAGAAAAAAAGTAGACTTATTAAAGTATAGTTATAACTACTCTTTATATATTAATTATACTTAGCGTACGACGGGTTCTTATAGTATATCTAGCGAAGCCCCCTAAGAAGCTTCGTAGACGTAAAGTTAATCTATTTCTTACCCTCGCGGTAGCGTATCGTGCCCTAGTAGCGCACGTAACGTATATAGTATACTAATACTAAACTAGGCTACGGCTAAAGATAAAGAAGAAGCTTTACTATATTACCCGTAATAGGTATCTACGGAAGCTTATCGTAGGAGTAATCTAAGTAAACGAAAGCGAGAGGGAACTATATAGTAATAGTTATTTAAAAGAAAGAAATAGAAAAAAAATTTAGTATTAATTAAGAACGTTTTAGTTAAAGAAGAGAAGCTAGATCTAAACTATAAAAATCTAGGGGAGTATAAGAGGTTATTATACCTATTAAAGCCGTTAAAAAAACGACCTCGTGCCCTATAAGTATTATTAGTACTCGTAAGTCACTAATTAGTATATTCGCTAGTATTATTAGCTAAGGCCGCCTTCTATTATTCTTAATAGCGATAATACCCAATAATAAAGAAAAAAACTGCACTAACGTACTAATACCTACGTTACTAGTGCGTATAGTATACTACTAGCACCGCTAATAACCGCTTCGTAGTATAATTTCTTATTTTCTTTATTATTTATTATTTATTAGTTATTATTCCTTATTTATTATTTATAGTAACGGCTACGCAACGCCTATAGCTAATATATAATACTACTTTTTATATAGTAATTTGGTGCACTCTTTTTCCTTACTTAAGGTTTTTTAATAAGGCACCGGCATAATATCTTCTAATAGAAATTAGGGCAATTCCTACTAGAGGGGGGGGTAGTATTAGGATAATAGGTTCTAGTATACCCTTAGGATACGTATACCGTGCGTTTCACGTACTTATTACGTGCTACGCACGGGCCCCTAGTATATAACGCTACTAAGGGGCGAATCCTGTACTACTAAGAATTCGTATCTAAGAATATGACTCTTCTAAAGGCTTCCTACTTATAACCCCCTTATTTACTTATAATTATTCTCTTAGATTAGAAATCTAAGGTCTTCTTTAATCTTAGTAATAAGCTATTACCGGCTCTAATTTAATTAATTTAAGAAACTCTAGAGACTTAAGATAGCTACTTAGGTATCTAAGTATAAGAAGTATAACTAAATTATCTACTAAGCTCTTTAGAATTAACTAGTAAAGACCTAGCACGCGAATAGTATATAAAAAGCAGCCTATAAGTAGATTTAATTTATAATAAATAAATACTAGATTCTTTAGATTATATATTACTAGATTAATCTACTTTAGTCTAATAATAAGCCTCTTAAGGCTTAGCCTCTTAAGGCTTACGGGGTAAAGATTAATAAAATTAATAATTACGAGGACTTAGCTAGTTTATACTAGTCTAATATAAGAATCTACCTAATCTAGGCGCTACTAGAGAAAACTATACCCTAAAAGAACGTAATATTATAGTAAATATTAATCTAAACCTAATTATCTACGGATTAAGAACTTATAACTTATATAAAGATACGTATATTATATTAATTTATAATAATATATTTAGTTACTAAATACTATTTACGTCTTTTCTTATATCTTTTTAGAAACCTACTTTAATAAAAGCGTAAGTATCGCCTATAGGCCTACTATATATTTACTAAGATTAATTACTACCTAAACCTTATTTCTATAAGAATATCTTTAACTACCTAATAAAAACCTACCTACTAGAGGTAATCTAAACAGAACTCTAGAAACTTTGGAATAAAAAGGTATAGTAGATAGTAATACTTAGTAAAGCGAAAAGCCTTAATAAGAATGTAATACTACTTACCTAGGTATTTAAGTATAAGCTTAATAAACACGGCTAGCTTACTAAGATTAAGGTATATATCTATATAAGAGAAGATCTTTAGACTACTTAATAGAATACTTATATAGCTATCTTTATTTTTTAAATTTTCTAAGCTCTAATTACTATTATCTATGCTTTTAACTTAGAAATATACTAGTATAATATTATAAACGTATTTTCTTACGTTCTACTTAAGAAAAAGATATACTATTAACCTCTAGAAGAACTAAAGCTTAAATAAGACTAAATTCTTTATTTACTTCGAGCGCTTTATAGCCTTAAGAAGTTACTAGCTCTTTAGTAATAATACTTTTATAAATTCTTAGAAGAGCTTAGTTTAACTTAAATATCTAATACTTCTTATTTATACTTAAACGATTACCTATTTGTCTTCTTCTTTATAGATAACGTTATTATAGTATACTATAAGCGAGATAAGCCTTTTATAGATACTTTTTAAAAAGACCTACTTAAACGCTATAAGATAAGAATACTAGAAGAAGTATAATAGTTTCTAGCCTTACGTATTATAAAAAACTAAGAGTAGAAGCTCTTATAGCTCTCTTAGAAATTATATATCTCTAGCCTTATTACTCGCTACGGTATTAGTAAAAATTACTTTTCTTTAATACTGCTTCCTTTAGATAAAGTGCTTTAAGCGAACTAAGGTACGTACGTAAGCGCGTAAGATATTTACCTTTATTAAAGTAGAATTAGTTTAGTATAATTCGCGGCTACTAGTACTAGGGTAAATATTATATACGCCTATTTTATACTATTATTTTACCTTACTAATTTATCTTCTTACTATTTAGAACTTTCTTAGAGGCTCCTTAGCTACTTAGTAAAAACTAAGAAGCTCGCCTTATTCTTTTAGAGTAACTATAAGAACGAAAATAATATCTTTACTATTAGTAGTAATATAGTATTTACTAATAATCCGAATACGCGCCGCAGCTACTAAGGCTCGATTATTACTATATTTAAAGGAGCTATTAATTAGAAGGCTATTAAGTAGTCTACTATTATAACTTTAACTATTAAAGCCAAGCTTCTTATCTTATTAAAAGCTACTAAGTAATACTTCTAGTAGAAATGCCTTTTTAGAGGAGTATAATTTAATCTAGACTACTAAATTAAAATATAGTGCGATAATACGTAAACGCTTCAGCTTATATAGAAAAGTATTAGAAAGCTTAATACTAAGCTACGTTATATATATATATACTACTATTAGCTACGCTAGAAAGCCTAAGTAGATAATATTTATCTTTAGTAGATGCCTACGGTAGTAATATTAGTAGACGGTCTTACTAAAGCCCTACCTCGCTAGAAGTACGCTTATTTTATTACGGCTATTAGACTTTTCCTACTCTATAATTAGTAGTTATATATTTATATTATTTTATAAAATAAGGCGTAACCCTTATAGCTTACTTAAGCTAATAGAGAATTTATATCTAAGTAGGTATAAGTCTCCTCTAATTCTTTTAGTACTTATATATATTATTCTTATATTACTTATATATTCTCTATACTATAAGCAAGCAGTACTACTTGCTTATAGTATAGAGAATACGTTTTATTATTTCTTTTATTTTAGAAATTAACTACCTACTTTAAGCGAGTTTACGAGTTTAATACTTATCTAGTTATCTATTTTACCCTTATTTTCTTTTTATCACCTACTCCCCAAATAGGCAGTACGTGAAGGGGGTATATTAGAATATTTAATTTAATAGTATTTTAGATTTAGTTATATCTTATACTCGTTGTATACCTATCTTAGTAGGTAAGCAAGTTACATACCCGTTTTACTCTAGTAGATAGGATAGGTATAAGAAAAGCCCGTACGGCCTCCCTCTACTAGATATGCTAATTTATTCTATTTACTATTAATTAAGCCGTTACACCACTTATTCCAATAGAATTTAATTATAAATAAATTATTTATAAGTTATAAGTCTTTAAAAAATTATATTCTTAAATATAAATTCTTAGCATAGTAGGATTTACCTATAGTAGCATTATATACTAGGGCTAGTATATAGTATATAATAAGTATTCTAATAGTATACTAGGGTCTATTATTCTAATATATAGTTCTTAACTTAAGGTTCTTTTATTTAATCTAGTACTAATTTTAAACACTATCTAAAAGCCTATACGGGAGCTCTAACTCCTATAGACGTTTTTAGATAATAATATATAACTTTACTTATTAAATATAACGATAGAGCTTTAGGTATTATAGTAGTCTTCGCATATAACAGGGACCGTCCACCACGACAGGGGCCTGAAACACATGTGTATATATATATGTTATCTCTGTACCAAAAAAAAGGCCTTAATTACTTGTTCCAACACCTATCACCTGTTTGCAACAGGAACACTAGGCGCAGGGGACACGGCGCCTCAGGGACTAGTCACCAAGACGGAGGCCCGTATGGGAGGCAAACCCACAAGGCACAAGGAAACCAGCGAAGCGCCCGCTGAAAGACAATTAATTTCTGCGCGCCGCTATATGGACAGCATGCGTGACGAAGAATTGATCGAGACACCCGGTGATTCTTTCCAGAACCACCTGCACCGTACGCCAGCTTGGGATCCTGAGAACATTTTCCTAAGAAAGACTGATCGGTAGACGAAGACGAAGAAACCGCACCGGACTAGAGGTTACACCGCAATAGACCGTGTTCGGGATTTTGTCAACGAATGCGAATATTTTGTGATAATGCGATTGGTCTCGGCTAGAGACTACGTCACTGCCAACTTTCCCATGGAACTTCTCGCGCAGTGGGGCAGCCGCCTCCTGACGTATCTGCTTTACGCCGACCTGATTTTAGCCGCATTGTGGCTGTCGTGCAAGCTCTTCCAATACTACCTCGTCTACCCCGTTGCGGAGATCTCGTTCTTTCTCCTCCCATACCTCGGATACATCATCGCCGTCGCTACTATATTCGTGCTCAGCTTCCTCCTCAAGAGCGGAGACTGGGGCTTCACGGCAGCAACAAAGTCGTATAGCAAATGGCTTGTCCACGAATCAATCCTCAGGTGTGTCAATTAGATTAGGACAACTCGCTCTCGTCATTTCCAGAAACCAATGTCCGCAAGCGCTTAGCCTACGTCAGCGAGCATCACGGAATTGGCGCTGCTAACTCTCACCTTGTATTTTGCCTGAGATAAACCGTGCCCGTTCGATTGTCCACCTAAGAAAATCAAGTCTGCCAACTGGCGTTTCCGGTCTTGGACATTCATAACGTGCTAACATGGGTCAGCTTTCAGTCTATCACTTTTCGAATGGGTTGTCACCTCTTCAAAAGAATTCTTGACGACCAAGCGGATCGTGGTAACCGGATTCCTCTGTCCCATCCGATGAATGCGGGCTAAAGCCTGGTCTTCCGTAGTAGGATTCCACTGGGGCTCGAGGAGATAGGCGTGGGAAGCTGCTGTGAGGTCCAAGCTGGAAAATGCCATGAGCTTCAACGATCAGGCAGGAGAAGCGTGACGAATTCATACCCTACAGCACCACAAGACGTCGTGATGAGCAGCACTCTGACCTCGGGATCATCACGAAGGCGTCTCAGAGCCGTTTCGCGCTCCCGCGAAGTCACACGACCATCGAAACGGACCGTTCCAATCCCGGCCATTTGGAGAGCACGCTCTACCATGTCGAGGCTCTTCGTCCAGAAGGAGAATACAATACTAAGATTCTCTTAGCGTATTGAATTCCGAGCACTTCCAAGATCAACACTCTTACCTCTTCTCGTTGATGTGCTCCTGGATGTCGTTGACCAACGCTACGACCTTGCTTGATATTTTCATGGGTGGCTCAGGCGTACAAAGCTGTGGCTTCTCTGGATATATCCGAACAGGCTCCGAAGGACATGCTGAATGACAGCCACAGCGTAAAGGATCCAATCCCGGGCTTCCAGGGGTACTGCACTGGAGAGAACAGGACGAGCAGAGAAGCCTCAGGCATTTGAATATCCTTGGCGGTTGTGAGGTTGAATTTGGCGACAAAAGATCATCGGCCGTTTCGAGCGTGGCCGTGTAGTCGATTCGAACATCGTAGCCGGCGCATATGGCCTGTCCCGTGCTGAGTAGTGACTCAAATGCGCTCTGCGCCGTTGCGCGGCCCCATACAGACATTTCTGGGGGAGAAGTCGGCTCTTTTGATCCATGAGTTGAATCCGTATCTCCTAGATTGCAAACCATGCGTAGAACGTTGATGCGTTGGATCACGTTAAGAAACTGGCGGCGACCTGTACTTTGTTGATATACGAGATCATCTAGCATCTGTTCTACCGGGTAAGAAACTTGCTTATACCGGAGATGTTCTTCTGCGGAGAAATCTACGTAACGTGTTAGGTCCTGACGGGCGGGTAGCTGAATCGTTGTCTCTAGACGTCGTAGAATGATACAGCGTATGAGTCTTTTGAGCCTCTTAATTGCCTCTTCTGCGTTGCCTTCTGTCCACGGCTTCTGGATTAACCGGTCAAAGGCACCCGGTCCTTCAAAAGGGTGAACTCGGAGGAACTCGAGGAGACTGGCAAAGTCATGAAGAGAATTCTGTATAGGAGTACCGGTTATAGCCCATCTGTAATTAGCTTTAAGGGAGAATAGGGCCTTTGCTGTGATGTTATTACGGTTCCGAATATTGTGTGCTGCATTTGGTCAGCCGTGTTCGAGAATAGCCACCATTTCAAATACCTTCATCCAGGATGATTCTCTTCCAGTGAGCTGTCAAGATTGGTGAGTTCGCCTGGTTGCGTTGGGCAGCGATGGTTTGATAGGTTGTGAGGATGATGTTATGTTGCTTCAGCTCCGACAGCTTGGTGATACGGTGGTTATCGTGGTGCTTTCTCCAACTGAGGCTTGCAGAGTGAAGATGTCTAATAGCATGAGCAAGTGGGTGCTGTCATGCAGTCGTGGAGCGGTACTTACTGCTTGAGTTGCGAGTCCCATACTTGAAGCACTGTTGAAGTCAGCGCAGGTAAAGTTTTGTAGGCCAACAGTATAGAAACTTACGCGATGATGGCAGAACTATGAGCGTGGCGTCTGTGAAATTTTCTGGCAAACGGTCCTGCTCGTCGTGCAGATCTGAGTCTCGGTCTGATGCTATGAGAGCGATCATGCTGAGAGTTTTTCCCAGGCCCATTTCGTCTGCAAGGATACCACCTCTGAATTGTGGTGGGGCGGCGCTCTGTTCATCACCGGTGACACGATTGGCAAACCTGGAAGTTCAGAAGTGCGAGAGGATCAGGCTTAGAAGAATAACCTACCTCCGATTCAGGCCGTTACCCTCCGCTAACCACATGTCTTGGTGGGGTCCGAAAAGCGCCTAACCGCGTTCTCGTCTCTTTATAAATGCTAAAGCCTTTTGTTGATGACTTACAGAATTTTAGTGTTAACGGGGAAGGATTGCATATATAACGCCACGAGAGACTTACGGGTGTAGTTAAGTGCGCAGTGCAGCGGGAGCGTTGGTAGTATCGAGTATCTCGTCAGACTCGAAATTAGTAAAGAAGTCAGATACACTTCGGGGCGCACTAACGGCTTGCTGATAGCTTCGCGGTAATTTATAGGTTATTAGAGGTCGTCCCTCGCTAGTCATCCGATGGGGATTGAGGTAAGGCACGTTGCAGACGCATGCCATAGGGTCCTAGAGATACAAATCACATGCTTATGCGAACTATCCCACGTCCTCGAACATGCTGTAGGGGCCGTAGATAATAGCATCCAGAGTGGCCCGAGGACCCTGCTTTTTTATTCTTACCACCTCCCCGTATACGAGCGTGAGTTGTATCAGCAGCCCCGGCTCGAAAGAGAGCACGTTAATTACTTACGCTAGATGTTTCTCTATGCTTCCAAGCTGTGTCTAACCGTCCTCCCCGAAGACATACCCATCTTAATCGACACAGCAGAGGACTAAAGTTTGAGGCGAAGCGTGGCCATAATCTCGGTATAGACAAACAGGTACTTTCGCGAGCTTCAAGGCCGGACATTAGCAAAAATACAAGCATTCAACCAAGCAAATGAATAGAGGAAAAAAAAAACCCCCCAGTCTGCAGATCAAAGAGAGATGTAGACAGGATTGTATCGGTAGGTATAAAGAAAGATCGGTCAGAAGAAAGCTTGCCCATGAGGGCGGAAAGATGCTCGAAGTATCCGTGGTCACGGAAGCATTTTCCGCTGCAGCACTGACCATCCCGAAGCACACCGCATCATCAGGGTGCGGATTATTCCTGGTGTCGGAACACGTCGCTTGTTGCTGCGGTCGCGAAGGCTCTTCTTGAACGATTGTGCTCTTATAAGTAGTATGTGCCGAATAGACATGCCCCGTGTCGTTAAGCCGGATAGTCTCTGTGGGCGTGACGGTGAAGCTAGGGCTGGTGTTGTAAGGCGACCGTGTTGCTGGCCGGGTCGGATTGTCGAGGCGCCGCCGTTTCTTGGGTGGCCCTTTGCGTGGAATGCGATCATGACTGTAGGAGGGAGCGGCCATGCCGGGCTCCAAGAAGAAACAACAGCGACGGCACGATGCTTAGGGGGCGAGGAGGCTGTAGTGAGTCGGGAGGGCTGAGAAGCTTGAGTTTATCACACAGCCCCTCCACGCTGGCCAGCTTCAGCTGCAGCGAGAGGCAGTGTCGCGCGCACCAATGGTGGCCCATCAATGCTCTAGGTGGGCCCAACACAGCCTCGTGACACCCCGGCAGCTTTCTTGCAGCAGCCGGGCGCGTTGCAAAGCCGATGCCCAGTGGCGAGGAGAACAAAGAGTGTTCTGCATGGCTTCTGTCTCTGAAACGACACGGCCGGAGAACTCGGGCGTGCACATGCAGCGGACCGCTGCGACGGCTGCGGGGCCCCCTATAACAGCTCCTTCCACGGAGCTGTCGCGTTGGACGCCAGCCGTCGATGTCATCACCAGCATGCATGGAGTGGGGCTGGCTGAGTGCGGCGAGGCTGACAGCAGCCGGATTCAAAACGCGGCCTTTCGCTGTTTAAGTTGATGCGGCGACCACGTCTTCCTCCTCGTCACGTGGAGGCCATGGCCACGACTTCTTCCGCTCCAGCCTCGAGCCCCCGGCCCCCGTCCAGACTGGCGCGCCTGACCATCAAGGAGGCTGCTGCGCGCCTGGCGCAGAGCATCACCGCAGACGACGCCCGCGATTTCGAGAAGACGACGCTTGTCGATGTCCGACAAGCTGCAGTTGAAGTCGAAGCCAAGCTGGCGGCGTCGCAGAGTCTGCGGAACACGCGTCGCATCGAGTCGTTTTTGAACGGAATCGAGCACTACTCAAAGGTCGTCGAGGTCGTGTGCAATGGAACGCCGTACCTTCCGTGGATCTGGGTGAGAATTCCACTCAGGAATCTTTTTGGTTCTGCTAATGGCCTGTTAGGCTCCGATCAAGCTGCTACTTTAGGTGCGCTCCGGGCTTTTCTGTTCTCGCGTAAATCGCTGACGGAAAAGTAATAAAGCTGTCTTTCGAGTATCTCTCGTCCTTTGAGAAGTTGACCGATGCATACGTATAAATCGCCGAAACCTTTCTACGCTTGGATCGCCTGAGCTCGGCTTTCGAGAACGAGTCCGGCTTTTAAGAACTTCTCGTAATGTTCTATGCCGACATCCTGGAATTTTACCGCAGAGCCTATAAATTCTTTCGTGCTAGATGTATGCACTGCCGCTTGTTCGTCTTCTGCTTGTGTCTAGCTCACCTGAATCTGTAGCATGGAAACGCTTCTTCGACTCGTCCTGGGGTCGATTTGACGCACGTTTCAAGACAATTCTTTCCAATCTGGCCCAGCATGCTGACCTCATCGACCGAGAGGCGAATGCAGTAGATATCGCGGAGGCCAAGTCCATGCGGGACAGGCTGAACGACGAGCTTTCTCGGCGCAAAAAAGCAGATGCTCTCGTCCATCTGGCTTCTGCTATGTCCTGGCTGAATCTCACCGGCATTCCCCAGCAAGAAGATGAGCTCGACGGGCTTCTCGGACGTTGCCACCCCACCTCGTGCGATTGGCTTCTTCAGAACCGGGCGATTGCGAAATGGATAGGGAATGACCAAGCCGAGAGGCTCGCGTGGATTTTCGGAGAGCCAGGTGCTGGTCAGTTTGCAGACACGTCCATTCATTGGCCTGTGTTGCTCCATCAAGACCATGTATATCTGACACTTATTCTAGGCAAAAGCGTGCTTTGTTCCAGCTTGATCCATCATTTAAGAGAGAAACAGTGCCCCGTTCTCTTTTTTTTCTGCACATACCGCTCAAAGCTTTCTCGCCAAAACATAGCCCTTTTGAAACCTCTCACCGGTCAGGCAATTGGTTTAAGCGAGCAAGTCATCCCATACATTATCGATAACTATGCCTCCAAGACACCAACAGCTTCTGCAGAAAAACTGCGAACTCTGCTGCCTCATGTGCTCTCAACTCTGCCATCTGGCAGAATCATACTAGAGGGCCTGGACGAGTGCGACAACGAGCAGCAGCGGTCCATCCTCAAAGACATGTGGGCCATTGCACAAAATGCTGGTCCAGATTGGAAAATCTTGATCTCCAGTCGGGAAATTCCAAGCATCACTCAACAGCTTTCGAATCTCTCCCTGAAAAGCAAAGTCTCCCTGTCAGAGGAAAAGAATTCAATCAATTCTGCAATCAGTGCGTTCATCGACCAAAAACTCAAGAATCTGCCTCAAGATACCCCGAATGTGCAGCAGCGGGCCGAGCTATTAAAGCAGAAACTAAAGAGGAAATCGCATGGTATGTATTACCAGACGCATGGTGTATGTACCCAGTCGGCTAACCCTGGGTGGAGGAATGTTCCTTTGGGTCCATCTCGTGCTGAAGAGCCTGGAGTATACCAATAGCCTGACGATTTTGGAAGACGCAATCGCTGTCCTCCCCTCCGACCTAGCCCAGTTGTACGTGTACGCATGGTTCCTTTTAGCGCATGTACTGACTTTTGCCAGATACCAACGCCTGTTGAATGACATTCAGAGTAGGCTCCCCGCCGACCTTTTCTAGAAAGTTATGTGTATGCTGCGACTCGTTATGCATTTATATCGGTCATTGACGAGGACTGAGATCTTGGATGCGTTGGTGCTGAAAGACAAAACTATCGACGAATCCTCGAAGCTCCCTGCCGAAGTAATGGATATATGCAAGCCATTTATCGAGATGGGGCCTAGGGAAACTGTCGTACTGGTTCATTTTTCCCTTCGAGAGTGCGTTCTACCCGATTTTATCCGCTTGAAAGTGTTAATATTGGCGTAGGTATCTTATTACTTAGCCTGAGCTTTCTGAACAGGGTGCCTATTATGACATGGCGCTCGCCTGTAGTAAAGTCATGGTGTCTGGCCTTACCTTGCTGGAACTATCTCAGCCAGAGCCCTAGAAATTGATTATTGCCGGCAAAGGTCTCCTCGAGTTCTTACTATATGCGTATATATTCTGGGCTGAACACCTGCTGGACTTTGCCGCACTTTATGGTAACCTTGCCGAAGAGACCACGTGGTAGCTCTATTAGCACCTCTCGGAATTTAGTTCCAAGTATGATAACCTAGCGATGTCTGCCCTACGATCTACTGTAGCCCCTCCACACGGAGTCTATCCGGAGGCAGATGCCCTATTGGACAGTCGACTATAGTATGTGGATGTTTGTCTTATGTTCTATCCCTTGATTGCGAAGACTGTCGCATTTCGGGAATCTTTAAAACGCCTATATTAGGAGTCTAACGAAGGTACGCGCTATAATGTTAGACCGCAAGAGTCGGAGTTAATGAATATGTAGGTTTGCACGAGAAGGCGGGTTAAGATGATCCTACGTTGATGAGCCGTCTGATCTAAGAATACGAAATAATTGTCCAGGCTCTGCTTTCCGTAAATTTGGTCCCTGGCCTGGCTTAGGACCGTTTGGATACGTTTAAGCGCTCTTATGGGGCAGCAGCTTTCTTTTGCTCGCTTTCTAGCTGCGCCGCCGCTTCTGAAGCTTTCCCCACCGAATACGCGAGGGATGAACATGAAAAACTGGTGTATATGAGGCGACTGCCCTGCCTGGTTGCGTCGTGTTCGTATACAAGCATCGGCTTTAGGGACTCGAAGGATCTAAAGCGCTATATGAGAGACTATTATTTGGGACTGAAGCCATCTATTATTCCTGCAAGTGTCCGGCGCATAGCATCGTAGCCGCGGCTATCTATGCCTCGCGTAAGGCCCTTCTCGCAGGCATAAAACGCCGAGCAATCAGAGCCCTAGGAAGCGCACGTATAATCGTCCTACATTGTGGACGATTTGTATCTGTTAGAATTTGGTGGTGATACCATCAATTGAGAATGAGTGGCATGAGGCGTAAGAGGGACGCTTAGGGGAGTCCTCTTATCCGTCCTCTTCCGTGACTAAGCTAAAGTTTATTGTACACACACGTGATATTCCAACACACCCCCTTCGTGTGGTGGTGAAGCCAGCGCACGATAAGACAATAGCTATAGGCAAAAAGGATAACTACGTATATAACTAAGAATTGAACTTATGAACTCGAGGTTAAAAAGAATAGCGAGCGGGTTCTATTAGCTAGGATATAGTTAAGGTAGCCAATTAGGCCTAGCTTTATCTAGACTATTTAACTATATAGGTGGCTAGATTACTAGCTCTAATAGAATATAAAGTAATAACTATAAAATACTTAGAAGATTGGGGGAGACTTATACCTAGTTAGGCATAAGTCTTTTATTAGTGTTAGATTTAATAGAATATAAAGTAATAACTAATAAGTAGCTAATAATTTAGCCGAGCGGGTTACTACAGGCTATATACATCTAAATAAGAAAAATAAAAAGCGCATAACGTTAAATAAAGGAAATAGAAGAAACTCGGTAATTTTATCCGGTTAGCGGTATAAGTTCTAATTAGTTAGCGAATATCTAGTACTTCTACTTTAGTAGTGCCTTTATAAGTCCGTCTGCTATTATATTAGCTATAGGTGTTTATCTAAAGTGGATGTTGCCTACTAACGCTTCTTATCTAAGCTAGTAATAATAAATATTAATATAGCGTAGCTTTATTATTAGTTTTTTAACGCTTTCCTCTATAAGCCGTAGTGTTATTTAGTTATTATACTAAATCTGTATAAGATAGCCTAGATTAAACTATAGTTAGTTAAAGAATCGTTTCCACTAGAAGTACTACTTAGCTATTTTAGATAAGGTAAGGAGCTCTACTTCGGTAGTTAATATAGTAATAGTCGGTTATTTAGTAGCTTTCTAATCTACTAGACCTCTAAATAGCGTAATGAGCGAGCCTTAGTAGCTTCTACGCGTTTCTTAATCGTTTACGTACGCTGCGTTACTGCTGATTATAAAGATATTTTATTTATCCTAGTAGACTAAGCCGTTAAAGTATAAGGTAAGTTTCTTTATTCCTCTAAGATATTTAAGGAGTCTCTACGCTAGTATAAGATAACGGTGTAACGGATTAGTTAAGTAAGCTAATAGAGCTAATATAGTAAAGGTAATATCCGCTCTCGTACTAATTATAGTAAACTATACTAATCCTATCTTACTTTAAAAGGTGTAAACGTTTTATAGTATTACGTATAAGTCCTTATTTAGTATAAGAGGCTTATCTTATAGTAAAGGTATTACTAGAGCGTTCGCTTTCTTAATATTATATTTAGTAATTAGGCTGTTAATATAGAATTCCTAAGAAAGCTAGAGCAAACGCTCTTATCGGTTACGGACTATACGTAGTATAAGAAACTATTAGATTTCGCCTATTATACGTATCTTGTAGCGCTAGAATAGGTTCTCTTAGAATACGTCTACGTAGCGTTCGTCGTCTTTATAAAAAGCAACGATAACGTTATCTATAAAGAAGAACGCAAATAGATAATTATTCGTATAGAGATATAGAGCGTCTAGAATTAGTTCTAGGCCGAGTTTAGTAAGTATATTATAGAAGTAACGTTACTAAAGCGCTAGTAATTCTTTAAGATCGTATAACGCTTTTAGTAGTTAAAGAACTTATTTATTCTTTAATATTATTTCTTCTAGTAGCTTATAGTACGTTATTTACTTAAGTAGAACGTGCGGAAACGTATTTATAACGTCGTATTATCTTATTTTAAGGTCGAAGGCGTAAATAATAGCTATAAGCGCTCGAAAAATATAAAAGGCTAGGGTAGCTATAAAGGTATCTTTCTACGTTATTTATAGATTACCTCTAACGTAAATACGTGTCTTATATTTTAGTAGATAGCCGTTTTCGTCGAATTTATACTTAAATACCTAAGTAAGCGGTATTACCTCCTTAGTATTATCTTATATATCTATTACTAAAATAACCTTCTATATTTTCTTATCTTAGACTTTCTATAGTTTCGTTTCTACTGCTTTAAGGAATTTAGCGCCTATTAGATACGTAAGAGCATCCTTATACGTCTTAGGCTTAGATAGAAGAGTATCTCGGTGCCGGCGTATTAGCTATTTAGTAGATAACGCTATAACGAATATAGCCCTCTAGGCTTAATCTAAGTACTAATTAAGTAGGAGTTATATAATATAGGCTAATCTACGTGTTCTTTTACCTTAAATAATCGAATTTAGATTAATTTAGGCGCTGATTTCTAAGCCCCTTAGTACACGGTTACCTCGTGTGGCTACTAGATTAGGCGGAGTCTCGTATTAGGCTAGTATTAGGTACCCGAGTCTTAATTATTATTCTTAATTACCCCCTAAGGCTTAAGGAGCTAGTTAGTAATATTATTTAAGCGTTAAAGGCATAGTTTCTAAATCCCACTCTAGCTCTTAATTATTCTAGATTTAACCGTCTCTAGTTACGGTCGTTCTAGTATCCTACGTTTAGCGTACTTAAAGGCTGCTTTTAGGCTGCTCTTCTCATAAGTTCGACCTATTACTCGTTATAGACGGTAATAGCGTTAGTAATTAAATAAGCGAATCTAGTTACTAGCTACTACTAGCTTCTATAGCTTAGTGCTATTCGCTTAATTTAAGAAACTTATCTTCTAAAGATTTAGTACTCGTTAATAAGGCTAAGGATAATATAAAATCGTTATTATTTAGATAGATTTGTAGGTATACGAGGGTTTATTCTTTCTCGGCTTTAGATACTTCTTAATAGTGCTCTTAATTGTAAGGTAAGTATTTACTATTCTTATCGAATATAACGTCTTAGACACGTATAATTTTATCTATACTTAGTATCTAGATTTAGAAGATATTAGTAGAGTCGTATCTAACTAAGTATTCGATTAGTACTCGTTCCTAAAGCTTTTAGGTACGTAGAATTATTTTATTTAGTACGTACGCTTTATAGCCGTATATACGTAGGTGGCTAATATTTAGCTTCTTACTATAAACTATCTTAAATAGAGTCTTCTAGTTAAGGCCTTTAGCTAGTGTTCGGTTTAAGATATAAGTAGCCGCATAGATATATTCGGGCTAGTTATAATTAAATAGATTACTACTAATTCGCAGTATCCTTGCTTTTAGAACGAGTAACTATCTAAAACGTTTAGTATTACCGTTCTACTTAGATATTTAAGAACTTAATACCTTAAGAGTAATTTCTCTTCTTTATAGTTCTCTTTAAAAGGCGGTTTCTAGGGACTTTTCTTTATCTAAACGTAAGAAGACTACTTTTCGTTAAAAGCGTTTTCTAATTATTCGTTCCGTTAATAAGATAATATCTATATAGTTATTCTTATTAATATAAGTTATTGCAATCGTGTACTACGTAGCTACGTATTTAAGGTACGTAATCTATATATACCTATTAGCAGCTTCGATTATCTAAATAAGGTTAAATAATATTCAGAAGAATAGTTCCAAGGATAATTTCTTAGGGGTTATATTACGTAAGATAATTTAATAAGCCTTAGCTCGAGCGTATATATTATAGTACTACGGTATAGCTTCTTCTATAATAGCTATACCCTCTATAGCAGTTAGCAGCGCTTTAATAATTATAGATAATACGTAAGTAAAGACTTTATACTATTACTTTACTAGACGCTTACGGATTATAAGTCCTATAGTAATTTAGTTCTCTAGATTCTTTGCCTTATTAAGCTCTATAAAGTAGAGGTTTTAGTAGGGCGTTAGTTCGTACGTAATAATATCTTTCTTATAAAGAACTAGGCGGCCTATATTAAGGTAAACCCCTTTTTTATTTACCTTAGTAACTAACACGAGGTTAGCTATAAATAATAGCACGTAAGTAGTATCTAATAGTATTAGAATTCTTTACGTTAAGTAACGATAAGCCTTAATAGTAACTATACTAAACGCTTTTACTAGAATGCGTGTGTTATCGCTTATAACATAGTTATTAGGGCCTATATTATATGTTTTAGTAAACCGCTTCTTTATATATCGGTTATATACGTGGTGCGAGAAGCTAGTATTAACTATCTATAAAAGCTATAGCGTGGTTAGTTTACTACGTTTAGCTATAAGTAACGTAGTAATAATAGCTATAAGCGCTATTAGATTCTTATTCTTAGGCTCTTCCGCTTATAGTAATAAGTTCTAATAATTCTAATTTTTATTAGTAGATTTGCCTTCTTTAGCTCCTCTAGCTAGTGCGCGTTTAACTATTACTTTAGTGCGTAGATTACTTATCTTTTTTTAAATCTAAGCCTAAATATTCTTCTTTAGCTTCTACCTAGGTGGGCATACTTATTCGTTTAGGTAGTAGCATTTAGTTTTCTAGTAAAGCATACTATATAAGTATAGACTTAGTAGTAGATCTCCTAATTAGAGTTTACCTCGAAGCGTTACTACTATTATTATTCGAGTAGTATCTCTATCTTAGGCTGCTTACTTGCGCCTTACGTGCTTTCGGTAATCGGTAATATAGTTAGTAATCTTTAGTTCAGTATTCTTTATTTTAGAAGATTCTCTAATAGCTATTATAGTATATTTAGAGTCGTACGAAAGAAGCGAATTAAAAAAGATATTAATATCTCGCCTTAATATAATCTTCGGTATCTTTAGAGCTTTAGCTTTATAAACCGTTTCTTTCTATTAGTTTAGCTACTTGTCTATATTCTAATTATTAGGAGGCTTTTCTAGCTAGCGAAGTTAGTTAATAATAAGACGTTTCTACGTAGCGGTAGATAGCTTAATCCTTATTTATAGAGCCTTAAGTTAATAGTACGGGTACGTATTAGGAAGATTCTAAAGAATCAGTTAAAGCGAGGCTTCTACGAAGTTATTAATAACCGTTAAAAGATCGTTAATTTTCTTATAAATACGCTCGTAGTCCTTCTTTTCCTCCTTATAGTTATCTAGATCGAGACGGTAATAGTTAATCGTCTACTCTTATTATCGAGCTAGCTTAACTGGTACCGCGAATTAGGCTAGACGTTTCGGCTTACTTAGATCGATATATTTAAATATATTAGCGCGTTATGCGCGTAATTAGATAAGGTTAAACTAGATATTCTAGTCTTAAGAGCCTTTTAGGATAATAATTAGCTTCGAGAACGTTATAGTTATTAATTTTAATACGTTATTTTCTAGATCGGTTCTTCGGTCGCACGTGTAAAACGGGCCGATAGATCGACTAATCGCTTAGAAACGTAGTAATAGTGTTAGCTATAGCTCGCTTATGCGTAGCTACGCTATAATAGGTACGGTTAGCTGTTATTAGCTATTGTTATACCGTAGTATACGCCTTTGGTTAGCTAATAACGGTTGAGGTTACGTGCTGCTAGTGGCACCGTGTGCTTAAGCCGCTTCGGATGTCGACTAGATGCCTTAGAACGACTAGAAAGTAGTTATAGATAATACTTTAGATGGCAGAAGGTATTAAACGCATATCCGGGCTTATAACTATTAGAATTTGGTGGTGATACCATCAATTGAGAATGAGTGGCATGAGGCGTAAGAGGGACGCTTAGGGGAGTCCTCTTATCCGTCCTCTTCCGTGACTAAGCTAAAGTTTATTGTACACACACGTGATATTCCAACAGTATCCTTTACCTTAGACTATCGATATGCCAGCTTAGTAATAATAATAGCAACGGTTGCAGCAGGTTACACTATCCCAGCTGCGGCGGTCGCATCGCCCCCAACCTGGGTCATGGCAGTCAACACTAAACGCAGAGCAGCGTGCAGGCATGCTTTGGAATATGTAAGCACTTCTATCACAATACTGCACGGTCGCGAAGTCTTTACCCCTGACCTGTGTAGTTTTACCGCGATGCGGCTGGCGCAACCCGACGCGCCAGACCAACAGGTGCTCCAAAAGGCTTTTGGGATCGAGAATGAACGCTTCGTCCAGGCTTATAAAAGGGTAAGCAATTTATGCGCTCCAGATTGGGGAGGCTTAACACTAAAACCTTACAAAGGAAGACTATGTCGGATCTGTAAAGGAACTCCTACTACGCCTACAGTTTTTGCGTCAGCAACAGAGAAATGTCGCCCGGGAATCAACCGCGCCCTCTGACAACAATGCTGCACACCCGCAGCCAGCAATGATATCTCAATCTCTGATAAAGCCAAACAGGCATGACCATGACCAGAATAGTCGGCAGCAGCCCGTCCGTGCCCTAAGACAGCAGCAGTTCACTCCGGAGGATTTGCAAAAGTTCGACGCCATAGCAAGCTCACTTCGAGATGAAATTAAGCGCCAAGGAAGCTCAGAATCAGAAATAATGTTAGGCAACACCGTCCTGGGCGGCTACAATTGGTAGAAGCAAGAGGCGTCGACTGTGACGGTTTAGGCCCGTAGAGTGCCTTGGATGATCCTGCGGCGATGCCTATGGGATTCACCCGCGAAACAATTGCTCCAACGGCTGGTCAATGCATAGTGGGTGGTATTTATGAGCGAGAACACTCTCGTCTCTTTCTTTCTTTCTTTCTTTCTTTCTTTCTTTCTTTCTTTCTTTCTTTCTTTTCTCTTTAGCTTAGTCTTCTTGTAGATAGCAATGCCACTGTATTTCCGCCAGTGCACCGGATGCAAGCCATTACATCGATCCGGTCATGTTGTATTGTAGGAATCGGGCGGAGCTACTAGAAAATCCCCGGAGCTCCGGGCCTAGTGTTTTAACTCTGGCGAGAGACTCACTAGGCCGAAAAGGAAGAAAATGTCATCACAGCGAGTCATACACCGCTACGACTCGGCTAGCAGCATCCTCTATAATGTCCCGGAACACCACCTGCCCCGTCGAGGAAAATCAAGGTTGTGTAGCTCGGACAAGCGTAAGGCAACGTCTCCACCCACCGAACCGAAGCGACGATAATAGACGAGTAATGGAAGACTAGTGCGCTAGGCCTGGGGCCTAGCCTTACTGCTGTTGGCTCCGAGCACGTCAAGATAAATAGATGGACGAAGTCCGGATAAGCTGACCCCAAAGCGAGATATGTCAGAAATCCCGCAGGCAACTCATAGGCTAAAATACCGGACTTTATTCAGTAGGTCCGACCGATCATATGCGACGCCCTAACTCGGTGCGAGGAGAAGTAGGACGGTGTATGCAGGCAAGTCTAGGCGTTCGTTACTACGACGGCTTATTTATGAATCGTACTGGCCCCACATCATAGTCTCTTAGCCGGCTTAATTCTGCGGTTGTAGCTCAATTAATTTCTGGCATCCCGTTTGCTTCACAGTTGTGCATTCTGGTCCGGGTGCTCGACTAAGCCGGATTTTGTCGGCTTTTCCAACTTAAATCCTTTGCCTCCCACACGGCGCGCTTAGCCTACTTAGTAACTACTAGTGAGAGAATGGAAATCGGCATGCTCAAAAAGCAAAATGCGCGGAGTCGAAGGTTGGGAGTGAGGGGGAGGGCGCTAAGAAAGCCGGTCTCCACTGGCTCTGTGTGACTATAAATACTGCGGCAGAATAGTCGTCTTCGCCACTACAGCTCTTGCTACACCGACAATCTGCATCAAGTTTCCTCTGGTCTGACTATGGCTTCCCGGCCCGATTTTGGACACGGTACCAAAGCCAGCGAGGTGGCGGCTGCGTTTACAGGACAGATCAAGGGCCGCGTCGGTGAGTTAGCCCTACACTCCTCCTGGATCGCGGTGCCGACTCGGTTTCCCCAGTGGCCATCACCGGCATAGCTAGGGCCGGTCTCGGGGGCGCAACGGCGCTCGCCTTCGCAAAGCACGACCCGGAGCTGCTTATCCTGATTTCGCGCACGCAATCGAAGCTTGACGAAGTCACTGCCGACATCAAGGCCGGCAGTCCCGGTGCGAACGTTAGGACAGTGCAGGTGGACCTCGTTTCGCCAGCCTCCGTCCGCCGCGCAGCGGAGGAAATCAAAGCACTCACGTCGCGTATCGACATCCTGGTCAACAATGCCGGCCTCACGCTCTACGAGCGCAAGCACACGCCCGACGACATCGAGTACCAGCTGGCCGCCAACCACCTCGGGCCCTTCCTCCTTACCAACCTCCTCCAGGACCGCTTCCTGGCAGCCGCGAAGACATCGCCGCCGGGTGCGACCCGAATCGTCAACCTTTCCAGCGGCGTCCACCACGCGAGCCCGTTTAGGTTCCACGACTACAACTGCGAGGGCAAGCCCGTCCCGGCTGACGAGGCCGACTTGCTCGCGAACTGGCCAGCGACTTTCCGGGAGGCCGATAACGGCTACCAGGGCTTCCTGGCGTATGCGCAGTCCAAGACGGCGAATATCCTGTTTAGTATAGGGCTGAATAAGCGTCTTGCTAATAAGGGAATCGTGTCGTATAGCTTGCATCCTGGAGGCAAGTCTTTTCGATAATTCTTCTTTATTTCTTCCCCGCTGCCTGTCGCGTTAATAGTGCCTCGCTGACTTGTCCGTGCCAATAGCCATTATTACGGAAATTAGCCGGGGAGTCAAGGATGAAATAGCGGCTGAACTCGCTAATCTCGTGAAGGAATCCAATCCGAAGCACAGCAACGAGGAAGGCGCATCGACGACGATGGTTGCCGCTCTCGATCCGGCGTTGAACGGTATGTTGTTGCGATGAAGGCGTCAAATAAACTGCTAATGGGCTCGCAGATGTAAAGGAAGTGTACCTGGATGATTGTCAGCTCGCACAGCCGGCGACGTTTGCCGTGGATCCTGAGAAGGCTGAGAAGCTTTGGGCACTGAGCGAGGAGCTCGTTAAGCAGAGGTTTTAAGATGGCTCATTTTATAAAAGAAATCAAGGAGCCAATTAGACTAGGTGAAGCAGTAAGTATAAAGATGAGGACCTCTAGGGTCTATACGTAGTAGACTTCCTTATCCCGTTATTCTTTCTGTGACGGCTGCGCTGTAACACCATGGCCGAGAGCACCGCCACCGAATACTACCGTGCAATGTCTTCCTCTGTGCATCATGCGGTCCGAACAGGTTGTGTCACGGACATATACCCTGTTCGTAATACGCGTAATCGCGGCACTATGCATTCGGCTGCAAGTCTCCCGTTGTGGCTGCTGGTGCGTAGTAAGCTACTCTATCTACTTCTAAGATTACTATCTCTCTAGAGAATAGAGTAGATAGATTAGAAACTAGATTATAGATACTTTTCTATATATATATATAAAATACGCTTTTTTAATAGCTTTAATCTTTATAGTTAACTTCTTAAATAATAATTTAGTATATTATTAGTAATACGGCCTTTATATGTAAGTACTTAGTCTTATTATATATTTAACTTACTCTTACCCTCTTCTTATACCTACTTAAGGAAACCCTTTGATAGGTTTTCTCCCTCTTTAGTGTTTGGATCCTTAGAGGCAGAGGCCCGCTCGTTACAGGCCAGTGGATTCGGATTTCGTCTATCTATTTATCTTGGCCACGTGTTGTGCTGCGGAACCCGCCCCACGCAATCGGCGCCAACGTGTGAGAGGTGAAACACGATTCTTGTTGTATAGAACGCTATCGACTAGCCTGCTTAAATACACACAAAACAGATGCACGGTCATCGGTGAATGTCGGCGGGTGTCGTATTCGGTAATTTTGTAATATACTAGGCGGAGGCTTGGTAGGACTACTACTAGCGTCGCCAACACAGCGGTGGTATGGCTAGGCCGCAGGCCTAGCGCACTGGTCTTCTATTACTCTTCTATGATCGTCGCTTCGGTTCGGCCGGTGGAGACGTCGCATTACGCCCGGTCGCATTACGCCCGATCTTCCGAGCTATGAGACCTTGATTTTCCTTAACGGCGCAGGGGCCGTTTAGAGACATTATAGAAGATACTACTAGCCTAGTTGTAGCGATGTATGACTCGCTGTGATGACATTTTCTCCCTTTTTGTCAGGTCCGGAGCTCCGGTGGTTTTCTAGTAGCTCCGCTCTATAGTAGTTTTCACTGTTCCGTGCGTCACATGTTTCGATTCCGGAGCTACGCTCTCGGCGTTCTACTTTCTCCACTGTTAACGATTACATTTCGGGAACACGGACACAAACCCAGGTATCCACTTCACGTCGGATGATGGAGTACTCCGGCAGTCCGTCTAGGCTAATACAGGTACATCCATGCCGTTGAGTTGCTGATACGACAAAGGAGGATAAAACGTCATCCAACTGCCAAGGGAAATCGCCTCGCGCCAGTCGGAGTGTTGACGCCGCGACGTCGAGCTCAGGTTGCAGAGCGAAATTTGGGAACAGTTGGAGTATTTATAGCCTGGCTCAATCGCTCTTCGGAGCAACAGCCATCGATACTCTACTGGCCTCCATTTCACCCGACCCTCCAACTACAATCCGGCCATAAGATGGTTTCGCCCACCTCGTCACTCCTGCTCTTGGCGGCCCTGGAGCTGGTGTCCGCCGTTGACCCACCATCCATTCTATTAACCGGCGGCACCATTATCGCTTTCGATCACGAAGCAAACGACCTGAACGTCATCCGCAATGGAAGCATTCTCATTCAGCGAGATCGTATAGCCGATATATGGTCAAATGAGGAAACTCCTTCGGTGTTGGTGTCTCCAAACACCACGGTTGTCGATGCAGCGGGCAAGATCATCGCCCCCGGCTTCGTCGATACGCACCGTCATGGGTGGCAAACTTTTTTCAAAACTATGTTCTCTAACATCACTCTCATCGAATACTTCGGTCACTTTGGAGAGGCAGCTTCTGCCGGCCGCGTCGATGCGGAGCAGGTGTACATCAGCCAGCTCGCTGGCCTTTACGAAGCACTGAACGCGGGCACTACCACCTCTCTCGATCACGCTCACCATACTTGGTCGGATGAGACGTCTTGGGCGGGCTTGAATGCCAGCATAGACAGCGGCGCACGTGTGTTCTGGTCGTACGCCTTCCACGAAGTTGCCAATTACACCATCGAGCAGCAGCTGGCGAACTATCGCGACATAGTGAACGCTGCCCCGCAGAGGAATACGGCGGTCGAACTCGGCATCGCTTTCGATAGCTTCGACAACGGCTCTGTGGATCAGGACACGATTGCCTCGATCATCGACCTGGCCAAGTAAGTTCTATCAGTACTTCAGCCTGCATGGCGTGACCTTATTCACGGTTGGCCTAACAAAAGTGTCGCACTAGAGAAGTCAACGCCTCGGTCCTCACAACCCACAGCGGAGGGGGCGTATACGGAAGTAAGTTGCTCGCCCTTCTCCTCATCTGCACCAGCTTGTTTCGTTGGACAGCTCATCTAAGTGTAACTTGCAGACGATAACTCTCCAACTACCCTGCAATCTCTCGGTATACTCAACACCAGCATCCCCGTCGTGTTTTCCCACGCGTCGTACGTCACTTTGCGGGACACAATGCTGTTGCGAAGCACGAATCAGCATGTCTCCATCACGCCGGAGTCGGAGATGGGATTCGGTCTTGGCCGCCCCACCAGCAACATGATCATCGACCAGGCCGCCCTGGGTGTTGACACACACGCCTTTCAGTCAAGCGATCTGGTTACTCAGGCGCGCGTCTTTCTTCAGAACACGCGGTCAGCAGTCACCGACGAGCTCTTCAAAAAATGGCAGGCTCCCCGGTCGAACCCCATGAGCGTCGTCCAGGCTTTCCTCCTCGCCACACGCAACGGAGGCCTCGCGCTTCGCCGTCCGGATCTTGGAGTTCTCAGCGTAGGCGCCAAAGCTGACGTGGTCGTGTGGGACGGGACTAGTCCCAGCTTGCTGGGCTGGGTTGACCCCGTGGCGGCGATCATTCTGCACTCCAACGTTGGTGATGTGGAGCATGTCCTTGTTGACGGCAAGTTCGTGAAACGCGATCACAAGCTCGTAGTTGGGGACTACGGTAGTGTCAAGTCAAGGTTCCTGGACGCTGCGAAGCGTATCCAGGAGCAGTGGCGGCAAATTCCCCGTCCTACGCTCGATGAACGTACTTCAGCCGGTGCCCCAATTGTGCACCCCGACGAGGTAGATGTCACGGCCGGAGATGGCACGGGTTATGGCCAATTATATGTTCAGGATTAGCTACGCAGCTGTCCAAAAACTCATAATTTGCTGAGGTGTAGATAGAGTAGTAGATAAGTAAGTTAGGATAGTAATAAATAAAAGACATGGTAACATATATAAAGTAGTCCTTATATCTCTATAGAAGACATCGTAGCCTAAATAGGCTAATCCAATCTAATTCTAAAAGTCTTAGGTGTGGAAAGTCTGCTTGTGTCGCGCGTTGACGAAATCGGTTTAGGCGAAGCGGGTGATGAGTCATCGGAAACGCCGTCTTTCCCCATCTCTCCACCCGTAACTCCGCGTTTCCCAACGACACGACATCACCCATCGGCGCATCGTCGTTCCGCTGTTGCCCGCCTGTATTGGTTCGCTTCCTCTCGTCTCCGCTGTCGACTTCACACGCCGTACGTGCTGTCTCACCCATTCAACAGGTTCTCTCCCGCACTCCAACCCGAACACCCGCCCGCTGTCACGCACCCGTCGCCGAATCCGTGGTTGAGGAAGCTTGTCATCTTATAAGGGCCCGCTGGATAAAGGACCGTAGATCTTTTTGAAGGGAGGGGGCAAGTCGCTTCTCCTACTTGCTGTCAGGGCTCCCGAGTGTGTTGAGAGAGCTTGTCATCCCTGCAAAGGGCCCGCCCGACAAAGGATTTCTCGGGATCCTTTTGATGGACGGGGCAAGTTGCTTCTCCTACTCGCCTGACAGGTCAACGGGTGTGTTGAGAGAACTTGTCATCCCTGCGAGGGGCAGGTCGCTTCCCCCATGGTTGCGAGGTCGGGATTGTGCCAGCAACGGGTCGTCAGCGTGGTGGGCTTCCAGGGCGTTGCGTTCGAGTCAGGGTTGCTCGGAGTCTCCAAAAACCCGGGTGGGAGGGTACAACCGCTTCGGCGGGGCTATTGTTTCAATCATGTACATGTGGTCTACAATCACGGCTAATGCTTTTCTTAGTATCAATATAAATCTTCCCCATGAAACCACGTCGCCGCATCCCCAGCACCCGCGCAATCTTTGAAGACCATGTCATCGTGGTGCAGAAGGAGACTGCAAATGGAGTATGGGCCGAGTGTTCCCTTTCCCTGAAGTTCGATCAGCACCGGAACCAGGCCATGATCAGTCTATATCTGGAGGCGGAATTCAGCGAAGTCGACGCTAGGCGGGTTACGCTTCAGCTCTCACCTGAGAATCTCCAGCAACTGGATGCCGCTTATAACCCGCGGAACATTCCAACCGTAATCAGGCAACATTTTAGCCGTGACACTGTACCCCAGTCTCATTCTGATCTCCTGCTTCTCTCCCTCTCTCTGAAAACACCTGGCCGCTTAATAACGCCGAAACGGGCTGAGATCCTCACGCCAACCAGCGAATCTCTGGCGCGGGTTCAAAATTACCGGGACCTTTGCCAGGCTATGCAACTGCTACTCTACATCCCAACCCGTGATTTTCCTCCAGCTAGACAGTCAGCACTGAGAAAATTCATTAGCCTATCACTCGCTGGTAGGCTTACTTCCATTCCTTCTCGTCTTGGCGATCTCTACGCCGGCCGCGGTGGGCGCCAGTCCACCTGGGAAATCTTCCACATCCCAGAACCTCCACCGTCCTACGAATCGCAGATAGATCGATCCACCGTCAAACGTATTCGCGAAGGTATCGCCCTATTCCTTATATCCAGCCCGCGATGCCGCAAGCTTAACGCCTCCATACAGAATCACCTGCCAGCCAGGCCGGAGCAGCCTCAAAAAGACTCGCCGGAGAGTCTACAGTTCACAGCCGCAGCAGCGACTTTGAAATCGACTCTTTGAATGTTCTCTCGCCGGTTCATGCGGCAATATCGCCACACTCCAGCTCCGCGCTGCCCGCTGTCCATAGCGCACCGCAGACGAAGTTACTACAGGAGGCGTTCCGCGCAGAGTTAAACGCTACGCTGCCGTGCTTACTACGCGAGATGCTCCCGGATCTAATACACGCGGAGCTGCGATCCCTGTTCTTTCCTGAACGGTCCTCTTCCTCCTCGCAAGACTCCGACAAGAGCTGCTCCTCTTCCTCTACCCCCGACCTATCCGGCCTCTTCGCCGACCGTGTGGTCGAACCGCTCGTTCTCAAGCACCTCAAACAAGCCGTGCGCGATTACATCGACATGGCAGACCCGGTTGAGGAGTACCTGGGCGCCGCGGATGTCGCGATCGAAGAAGCTGCGCACACTGCGCGGCTGGAGGTCCTGGAGGTAAAGGAGGAGAGCATCAAAGAGATCAAGCAAGCCGAGATCGACGTCGTGGAGCGCTTGACAGGCGTCGACTGGAACTTGATCGGCAAGGAGATCATGGGGCTCACGCCGTCGCAGGACAGCTGCAGCGACCAACCGGACAGTCGTGTAGGGACGACGACTGCGCGGCGGGAGGAGCCTCTGGAGCAGGAGGGTTGCGGTCAGACGGAGATAATGGGAGACAGAAGACCGAGAAACCGTGCGGACATCCACGATGGGACTTCCACCTCCGAGGCGCGACGAGGGAAAAATTCAGCCTTTCAGACCGGAGGCTTCCGCTACGTGTCCGATGCAACCACAGAGAATGTGACCGAGGACATCCCGAGCCAACCGCAGTCATCAGACGCACATCGTCCTGTCCGCTCAGGATCATCACGCAGTGGATGGAGCAATGCCACGAGGGAGAACTCGAGGACCAGCAGCAGTTCTGGCATACGCCAGCCCTCTCCTTCGCGTGACCATGAAGCGCGACCACTGGGCAGCGACAATAGAGCCGAGCTTGGCACAGAGGTAGGTAACGCACACAGTGGTCACGATTGCGACGACGGCGACGACGAGCGCGAAGAAGACTCTAGGGGCGAGCATGTCGAGCAACAAGGTGAGCTTTTCGGGCTGGCCGGCCGAGAGTGCTTTTGGTCAACGACGGAGCCGGACACGGAGTCGGATGTGCCTGGCTGAGTTTATGCCCGATCGAGTCTCGTCTTGCGTGGAATAGATGTAGAGACGTCTCGTGCATGTCGAGCGCAGAATCAGACGCGTTTAGTGATGCCACAGTCGTCCGCGAAGTAGTTCCAGGCGTCGTACCGGTAAGGCTCGGGGACGACTCGTTTTGGATGACGATGAACGGTGAACGGATGAGCCATGGGAGAATGCGCGACTGATGTGGAGTGGAGATGCGGAGATGAGGAGGCTGGGAATGAAACGTGCGACTGAACATGATGCCAAGCTCGCTCGCAGCCAAGTCAGTCTTATCTAAGACCTATGCCCTCGGCTACCCATCAGAGACGCTGCTCTGATGAATATTACTCGATTAAGTATATATCCTAGGATAGCTTTTTCTATTTTAGGTAATTTAATGGCAAGCTTTAATTACTAATATATTTTACTACTTAGTGGGCTATACTAGTTAGTAAACCACCCTAAAAACTACTAAAAATTAGAGAATCTATACCTTAATATCTTAATAATAGCTAGGTAATAAATTCTAAAATTTTATTATATAATATATAGTACTTAAAACTAGAAGCTATTTAATTTCTAGATACTAAAAGTCTATAGTTTTTAAAATAGTAGTTTTTTAACTCCTAAATTTAAAAAATATTAGAATATTATATATATATATATAATAAACTTTAGCTTAGTTATAGAAGAGAATAAATAAAAAAATTTTTTTAAGTATATTTTTTAGTTCTTATACTATTTATTCTTAATTAATAGTATTACTATTAAATCTAATAGTTATAAGTCTAGATATATATTTAATATTTTTTACTATTTAAAGTATTATCTATAATTACTTTTTAGTTAT
Source organism: Macrophomina phaseolina (assembly GCA_020875535.1). Classification (NCBI taxonomy): domain Eukaryota; kingdom Fungi; phylum Ascomycota; class Dothideomycetes; order Botryosphaeriales; family Botryosphaeriaceae; genus Macrophomina; species Macrophomina phaseolina. The sequence continues at coordinate 260,795 of JAEQDS010000075.1, read as the reverse complement.
TCTAAGATATTGTAAGTAAATAAGGGGGTTATAAGCAGGGAGCCTTTAGAAGAGTCGTATTCTTAGGTGCGAATTCTTAGTAGTGCAGGATTCGCCCCTTAGTGGCGTTATATACTAGGGGTCCGTGCATAGCACGTGATAAGCACGTGGAACGCACGGTATAAGCACTCTAAGGATATACTAGGGCCTATTACCCTAATACTACCCCCCCCTCTAGTAGGAATCGCCCCGATTTCTATTAGAAGGTATTGTACTAGTGCCTCGTTAAAAAATCTTTTAGTAAGAAAAAAGAGTGCACCCTATTACTATATAGAGCGTAGTATTGTGCATTAGCTATAGGCGTTATATAGCCGTTACTACGAATAATATATAAAGGAATAATAACTAATAAATAATAAATAATAAGGAAAATAAGGAATTATACTACTAAGCGGTTATTAGTAGTACTAGTAGTATATAATACGCACTAGTAACGTAGGTATTAGTGCGTTAGTGCGGTTTTTTCTTTATTATTAGGTATTATCGCTATTAAGGATAATAGGAGGCGGCCTTAGCCAATAATACTAGCGAATATACTAATTAGTAACTTACGAGTACTAATAATACTTATAGGGTACGAGGTCGTTTTTTCGACGGCTTTAATAGGTATAATAATTTCTTATACCTTTCTAGATTTTCGTAGTTTAGATCTAGCTTTTCTTCTTTAACTAAAACGTTCTTAATTAATACTAAACCTTTTTTTTACCCCTTTCTTTTAAATAATTATTACTATATAGTCTCCTCCCGCTTTTATTTACTCGGGTTACTTCTACGATAAGCTTCCGCAGACGCCTATTACGGGTAATATAATAAAGCTTCTTCCTTATCTTTAGCCGTAGTCTAGTTTAGTGTTGGTATGCTATATACGTTACGTACGCTACTAGGGCACGATGCGCTACCGCGAGGGTAAGAAATAGGTTAACTTTACGCCTACGGAGCTTCTTAGGGGGCTTCGCTAGATATACTATAAGTATCCGCCGTATACTAAGTATAATTAGTGTGTGAAGAGTAGTTATAAGTATACTTCGATAAGTCTACTTTTTTTCTACTTTACTTATACTTTTTATATACTTATATGCTGCTTTTGCGTTCGGTACTAATAATAAAATTCGTTCTAGATTCCCCCTTAGTTTCGCTATACCGCTAATCTACTATCGTTCTATTACGATAGCTTTAATGGCGTTTCTAATAATAAGGTGCTAGAGTTTATAGAGAAGAACGTACTTACGCTATATAAGTACGCCGGTGCGTTAGGAGAGGCGGTATCGGTATATAAAAAATAGAAGGCGAAGGAGATTACGGCTACTAGCGGCCGTAGTAACTAGTAGTATACGCGTAATATATCGCGCTTAGAGAATTGGCAGCGCCATTAGGCTAGATTAGATAGGGTTAGCTTAATAAAGCTAACTAACGAAACGGTAGATAAGAAGTTTAAGAATAAATACTTTATAAGAATATCTAATACGAATAAGAGATGGTTTTAGTATAGCTTAAATATAGAGTAGATACTTCTTTAGAGCCCTTCTTTATAAATTAAGTATTTCCCCTAATGTTTCTTCTTATTCTTTAATTCTAGGGGGCGCCTACGCTATAGCTTACTTTTAATATGCGTTTCGCCTGCGTTTCGCTTGCGTTTTAGCTATACGTTCTAAGAAATAGAGTTTTCTTTAAGGTAATTCTATAGAAGCTCTTTATAATTGTTTAGTTTCTCTTTTCGCTTTTACTCGTTGTGCTTATAGGGCTAGCCGAGCTATTTAAGTAGATATTACTTCGGTAGCCCTATTTTATAGGCTACTATAGCTTTAACTTTCTAGTATTTACTATCGTCGATTTCTTCGACTAGTAGCGGTTAGAATTCTAGCCTTACCGTATAGGCTTCTAGTAGTATAACGTTAAAAACGTTATGCAGCCGGGATATAGATTATAATAGATCTAAGCGGTAGGCCTAGGGACTAATCTTCTCTAGAATTCGAAATAGTCCTAGGTAGCGGTTATTAAGTTTCTTATAAGGCCGTTTAATTTTAATATTTCTTACTAAGAGGAGGACTAGTTATCTAATATTAAAATATATTTTAGTTTAGTTCCGGTTATAGTATTTCGTTTAGAGCTTTTAGAAGTGTTTAAGGGATTTCGTAGCCGATTTCTATACTTTTCGTATACTTTCCGTATACTTTTAGGCTGCCTCGGTTGATTCGGTTAGGGAATTTCTATTAAGGTTATCCTAAACCCCGTCTTAGGAGTTAGGTTTAACCCCCGTATCTAGTTAAACTAGTACGAAGCTTATAGAGAAGTAGGTTTTCTAGTTATAGGCGTGTAAAGCCTACTAGAGAAGCTTTATCTAGTCTAACTAGTTCTAGAAGGTATAGTAGCGTAGGTACGCCTCTAACTCTTAATTTTACCTCTTCGTCTGGCTATTTATCTATAGGTAAAAGAAGGTACTTAGCTTATACTTAATTCTAAGATTATAGTATAATTCGCTCTAGAACTAGCTCGTAAACGTTAAGCCCCTATTTAAGACTAGGCTATTAGGCGGCCTAAATTATACGAAGACGTTATTTACGATAAGATCCGCGAGCGTTACCCTATTAATCGTCTTTCTAACCGGTAGGTAATGTATATATTTAGTAAAACGATTAACTAGTACGAGAACTGCGTTATATACTCGATCGTTCCGTTCTACGAATTCTAGTAAGTCCGTAATAAAATTAAGGAAGTAGTGCCTATAGGGTTAGATAGCTATTAGTAGTAGCTATAATAACCTATACGGCTTATACCGGCGAGCCTTATTACGTTAGTAGGTATTATAGCTTTATATATACTTTCTAATATTCGCGGTAATACCTTTCTAGTAGTACTTTCTAGAAAGTACTTCTTAGGTGCGGCGGATACTATAATAGCTACTACTTAGGTCGTTATAATTTCTAAGTAGGATTTTCTCGCGTAGCGGGGTGTATTTTAGCACGTATACCCGCTATTTATAGCGTAGGAGTCCTTGCTCGTCGACCGTATACTAATCGTATGCTAAAAGTACTCTTTTCGTAAGCTATTCTTATACGTCTACGTAGAAGGCGTTCCTTCGTTACTCGGTACGAATAAAATTAACTAACGATTTAGAAGTAGCTTCGAACGCTATTTTAGTTATAGCGGCTACTATTACTATAGACCGAGGTATAAAATTTTATACTAAGCTCGTGCTAGCTTTCTCGTAGCGAGTATATACCGAAGGTTCTAGGCCCTTATAAGTAAACTCGTTATGCTCCTTATAAGTAATGGAATAGACTAAGACGGTTCGGTAATTATTACCGCTATTTATACGTAGGTTTCCCTTATACTCTTAGCCGGGGTTCTTAGTAGTGCGTAGGAATTCTTCTAACCCCTAAATCTAGAGTTTACGTTATAGTATAGGTAATATAGTATTAAGGTAGGTGCGCTTATTACCCTTCTTAAAGCTAAGGGCGTAGTCTAGGCGCCTTAAAAGGGCGTCCGCTAGATTAGACTTACCCGGCTTATATTCGATATTAAAATCGAATTTAGCTAAGACTTCGGCGTACCGAGCCTATCAAGCCGTAAGGCTCTTGGTTATTATAAAATAATATAGATTATTATAATTAGATAATACCCGTACCGGCGTTTATACGTATGCTAGGTAAGGTCTCTAATACTTAAAGTACTATACGATAGCGTAGAGTTTCTTATCGTAGGTGTCGTACCGTATTTTAGCGCTAGTAAACTTATAGCTAAAATACGTAACGGGGTACTAGTAGCGCTAGTTATTCTCTCTATCTAGCGGTTAGAGGAGGATGCCGCCGTAGATATAGTCCGATATGTCGGTAATTAGTATAACTAGTAGGTTCGAGTTATAGTGCCGTAGTATAGGAGCCTACGTAAAGTATACTTTTAGCCTACTAAACGCCTGTTTTACCCCTACGGGCTACTTCTAGGGCTTATACTATTTAGTTAGCCCCTTTTTCGGCGCCCGTTTGGCCTTTAGATTAGAATTCTAGGCCGCCTCTTTTAATAAGCTTGTTAGTGGTTAAACCACCGTGGAGTAGTTCTATATAAAGCGCCTATAAAAGTTAGCGAAGCCTAGAAAAACCTAAATATCGCGGTAGCTTTACGGCTTCGGCTAGTTCTTAATAGCTTTAACTTTTACGGGGTCTATAATAACCCCCTAGGGGGTAACGATAAAGCCTAGGAACTCGACGTGCTTTATATAAAAGCTATATTTAGATGGTTTTGCGTAGAGGTTCTAATTACGTAATCTTTAGAGAATACATTTAACGTGCTCGCCGTACTAAGACTTATCCACTAAGTATATAAGTATATTATCTAAGTATACTACGTAAATCGTGTCTACCAGGCCTTCTAGAGCTCGGTAAATATACGACTAGAAGGTTGCGGGTGCGTTAGTTAAGCTAAATAGTATAACTAGATACTCGTAATATCTATAACGCGTCTTAAATGCTATTTTCTACTTATTACCTTTCTTTATGCGGATTCGGTAATAAGTATCGCGTAGGTCTAGTTTAGTAAAAATCTTTACGGTGCTTAGGCGGTCTAGTAGCTCGCCTACTAGTAGTATAGGGTAGCTATTTTTAACCGTAACCTTATTTAGGCCTCTATAATCTACGTATAACCGTATAGTACCGTCTATCTTAGGGGTAAAGAGAATAGGCGCGCCCGTAGACGACTTACTATACCTAATTTACCCCTGTTCTAAGGCCTTGTTAATGTATTTCCTAAGAATCCGTAGTTTAGATTAGGAGAGTCTATATAGGGGTATTAACGGTAGCTTAGAACCTATAACGAGGTTAATAGTATAATTAAACTTAGTATATTGCAGTAGCTTAGTAGCTTATTCGTCTAAAAAGACGTCTAAGTACTCTCTATAAGTATTCGGAATCTCGTCGCGGATCTTCTTAGTTATCTTAGCTAGTAGTACATCTACTAAACCGGCGAGTTTCTTATACGGTTCGTATGCTTTTTAGATGCGGGAGTGCAGCCCCCGTAGGTAGAAGAGAGTTTAGTTAGATAGAAGCCCTTTTAGATTTTAGTTATCCCCGCTCTACTTCTTATATACGTTTAGTATACTTTCCGCCTGCGGGGAGGCTACGAAAGAGTCGAATTTATTTCTTTAATTTTCTAGGCTACCCGTAGGTGAGAGCTAGTAGTCGAACGGCTAGAGAAAGTAAATAGACTTTTCTAGTTCTAAGTCCTAGAATAATTTAGTAGCGTTTACTAGATATATACGCTCTAGCGAGTTTATACTCTAGTAAAACGTTCCTCTTTTAAAATCGATAACCGGCCCGGTAGCCCTAAGCTAGGGTATACTAAGTATAGTATCATAGCCCGTAAACGAGCTACTCTAGTAAGGTTAGGGTTCGATAGTGCGTATAGCGCCCCCCGAGTCGCACGTAGTAACCCCTATATAATAAGAGTCGTGCAACGTAACGGTAGTATTATTAAGAAGATGGGTAAACGGCTTAATACTAGCTTATATATTTTATAAGGTAAGTCGCTCTGCGTATTTAAGAAATACGAGGTTTAGGTCGTAACTATAATCTATTAATACTCGAATTTTGGTAGGACCGAATGGGGTTTTTATCGAAGTAATAATTTCTATACGTTTTAAACTGCCTCCCGTTTAAGGCCCTAACCGTAAGAAGAAGAGGAAAGCGATTAGAGCTTTTCTTTTTTCGAGCCTTATTTATCTTTATAGTTCGCCTAGTTAGCGTGGCCTTTAGCCTACTTTTCGCCTACGTTCGGGGTGCTTAATCTATACGAATCGCCTGCGTTTTTTAGGGAAGCTAACGCTTTAGATTTTTAGTTCCCTTTAGTCTTCTTACTATTCCTAAAATCCTTATGGGGACCGTTGCGTTTTAGGCTAGGAGTGGTAAAAGGGCGCTTAGTTTCCTACGACTATTCGTTTTTACTCTTTTTATAGGGCCTCGTTGCCTCTAGCGTTTACTTAACGCGTTGAATTTTAGCTACTAAATCCTCTTCTACCTATACTCTAGTAAGGAAGGACTGGCGCACGAGCTCCGTACGTATAGATAGTAGAAGCCGGGAGTAAATCTAGTTAATACGGTAATCTACGTCTTAAATTCGGTACGTGAATTTATTCTCGTACGTTTTTATTTGGGCGTAGAATTCTATAAACTTCTAGCCCTCCTTTATTATCGTAGTATAATAACTAATAGCGTTGTTAAGGCGGTAAATGATAGAATTATAAATATAATTCTATACTAACGTCTTAAACTTTTACTAGAGTAGTGCTAGTTTCTTTTAGTTCGTTAAACGTCTTTAAACGTGCTAGAAGAGGATCTTATACTTAGATAGCCCTTTAGTAGCCTAGAGGGTTCTTCTAAGGCAGTCTATATCCGCCTAGTATACGCCGAAACGTGTCTCCACCGTATTTATCTATAAGTCGTATAAGCCCTAAGTAAGGCCTTCGAGTTTCGGAGGTAAGTTTCTTATAAAGAGGTCGAGTCGCTTTTCGCTATTATCTACTCTGCTTTTTATATGCGTTTCGCCTGCGTTTGGCGTGGGGACGGTAAGAAGTTCGCTATTAAGGGCCGCCTATAGCTATTATAGAATCTTAACGCGGTTAAGGCGCTCTAGAAGCTTAGCTTTCGATATACCTTCCGTAGGTGCGCTACGTAGGTATTATAGTTTATCGACTACTATAGGCGCCCCTAGCTCGGCAGCGCCGCCTATTAGGTATTTAACGCCCTAGGCGCTCTTATTAACGATTAGCGTTTAATAGCCTTTAGGGGTTAATAAGCCTATTTCTATTTATTCGTCTCGAGTGTTCGAGCGGCTTTGTTAGCCCCTTATACCTATTATCGTAAAGTCGTTTCTTTTCGTCGGAATCGTCGGAATTATTATATATAGCCCTTTAAGGCCGGCTGCTTTTCTAGAAGAAAATAGGAAGGATTCGATTATAAGTAAATAAGGGGGTTGTAAGTAGAGAGCCTTTAAAAGAGTTATATTTTTAGGTACGAATCTTTAGTAGTATAGGATTCGCCCCTTAGTGGCGTTATATACTAGGGGTCCGTGCATAGCACGTGATAAGCACGTGGAACGCACGGTATAAGTATTCTAAGGGTATGCTAGGGCCTATTACCCTAATAGATATCTAGTCGATATTTAAAATAGCTTAAGTATATAATACTACTAGTAGTATATAACCTTAACTATTATTAGCTAACTAAAGATATATACTATAGTATAATAATAGCTAATAATAGCTAACTATATCTATTATAGTATAGCTATATATAAGTAAGCTATAGCTAATACTATTACTATATTTCTAAGTAATTAGTTAATTTATTAGTCTATTTTATATATATAACTAAAGAACTAATCTAGTAAATAATATATTAAAATTAATAATTATAATATTTTTAAAACTAATTATTATTCTAAAAGACTTTTTAGACTAGAATATCTAGTCTAATCTTATTTAATTACGTATATATGTAAAGCGCTGAGGCTTAGGTGGAGAATTACTAAGCTATATTATAAATAATACAGCCTAGTAAGCAGTCGGAAGGAGATAATTCTCTAAGAGAGAAGTAATAGATAGGAGATTTAATAAAGAAAGATAAGAGGGAAGATAAAGATAGAATAAAACTTTTATTAGCTTATATCCCGTTTCTTAGTATTGTACGTCTTAAAGAACGAAACTATAGTACTATCTAGAGCTTTTTATATATACTTATTTCTTATATAAGTAGATCCTTCTAGATATACCGTATTAGAAATCCAACGAGGGTAATTTATAAGAAATAAGATTCTAGCCCCAATCCTTATCCGTTTTATATAATTTTTATATCGTAATAACTGGAAATGATTGAACTTTTATAATATATAAAAGGAATTTTAGTAGGGGCTATACCCGTTTAGTTATTAGTTAGTAAAGTGGAGTGGCGAATTTTGCTACCTTGGTTTGCCACCGTGGTTTGCCACCGTAGTTTGCCACTACTATAACTCCGAGGTATATTCGTTATATACCTTAGGTAGTATACTAATACCTAAGGTAATATATTAATAAGCTACGCTTATATAAGCTTACTTATTAATATTTAACACACCCCCCTAAGCTTTTATAAGCGTTTTAAGGGATTTACAATCTCGATTTTATATCCGGTTTAGTATACAATTTAGGACCGGTATATATGGGTAAATATAAGTAATTTAGTACCCTTATAATTGGACTTATAGTAAGCAATCTATTATCTACTTATTAGATATATATAGGGTCTTCTTTTTTAGTCTTTTATAAAGACTATTACTAGGACTTCGTAAGGCCGATATTCTTTAGAAGTTCTTGCTATTTAGAACTATTAATTAGCTTAGTTAGTCCGTCGGCAATAAGAGACTCGGTAGGAAAATAGCAAAGTTTTATTTCCCCTTTATTTATATAGTCCCTTATAAAGTGGTACCTTATATTAACGTACTTAGTTCTAGCGTGATATAAGGGATTACCGGCTAGTTCTATAGCCGATTAGCTATCCGTGTATATATATTTAACCGGTTTAAATAGGCTTTTAATATAAGAAGGCATTTCTTTAAGAATATTCTTTATATAAAGAAGTTCTTTTACTACTTTCTTATAAGCTATATACTCGGCCTCGCAGCTACTTATAGCCACAGTTTTTTATAGTTTAGATAGCTAGCTTAGTGCTATTTTATTTTAGCCTTGTCCTATAGTAAATATATAACCCGAGGTCGATTTTCTAGTTAAATTACCCCCCTAATCCGAGTCACTATAGCCTTCTATAGATAGGGGTTCGGATTAATTAACTAGATCTAGTTTTAGGCTATAGTCCTGCGTTTCTTTTATATAACCCCATAGATAACTAAGGGCTTTATAGTGTTCTAGTACAGGAAATGCTATAAATCTAGCTAAGTAATTTACTAGATAAGCTAGATCCGGTCGGGTAAATATAGTTAAATATATAAGAGACCCTATTTCTTATTAGTAGGCCTTTAGTAAGTCTTTAGGAGCTTCTTTTGTAGGTCTTTCTAGAGATAGATCTAAGGGAAGAGGTATTTTCCTAGGTTTTACTCCGGTTTTATTAAATTTCTTAAGTATTTTATTAATAAAACCGTGTTGATTTAGTTCTAGGCCGTCTTTAGAATACCTAATTTCGACGCCTAGAATCTCCTTTGCTTTACCTAGGTCCAATACTTCTAGTTTAGCGTCGGTAAGCTATTTATATAGCTCCTTTAAATAGGCCTTCGATTGGGTAAATATAAGAATATTATCTACCTAAACGGCTAAGATAATAGGCTTATCTTTATATATAAAGACAGCCGTATTACTTATTAGAGAGTTATAACCGTACTTAACTAATATACTAGTTAAATACTATTACTATTCCCTTGCTAATTGTTTTAAACCGTATAGGGCTTAGTTTAATAAACAAACTAGTCCTTCCCCTTTATTAAAGCTATATAGTTGCTCCATATAAACCGTATCTTTTAAGGGAGTATTAGGGAAGGCTTGTTTTATATCCTATTAGTAAATATACTAACCAAGGCGTGCCGTAATAACTAGTAAAAGCCGGTACGTTATAGGCTTAGTTATATTAGCAAAAGTCTCTTTATAGTTAACTCCGAACTCTTGTATAAAGCCTTTAACTACCTATCTAGCTTTATATTTAATATAAGTCCCATCGGCCTTGTATTTTTTAGTTAAAACCCAACGTTTTTTAAGAATAGGTACGTCTTTAGGTAGTTTAACTAATTGCCAGCAATGGGCCTTAATTAGACTATTATATTTATCCCGTATTACCTTTAAATAAAGGTCTTTTTCGGGATAATTAAGGACCTCTTTATAGCTAGTAGGTATATATTCTTTCGGCTTAATATTATAAGTAGCCTCTAGTAAATCTTTATAGAAGCTCTCCTAGCTATTTTCTTTACTAGGATTTTCTTCTATATTATTATAAGGATCGGTAGTTAAATCCTCGTTTAGATCGAGATATAAATCGTTATTTAATTAGTTATTTTCTAATTCTAGCTCGTTTTCTATAATTAATTCCTCGTCCATTATTAGGTCTTTATAGAACCTATTTTCGAGGATTACAACGTCTCTAGCCTAGATAATTTTAGTAGTATTTAGATCTAGTAGTTTATACTAATTCGAGCCGTAACCAATTAAATACCACTTAGTGGCCCTAGAGTCTAGTTTAGATACTAGCTCTTTAGGCTCTTTCTTATAATATAATAAGCCCTATACTTTAATATTTTCTAGGTTTGGCTTTTTTTTATAACGAGCTTCGAAGGGGGTTTGATAATTAATAGAACTATTAGAAGTTCTATTATATAAGTAGGTAGCGGCTAGGAGCGCCTCTTCCTAGTACTTTCTAGAAAGATTACTACTTATTAATAAGGCTCGTATCTTATTAAATAAGGTTCTATTTACCCGTTCGGCTTTTCCGTTCTACTCTTTAGCGTACGGTGCCGAATAGGTTAATATAATACCCCTTTCTTTAGCTAAACTGTCTATTTCTTTTAACTTAAACTCGTTATCGAAATGGAGCCTCTTTACCTTATTATTAGACTAATTTTTAGCTCTAATAATAAAGCTTTTTAGATAATTAGTAAGGGCTTCTCTAGACTTTAATAGTTCTAGTTCTAGATAACTAGTAGCATCGTCTAGAAAGGTTAAGTAATACCTAAAACCTCGTACAGTTATAGGCTTAATAGGACCGCCTATATCTAGATAAACGGTCTCTAAATAGTCCTTAGCTTTAGTACTAGGAACCTTGCTTATATTCCTAGTTATCTTAGACTTAATACAGACTTCACAGTCTTTTATTTTTAGATTATTATTATTTTCTAGGGCAGTTCCTTCCGTAACCTTAGAAAGGTATTCTAGGGCTTTATTTTCTATATGCCCGAGACGCTCATGCTAAATAGTAGTATATACGGGTTTAATATTACCCGTAGCGTAGTCCGGATACTTAGGATTTAAAATAGGTAAGCCATTTATATAAGTCCCCCTAGTAAATAACTTATTACTAGGGTAATAGATCTCGAATAGATTCGGCTTAAAATTAACCTTAAAACCTTTCTCTACTATCTTAGTAAGAGAAAGTAGGTTAACTCCTATTTCCGGAACTAATAGAACGTTATTTATATGGGCTTTTTTATTTATATTTAGGAAGTAGATATTTATATAATCTACTCCCTTAGCCTTAATTTGGCTATCGCCCTCGCCCTATTTAATAGCTATAGGAGTATTATTTAACTCCTTAAATAGATTCGGATAAGTATAAATGTGTGTAGTAGCTCTAGAATCTAGTATTTAAGGCTTACTATTCTTAGTATTAAGAATATATTCCTTAAGGAATTCTTTAGTTATAAGGCTCGATTCTAATTTAGAATCGTCTTCCTTATTATTATTATCCGTATTATTTACGGACTACTTATTATGGCCGTTCTTTTTATTATTATCCGGCTTTAGATGCGGGTACTTTACCCAGCATTTATCTTTCTTATAGCCGGATTTATTGCACCACGGATACTTAGCTTTAGGGCCTTTATTTTTATTAAATTTAGACGTATTAAGGGATATTTCTACGTCTTTATCCTTCGGTTTATTAAAGATTCTATTATCTTTAAGCCGGCGCCCTTCGTCTGTTAGTTGTGTAAAGATATCCTCTAATACTAAATTATTAGAGAATCGAATTTGCTGCGTAATTATAGCTACGGTTTGCTCGTAATCCTTAGATAGATTACTTAGTACTAATCCGGCTATAAACTTATCTGGCAACCGGATATCCCTAGAGATAAGGGTATTAGTTAAGCGCTTTATTTCTTATAAATACGCTTCTAGATTCCCCTTTTTTCCGGCTAGTATAGTGTTAATTAGTTCCTTTATAATAAGAAACTTACTACTAAAGCCGTGCGGCTCGTATAGATTCTTTAGAGCCGTTTATAATTCTCTAGGATTCCTTATACCTTTGGTTTATAATAAGGGGCCGTTACCAAGGCTTAATTTAATTAAAGCGGATGCTTTAGAAGCTTATTTAGCCTTAGTAGGACTTAATTCAGTTACTGTAGAGGTTATTATATTATAATAACCTTTTTCTATTAGAATAGATTCTATCCTAATAGACTATAAATCCCAGTTAGTGCTCCCTTGGAGCTTAGAGATTTTAAGTATAGAATCGGCTATTTTAATAATATATAAACCCCCTTATAACGGATCTAATTAAATGCTTAATTAGTCCTTTATAGAATGCCTTACGTCTTATATACTAGGAGTTCCCCCTTTTTCTAGAATGCGTAGGTCTTATATCTATTAGAATAGCTTCTTATCCTAAATCTCCTTAAAAGGATAGAGCTATAAAGTAATTTTATTAGCCTTATAGTAGATTAAAGGCTAATAAGGATAAGTTAGCTAAGAGAAAAGATTTTCTCCTCGGCCTATTAATAATAACTTTAGCACTATTTATAGGCAAAACGTAAGCCTTATAATAGTACTAAGTAATGCCGAAGTCTCGTTTATAACGGACTTAAGTTCGGCTTATAATAAATATTTTAGTCCTTAGGTCCAGGTATCCTAAGGCTAAATATAATTAATAACTTATTATTCTTAAGTCCCCTTATCGTTAGGACTTAGAATAATATACTCTAGACCTTTTATAAGGTCCTAGTAGGCTTAGGTCTTTATAATAAACTCTAAAGGTTTAAATAAAGTCTATAGCTTTTTAGGGGTTTTAGGGATTTCTTATAAATTCCTCCTCTTTTTTTTTTAAATATTTAATTGCTTTAATAGGTGGGAGACGCGCTATAAGGCTTATATTAACCACGCCGAGTTAATATCCTTATAACGTTAATGCCTATTAGTAAATGCCCGTTGCTAGTAGGTTCTCTTAGGGATTTTATACTACTAGTAACCGTATTTATCCTAATTACTTAGGTACAGCTAGGCAGGGACTTTATAGGCCACGAGCACCTATTAAAGAATAAAGTAGTTCCTATTTTTAGTAATCGTATTGCCGGAATAGGTAGTACTTTCTCTTAGAGTAATTTATCTCTTTAGTCCTCTAGGCTTATAACCTGTAAAGCGCTAAGGCTTAGGTGGAGGATTACTAAGCTATATTATATAAATAATAGAGCCTAGTAAGCAGTCGAAAGGAGATAACTCTCTAGGAGAAAGAATAGATAGAAGATTTAATAAAGAAAGACAAGAGGGGAGGTAAAGATAGAATAAAGCTTTTATTAGCTTATATCCCGTTTCTTAGTATTGTGCGTCTTAAAGAACGAAACTACGGTGCTATCTAGAACTCTTTATATATACTTATTCCTTATATAAGTAGATCCTTCTAGATATACCATATTAGAAATCTAACGAGGGTGATTTATAAGAAATAAGATTCTAGCCCTAATTCTTATCCGTTTTATATAATTTTTATATCGTAATAACTGGAAATGATTGAACTTTTATAATGTATAAAAGGAATTTTAGTAGGGGCTATACCCGTTTAGTTATTAGTTAGTGAAGTGGGGTGGCGAATTTTACCACCTTAGTTTACCACCGTGGTTTGCCACCGCAGTTTACCACTGCTATAACTCCGAGGTATATTCGTTATATACCTTAGATAGTATATTAATACCTAAGGTAATATATTAATAAGCTACGCTTATATAAGCTTACTTATTAATATTTAACATATATATCCCTAAATAATAGAAAAGCGATTGCCCCGACCAAGGATTAAACTCAGAACAAGCTAAAAAAGAGAAAGAGGAGGGAGGAAATAATATTATAGTCTAGAAGCCTAGTAATAAAGAAAGCCTCGGAGGAACCCTTAGCCGAAATAACTAATAAATAGACTTATACCTACGTAGGTATAAGTATTACGTAACTTTACCTAATTTATATATTTAAATAGACTCTACTTCTTTTTCTCTTTTCTTCTCTCTTCTTCTCTCTTTAAGTTCTAGCTTCTTATACGTACCGCAATAAACCTTTTAGCGATTATCCTAAGATTAAGTCTTAATAATTAACTTATAACGTAAGACGATTCTAAGATTCTAGACGAGCTTATTAAGCTAGCTATTAAATATAATAATCGCCTCTTCGAGCGCTAATTAGAAAAATATAAGAAAAACTACGAAGCTAATACTTCGCGCTTCTTATAACTACGCTATACGTAAGAAGAAGACGACGCTATAGAGCTAAACGCTACTTAATAAAGCGATAAAGATAATAAGCGCGAGAGACGACCTCGACGCTAGTAAATAAAGTAAGAAATAGAACGCTTTAATAAAGAACTCTATATCTACTATAGAGATAAGTAGAACCCCTAATACCGCTATTTATAGCGAAATAAACCTAGTAAGTCCGCCGCCGTCGCTACTTAGAAAGAAGAAGAGCCCCGCTTCGTATCTACTCTAAGTAAAAAAGTTAACTATACGGCTATAAGCTAGATCGCCTACTATAATAATAACTATATAATCTATTAAAGTAATAAATAAGTTACCAGTTAGTATTTCTCTAACTTATAATAGCTAAACCTAGCTATATATAATAAGAAAGTACTAGAAATTAATAATCTAATTAATAACTTTTCCTACGACGATAAGCTAGTTAATAGCGATATAGGCGAACTCTACGATAGTATACCTAAATCTAGTAAAATAGGAAATATAGAGTAATAGTAGAATTAAGCTATACTTAATCGAATTATAGAATATCTAAACTAATACGAAGATATAAGGCGTATTAAAGCTAGCCTCGCCCCTATAATTAACTAGACTCCTAGATTAAGAATAGACCTACTACCTTAGTAATACTAGATAAAGAACGGGAAGCTTAGCTCTTAATTCTATAAAGACGGTATATAGTATTTCTAGAAGAAATTATTCCTCGCCTTAACCGACGAAGTAGCGATCTAGCTTAAAAGCGAGGCCTAGGAAGTATAGTAATAGCGAGACCTTACGTACTTATAAAGTATAGCGCTTACCCTTAGTATATACGGAATAGTAACTAGAATATAGAATACCCTATAATAGATTCTAAAAAAGAAATACGCTATACCTACCTTTAAATACTAAGTCTATAACGACTAAATTAGCTAGCGGCGTCGCATTAGACGCGGATACTAGATATAGTAGAAGAAATTACTAATCTTAGCGAAAAACTAGAACTTCTACTTCTACGAGAAAATAGTAAGCCGCTACTTATTAAAAAACTAAACGGCCTCTCTAGCTAGAGATTCTAGAAGAGGCCGTTAAATAGATTTCTTAACTAGGTTTTACGTATATTAAACGATATACGCATCTTAAAAAAAGTTCTTAGGATACTAGTAACTATCTATAGGCGAACCGCGATAGCTATACTTAATAGTAGAGTAGAAGGTAACTTTATTAGCTATATCTTCGCTATCTAGAATAATATTTAACTTATAAGAAAAGACTATCTCTACTCGCTAAAAATAATAGATAGGTCGGCCGCCTTATATAATAAAGAATAGATTCGAGTCGAAATAGAACCCGTAAAGCTTACTATTAGAAAATATATAGAGAAGATTACGCTTAACGTAACCTCTATACTAAGATATAATATTATTCTAAGAATTTTATAGTTTAAAACCTACGAACCGTATATTCGATAGAAGAAAAGAATAGTTATCTTTCTAAATAAGAAATACGCTAGATACCTAGCTACTACTAGAAAAATACTAATAATTAAGAAAGACTTTATAGACATCTAAAAAATCTTAATAAGCGTACTAAATTATATAAGAAACTAAAAAGAGAAGGTATATACTATTCTCATTAAAATAAGCCTAGAATATAAGTAGAAAATTCTAGCTCGTATAATAAGGGGCCTTCGCTAGAAGAATAACAACGTTCTAAAGCTAGTTAAAGAAGACTACCCCTAGAGAATTTATAGAAAATATAATTTACCTACTTACGAATAAATAGATATTATTAAACAAGGTATTTTAATAGTTAAGGGTAACGTAGACCTTAGCGAAATTATAAGGCCTACTATAGATAAATTAGTACTAATACTAGAACTAGAAACCGTTTTATAAGAATTCTAGAATTTCTAACGACTATTCTAGAAAAGAAGTAAAGAATAATTACTAAAATATAAACTATAGAACTACGAGATACCCTTAATATCTAAAACGTAATTTACGTTTAAGCCTATATACTCGCTTTTAGAGAAAGAGGCGGAGGCCTTAAGAAAGTATATTAAAAAAAATCTAAAATAAGAATATATACGCCTATTATTATTACTAGCTAGTTATTCTATTCTATTTATTCTAAAGAAAAACGGTAAACTACACTTCTATATTAACTATAGATAACTAAATAATATTATTATTAAAAACTAGTATTTTCTACCTTATATTAATAAGCTATAAGATAAACTCCGTAACGCTAAGTATTTTACTAAGCTAGATTTTAGAGACGGCTACTACCTAGTCTATATTAAAGAAGAAGAAGAGTAGAAAATAACGTTTTAAATAAGATTTAAATACTATAAGTATATAGTAATATTCTTTAGGCTTACTAACGTACCGGCTATCTTCTAAAGCTTAGTTAACGATATACTACGTTCGTATTTAGATATATTCGCTTTAGCTTACCTAGATAATATTCTAATATACTTAAAAACACTCGAAGAATATACCGAGTATATAAGAAAAGTTCTATAGGTACTAGATAAATAAAACCTCTAAGTAGCCTCAAAAAAAAGCGAATAGTATACGTAGAAGATAGAGTACCTCGGGTTTATTATTATTCCTAGATATATTAGTATAGACGATAAAAAACTAGACGTTATAAGAGACTAGCCTACGCTAAAAATTATTAAAGAAGTATAATTCTTTCTTAGATTTACTAACTTTTACCGAAAGTTTATTCTAAACTACGTAAAGAGAACTATACCTCTTATAGACCTAATAAAGAAGAAATACGGGTTTGTTTAAAGAAAAAGATAATAAATAGTCTTTAACTTACTTAAGCGTATATTTACGGAAGCCTTAGTTTTAGATATTTATAACCCTAATTTATCTATTATAGTTAAAACTAACGCTTTTAACTACGCTATAGGAGTAGTTCTTAGCTAGCTAGATAAGTAAAGTAGACTATATTCTATCGTCTTCTATTTAAGAAAAATAATAGGCCCCGAGAAGAACTATAATATCTATAATAAGAAGCTTTTAACTATTATTATAGTCTTTAAAGAATAGAGATACTATCTTAAAGAGACTAAATACTAAATTATAGTATACTACGACTATAAGAATCTATCGTACTTTACTACTACTAAAGAACTAAATCGACGATAAATTAAGTAGGTAGAAGAACTAGTATTATATAATATAAAGATTATCTATAGAAAGAGATCTAAGAACGCTCGTATAAACGCGCTAAGTAGATAAATTAACTATATTAAAGAAAAGCTAGGTCTATAACCTATAATACTTAATATATAGAAAAACGGGTCTCTTATACCCGCTAGCCGTAGCCGCTAGATTACCGCTATTTATAGTATTAAATAAATATAGCTTAAGAAAGAACTAGATAACTCGCTTATCTTAATTAGACTACTCGCCCTAGCGATACGCCTCGAAGGTAATAAATAGAAATATAAAATTCGAGAAGTCTACGTAGATAACGTAATAGCATAAAAAATTAAAGAACTTAAAAATAATCCCTAAGTAACTAAAAACGTAGATAGTATAATTTTATTTCTAGAATTAGTCTACGTTCTAGTTAAACTACGGGAAGAACTCGTAAAAGATATATATAAGGCCCTAGTATATAGTTATTAAGAAATAAATAAGATAATAGAGCGAGTTATAAGAAGCTACTACTTTCTAAAACTTAAAAGAACTATTTAAAAAGTAGTCTTATAATATAATCTCTATATTAGAAGTAAGACTACGAGATACGTACTCTATAGATTACTTTAGCTACTATTAGTACTAAAGCGCCCTTAGTAATCTATCTCGCTAGACTTTATTATAGATCTATCTAAGTTAAGAGAACCGCTTACTAAGATTAAGTATAACTTAATTCTAGTTATCGTTAATAGAATAATAAAGTATATATACTACCTACTATATCTTAAATTAATAAATACGGAAGAACTCGCCTATATATTTCTAAAAATAATTTTCGGTAACTATAGGTTACTAGAGAAGCTCGTATTAGATAGAGATTAACTATTTATATTCTAATTCTAGTAAAGCCTTACTTAATAGCTAGAAGCTAAGTATAAGCTCTTAACTATAGTATACCCTTAAATAAACAAATAAATAGAGCGGACGAACTAAACGCTAGAATAATATCTATACTACTATCTTAACTACGTGTAAGATAACTAGGTTAAGCTACTACCGCTTATATAATTTACGTATAATAGCTTAAAGATATTCGCTATATAAGAATTTCTATTCTACGCTAACTATAGGTACGAACTAATAGCCTATAAATATTTAATACTAAGCGAGTTATTAGCCTAAAAAGAAATTCTTAAAGTAGACTAGCTAAAGATACTCTACGTATAACTATACTTAGACCTTAAATTCGTAGCCCTATAAATAGATAAATACTATAATAAATAGTACTAGAAGATACTAAAGCTTAAGAGAAGAAATAAAGTTTATCTTCTTAGTAAAAATTTTAAATGAAAAAAGAACGACTAACTAAGTAAAAAATTAGACTTTAAAAAAGTTAGTTTCTTTAAAATTAAGAAATAAATTAAAAAGATTAATTTCCGCCTTAAATTACTAGATACTATACGGATATATCTAGTATTTTATATCGCCCTACTTAAACTAGTACCTTAAGACGCTACGCTACTATACTAAATAGAGAAAATTATACCGGAAAATCTAGACACCGATAAAAATAAAGACTAGAACGTAGAATAAGTCCTAGATAGCGGCTATATTAATAGTTAGTTTAGATATCTTCTTAAATAGAAGAGAGATTAGAATAATACTTAGAAACTATTAAAACTCTATAACTATTAAGAACTTATTAATAAGTTCTACTACCGAAATCTAGATTAACTAATACCGCCGACTCGTCGTATATAAAGAATCTAAAATTAAAGTTAGAAAATAGAGACTACCGCGCCTAATTAACTAAACTAATATTCTTGGGAGGCGTAGATCCCGAACTAGCGCTAAAAGACCTAATAGACTAGAATAAATCTATAGCGTTATTAGCTAAAATATCGCTACGTAAATACTTTAACGATCTCCCCGCCTCGATATTTTTAGAATTAATAAGCTTTTTAGCCTCGCGAGTCGATTTAAGATAATTTAGCTTCTTAAGCTTCTCTACTATCTAAATCGTTTAGAAAATTATTAGATTAGCCTAGTAACGTAATAGTTTTTGTTACTTTTCTATATAGTCTAAATAAGCTATAGAAGTACGTAATTCTTAATATATCTTCTACTCGTCCCGCTTAATCTTTAATAAAGCCTAATAAATACGGAGAACTAAGAGAGACGATTAGATAAAAAATAGACTAGAAAAAAAAATATATAATTAGAATTATCTAAACTACTAGTATTATAAATAGATTTTTCTTAGCGAGTATACTTCTTATAACGGGCGTAAACCCTATCTATTTTATAAAATATAAAAGAAGAATCTAACTTGTCTTTACTAGCGTTAGTAAGAAGGTAAAAAGAATAAAAAAAAGATATTATAAAACTATTTTAATTAATCTCGTCGCCTAGAACTAAATATTTAGTATACTAAATAGAACGCTTACGCTTTTAAGATTTAGATAATATTATAGAAAACTTATAAAAAAAAAGAAGAAGAAAAGAACCTAAAGATATAAGGCCTATAGATAAATCTTTAGGCCGAAGATTCTTAAGAGGAAAAATAGTATTATAAATTCTAGAGAATAAGGGCTTTATAACCCTATAAGTAGAAGGTCTATACGGAAAGAAGTACTATAGAAGCTAGAAATTCTTATAAATAGTAGAGCCGCACGGCCGGAACGTTTGTATAAGAAACCTAGCCTTAAGAAAAGACGGCGCGTACGGTCCTAGACTAGATAGTAATAGAGAACCTATAGAAAAGTAATATAATCTAGGGCTGTTAGCAACGTTAGGCGGTTAGATAGGTAGAATATATACTTACTAAAAGAAAGAGATAGGTTTTAGAAAACTAACTACGGGTGTAAAAAATAAATAAAAGAATAATAAATATACCATTCGCTTATTAGAGTAGAAGTTAAGTTCTAGATAATAGGCCTTAGCGCCTAAATTACGTAAAGACCTACTAAGGCCTACCTTAGATCTATACTAATCTAAAACTTATAGATCTAAACCCTAAAGATCTAATATATATAGATCTAGATTATTATAGCTCTTCTACCTATATATAAATATACTTATTAGA
Organism: Macrophomina phaseolina; assembly: GCA_020875535.1. Classification (NCBI taxonomy): domain Eukaryota; kingdom Fungi; phylum Ascomycota; class Dothideomycetes; order Botryosphaeriales; family Botryosphaeriaceae; genus Macrophomina; species Macrophomina phaseolina. The sequence continues at coordinate 240,338 of JAEQDS010000075.1, read as the reverse complement.
TAGTACTTTAATCTTTATAGTTAACTTAAGATTCTAATATAGACTTATTAAAGATAATAAGCCTAACGCGTACCGCATACTAACTTATTATATAACCGCTATCTATCGTTTTAATTCTTTACCCTTCTCTTATTTTTTAAGGTAAACCTTACCGCTACCTAATCCTACTAGGTAACTCTAAAGCCTAGTAGAAGAGGCCGCCGTTATAGTAAGTTATATATCTATTTTATTCTAGTAGATAGAATAGATATAAAAAAAGCCCGTACAGTCTTTCTCTACTAGATATACTAATTTATTCTATTTACTATTAATTAAGCCGTTATACTACTTATTCTAATAACTATATTAAAAATTATAGTATTTCTTTTTTTAAGAGCTATTTTCTTATAGTAAGATTTTAAAATATTAGCTTTTTAGAAATCTATCTTTTATTTATATATATAGCTATTAATCTAAGATATAAAATCTACTATTTTCTAAAAAATAGATAAATATTTATAAATAATTATATTTTTTCTAATCTTATTCTTTAGACTCTTATAAAAGAGATTACAGAAAGTCTTATTTAACTATTTAAAATAAACTATAAGCTATTAATATTTAGTTATATAGATAGTAATAGATCTTAGTTATTTAATAGTTATAATATTATTAGAGGCTTTATAAATCTTATCTTAGTTATTAAAGATAACCTTAAGGTTATCTATAAAATTTATATAGATATTAAAGATTTTCTTAGTCTTTTTCTATCTTTTCTTAAGAAAGTATTTATTAGCTAAATAGTTATAAAAATATAGTTTTATTTATACCGCTATTATTTCTCTAAGATAGATTAATATAGAGTACTACTTTAATATTATTATTAGACTATACTTAATTAAACTAAAAATAGTATTATATCTAGAGTAGAAAGAATTAGAGCTTCTTTTTATTTCTATTAAACTTCTTAGGTACTACTACTTTTATTTTAGTAGTAGTTCGCTTTATTATATACTTAATTAGTTAAGTATTCTAAGTTTTTAGCTTCTTAATAAACTATAAAAGCTTAGCTCTAGTAGGCTTTGTTTACGACGCGGGCTAAGCTAGCCTTTAGATACTCTAAATCTAATCCTCTACTAGGTTAACCTCTATCTAAGATTCTAGTGCTATTACTATTTCCTAAACTTATTATGGGGTAATATCTTACCTAAGAGAACTTAATCTTAGAGCCTTTCTCTCCTTATAAGGATTATAGTTAAAGTATAACGAGCGGGCCTCTACCTCTAAGAATCTAAATACTAAAGAGGGAGAAAACCTATCGAGGGGTTTTCTTAAGTGGGTATAAGAAGAGGGTGAGAACAAGTTAAACACGTAGTGCTTAGTCTTATTATGTGTTTAACTTGTTCTCACCCTCTTCTTATACCCACTTAAGGAAAACCCCTCGACAAGGTTTCTCCCTCTTTGGTGTTTGGACCCTTAGAGGCAGAGGCCCGCTCGTTACACCGTGGCGTTCAGGCAGGGGCGAGACCATGGAAGACCAGCGCCTGGGGACTGCTGGAAGGGGATGGGTCAAGGCCGCGGCGGCTCTGGCGGCTGTGATTGACGGCATTGCGGCAAGCCAGCTCAGGGATGGCTAGGTTTAGGACGGAATTCGGTCGTTACTCTAGACTATCTTGTACTGCATGCATAGTTGTTACTTGCTCGCTCTGCACCCGTTTTGGAGCTCGTGCTATTATATAAGTGCATGGGCTTTGAGGCTACGTGGGCTTATGGATCGCAGGTTGGCGATTGTGATTGGGTCTCTGATGTTCACGATGATCTCGCGTTGGGTCTGCACGTGCGACGTTCTCTGGTTCTGTGGGTTATGTATGCTAGCTGCTAGCCCTCCTCTGGCGACCATACTGGCATAGGTATGCGCGATGCTGCCTGGATTCATCGGTCCCAGTGCCTTCGCATCCCTCATCACCTTGAGAGTTATCTTGTTGGCCTCCAGCGCCTCCTTGGCGATGTTGTTGGCTGCCTTTACTGCATCGGTTTTCCCCTTGATCTCGGTGGTGTTGTGCGCTATAGATTTGTTTAGTTCTTCTCGGAGGTTGTTCGTGACTCGGGTGGCCTTTTCGTTCGCTGTTTTGGTCTCGGTGTGGAGGTTTGCGATCGCGTCGCGGATGTACTCGAGGTCGGGAATGTTCTGCAATTTGGTGACGAGCGTCAGGGCGCCGATGAAGGCAGCTCTGACGCTTATAGGCCCGATGAGTTGTCTATTTGCGTTGTCGACAGACTTTAGTGCTGTCTGTAGGTATCTGCTCAGTTTCGCGACATGCTCTCGGAATGAAGTTGGCCAGGCCTGTTCCTCGGGCCATGGGGTTGCGATGGTGCCAGCGTCGCTTGGGGCGGTACGCCGGGCAACAGGCTATCCAATTGACCTTGCAGAACGTGTTCTGGAGCCGTTGTTTGCTTCGGATTTCAAAAGTTTCGAACTCGCTGGTGGTGGTGTTTTTTTCTCACGATAGTTGGTGATCCATGGGATGATGGATCACGGTCGGCGGTGATCCACGTCACGTGACTGTAGCTTCCTTCTCTCATCTATGCTTGAGGTCATCACGTTGGCCTGTCTGGCGGCCTGCTGTGCCACCTTCTTGTTTGGTGACGAGATGGGCGTTACAGGGGTGCCCACACAGGGGAGGGTACCACATGTGGGTGAGGGACGTCACCACACATATACCACCACTAATTCTCCTTTCCCTTTCGGGCAAATCAATCTTGAAATCCATTTCCTTATCAACTCACCCCCTCAGAGCTAGGCATCTCGTTTGTGAAGCGTAACAAGAAGGACTGGGTCGCATAGAGACAATGTAAGGAGCCGACGCGAGGGGTGGCCTTCCAGTATGGAGTCGTTATGAGGCCGGAGCAACCTGAGTGGCTGTCGAGCCGAGCGATATGGGTCTATAGAAAGATTCTATAGACCCATAATAGGCCTCCTAGCAGAAAATCCTAGAAAGTATGCTAGAACCCAGGAATTTTGCACTTACACCTGACGTTCAGGTGGAAACTTCTGGTTCTGAAACACAATGCTCTAAGGGGATCGTGGCCGAGGACGACGCCTGGGGATCAGTGGGGGACAGAGATGCTGATGTGAGATCTGCGACCCTGGTAGCCTTACGCCACTAATCCTAGAGATGTGGGCGAGGATCATGCTACAGCAGCGCGGAGGTCATTTTCGCAAAGCACCTATTTCACCTTACTCTTATTCAACATGTGAATGAGGCCACGGAATCCTTGCATTACTATGGTAGGCGTGGCACAACAGAATTTTGCAGATCTGGAGGCCATCCTGCAGTCGCCCCAGGTCGGAAGCCGACCGCAGCGAGAGCCGACCTTGATGCAACGGGAAGACGAGTCGGCAGCCACCGACGCCCTAGCTACTATGGTTGAGCTCTGAGATTTCTTGTTTCGTAAGCCAAGAAGAGTGCACTCCAAATGGAACTCGTTGGGGAATATGAAGCCGGCAAACCTCGGTCATCCTCTGCGCATCGATGATGATCAACTCTGCTCGATCGTCTGCCATAAGAAGGTCCAGAAGGAAGCCGTCGTCTTCAGCTTGCGAATTAGAACGAGGGACGAATAGCGCCTCACCGCCGTACATATCGCCGTAACTGAAATATGCGATTTCTTTTCTCTCGAGGAGGTCGTACTTCAGTACACCTTTGCCCATGTACCCGTCAACTTGTTCGTCTAGTAGGTAGCAATACCGGTTTTCAGTCCCGACGTGGTCGAGATTGAGGCTTGGGCGCTCGTAATGGTGATCGATGAGTAGTTCCTCGTTGACAACCTCGCCAAGGTCCAAATCGAGCGTCCAAGTCTTCACCTTGGCATGAGGCTCTTCCGGCGTATGGATGGGCAAATTACTTGGGTAATTCTCAAAAACCGGTGCGAAGAGTGTGATCTGACGAGATCCAGTAGGGCTTCTTGACTCCCAGGCGTTGATGACGTGCCAAACGTGGCCGGTGTTGCCAGTCTTGAAGTATTGAACTTTGTCGCCTTCCTTGAAATCGCGCCGAATCACGCCCCATCTCAACGCATGATTGGTGTCAAATGAAAAGATGCTGCCGATGTCTTTGGCGAGACCTGAGTAGTCCAGGCGCATGGAGATATCCGGGAAGATAATATAGTTCTCGGTCAAGAAAAAGTCGTGGAGCCAAGCCATTTGTGCCCCTGTCGTGGGAAAGGACATTTGAGAATGACGCAGCCCCTGAGAAATGTGACCAGCGAAGATGTTCCCGTCCGCGATGCTCAAGTTGTACATATCTCCGGTGACGGGATCGACGCGCGGGTGGGCTGAAAATGGGCCCTCCCACTCTCCATCCCAGGTCTCGAGGTTGCCACGACCGTCGAGAATCAAACGCCCCTCGTGGTCAAGACGGGACTCCAGAAGAAACGCGTAACCGACTTCCTCAAGGCAGTAGAGCCGTCCACTATGGTGGCGGATGGACGTCGACCCCGAAGTAAGTTCCCAACTTGCAAGTTCAGGAATGAGGCCCTTCTTTACTTTGGTCTCCAGTATGCGCATCTTTTCCAAAGCGGCCTTGCCGGCACCCGCAATGTCCGAGAAATCCACAAAGACCTCGCGGCCGATTTTCCTCTCAATTTCAAAACGAGGCGTACGCACGTAAAAGTTGGAGTACGTGGCTTCACCATTGTTGAGCTGTATTTGGTGGATCATGCCGGCTCCCACAAACGCATGGACTCGGACAGATGTGGGGTTGAACTGAATATTGGTGCCGTTTCGTAGGTAAACACCTTCAAGGTCCTCTGGCAGCTTGCCGGTGACTTTGATGGGTGAATGGGATAGCTCTTCATGAACCGGCTTGAATCCTGCAACATTGTAGACGGAGTTGCGATTGAAGTTATCGGCGTCGAGCAGTTCCAACATGTGCTTTTCGTCTTGGTCGAGAAGAAGTGGCCGCAACCGATCGAGTGAGAGGCTGCCAAATTTCATCTTGTTCGAGGCAGGAGTGGATGCCATGATTTTGGGGTCTATAATGGTAACTGGTATTTAATGAAGTGATGATTGCCGTGCTATGGCTAGATTTCATGGTCTTTGGCATGTCCCGATGTTTTATATAGCTGTACTACTCTGCTTGTCGGCCCTGCTGGCTGATGCCCAAATTGGTTATGAGTGAAACATACGGCGGAAAAGAAGAAAGTGCCGAAGAAAACCCCGGGTCTGCATGACTTGGTGACTGGAAATATGGCTCGTGCGGTGCGAATGCGAGTACCAGGCACCGTTCACGGGGTGTCGTCGAGTGATTGCCGAAACGTCTTGGTGTGCATGAGTCCGCTAAGGCGGCCCCACCCTACAATGCCCCGCCGGCCAATTGAGAATCATCAGGGGAAGCTCAGCCGTCACTGCAGCTGGGATGAGATGTTCGAGAACAAGATCAACCCGGGACTTCCGTAACCAAAAGTACTCTGACTGAATGTCTAGCTCAATCACCCGCCTTGTCAAGGGATCCTCCACGTTTGATCAATTTCGGCAATCACTCGACAACATACTATGCAGCAGAACGGTGCCTAGTCCCCGCATTCGCACCGCACGGGCCATATTTCCAGTCACCAAGTCATGCACACACCTCCGACTCCTGTGTTAGGACCAATTAACGTCACTCAACCCAACCCAACCCAACCCCCCGCCACTAAAGCCAACGCGGACCCGCCGAGTGGGGAATTCCAGTAGATGACGACTTTCTACCAAGACGCCTCGCCGTTCAAGAACCCCGTGGCCCCAGTCTTCGGCCCAGAGCGTCCCGATATACAGTTGTTTGGACGAGATGCGAAGAAGGTCGAACCGATCAGCCGGGACTAAACTGCACATTCGTGGAAGGGAAACAATCACTGTCGTTCTGTCTGTTTCCTCTCATGCTGACTGCACGATAACACACCAATTACTCGATGCTAGGCGCGAGAGCCCTTTCCATCATGCGGGGAGAGTGGCTGACTGGGGACACGAACTAGATTGACTCCTGTATAGCCTTCGGGTTATGGTGGCAGGGGATGGCTGAACCATGTCCGGTCGCATTCGCACCGCACGGGGCCAGAGTTACTATGTCGCGAGTCAGAATGCCACATGATTGGCCTGCGCCGTCGTGACTCGTGGACGGCCAGGCATCCGAAGTAGAAGCCCGCAAAGCTTCGTGGGTTGTCGGATCACTGTTGGTACTGCGTCCAGGCCGACGAGCACGATGTCCTCCCGTCCCGGTTCGATCATGACGAAGATGAATGGGGAAGAAACAACATGCACACTCTTGGCGTGCAATGTAGTGTAACGAGCGGGCCTCTGCCTCTAAGGATCCAAACACCAAAGAGGGAGAAAACCTATCGAGGGTTTTCCTTAAGTAGGTATAAGAAGAGGGTGAGAACAAGTCAAACACGTAATAAGACTAAGTATAGCGTATAAAGGCCGTGTTACTAATAATATACTATATTATTATTAAAGTTAACCACAAAGGTTAAAGCTATCTAAGAAGTATAGTTTATATAGTAGAAAAGTTCTATATAATCTAAATACTTATTACAAGCGTTATACTTAATAGTATAGAGTCTTTTAAGTATAGTATTATAATTAAGTATCTCTAGCTTAGTAAGCTTCTTATACTTAGAAAGTCTTAATAATCTAAGTAGATAGATTTAATTAATTATAGAATTATATAATCTTAGACTCTTTTTATTCTAAGTTTAATTATTTTAGTAGGACTAATTTCTAACTTCTTTAATCTATAGAGACTATATTATAATACTATTTTCTTTTTTAAAAATCTTTAGTCTAAAGATTTTTTTATATAATTTATTTTTTTATAGATTATTTTTAAATTATTTCTTTTCTATAAGTCTACTATAACTAAATATAAGTAAAATATAACTAAAAAATAGTAATACTTAGTAATTTTTATAAAGTCTATTTTATTTTTTATAAATAATTTTTATTTTAACTATAAGCTAAATAGTAAACTATATAAAATTACTTTAGACTATAATTATTATAGTATTTATATTATAAAAGATATAATATATTATAAATAGAGATTAAATAAAGGTGCTTAGATCTTAATAAGATTTTTATTATTTAGTTTAATTAAGCTTAAGGCTCTACGAGTCTTAGAAATTTTAAAAATAAGCTTAGAAATCTTAGAATTAAAAATATTTAGAATTATTTACTTAAAGAACTAATCTAGTAGAAAATAAAAAAACTTATATATATAGCTAGTTAAAACTTAAATAGAGACTTATTTAGCTATAAATATAAATCTTAATCTTAATTTATTAAAAGCGGGGCGAAAATATATTTTTATTAGTTTATAAACCTCTAGATTATTTTATTTATAATAAAAAATAATAATTAATCTTTAGTTTATAGTTTAGCTCTAAGAAGCTAGTTTAGAAGTATTATTTATTTTTAAATAAATTTTTAAATAGTCTAAATATATTACTTAATAACTCTTAAATAATTAATACTAGTACTAGTATTCTTTAATAAAAGTTACTTAGTAATTATACTAGTTTTTTATTTAAAAGTTTTATTTTATTCTAATAATTAATCTCTCTATAGACGTAGAATATTTAGAAAAGTAGATATAGCTTAAACTCTTAAACCTATGTACTAGGCTAGGTATAGCCTAGTATAGACTCTAATTTTTAGTTTTTCTAGTTTTTTTAGCTATAAAATCTATAGATTTAGTTTTATTAAATATTAATAAGTAAGCTTATATAAGTATAGCTTATTAATATATTATTTTAGATATTAGAATACTATCTAAGATATATAATAAATATACTAAGAAGTTATAATAGTAGTAAACTATAGTAGTAAACTAAGATAGTAAACTAAGATAGTAAACTAAGATAGTAAAATTTACTACTATACTTTATTAACTAATAACTAAATAAATATAGCCCCTACTAAAATTTCTTTTATATAAAATAAAAGTATAATTAATTACGGTTATTATAATATAAAAATTATATAAAATAAATAAAAATTAGAACTAAAATCTTTTTTCTTATAAATTATCTTTATTTAATTTCTAATATAGTATATCTAGAAGAATCTACTTATATAAAAAATATCTATATATAAAGAACTCTAGATAGTACTATAGTTTTACTTTTTAAAATATATAATACTTATAAATAAAATATAAAAGTTTTATTTTATATCTTTATCTTTTTTTTTATTTTTTTATATTAAATATTTTATTAATTTTTTTTTTAGAAAATTATTTTCTTTTAACTACTTACTAGGCTTTATTATTTATAATATAGCTTAGTAATTTTTTATCTAAGCCTTAGTACTTTATAAATCTAAATCTAAAAAGACTAGGCTATATTTATTTATATAATAGTAGCCTCTTTTACTAGGCTTTAGAGTTACCTAGTAGAGTTAAATAGCGGTAAGGTTTATCTTAAAGAACTAAAAAAGAGTAAAAAATTAAAACGATAAATAGTAGTTATATAATAAGTTAATACGCGGTATACGTTAGGCTTATTATCTCTAATAAGTCTATATTAGAATCTTAAGTTAACTATAAAGGTTAAAGTACTATCTAAGAAGAGTATCTATATACTATAAAAAATATATAGTAATTTATAGATAGTAGTAGATAGTTAGCATTCTTTATTATTTAGGTATTATAAAGAATAGTTATAATTCTTTATTATCTAGTAGGCCTAATAGGTTCTACGTAACTTAAGCGCTAATATCTATTTTCCGAAATTTAACTTCTTTCTTAATAAGCAGACGATATATTCGTTATTCTTTTATTTATTCTTATATTTAAAGGTTAACTTTCTAGATTCTATCTTTTATTCTTAGTAAGGGTATATACTTCTATATTTACTATTTATTTTAGCTAAGCGTATTTCTATAGTTAGTTTTCTTTCTTACGGGATTCTATTCTTAGTATATCGCTATACCGCGTGGGCGTCACTTTTATATAGGCTTTAACTATAGTCTAGTCTAGGTTCGTACGCGCTATTCTTTCTTAAGGCTGGTTTTCCCGTACGAGCACCTTAGTTATAAGGCTCTACTACCTATAAGGATTTCTAGCCTTTATAATATCTTTTTCCGTACGGGCTTTCTATCTATAGGGTTATAAAGTCCTTATTTTCTAGGGTTTATAATACTATTTCCCCTCTTAAGAATCTTTAGCCCGATAATTTATTCGCTTATTTATATCTTAGAATTTTTTTATTCTTTCTTTCTTTCTTTCGGTAAGTTTTTATAATATTTTTAAAACGTAAGCGTACTAAATAGATTCTTCTAAATAAGTATATTAATTATAAGGGCTATAAGATACTTATTTTTTATTCTTCTTATTTACTTCTAGCTTCTAAGAACGAGCCTATAGAGTATTAAATAGATATTAAGAGTTCTTTTTGTTATAAAAAGTATACTCGTCGTAGTTAAACTATCTATAATAGTAGGGGTCTTAATACTATAAATTATATATTCTATTTCTATCGTCTTCTACTATTACTAATATTTAACTCTAGTTAACCATCTTAATTAGGCGCACGCTAAAGTACGTACGAACCGAGAGAAGACTTATAAGACTATATAGACTATAATAGTTTATTTATCTTATTTAGAGAAATAGAAGAATCTCTTAGAGTACTATACTTATTTAATACTCTCGAAGAAGGCTATAACTATAGAGAAATTAGAGAAGTTAGACTATCTTAAGTTAGTTCGCGAGGCTAGGGGTCCTATTAATCCCAAAAATACTAAGAAGGAGCGATCGCTAAAGCGTTTACGTAGCGATACCTTAGCTAATATTATTATAGAGTTATTCTAGTCTATTAAGTCTTCTAGCGTTAGTTCGGGTTCTACGCTTCCCGAGGATTTCGGTTTAGTTAATTAGGCGCGGTTATCTTTATTTTCTAATTTTAATTTTAGGTCCTTTATATATAACGAGTCGGCGGTATTAGTTAATCTAGGTTTCGGCGATAGAACTTATTAATAAGTTCTTAATAGTCGTAGAGTTTTAGTAGTTCCTAGGTATTATTCTAATCTTTCTTCTATTTAAGAAGGTATCTAAACTAACTATTAATATAGCTACTATCTAGGACTTATTTTACGTTCTAGTCTTTATTTTTATTAGTATTTAGATTTTTCGGTATAATTTCTTTCCTTTAGCGTAGTGGCGTAGCGTATTAAGATACCGGTTCGAGTAGAACAACGTAAAATACTAGGTATATTCGTATAGTATTTAGTAATTAGAGGCGGAAATTAACCTTTCTAATTTATTCTTTAATTTTAAAGGGACTAACTTTTTTAAAGTTTAATTTTTTACTTAGTTAGTTATTCTTTTTTTATTTAAAATTTTTACTAAGAAGATAAACTTTATTTTTTCTTTTAAGCTTTAGTACTTTCTAGTATCGTCTATTATAGTATTTACCTATTTATAGGGCTACGAATTTAAGATCTAGGTATAATTATATATAGAGTATCTTTAGCTAGTCTACTTTAAAGATTTCTTTTTAGGCTAATAACTCGCTTAGTATTAGATATTTATAGGCTATTAGCTCGTACCTATAGTTAGCGTAGAATAGAAATTCTTATATAGCGAACGCCTTTAAGCTATTATACGCGAATTATACGAGCGGTAGTAGCTTAACCTAGTTATCTTACGCGTAGTTAAGATAGTAGCGTAGGTATTATTTTAGCGTTTAATTTATTTATTCCGTCTATTCGTCTATTTAAGGATATATCGTAGTTAAGAGCTTATACTTAGCTCTAAGCTATTAAGTAAGACTTTACTAGAATTAGAATATAAATAGTTAATTCTTATCTAATATAAGCTCTTCTAGTAATCTATAGTTATTAAAAATTATTCTTAGAAATATATAGGTAAGTTCTTTCGTATTTACTAATTTAAGATATAGTAAGTAGTATACGTACTTTATTATTCTATCTACGATAACTAGAATTAAGTTATACTTAATCTTAGTAAGCGGTTCTTTTAACTTAGATAGATTCGTAATAAAGTCTAGCGAGATAGATTACTAAGGGTGCTTTAGTACTAATAGTAGCTAAAGCGATTCGTAGAATATATATCTCACGGCCTTACTTCTAATATAGAGATTATATTATAAGACTACTCTTTATATAGTTTTTTAAGCTCTAGAAAATAGTAGCTTCTCGTAATTCGCTTTATTATTTTATTTATTCTTTAATAACCGTGTATTAGAGCTTTATATATATCTTTTATAAGTTCTTTTTATAGTTTAACCGGGACGTAGACTAATCCTAGAAATAGAATTATACTATTTACGTTTTTAGTTACTTAGGGATCGTTTTTAAGTTCTTTAATTTCTTAAGCTATTATATTATCTATATAGGTCTCTTAGATTTTGCGCTTTTATTCGTTGCCTTCGAGGCGTATCGCTAGGGTAAGTAGTTTAACTAGAGTAAATAAGTCGTCTAGTTCTTTCTTAAGCTATATTTATTTAATACTATAAATAGCGGTAATCTAGCGATTATAGCTAGTAGGTATAAAAAACCCGTCTTTTTATATATTAAGTATTATAGATTATAAACCTAGCTTCTTCTTAATATAGTCGGCTCGTCTACTTAGCGCTATTAACGGGAGAAACGCTCTATAAAAAAGCGTCTAGTAAGCTAGAGGATAAAGACGGCTAGAATCGTATAGAAGATAAGAAAAAGTAAAAAAAGAGTTTAAAATAACTCTATTATATAGCGTCTTATAGGCGATCGAATAGAGTAATAAAACTAAAAGAATCTATTCTAAAAGAAGAAGAAGAATTACTACTTCTATATATTTCGTAAATACGCCGTATAGTAGTATCTCTAACGTTAAACTTTCTTTTAATAAGGGTTATTCTACTTTATTTCGCGCTAGTAAATATTACCTATTACCGTTAGTTAAACTAAATTATTACTTTTATATACCCTATAAGTACGCTATAAAGTAGTGCCCGTTTATTAACGTTTTTCTTATTATACTTCCGTAGCCGTATTATAAGTCTATTTTTAGTAAAGGGCCTTCTTTTAATACGCTAATTAGGGCCCTCTTCTTAAGCCTCCTATTAAAGTTTTATTTATTATATAGAAAGAACTATTCTCGCCTTAACTAGCTTATCTATCTTCTACTCTATAATAGCGCGTCTATATAAGCGTTCTTAGATTTCTTTCTATAGATAATCTTTATATTATATAATACTAGTTCTTTTATCTATTTTATCTATCGTCGGTTTAGTTTCTTAGTAGTAGTAAAGTACGATAGGTTCTTATAGTTATAGTATACTATAATTTAGTATTTAGCCTCTTTAAGATAGTGTCTCTATTTTTTAAAGACTGTAATAATAGCTAGAAGCTTTTTATCGTAAATATTATAGTTCTTCTTAGGGCCTATTATTTTCCTCGAATAGAAGACGATAGAATATAGTTTATTTTACTCGTTTAGCTAGCTAAGGACTACTCTAATAACGTAGTTAAAGGCATTGGTTTTAACCGTAATAAATAAATTAGGATTATAGATACCTAAAACTAGGGCTTTCGTAAATATACGCTTTAGTAAATTAAAGGCTATTTATTATCTTTTTTTCTATACGAACACGTGTTCTTTCTTTATTAGATTTATAAGAGATATAGATATCTTTATATAGTTTAGAATAAACTTCTAGTAAAAGTTAATAAATTTTAAGAAGAATTATACTTCTTTAACGATCTTTAGCGTAGGCTAGTCTCTTATAGCGTCTAGTTTTTTATCGTCTATACTAATATATCTAGAAATAATAATAAACTTAAGGTATTTTATCTTTTATATATATTATTTACTCTTTTTTAGGGCTACTTAGAGGTTTCGTTTATCTAGTATCTATAGAACTTTTCTTATATACTTAATATATTCTTCGAGCATCTCCGAGTATATTAGGATATTATCTAGGTAAGCTAAAGCGAATATATCTAAATACGGACGTAGTATATTATTAACTAAGCTCTAGAAGGTAGTTAGTACGTTAATAAGCCTAAAGAGTATTACTATATACTTATAGTATTTAAATTTTATTTAGAACGCCGTTTTCTACTCTTTATTTTTTTAATATAGACTAGGTAGTAGCCTTCTCTAAGGTCTAGCTTAGTAAAATACTTAGTATTACGGAGTTTATCTTATAGCTCGTTAATACGAGGTAGGAAATATTAGTTTTTAATAGTAATATTATTTAGTTATCTATAGTTAATATAGAGGTGTAGTTTACTATTTTTCTTTAAAATATATAGAATAGAATAACTAGCTAGTAATAATAATAGGTGTATATATTCTTATTCTAGGTTTTTTTTAATATACTTTTTTAAGGCCTCTACCTCTTTCTCTAAGAGCGAGTATATAGGCTTAAATATAAATTACGTTTTAGATATTAGAAATATCTCGTAGTTCTATAGTTTATATTTTAGTAATTATTCTTTATCTTTTTTCTAGAATAGTCGTTAAAGGTTCTAGAATTCTTATAGAATAGTTTCTAGTTCTAGTATTAGTACTAATTTATCTATAGTAGGCCTTATAATTTCGCTAAGGTTTACGTTATCCTTAACTACTAAAATACCTTATTTAACTATATCCGTCTATTTATAAGCGGATAGGTCGTATTTTCTATAGATTCTCTAGGAATAGTCTTCTTTAACTAGTTTTAAAACGTTATTATCCTTCTAGTAAAGGCCTCTTATTATACGAGCTAGGATTTTCTACTTATATTCTAGATTTATTTTAATAAGAATAGTATATACCTTCTCTTTTTAGTTTCTTATATAATTTAGTATACTTATTAAGATTTTTTAGATATCTATAAAGTCTTTTTTAACCGTTAGTATTCTTCTAGTAGTAGCTAGGTATCTAGTATATTTTTTATTTAGAAAGGTAACTATTCTTTTTTTTTATTAAATATACGGTTCGTAGATTTTAAACTATAGAATTTCTAAAATAATATCGTATTCTAGTATAGAAGTTATATTAAGTATAATCTTTTCTATATATCTCTTAATAGTAAGCTTTACGGGTTCTATCTTAACCCGAATCTATTTTTTATTATATAAGGTAGCTAACCCGTCTACTATTTTTAATAAGTAGGGGTAGTCTTTTCTCGTAAGTCGAATATTATTTTAGATAGCGAAAATATAGCTAATAAAATTATCTTTAGCTTCGCTATTAAGTATAGTTATCGCGGTTCGTTTATAGATAGTTACTAGTATCCTAAGAACTTTTTCTAGAGTATATATACCGTTTAGTATACGTAAAACCTAGTTAAGAAATCTATCTAACGGCTACTTCTAGAATTTCTAACTAGAAAGGCCGTTTAGTTTTTTAATAAGTATTAGTTTACTATTTTCTTATAGAAGTAGAAGTTTTAGTTCTTAGCCGGGATTAGTAATTTCTTCTACTAGGTCTAGTATCTACGTCTAATATAGCGCCTCTAATAGATCCGGTTATTATAAACCTAGTATTTAAAGGTAGGTATAGCGTATTTTTTTCTTAGAACCTATTATAGAGTACCCTATACTCTTATTACTATTTTATATATACTAAGAGTTAGCGCTATATTCCGTAAGTACGTAAGGTCTTATTATTACTATACTTCTTAGGCCTTACTTTTAAGCTAGGTTACTACTTTATTAGCTAAGGCGAGGGGTAATTTCTTCTAGAAATACTATATATTATCTTTGTAGAATTAAGAGCTAAGCTTCCCATTCTTTACCTAGTATTACTAAGGTAGTAGGTTTATTCTTAATCTAGAAATCTAATTAATTATAGAAACGAGGCTAGCTTTAACGCGTCTTATATCTTTATATCTATTTAGGTACTTCGTAATTCGGTTAAGTATAGCTTAATTCTACTATTACTTTATATTCCCTATTTTACTAGATTTAGATATACTATTATAGAGTTTACTTATATTACTATCGACTAGCTCATTATCGTAGAGAAAGTTATTAATTAGATTATTAACTTCTAGTACTTTCTCGTTATGCGTAGCTAGGTTTAGCTATTATAGCTCGAAGGAGTACTACCTAGTAGCTTATTTATCGCTTTAGTAAATTACGTAGTTATTATCGTAGTAGACGGTTTAACTTATAGCTATATAGTTAACTTCTTTACTTAGAGTAGATATAGATCGAGGTTTCTCTTCTTTCTAAGTAGCGATAGCGGCGGTTTTACTAGTTTTATTTTATTATAAATAGTGGTACTAGGGGTTCTACTTATTTTCGTAGTAGGCGTAAAGTCTTTTATTAAAGTATTCTACTTCTTACTTCGTCTATAGGTACTAGGGTCGACGTTTATACTAGTTACTCTTATTACTTTATTAAGCGGCATTTAATTCTATAGTATTACCTTCTTTTTACGTATAGCGTAGCCGCGTAGAATATAAGGTATTAGCTCTATAGTTTTCCTTATACTTCTCTAATTAGCGCTTAAAGAGGCGGTTATCGTATTTAATAGCTAGCTTAATAAGCTTATCTAGGGTCTTAGAATCGTTTTATATTATAAGTTAATTTTTAACCCTCTCTTTAAGTCCTCGGTAGTAGTAGTCTATAAGAACGTAGTTAGACTAATTATTTAAATACGCGGCGGCCTTTTAGAACTCTATAGTATAGTCTACTACTAAGGTCTTCTAGTAGATATTTATAATAGCTTATTAGGTCTTATTAACTTCGTTAAGGTCTCTAAAGCTCTATTTAATCTAAGTTACGAAGTATTTATAGCTACTAAAGATCTTTTTAATATTCTTTTTATATATCTCTAGTTTTTTCTCTATTCGGTCTCTAAGGTAGGGCTTAAACTACTATATCGTAGTATCGCGGAGGTAGGTAGTAGCGAATATTATCTTTTTATTATCTATAGAAAAGTCTCTAGAGTTAAAAAAGAAGTATAGATTAAGTTATAAGAGAAAAATTTAGAGCTTCTTTTAGTTATTATAGAATAGGTCTAGTTTAGCCGTTTTTATACTTTTATTAGGGGGTTAAGTTACTATAGATATTAGGGCGTATACTAGCGCCGAAGTATAGATAGATAGAAGGGCTTAGTTACGAAGTTCGCCTATTTATTAGTAAAGCTAGATATTCTTATTAGTTTACTTCTAGAGTTATCCGCGAAGTTCGCTAATCTAGCCTTATATATCTTAGATAACCTAAAAGAGGTCGGCTATAGTTAGCTATAGAGAACCGTTATTATTTATATCTACGTTATTTATTACGTTACTTAGTTAGCGTTAAGTATTAAGTAATACTATTTTATTATTAAGTATTTCTTTTCTTAGAACTATCTTCTTTTATAAGAATAGTAGTTAAAGTATAATAGTAGTCTCTTTTACTAGGCTTTAGAGTTACCTAGTAGAGTTAAATAGCGGTAAGGTTTACCTTAAAGAACTAGAAAAAAGTAAAGAATTAGAATAATAAATAGCGGTTATATAATAGATTAATACGCGATATACGTTAGGCTTATTATCTTTAATAAGTCTATATTAGAATCTTAAGTTAACTATAAAAGTTAAAGTACTATCTAAGAAGAGTATCTATATACTATAGAAAATATATAGTAATTTATAGATAGTAGTAGATAGTTAGCATTCTTTATTATCTAGGTATTATAAAGAATAGTCGTAATCTTTTATTATTTAGTAGGCTCGATAGGTTCTACGTAACTTAAGCGCTAATATCTATTTTCTAAAATTTAACTTCTTTCTTAATAAGTAGACGATATATTCGTTATTCTCTTATTTATTCTTATATTTAAAGATCGACTTTCTAGATTCCGTTTCTTATTTTTAGTAAGAGTATATACTTTTATACTTACTATTTATTTTAGCTAGGTATATTTTCGTAGTCGGTTTTCTTTCTTACGGGATTCTATTCTTAGTATATTACTATATCGCGTAGGCGTTACTTTTATATAGACTTTAGCTATAGTCTAGTCTAGGTTTATATATACCGTTCTCTCTTAAGGCTAGTTTTTCTATACGGGTGTCTTAGTCGTAAGGCTTTACTACTCGTAAGAATTTCTAGCTTTTATAATATCTTTTTCCGTACAGGCTTTCTACTTATAGGGTTATAAAGCCCTTATCCCCTAGGATTTATAATAATTTATTTATTTATTTATTTAGTTTAACATTTCTCTAGATTTATAAAATATTAGAGATAGGGCTAGATTTAAAGTTTTATTTAAAAACTAGCGATAACTAGTTTATTTAGTAAAGAATTAATAAAAAATATAATAAATAATAGTCTTTAAGAAAAACTTATATATTTTATTTTCTTTATTTTATTTTTTTTCTACTAAGGTTTTATACTTTTAGCTTTTTAAAGAGAATTTTTTTTTTCTAAATTATTAGTCCTATATAGTATAAAGAGACTAGAGTATACTAGACTATATATAACTTAGTATTAACTCTATTTCTTATAAATAATACTATAGATACTAAAATAACTTCTTAGAATTTATAATATTATTTATTTTTTTTATTTTTTAGATATTTAACTTTTTTAATTAGAAGTTATTTCTTTTAAAAGATTCTAAGTTTAATTTCTAGTAGAAGAGATTAGAATAGAATAAATAATAAAAAAAATAAAAGAAAAGCTAAAAAGAATTATAAAATAAAAAAATATAAAAAAAAAAAAAATCTTACTAAAAAAATAGTAGTATATATTTATATTTTATTAGGTATATTATTTAATAGCTATTACTAGATTACTTTTTTTATTTTCTTTAGAAATTTAACTAGTAGTTATTTTTCTATTAGAGTTAAGAATAAATTTATTAGTTTAAAAGTTTTTTTTTTAGTTTATTTTTAACTATAGCCCGCTAGTATCTAGTTAGAGAATAAGATAAAAGTAAATATTTTAAAATTTACTAAATATTACTATTATAGTAATATTTATTATTTTTAGCGTAGTTAAAGTAGTAAAAATAGAACTTAAAATAATTATATTTTAACTTTAGTTAAAAATAAGAGAAGACTATTTTATATATTTTTATAAATAAGCTAATTTTTCTCTTAGCTACTAAGTTATATATTTATTTATAGATTCTAGAGTAGGCCGTTTATAGCTTAAGATTCTATACTTCTAAGACTCTATTTTTTTCTAAACTATTATAGTAGACTAGTAAACTATAGAGTTTTATTAATAAAAGCCTAGTAGCTTTTTTATAAAATAATTAGCTTTCTTATTACCTCTAATATTAATATATTCTAGGTACTATTCTAAGCGAATCTTATTATTTTATTTATAGAGTATTTTAGTTAATTTAATAGCCTTTACTAGCGAAGCTTATTTAGGCGTATTAGTTAAAGACCTAAATCTTTAAATAATAGTCTAGATATTTATATAGATTTAAATATCTTTAGATTTAAATTTCTTATTAATAGTAAGTTTTAAGGTATTAATAGCTTCTCTAACTTTACTATTATATACTAAAAAGATAAGACTAAGGCCTTCTTTCTTTATAGTAAAGAATTAATTTTTAAATAATATATAGTTATAGTCTACTACTTTTACTTTTATTTTTATAGCTAGTATTAGCTCTAAGATATTAAAATAGAAAATAATAAAACTATTATTTAGTTATAATTTTAAAAAATATAAGTCTTACTATTTTTTTTTTACTTATAATAAAGATAGTTATTTTATAGAGAAGGTCTTCTATCTATAGTAAAAAAAAAAATTATTTTTTTTTAAATTTACTAGCTTTTTTTTTTAATATAATTTTATTTATTTTAGTTATATAGAAGTAGTTTTTTTTTATTTTTTAAAGAAATCTAGTCTAGTTTTTTTTAAATTAGATAGTTTTTTTTAATTAAATTAGTTCTAAGAGTATAGTATTTAATACTTATCTTTAGTCTAATATTTAAGAATAGAATACCTATCTTAATCTTTATTAAAATAATAAAAATAGTTTAAAAGACTTCTAGAATCTTCTAAAAAGCTAGGTTTTATAGAACTATAGTTTATTATTTAATAAATTTCTATTCTTTATAGTAGATCTAGTAGCTATAGTCTATAACTATACTAATATATACTAAGTATAACTATTAAATAGCTTATAAACTTAATTTTCTCTTTATATTAGCTAGTTTTACTAGTTTAATAAAGATAGATCTTATCTAGTTAACTTTTATAAAGATATATTATTTAAAAATTAAATTTAAGTTAAAAAATATTTTTAACTAATTATTATAAATAATACTCTACCCTAAGATTACTAAGAAATAAGACTTCTAATTAAGAATTCTAATAAGCTAAATTACCCGAAATAGTCTTTACTAAAAGTCTATAGCCTAGTCTTTTTAAATTTAGGCCGAATCCACGGACTTTATAGCCGGAAAACTAGAAAACCTAAGAAATAGGGCCCGTGCTAAGCTATACCTAGCCTAGTAGATAGGCCCGAGGGCCTAAGCTAGGCCTTTCTTTCCTCTTTCTAAGTATCTTATACCTATCTAGAGGTTAACCTCTTAGAACGAAATAAGATTTTCGAATAAAAAACTAGTATAGTTACTAAGTAACTTTTACTAAGAAATACCCGCGCTAGCATTATTCGTTTAAGAATTATTAAGTAATATATTTAAACTACCTAAAGAGACGCCCGAGACTAAATAAAATATTTAAATTAGATTCTTAGAGCTAAACTACGAACTTAGAATTTAATTATTAATTCTTATTATAAATACGATAATCTAGAAGTCCGTAAACTAATAGAAGCGTATTTCTACCCCGCTTTTAATAAGTTAAGATTAAGATCTATATTTATAGCTAAATAGACTTCTATTTAAGTTTTAGCTAGCTATATATATAAGTCTTATTACTTTCTACTAGATTAGTTCTTTAAGTAAGTAATTTATTTATTTTTTACTATAAAATCTTTAAATTTATTTCTAAGACTTTTTAACTCGTAGAGCCTTAAGCTTAACTAAGCTAGGCGATAAAAACTTTATTTAAATCTATATATCTTCGCCTAACCTTCGTTTATAATAGAAATATAAAAAGTATATTAGAAAAGTTCTAAAAGTTCTCTAAGCTAAAAATCTAACTATTATACCTAATAAGTATAAGTAGTATATATAAAGAGTAAAATACTTAGATTTTATTATTATTTCTAAATATATTAGTATAGATAACTTAAAACTAGATTCTATTAAAAAATAGCTAGTACTAAAAATAATTAAAAAAATATAGTTCTTTTTTAGATTAATAAACTTCTATAAAAAGTTTATTTAGAATTATTTAAAGATTATAAAATCTTTAACGTAACTTACTTAAAAAAAGTATAGCTTTTAATAGAGAAATAATTAGTAGTAAGTCTTTAATTTACTAAAGAAAATATTTTATAAAATACTTATTTTAAAAATATATAATTCTAATAAACTAATTAAAGTAGAGACTAATATATTAGAATTTATTCTAAAAGTATATCTTAGCTAGTCTAATAATAAAGATAGATAGTATTTAATTATATTTTACTTAAAAAAGTTTATTCTAGTAGAGCTTAACTATAATACTTATAATAAAAAGCTCTTAGCTATTATTTTAATATTTAAGTACTAAAGATACTACCTAGAAAAAGCTAAATAGTAGATAATAATATATTATAACTATTAAAATCTTATATACTTTACTATAACTAAGAAGCTAAACTAATAATAAATTTATTAGTTATAAAAATTAGTATTCTATAAATTTAAAATTATATATAAAAAAAATATAGATAATACTACTACTAACGTACTTAGTAGAAGAATAGACTATATAAAAGAAAAAATTAAGCCGTAATTTATAATCTTATAATAAATAAATAATAAATTATTTATTCTTATTAGATAGTTTCTCTTAATACTTTATATTAAGTTAAACCTATAGTATTAGAAGATTTAAGAAGTATACGCTTAGAACTTCTTTATATAGAAACTTTTAATACTTAAAAATAACTCGCGTATTATTTAAAATAGAAAAGAAATACTTCTCTTTAAAAAATTAATTTATATTTTAATAAGACTATAAGAAGTACTTATTAAGAATATATATATAATACCTATATATAAATATAAGAATATTAATAAAATAACTAAGAGAATTACGTAAAACTTCTACTTTTTAAAATTATAAAAAGTAGATTAGCGTATAGTTCTATAATATAATCTTTATATCTAAAGTAAAGCTATAATATACGCTTTATATAAATAACTATAACTTTTAGAAGTTTTAGAATAACTATAGTAATAAATTACGCTAGACTTTATTATAAAACTATCTAGATTTAGAGATCTAATTATAAGAGTTAAATATAACTTAATTCTAGTCTTTATTAATAAACTTATAAAGTATATATACTTTCTATTCTATCTAGAAGTATTAAATATAGAATAGCTAGTTTATATATTTCTTTAATATATCTTCGCGAATCGTAAAATACTAAAAGTATTAGTCTTAAATAGAGATAAGCTAATAAGATTAAAATTTTAATAAATACTTATACGCTAGCTAGAAGTAAAGAATAAACTCTCTATAATAATATATATATAAACTAACGGCTAGATAGAATAAATAAATTAAACTTTTAAATAATATCTCTACTATTATATTAACTATTTATAGAATAACTAGGCTATATAGCTATTTATAGTATAATTTGTCTATAATAGCGCTAAATAAGAGTTAACTAACGTATTTCTATTCTTCGATAACTATAGGTTTAAACTAGATACGTATAGAAAAGCTATTCTAAGTAAAAAATTAGCCTAAAAAGATATTCTTAAAATTAAATAGCTAAAAGAATTATATAAACCTATTAGTCTTAATCTTAAATATATATAAATTATAATTTCTAAATACTATAATAAATAGTACTAGGCGGTACTAAATTTTAAAAGAGAAAATAAAGTATACCTCTTTATAAAAAATATTAAATTAAAATAACTAAGCGATAAATTAGGTTTTAAGAAAATTAATCTATTTAAAATTATAGAAAAATTTAAAAAAGTTATATATTAACTTAAACTATTATTATTATATAATCTTTATAGAATTAGAAAACTATAAAGTAGAAAAATAAGTAAAAAGCGTAGCTATAGTATAAAAAAAATCTATAATAAAATACGTAGCTTATATAATACTAAAAGATTAATCTATTTAATCTTACTTATCTTAGATATTAATAAATAGATTAACTAGATTAAAAATACTATTAATTTATTAGTATTCTAATTTCTATCTAGATTAAAAATAGATTAATACTAGATTATAGATCTTTTTTATTTATATATAAACTATACTTCTTAGATAGCTTTAACCTTTATAGTTAACTTTAATAATAGAATTTAGACTCTATTAGTAATATAATCTTTATATATAGTACTTAGTTTTATTATATATTTAACTTACTCTTACTCTCTTTTTATACTTACTTAAAAAAAACCTTCTTAATAGATTTTCTTTTTTTTTAGTATTTAGATTCTTAGAGGTAAAGGCCCGCTTATTATACTTTAACTACTATTTTTATAAGAAGAGAAAGGCTCTAAAATTAAGTCTTATTAAGTAAGATATTATTTTCTAATAAGTTTAGAAAATAGTAATAGTACTAGAATCTTAAATAAAGATCGACCTAGCTAAAGATTAGATTTAGAGTATCTAGGGGCTAGCTTAGTCTATATAGTAAATAAAGTCTACTAGAGCTAAGCTCTTATAGCTTATTAAAAAGCTAAAGACTTAGAATACTTAACTAATTAAGTATATAATAAAGTAAAGTACTACTAAGATTAAAATAGCGGTATCTAAAAAGTTTAATAGAAATAAAAAGAAGCTTTAATTTTTTTTACTTTAGATATAATACTACCTCTAGTTTACTTAAGCGTAATTTAATAATAATACTAAGAAAGTACTTTTCGTATTAATCTACCTTAGAGAAATAGTAGAGATATAAATAAAACTATATCTTTATAACTATTTAGCTAACGAATACTCTTTTAAGAAGAAATAAGAAAAAACTAAAAAAATTTTTAATATCTATATAAAATTTATAGATAACTTTAAGGCTACTTTTAATAATTAAAATAAAATTTATAAAGCCTCTAACGATATTATAATTATTAAATAACTAGAATCTATAGCTATTTACATAATTAAGTTCTAGTAGCTTATAGCCTATCTTAAATAGTTAAATAAAACTTTTCGCAATCTCTTTTATAAAGGTCTAAAGAAAGAAGTTAAGAAGAATATAATTATTTATAAATATTTAACTATCTTTTAAAAGATAGTAGATCTTATATCTTAGATTAATAATTATATATATAAATAGAAAATAGGTTCTCGATAGGCTAATATCTTAAAATTTTATTATAAAAGAATAATTCTTAAAGATAAAAATACTATAGTTCTTAACGTAGCTAACTAATAGAATTCTAAAAAAGATAATAATAATAATTAAAATAATAATAAAAGATCTAAAGAATCTAACCTAAACTAAATAAATAAGTAGAAATAGCGCTATAAGAATTAACTCTATATTATTTATAATAGTAATAAGTATTTTTCTTCTAAGTACTTATAGAACTCTTATAAAAAAAAAGAAAAAAAGTAGATCTTAAATACTTAGTATAAAGTATTAGTTATATTTCGCTAAGATAACTATAATATACTATACTAAAGAGTCTACTATAATAATAACTATTAGATATACTAAAGTAGTAATAATATATTAAAATAATACTCTTATAAACCTTAATAGTTTAGTATAATAACTAGAAATAAAGAAGTTATTAAAGCTAATAATATTATTAATAGCTTTTTCTTAGACGAAGAGCTTATAAATAGTAAGACTAAAGAACTATATAATTTAATAAATAGTAAAGTAAAAGCTATATTAAACTTTATAATTTTTTTAAAACTTAAGCGCCTTATAGCTAAGTATAGAATTAGCGTAAAAATAATAAATAAAAATAATTAACTCGCCTAAATAATTTAAATTTTCTACGAGAGAGAATTAGTCCTTATAGTATTATAAATATAATACTAAGAAACCCTTTAGAAAACCTAAATTAAGTAAAATAGAAAGAAGTATAAACTTATTATTATAAAAAAAACTACGCTCGTAATACTTTATTATTAAGAAATAACTATTTAATAGTAAATAGACTATAACTTTCTTTAAGAATTAGTAAGAATTCTTTACTAATATAATATAATAACTATTTAGAACTATATACTTTAATAAATACTAAATAAGAAACTTAATATAGTAATCTTCTAATACTAGATACGAAAGAATATAGTCTACTAATAAAAATAGTTATATACTAATAAATAGACTAATTAGAAATAAGTATATCTCTAAGTTAATAAATAGAAAGACTATATATATAGTAAAGTCTATAGCTATCTAAAGCTAAAAACCTAAATAGTCCTATAGTATTAGAATTAATCTAGGAGCTATAATCTAGGTTTTTTTATATAGTATTATATATATTAGAAACGAAAACTCTTACTAAACTAAATCTTTAAAAGTAATTTAAAATATAAGAGATACTTAATAAAGTACTTACTAAAATTTTAATTAATATAGAATTAAGTAAAAATTTTATCTATAATAAACTTATATAGAAGATAAATATTTTTTATTATAAAAAGTAAAAGCTATATTTTCTTAGTAGATTTAATAAATCTTAGATAGCCTATAAAGAAAACTAGATAAAGATAAAAATAAAAAAAGTAACTTTTTAAATTAAAATCTATTAAAAGTAGATCTTTCTTAATATTTAATAAATTTCTAGGTACGATATTATTCTAGATATACTCTAAATCTAAATATAGAAACCTATCTTTAACTTTAGTAAAAAAAATAAAATAGTCTTTTAAAAAAAATTAATAATCTTCTATAAAAATTTAGTTTATATATAAAAAATAAATTAATAAATACTCTATAGTAACTCTTATCTACTATAAATTAAAAATTAACTAGTATAAGATCTAAATATAATAACTATATAAATAACTCTAATAGTAGTATAAGTTAAAACTAAGACTATAACGTAAAAGACGAAGTCTTCTTAATAAAATATAATTTTATTATAAAAATAATCTTTACTAAGCGAAATAATATTCTTAAATTATTAAAAGAAGAGTAAGACTTAAATAATAGTATAAGACCTAGCGTTAGTAGTATTAACGGTAATCTTAAAAATAGTCTAAGATAGAACTAAAACTATAGTATATAAAATATAGCTTTCTTAGTAAAATATAGTATTTTAAGTAAAGTAAGCCCTACTAAGTTAGATATTTTTAAAGATTAGATATAATACTTATTATAAAAAACTATACGAAGAAAGTATAAGGCTAAGAGTAAGGCTTTATAAAAATAATTAATAGTCTTAAAACCTCTTATAGACGTCTAGACTATCTTAAAAAAAATATTTAGATATATATAATACTAAGAATAATAGATCTATTTTATATATATTAAATTCTTATTAGTAGTATAATAGAGAGTATTAGCTAGGGCCTAATAAAAAAAACTAAAAAATAAGAACTACTTAACTTCTATTAAAAAAAATAATTCTATAAGAATTAAAAAAAAATAATATAGTAGTTTAAAAATATAGTAGTAACTATAAGAAATATCTCTAATACTAGAAATAGAAATAATATTTAATAAGTATTAAAACCTAGTTATCGTTTACTAAGAAAGAGAAAAGAAAGACTTATTTAAATATTAATTATAAAACTATAAGATTTCGCTTAAGCTAGAAATAAAACTAGTTTATAAATCTATCTATTTCTTATTAAAGAAGAAAATAGAGGCTTTAAAAAAATATATTAAAAAAAACTTTAAATAAAAATATATTTAGCTATTAATATTATTAGCTAAATATTTAATTCTCTTTATTTTAAAGAAGAATAGTAAGTTACGTCTCTACGTCGACTATTAATAGCTTAATAATATTATAATTAAGAACTAATATCTACTTTTACGTATTAATAAGCTCTAGAATAAGTTAGAAAATATAAAGTACTTTATAAAACTAAATCTTAGAAAATATTATTACTTAGTTAGAATTAAAGAAGAGAAAGAATAAAAAATAGCCTTTAAAATAAAACTAAAACTTTATAAGTATATAATAATACTATTTAGGCTTACTAATATACTAGTAATATTTTAGTCGCTTATTAATAATATATTATATAAATACTTAGATATCTTCTATCTAGTCTATTTTAATAATATTCTTATCTTCTTAGAAATACTTAAGAAATATAAAAAATATATTAAAAAAGTTCTAAAAGCTCTCTAAGCTAAGAATTTAACTATTATACCTAATAAATATAAATAGTATATATAAAAAATAGAATTCTTAGGCTTTATTATTATTTCTAGATATATTAATATAGACGACTCGAAATGTTATAAATAACACTCCGCCCTAAGATTACTAAGGAATAAGACCCCCGACTAAGAATCTAAATACGCTAAATTATCCGGAATAATCCTTATAAAAAGTCTATAGCCTAGCCTTTTTAGGTTTAGGCCGAATCCACGGACTTTATAGCCGGAAAACTGGATAAACTAAGAAATAGGGCCCGTGCTAGGCCGTACCTAGCCTAGTAGGTAGGCCCGAGGGCCTAAGCCGGGCCTACCCTCTAAACACTCTATATCCACCTAGAGATCGACCTCTTAGAACGGGATAAGACTTTCGGATAAGAAACTAGCATAGTTACTAAGTAACTTTTATTAAGGAATACTAGTACTAGTATTATTTATTTAAGAGTTATTAAGTAACACGTCTAGACTATCTAGAGAGACGCCTAAGACTAAACGAGACGTTCGAATTAGCCTCTCGAAGCTAAAACCACGGACTTAGGATTTAATTATTAATTCTTATTATAAATACGATAATCTAGAAGTCCGCGGACTAATAGAAGCGTATTTCTACCCCGCTTTTAATTAAGTTAAGATTAAGATCTACGTTTATAGCTAAATAGGTCTCTATTTAAGTTCCGGCTAGCTATATATATAAGTCTCTTTATTTTTCTACTAGATTAGTTCTTTAAGTAAGTAATTTACCTCTTTTTTACTCTAAGACTTCTAAGCCCGTTTTAAGAACTTCCCAACTCGCGAAACCTTAAGCTTAACTAAGCTAGGCAATAAGAACCTTATTAAGACCTACGCGCCTTCGCCTAATCTTTATTTATAATACTTTACTTACTTTCTTTAGCTTTCTTAAGTTTAAGATTCCTACGTAAGAAAATAAGATATCTAAGTCTATTACTCTTATATAAGTTATACTTTAGAATAATCTTTATAAACTCTTAGTTCTAGATAATATTAACCTTCCGCCTTTACCTACCGAGGGTATTCTATTTTAGAATATTCGAGCCGTATGCTCGATAGCCTATTCTTAAGGCTATATAGCCTATTCTAACCCCTCGATCGAGCCTCCGAGTATTCCTATTCTAGAGATAAATTCCGAGGATAAATATAACTACTATATAGCCTATTTTAACGTAGGGCTAACGGCCTCTCTCTTCGTAAGTACTAATACGCGCCTAGCTTAAGCTTAAGTTCTAGCCTAAGTGCTAGCTCCGGTCTTACCTAAGACCCCTCGAGTACCTAAAGTAGCCGATCGCGAGCCTTTTAAAGATAAAAGGTCTAAATTTAAGGCCTTTACTACGTAGCTTTAGCTTAAGTTCGCTTCGGATCTATAAGCTTTCGCTATAGATTACTAAAAGATTCTCTACGTAGAATCTTACCTCTAAGACTTCGCCTACATGTGGTTTTAGCCGCGTATTAAAAATAATAGAACTATTTTCGACTTCTCGATCTTTAAAGCCTTCTACGAAGCTTTAAAAGCCGCTTTCGATAATTCGAACTCGTACGCTATAATCGAACGGGCTATTTAGAATCTTAAGTAAGACTTATTCTACGCTACGTTCTATTCTAAGTTCGTTTTACTTATTACGGTTCTTAGTTGGTAAGAGAACGCTATACATATCTATTACTTTAAGCGCGGCCTTAAGAAAGAAGTTAAGAACCTTCTTATAGACCGTAAAATACTAAAGAAGTTCTTAAAGTTTATAGAAAAGTATATAGTACTAGATAACTAACTCTTCGCTCGTAAGTAGAAAAAATAAGCCGTGCTAAACTAAGATAAAAATAAGAATAAGAATAAGGGAAAATATAAAAAGAATACGCTATCTAATTTTATTTCTACCCCCCTATCTTAAAACTAAGCCTAAGGAGAATCTATAGAACTCGACGTAGCCGTATAAAAGGCTTACCGTAAGGCTAATAACCTCTACGCGTATTATAGTTAATTCGGATACTAGGTAAAAGAATGCCCTAAAGCTAAATAAACTAAGGGGTTTAACCTAAATAAGATTAACGCTACTACGTTCGGAGAACCTTCTAAGCCTAATACCTTAATTTAGACTCTATACATCTCGGAAAATAACTAAGGCTAGACGATAAGCGGTATACGCCTAGCCTTATAATAGCCGTATAAGAATTAAGTACTTCGAACTAATTCTCTTTACTAGATAAGTTATTCTTATATCTAGAAATACTACGAGCCTATACTATACTCGTAGAACCTATCTAAGATAAGCTAAAATATATTCTAAACCTAGGAAATAAGCAACCCCTTATTATAAAGGTATTAGTAAACTAAAGCCCTACGTCTGCTATACTAGACTTCGGTGCTATAATAGTCTTTATAGACTAATACTACGCCTTTATAAATAAGCTCCCGCTATGCACTAAGACACGACCTAAAGTCGTAAAGATCGTAGATAGCCGTAAATCTAAAGGTAGATTAATTACCTATAAGGTAGATATTAATCTATAGCTTAGAGACTATTTAGAGATAATTATAGCCTAAGTTACTAAGATAGAGGAATATCTTCTTATTCTTAGTAAATTCTAGTTAGATTACTATAATCCTAAGATCGACTAGCCTTTTAATAAGGTTACGTTTACCTTAAAGCGGTGTAGGAAGTACTACCTTAAGAAAAATAAGTCTAAGTAACCCTAAGTAATAAACTAAGATTTCGACTACGCTACGATCTTATTCGCTGCCCTTAGAAAATACCTTAAACGGCCCGGTTATAAACTATACGCCGTATAACTTAAGGATATTCTAGAACACCTCGATAAGGCTTAAGAAATTAAGAATCTAGAGAACGAGATTAAGACGTTAGAACGTAATGTTTCTAAGAAACTACACGACTTTCTACCCTTTTTTACTAAAAAGAAAGCCGATAAGCTACCCCCATACTAGTATATCGACTACGTAATCGAATTAGAGAAAGATAAAAAGGCTTCCTTTAGTCCTCTCTATAGAATATTCGATTTAGAACTAAAAGTCCTAAGACTCTACCTCGACGAAAACCTAAGAAAAGGCTTTATTCGACCTTTATATTCCTTAAGCGCGTCCCCCGTTATCTTTATTAAGAAACTAGGCGGAGGATTAAGATTCTATATTAACTACCGCGGCCTAAACGCCGTAACTAAGAAAAATTAGTATCCGTTACCCTTAATAGACGAGAGTCTAAGAAGGTTAAACGATACTAAATACTTTATAAGACTCGACCTAAGGAGTACCTTTAATCTTATAAGAATTTAAGAAGGCGATAAGTCTTTAACGGCCTTTCGTACCTGTTACGGCCTATTTAAATATCTAGTTATACCTTTCGGCTTAACTAACGTACCTATTATATATTAATAGTTCGTTAATAATATACTAAGAGAATATCTCGACTAGTTCCTTATTATCTTTATCGACGATATATTAATCTATTTAGATAACCTAGAGGAATATAAGAAATAAGTCTACTAAGTCCTAGATAAGCTAAGAGTAGCTGATCTATTCGTAAATAAAGAAAAAAATAAATTCTATAAGACGTAAATAATCTTTTTAGAATTCGTTATTTCCGAGAACAGAATCTCTATAGATTCGGCTAAGATTAAAGCTATTTTAAATTAGGAAATTTCTAAAACTATTAAGAATCTATAGTCCTTCCTCGGGTTTACTAATTTCTACTAACGGTTTATTAAAGACTACTTGCGTATTATATAGCCTTTATTTAAGCTTCTAAGAAAGAATTTATTCTTTACGTAGACTAAGAAATAAGAAGACGCCTTCTAGGCTCTTAAATAAGTATTTATATCTAAGCCTATACTAAGACACTTCGATCCGGCCCTAGAAACGGTTCTAGAAACGGACGCTTTAGACTTTATTATATCTAGAATCCTTAGCTAATAGGTATAATACCCGGATAGTAAAAGACTTTTATACCCTATAGCCTACTGCTCTAGGAAAATAATCCCCGCGGAGTAAAACTATGGTGTAGAAGATAAAGAACTACTAGTAATAGTAGAAAGTCTTAAGAAATTTAGACCCGAAGTAGTTAATCTAAGATAAACTCTTCTTATTTATACGAATTACGCAAACCTACTTTCTTTTAAGAAAGCCTAGATCCTAAACCAAAGATAAGTATATTAGGTAATCGAATTATCCGAGCTTGATTTTAAGATAACCTACCGCCCTAGCGTTAAGAACTAAAGAGCCGATGCTCTAATAAGATAGTCCGGAAACCTACCTAAAAAAGAGGGAAAAGAAAACGAAATTACCCCTATTCTAAGCTAAGAAAAGTTTAAAATCTTTATACTAAGAATAAGCTCTATCGAATTAAAACTAAGAAATAAGATTACGTAACTACTCGAATAAGACTCGCTCGTATAAGATATTAAGAATGCCCTAAGTACTAAGAAAACCCGGTATTCTAAGGTAGATTTAGGAACCTGCGAATTTAAAAATAACCTTCTAGAAATAGACGGTTTAATCTATATTCTAGAGGACCTAGAACTACGCTAAAGAATAATAAGTACCCGGTATAACTATTTCGCCGCCGGATATCCTGGATAAGCTACTACGCTTAAGTTAATTACCTAAGAATTTTAGTGGCCTTCTATTCGAAAAGAAATAAGCCGTTAT
Organism: Macrophomina phaseolina; assembly: GCA_020875535.1. Lineage (NCBI taxonomy): Eukaryota > Fungi > Ascomycota > Dothideomycetes > Botryosphaeriales > Botryosphaeriaceae > Macrophomina > Macrophomina phaseolina. The sequence goes on along the minus strand of JAEQDS010000075.1, from coordinate 209,321 downwards.
ATAAGAAACTATAAAACCTACTAACGAACGAAGCCTATAAGATACCCGCCTTACGAATTTCTTAAACCCCTTAGAATTTCCTAGAGGCGTTAGACTTCTATTTTACTAGACTTTATTATAGGACTACCTAAGTTACTAAGTAAGAACGCTATATTAGTAGTCGTAGATCGACTAACTAAAATAGCCTACTTTATTCCCTATCTAGAAATAACAAGCTTAGAAGACCTTATACGGTTATATCGAAACTATATTTTTAAGCTATACGAACTCCCTAACGATTAGACGACCGATTATAGATCTATTTTTACCTCTAAGTTTACGGAAGACTTAGTACGTTTACTTAAGATTAAGCTTAACCGAAGCACGGCCTTTTACTCCTAAACGAATAGCTAAACTAAACGTATTAACGCTATTTTAGAATAATACCTCCGTGTCTACGTTAATTACTAATAAGATAACTAGGCAGACTATCTTTCCCTCGTAGAATTCGCGTATAATAATATAGTTTTAGCTACTACTAAAGCTACGTCCTTATTTACTAACTACGGCTTCCATCTAAGATACAAGATCTAATTAGATAGATCTAATATACCCTTAAACTAAGAATTAGTCCTCTATATGGAATAGCTTCGAAATCTAGAAGATTATTTAAAGGCTAAGATCCGTTGGGCCTAAGAATCTATATAAGAATAAGCTAATAAGTATTAGTAATTTCTTTCTATCTTTTATCCTAACCAACCCGTTTGGCTACTTAGGAGGTATATAATAACTATATAACCTACTAATAAGCTCGATTTTAAGAAACTCGGTTCTTTTAAAATTAAAAGTAAGATTTTAAGCCACGCGTACGAACTAGAACTCCCTAGTAATATACGTATATACCTAGTATTTTACGTATTTCTACTAGAACCTACGCCTTAAGATTCTCTTCTAGGATAAGTCTAACCTCCGCCCCTATCGGTTATAGTCGACGGTACCACTAAATACTATATAGAGGAAATCCTCGACGTTAAAAAAATAAGAAACTAACTTAAGTATCTCGTTAAGTAGAAGGGTTATTTAGAACCTACCTAGGAAATCCTAGATACGGTTAAAGAACTCGAAGCCTACAACTATTTTTACTAATAATACTCTAATAAGCTACGAGCTGAGTAGCTTATAGAAACTCGCTTAGAAGAGAAGCCTACTATTATAAATAATACTCCGCCCTAAGATTACTAAGGAATAAGACCTCTGACTAAGAATCTAAATACGCTAAATTATTTGGAATAATTCTTACAAAAAGTCTATAGCCTAGCCTTTTTAGGTTTAGGCCGAATCTACGGACTTTATAGCCGGAAAACTAAATAAACTAAGAAATAGGGCCCGTGCTAGGCTATACCTAGCCTAGTAGGTAGGCCCGAGGGCCCGAGCCGGGCCTACCCTCTAAATACCCTATATCTACCTAGAGATCGACCTCTCGGAACGGGATAAGACTTTTAAATAAGAAACTAGTATAGTTACTAAGCAACTTTTATTAAGGAACGCTAGTACTAGCATTATTTATTTAAGAGTTATTAAGTAATATATCCGGACTACCTAGAGAGACGCCCGAGACTAAACGAGACGTTTAAATTAGCCTCTTAGAGCTAAAACTACGGACTTAGGATTTAATTATTAATTCTTATTATAAATACGATAATCTAGAAGTCCGCGGACTAATAGAAGCGTATTCCTACCCTACTTTTAATTAAGTTAAGATTAAGATCTATATTTATAGCTAGATAGGTCTCTATCCGAGTTCCGGCTAGCTATATATATAAGTCTCTTTATTTTTCTACTAGATTAGTTCTTTAAGTAAGTAATTTACTTCTTTTCTATCCTAAGACCCCTAAGCCCGTTTTAAGAACTTCTCGACTCGTAGAACCTTAAGCTTAACTAAGCTAGGCGATAAGAACCTTATTAAAACCTACGTACCTTCGCCCGACCTTTATTTATAACACGAAACTAGATTCTATTAGAAAATAGCTAATATTAAAGATAATTAAGAAAGTATAATTTTTTCTTAAATTTATAAACTTCTATAGAAAGTTTATCTAGAATTATTTAAAGATTATAAAACCTTTAACGCGATTTATTTAAAAAAAGTATAGCTTTTAATAGAAAGATAATTAGTAGTAAGCCTTTAATTTACTAAAGAGAATATTTTATAAAGTACTTATCTTAAAAATATATAACCCTAATAAACTAATTAAAGTAGAAACTAATATATTAGAATTTATTCTAGAAGTATATCTTAGCTAGCCTAATAATAAAAATAGATAGTATTTAATTATATTTTACTTAAGAAAGTTTACTCTAGTAAAGCTTAATTATAATACTTATAATAAGAAGCTCTTAGCTATCGTCTTAGTATTTAAGTACTAGAGATACTATCTAGAAAGAGCTAACTAATAGATAATAATATATTATAACTATTAGAATCTTACGCGCTTTACTATAACTAAAAAGCTAAACTAATAATAAGTTTACTAGTTATAAGAATTAGTATTCTATAATTTTAAGATTATATATAGAAAAGATATAGATAACGCCGCTACTAACGCGCTTAGTAGAAGAATAGACTATATAAAAGATAAAATTAAGCTATAATCTATAGTATTATAATAAATAAGTAATAAATTGCTTATTTTTACTAAATAGTCTTTTTTAATACTTCGTATTAAGTTAAATCTATAGTATTAAAAGATTTAAGAAGTATACGCTTAGAACTTTTTTATATAGAAACTTTTAATACTTAAGAATAACCTACGTATTACTTAAAATAAAAAAGAAATGCTTCTCTTTAAAAAATTAATTTATATTCTAATAAAACTATAAAAAGTACTTATTAAGAATATATATATAGTATCTATATATAGATATTAGAGTATTAATAGAATAACTAAGAGAATTACGTAAAACTTTTACTTTTTAAAATTATAAAAGATAGTCTAGCGTATAGTTTTATAATATAATCTTTATATTTAAAGTAAAGCTATAATATATACTTTATATAAATAACTATAACTCCTAGAAGTTCTAGAATACCTATAGTAATAAATTACGCTAGACTTTATTATAAAACTACCTAAGCCTAGAGATCTAATTATAGAAGTTAAGTACGACTTAATTCTAGTCTTTATTAATAGACTTATAAAGTATATATACTTTTTACTTTATTTAAAAGTATTAAATATAAAATAGCTAGTTTATACGTTTCTCTAATATATCTTTATAAATTATAGAATACCGAAAGTATTAGTCTTAAATAGAAATAAGCTAATAAGATTAGAATTTTAGTAGATATTTATACTCTAGCTTAGAGTAAAGAATAAACTCTCTATAATAATATATATATTACGATACTAGCTAGAGAAAACGAAGAAAGAATAGCTCTATTTTTTAAAAAAGATTCTAATTTCTTAAAGTAAGAAATTCTTAGTCTAGATTATATTCTAAAGAGTAGAAGATAAATCTATTATCTAGCGTACTAACTATAGATTATTTAACTTACTAGATTATAGTAAGCTAGCTAGTAATCTATTATAATCTAACTAAATACCCTATATATATAGACTATACTTATTTATAGTAGATAGAATTCTTATAGTTAACTTATTAATTAATTCTTACTCTAATATTATATACGATCTTTTTCTATCTACCGCTACGGCCTTCTAAAAGCCTACGCTATCTAATAATATACCCGACCTCCCCTAGAAAGAGTAACGGCGTAATAATATATATAAACTAATAGCTAGATAGAATAAATAAATTAAACTTTTAAATAATATCTTTATTATTATATTAACTATCTATAGAATAACTAGGCTATATAGCTATCTATAGTATAATTCGCCTATAATAGCGCTAAATAAGAGTTAATTAACGTATTTCCGTTCTTCGCTAACTATAGCTTTAAACTAGATGCGTATAAAGAAGCTATTCTAAGTAGAAAATTAGTCTAAAAAAATATTCTTAAGACTAAGTAGCTAAGAGAATTATATAAAACTATTAGTCTTAACCTTAAATACGTACGAATTATAATATTTAAATACTATAATAGATAGTACTAGGCGGTACTAAACTATAAAAGAGAAAATAAAGTATACCTTCTTATAAAAAATATTAAATTAAAATAACTAAGCGATAAATTAGATTTTAAGAAAATTAGTCTATTCAAAATTATAGAAAAACTTAGAGAAGTTATATATTAGCTTAAATTATTTAATATATAATTAAACTTTATCTTCTATATAGTAATACTTAAGCTAGTACTAGAAAATACTACTATTTTAAAAACTTAGAAAAAGATTATACTAAAAAACTCTAATACTAAAAAAGACTAGTACCTAGTTAAAAAATTCTAGACTATAAGTAGTTTAGTTATTAGCTTAAATATCTTATTAAATAAAAAGATTACGGAAATAAAGATAACTAATAGATACTAAAAAATAATATATATCTAGATCTTATTATAGAGTTTTATTGCTAGAACTTTAATTTTTTATAAAAATAGAATCGCTTTAGAAGAATAAATTTATCTATAACTTAGTCCTAGATAAAAATATAATTCTAATTACTAAATTTAGCTATAGACCTCTAGAACTTAAGAATAGCTTAATAATAGAAGAACTTAAAGAATATTTTAAAATTAATATATTTTTACTAGCTATATATCGTTTATTATAATTTTTTTTAAGTTTTTTTAGCTCTTTAATAGACGCTAGATTATAATTAAATATCTTTTTATACTTTTTATTTATTAAACTTAGCTACTTATATAATCGCTATATATAGGCGTATATTACTATTTTAGTATTTTTTACCTTCTCTAGCTATCTCTTTAGTTATTTTATCTCTATATATATCTTATTTTCTACGTAAGTTAGCTAGAGAAACTACTAAAAAAAAATCTATACTTTTTATATATTACTACTAGATTATACTTATAATTCTTTTATAGATAATAACTATACTTTCTAGAGTCTACGTTTATAAAATACTTAGAATCTAATAATTAATATATACTATAAAAAGAAGGCATCTCTTAATATTTATATAAAATAAATTTTACTAGGTTTTATCGACGCTTAGTAAAATTAGTAGTAGTCCTAGCTATTATTAGTATATAATACGTACGACTAGAAAATATAGATATATAAGAACTTTATATCTACTAAGCTATAGAATTCTTTAGGCCGAGAAATCCTAAAAGAAAAAATAGTATTATAATATAGCCTCTATAGAGTAGAAAATAAATAGAATAAGAAAATAAAGTAGGGCATAGATATATACCGTAAAAAGATCTATAGAGAAAAGTTATATAAATTATATAATATTAAGTATTAATCTATATACTCTTATCTAGATAAATATAGATTAAATAAATTAACTATTTTTAATCTCTATAATCTATCTTTTCTAGAGATAGATTAATAGAATTAATACTAGATTATAGATACTCTTCTACTTATATATAAACTATACTTCTTAGATAGCTTTAACCTCTATAGTTAACTTTAATAATAATTTAGTATATTATTAGTAATATAGTCTTCGTACGTAGTACTTAGTCTTATTATATATTTAACTTACTCTTACTCTCTTTTTATATCTATTTAAGAAAATTTTTTTTAATAGATTTTCTTTCTCTTTAGTATTTAGATTCTTAGAGGTAAAGGTCTACTTATTATATATTTTTAACTTTTACTTATATTTATCTATTAAATTTCTTATAAATATTCTAGTAATCTCTTTAGTTATTAATAAGTTAGATATTCTAAACTTAAATTAAACTCTAGAATATTTTAAAAAAAAGTAATTAGTTAAAAATAAATTCTCTATACTTTTATTCTAAAATACTAATTCTAACTTCTAACTAATTCTTTCTAACTACTCTAATTCTTTTAATTCTAGAGTAGATTTTAAATTTCTATATCTAAGTTAGCTATCTATATATTACTATATTATAGTAGAGAAATTTAAGTAAAAATCGTATTTCTTAGTAAAATAGGTATGTATTTCGCTATATAGGTATATAAAGTATTATATTATACGCTAAGAGTATATATATTATATTATTCTAAAGATAAATTCTTAAATAAGATATTAACTACTCTTTATATCGCTCTCTATAGCGGCTATGCCGACGTAGTTCTAATACTACTAGTGCGCAGCGCTAACGGCTTAGTAGAGAACTCGCTAAAGAACTCTCTTAGCCCTAAAATCGCCTCTAGCCTTAATATATAGTATAATTTAAGCCGGCTATACTACTCTAATAATCGCTTTCTTAATAAAATTTCTACTATTACCTAGATATATACTATTTATATCTACTAAACGACTACTAATAGCCTAATTCTACTACTTATTATACTAAAGAACTACTAAGTCTATCTATATTCGCTAATTCGGCTTTAAGTAAAACTTTTAACTTAAAGATCTCGGTAATAAGCGCGCCTCGAACTACTCGTCTCGATAGTACACTACGCTACTATAAATTATACTATAAGTAATCGGGTCTAGGAGTGTTATACTAAGCTTAGAATAGAAAGTAGTAGATAATGGTAGTTTAATAAATATAGTCTCTATTATAAAAATTAGTAACGGTTTAAGTAATAAATAAATAGTAGTAGATTAAGATAAAGGCATCTAATAAGAATTATTAATAATTTACTATTAAGAAGTATCCACGGCTTAAAGCCTAAATCTTAGGCTTTTTAAGAAACTAAGAACCTAGTATCTTAGTAATTTAACTAGTATACGGTCTATAACGTAGTAGCGATAGCTATCTTAACTAATAATACGTATATTAAACTAAAAAAGTAGTATATAATACTCTTAGACTTACTTTAGCTTCGTATTTAAGAGTAACTTAGTCTCTATAAACTATCTTTAGGTTTTATTAAACCTCTATTAGATACTCTCTAGTAGTTAACGTATTTCTATAAGCTATAGTTACTAGGCTTTAGCCGGTATTTATAACTTAGTAGTTCTATTAGTCTAAGTTTTAAAACCTATAAAGCGCTAGAAACTCCGTTAATAGCTATTACTTCGCCTAGCTAGATCTTAAGTTATAAGATATTATATCTTATTATAAAAATCTAGAGTTAAGTCCTATCTCTTTCGAGTAGTATATAAGGTATACTAGAAATACTAGCCTTAGATAAACTTCTTAATAGTAGCTACTTATATCTAGATCTTCTTTCTTTAACTTTAAGATTATCGGCTACTAGCTAAACTTATATATAGTTATTACGGCGTAGCCTCTATAGAATAAGAAATAGATAGAATAAGAAAATAAAGTAGGGCGTAGATATATGCCATAGAAAAATCTATAGAGAAAGTTATATAAATTATATAATACTAAGTATTAATCTATATACTCTCGCCTAGATAAATATAGATTAAATAGATTAAATCTCTTTAATCTCTATAATCTATCTTCTATAGAAATAAATTAATAGAATTAATACTAGATTATAGATCTCTTCTACTTATATATAAACTATACTTCTTAGATATCTTTAACCTTTATAGTTAACTTTAATAATAATTTAGTATATTATTAGTAATACGGCCTTCGTACGTAGTACTTAGTCTTATTACGTATTTAACTTACTCTTACTCTCTTTTTATACCTACTTAAGAAAATTCTTTAATAGATTTTCTCTCTTTTTAGTATTTAGATTTTTAGAGGTAGAGGCCCGCTCGTTATACTTTAACTACTATTCTTATAAGAAGAGAAAGGCTCTAAGATTAAGTCTTATTAGATAAGATATTACCCCCTAATAAGTTTAGAAAATAGCAATAGACTCGGTTAATATAGAGAATATTAGTATAGAATAAGATCGTCTAGCTATTTTCTATATACCGACTTCTAGGCCCCCTTAGCCCGCTCGATAGAAGTAAATAGAGCCTACTATAAGAGAACTTATATAAATAATTTAGAAACTACGAGCCGAGAATCGTATCTTAAGAGATCGGTAGGACTAGGCTACTAGGCTAAGTTCTATAAGAAACTTATCTACTAAGATTAAGATACTAAAGCCGAATCTTTACTATAGAGAGTATACTTAGATATAGAGCTTTCTTATATAACTAGAAGACTATCTATACTTCGCTAAAAAATAATTTAGTAATAATATAAATAAGATTTGCTATACTAGTACCTTTCTCTAAGAAGTAGTAGAAAAGTAGTTTAGATTTTATAAATAAGAAACCTAAGAGAAGCTATAATAGTAATAGTCGCCTTAGACCTAGGCTATCTTCTCTAACTATAGAATATTTGCTAAGCAGCTTTAGAAAGTATTTAGTACTATTAATAAAGCTAAGTATATTAACTAGATTTTTTTTAGAATCTAGTAGAAAAAGTCCGTACTTAACTATATAGCTAAATTCTAAGAAGTAGCCTACGTCGCCGAAAAATACTTAAACTATACGCTTTAATAGCTATACTACTGCGGTTTAAAGAACGAGATTAAAGAGGCTATATTCTACTATAATAAACTAGAAATACTTTCGAAACTAATCTACCTAGCTATCGATATAGATAGAAGGCGCACTAATAGATAATTTAAAAAAAAGAGTAGCTACTAAGTAAATATAACTAAGCTACGCCGCGAACGTACTATACTAGAAAAAGGAGATACTATAGCTTTAGACGCCGCTAACCGTTAAAACGATAAGAAGGAAAATAAGAGTTAAAATAATAATAAGAAGCCTAAAGAACCTAATCTAAACTAAATAAATAAATAGAAGTAGCGCTATAAGAATTAACTCTATATTATTTATAGTAGTAATAAGTACTTCTCTCCTAAGTACCCGTAGAACCCCTATAATAAAAAGAATAAAAAGTAGACCTCGAGCACTTAGCGCGAAGTATTAGTTATATCCCGCTAAAATAATTATAATACGCTATACTAGATAGCCTACTACAATAATAACTACTAAATATACTAAAGTAGTAAAGATATATCGGGATAGTACCCCTATAAACCTTAATAATTTAGTATAATAACTAGAAATAAAGAAGTTATTAAGACTAATAATATTATTAATAGTTTCTTCTTAGATAAGAAGCTCGTAAATAGTAAAACTAAAGAACTATACGATTTAATAAATAGTAAAGTAGAAGCTATACTAGATTTTATAATTTTTCTAAAACTCGAGCATCTTATAGCTAAGTATAGAATTAGCCTAGAAATAACGAACGAGAATAATTAACTTGCCTAGATAATCTAGATTTTCTATAAGAGAGGGTTAGCCCTTATAGTACTATAAATATAGCGCTAAGAGACTCTCTAGAAAACCTAAATTAAGTAAGATAAAAAGAAGTATAAACTTATCGTTATAAAGAAAACCGCGCTCGTAATACTTTATTATTAAGAAATAACTACTTAATAGTAAATAGACTATAACTTTCTTTAAAAGTTAGTAAGAATTCTTTATTAGTATAATATAGTAACTATCTAGAATTATATACTCTAATAGATACTAGACGAGAAACTTAATATACTAACTTTCTAATACTAGGTATAAAAGAATATAGTCTACTAGTAAAAATAGTTACGTACTAATAAATAGACTAACTAGAAGTAAGTATACCTTTAAGTTAATAAATAAAAAAACTATATATATAGTAAAGTCTACGGCTATTTAAAGCTAAAAAACTAGACAGCTCTATAGTATTAAAATTAACCTAGGGGCTATAGTCTAGGTTTCTTTATATAGTATTATATAGATTAGAAACGAAAACTCTTACCGAACTAAATCTCTAGAGATAATTTAAAATATAAGAAATACTTAATAGAGTACCTACTAAAATCCTAATTAATATAGAATTAAGCGGAAATTTTATCTATAATAAACTCGTATAGAAGATAAATATTTTTTATTATAAGAAGTAGAAGCTATATCTTCTTAGTAAATTTAACGAATTCTAAGTAGCCTACGAAGAAGACTAGATAAAAATAAAAATAAAAAAAGTAATTCTCTAAATTAAAAACTATTAAAAATAGATTTTTCTTAATATTTAACGTATTTCTAGGTATAATATTATTCTAGATATACCCTAGATTCGAATATAGAAACTTATCTTTAACTTTAGTAAAGAAGACGAGATAGTCTTTTAAAAAGAAATTAATAACCTTCTATAAAAATTTAATTTACGTATAGAGAACGGGTTAATAAATATTCTATAACGACTCTTATCTACTATAAATTAAGAAGTAGCTAGTATAAGGCCTAAGAGTAGTAGCTATATAGGCGACTCTAATAGTAGTATAAGTTAGAACTAGAATTATAATATAAAAGATAAAGCCTTCTTTGTAAAATATAATTCTATTATAGAAATAAGCTCTACTAAGCGAAATAATACCCTTAAATTATTAAGAGAAGAGTAAGACTTAAATAATAGCGTAAGGCCTAGTAATAGTAGTATTAATAGTAATCTTAAAAAAGATCTAAGATAAAACTAGAATTATAGTATATAAAACGCCGTCTTTTTAGTAAAATATAGCGCCTTAAGTAGAGTAAGCCCTACTAAGTTAAGTATTTCTAAAAATTAGATATAATACTTATTATAAAGAACTACGCAGAGAAAGCATAAAACTAAAAATAAGGCTTTATAAAAGTAATTAGTAGCTCTAGAATCTTTTATAGACGTATAAATAATCTTAAGAGAGATATTTAGATATATATAATACTAAGAATAATAGATCTATCTTATATATATTAAATCCTTACTAGCGGTATAATAGAGAGCATTAGCTAGGGCCTAATAAAAAGAGCTAAGAAATAAGAACTATCTAACTTCTATTAGAGAAGATAATTCTACGAGAATTAAAAAAGAATAATATAGTAGTTTAGAAATATAATAGTAATTATAAAAAACGCCTCTAATACCCGAAATAGAAATAATACCTAAAGAGTATTAAAACTTAGTTATTATTTACTAAGAAAGAGAAAAGGGAGACTTATCTAAATATTAACTATAGAACTATAAGATTTTACTTAAGCTAAAAATAAAACTAGCTTATAAGCCTATCTACTTCTTATTAAAGAAGAAAATAAAGGTTTTAAAAAACTATATTAAAAAGAATCTCGAACGAAAATATATTTAGCTATTAATATTATTAGCTAAATATCCGATTCTCTTTATTTCTAAGAAGAATAGTAAGTTACGCCTCTATATCGACTATTAATAGCTTAATAATATTATAGTTAAGAACTAATACCCGCTTTTACGTATTAATAAGCTCTAGAATAAGTTAGAAAATATAAAGTATTTTATAAAGCTAGATCTCTAGAATAAATATTACTTAGTTAGAATTAAAGAAGAAAAAGAGTAGAAGATAGTCTTTTATATAAGACTAGAACTATACGAGTATATAATTATACTATTTAGGCTTACTAACGCGCTAATAACCTTTTAGAATCTTATTAATAATACGCTATACGAATACTTAAATATCTTCTATATAGCTTACTTTAATAATATTCTTATCTTTTTAGAAACCCTTAAAGAATATAAGAAGTATATTAGAAAGATTCTAGAAATACTTTAAGTAAAGAATCTTACTATTATACTAAATAAGTACTTTTAGTATATCTAGAAAGTAGAATTCTTAGGCTTTATTATTACTTCTAGATATATCGGTATAGACGACTCGAAACTAGATTCTATTAAAGAATAACTAGTACTAAAAATAATTAAGAAAGTATAGTTCTTTCTTAGATTCGTAAACTTCTATAGAAAGTTTATCTAGAACTATTTAAAGATTATAGAATCTTTAATACGACTTACTTAGAAGAAGTATAGCTTCTAATAAAAAAATAATTAGTAGTAAGCCTTCGATTTACTAAAGAGAATATTTTACGAAGTACTCATTTTAGAAATATACGATTCTAATAAACTAATTAAAGTAGAAACTAATACGTTAAAATTCGCTCTAGAAGTATATCTTAGCTAGTTTAATAATAAAGATAAATAGTATCTAATCGTATTTTACTTAAAAAAGTTTACCCTAGTAGAGCTTAACTACGATACTTATAATAAGAAGCTCTTAGCTATTATCTTAGTATTTAAGTACTAGAGATATTACCTAGAAGGAGCTAACTAATAGATAATAGTATATTATAACTATTAGAATCTTACGCGCTTTACTATAACTAAAAAGCTAAACTAATAATAAATTCGCTAGTTATAAGAATTAGCATCCTATAATTTTAAGATTATATATCGAAAAGATATAGATAACGCTACCGCTAACGCGCTTAGTAGAAGGGTAGACTATATAGAAAATAAAATTAAGCTATAACCTATAGTATTATAGTAGATAAGCGATAAATTACTTATTCTTACTAGATAGTCTTTTCTAATACTTCGTATTAAGTTAAACCCGTAGTATTAAAAGATCTAAGAAGTATACGCTTAAAACTTCTTTATATAAAAACTTTTAGTGCTTAAGAATAACCCGCATATTACTTAAGATAGAAAAGAAATACTTCTCTTTAAAGAATTAATCTATATTCTAATAAGACTATAAGAAGTACTTATTAAGAATATATATATAGTACTTACGTATAGATATTAGGATATTAATAAAATAACTAAGAGAATTACGTAAAACTTCTACTTTCTAAAATTATAAAAAATAGTCTAGTATATAGTTTCGTAATATAATCTTTATATCTAAAGTAAAGCCGTAATATATACTTCGTATAAATAGCTATAATCTCTAGAAGTTCTAGAATAACTATAGTAATAGATTATACTAGACTTTATTATAAAACTACCTAGGTCTAGAAACCTAATTATAGAAGTTAAGTATAACTTAATTCTAGTCTTTATTAATAAACTTACGAAGTACGTACTCTTTTTACCCTATCTAGAGGTATTAAATATAGAATAGCTAGTCTATACGTTTCTCTAATATATCTTCGCGGATCGCGGAATATCGAAAGTATTAGTCTTAGATAGAGATAAACTAATAAGATTAAAATTTTAGTAAATACTTATGCGCTAACTTAGAGTAAAGAATAAACTCTCTATAATAGTATACGCGTAAACTAATGGCTAGATAGAATAAATAAACCGGACTCTCGAATAATATCTTCGCTATTATATTAACTACCTATAGAATAACTAGGCTATATAGCTACCTATAGTATAATTTACCTATAGTAGCGCTAAATAAGAGTTAACTAATATATTTCTTTTCTTTACTAACTATAGATTTAAACTAGATGCGTATAGAGAAGCTATTCTAAGTAAAAAATTAGTCTAAAAAGGTATTCTTAAGGCTAAGTAGCTAAGAGAATTATATAAAGCTATTAATCTTAACCTTAAATATATACGAATTATAATATCTAAATACTATAATAGATAGTACTAGGCGGTACTAAACCTTAAAAGAAAGAATAAAGTATACCTCCTTATAAAAAATATTAAATTAAAGCGACCGAGCGATAAATTAAATTTTAAGAAAATCGGTCTATTCGAAATTATAGAAAAACTTAAAGAAGTTATATATTAACTTAAATTATTTAACTTACGGATAAATTCTATCTTTTACGTAGTAATACTTAAGCTAGTACTAGAAAACGCTACTATTCTAAAAATATAAAAAGAAATTATACTAGAAAACCCTAACGCTAAAAAAGACTAGTATCTAGTTAAGAAAATCCTAGACTATAAGCGCTTTAGTTATTAGCTTAAATATCTTATTAAATAAAAAGAATATAGAAATAAAGATAAGTAATAGATATCTAAGAATAATATATATTTAGATCTCGTTATAGAGTTCTATTACTAGAACTCTAATCTTCCGTAGAAATAGAGTTGTTCTAAAAGAATAAATCTATCTATAACTTAGCCCTAGACGAAAACGTAATCCCCGCTACTAAATTCGGCTATAAACCCCTAGAACTTAAGAATATCTTAGTAGTAGAAGAACTTAGAGAACGCTTTAAAGTTAGTACGTCTTCGCTAGCTATACGTCGCCTATTATAATTCTTTTTTTAAGCCTTTTTAGCTTCTTAATAGATACTAGCTCGCGATTAAATATCTTCTTACGCTTCTCGTTTATTAAACTTAGCTACTTATATAACCGCCATATATAGATACGCATCGCTATTTTAGTATCTTTCGCCTTCTTTAGCTACCTCTTTAGTTATTTTATCTCCGCGTGCACCTTATCCCCTATGTAGGTTAGCTAGAGAAACTATTAGAAAAAAAAAACCTATACTTCCTACGCGTTACTACTAGGTTATACTTACGATTCTTCTATAAATAGCGACTGTACTTCCTAGAGTCTACGCTTATAAAATACTTAGAACCCGATGACTAATACGCGCTATAAGGAGAAGGCATCTCTCGATATTTATATAAAATAGATTCTACTAGGTTTTATTAACGCTCGGTAGAATTAGTAGTAGTCCTAGCTATCGTTAGCATATAACGCGCGCGACTAAGAAATATGGGTATACGAGGACTTTATACCTACTAAGCTATAGAATTCTTCGGGCTAAAGAACTCTAAAAGAGGGGATAGTATTATAGTATAGCCTCTATAAAGTAAGAAATAGGCAGAATAAAGAAATAAAGCAAGGTATAGATACGCGCCGTAGAAAGATCTATAGAGAAAGTTACGTAAATTATGTAATACTAAGTATTAATCTATATACTCTCGCCTAGGTAAATATAGATTAAATAGATTAAACCTCTTTAACCTCTATAATCTATCTTCTATAAAAATAGATTAATAGGATTAATACTAGATTATAGACCTCTTCTACTTATATATAAACTATACTTCTTAGATATCTTTAACCTTCGTGGTTAACTGTAATAATAATTTAGTATATTATTAGTAACACGGCCTTCGCACGTAGTGCTTAGTTTTATTACGTATTCGACTTGCTCTCACCCTCTTCTTATACCCACTTAAGGAAACCCTTCGACAGGTTTTCTCCCTCTTTGGTGTTTAGATCCTTAGAGGCAGAGGCCCGCTCGTTACAATAGTCCTCGGCCATTGACTATTAAGCTCCCGTCTATAGTTGGTCTTAATGCTAGCGCCTTGCCAAGCACTTTCTTATCAGGGAATACGTCAAAAGGGACATTCTATGGCGGCACACGTAGCATTTTAAAAACTAGACTAGGTATAGAGGTAAAGCCTTCGGAGTTTTCGTAAGGCGGAAACCCCGAGAAGTGGTTATTTTAGTCTAACTCCCTAAAATAGCTCTTTCGGGACTCTCTCTCCGTTGACCCGGTACGAAGAGTCGTCGCCCTCGATGTAGTTATTTATCGGAGGGGCGAGGCGGGGGCCTAGTTAGTTAGTATAAGCATATCGTCTCGTCGTGATAAATACGTGTCGTAGCCGGCGGAGACGTACTATATATTAGGTAGGCGTCCTGCGCAAGCTTAATGCCTATAAGCTTCCCGATCGCTAGCGATGCGACGCTAGTACCGTGCCCGATAAACTCCCCGGCGCCCTCGTATCCACCAATCTGCCCTGCGATACCCCCGTTGTTATTAAACGCTTATGATCAGCCCGCTCGGCGGAAATACCTAGCGTGGTCGGCGGCACCGTGGTGAATTGGTTGAGGCAAAACGCCGCGTCGGTATGGTACACGCTAGAGAAGTGCCTGTGTTGACCTTAGCATGCAAGCCCTAAATAGTTTATGTGGGACGGCCCTTACAGCCTCACTGGAACCTCCCTAGGGCTAGGTATAGGTACCGGTAGGTCGATTACCTCCGTCTTGGTCGTGCCGGGCTGCGTATATACCGCGGCTCGGTTGCGCGTCTCCTAGGAGGCAGTCATTATTTATGATAATAGATAAGTACGATGCTAGGCTCTGACAATAATACGTAGCCTGCTAAAGCCGTGATTTGTAATTACTTACTTATATACTTCGGCATCTTATAATACAACGGCTTTTATCGTCGGCTCGTGTTTCTCGGGAGCATGGGGTCCTAAGCACTGACTTGTGGCGCTCTGAATTAGGCCGCTATCTTGGCTCTAACGGGCGGACCCTCGCTATGGAGCTCGATGCTGGTTAGTATTATTAATGCGGGGATTACGGAGCCTTGCTCATTCTGTCCTCGTGCCGTGTTTTAGACTTCGCGCCGTGTGGTATAATAGTCCCTGTGCCCGTATGCGGGCTGGACTGCATTGCTAAAACACTACAGCTCCTTACTAAAACAAACTAATTCCTATCCAAAATCTAGCATCCTTATCCAAAGTCTTAAAATGGTCACCTTTGAGACATTTGCCAACGTCGTCGACGGCAAGCTTAAGGCCACGACGCCACCCGCCATGGCATTAACCCCGCCACCCTCGAGCTCCTGGCACCTGTGCCCGTGAGTACCCAGGAGGACATTGACGATGCCGTCGCCGCCGCCGCCCGGGGAACCGCCGAGTGGTCCAAGGTGCCCATTGATAAGCGACGCGATGCTGCCAACCGTTTCGCGGATGCCCTCGCCGCCCAGGCAGACGACTTTACGGCCATACTCACCCGTGAGCAGGGCAAGCCGGTAAGAACGACAACCCCTTCCACGGGCCTGGACCACGCTCACGGAACTCGCAGCTGTTCGGCGCCGCATTCGAGCTGTAGCAAGCCATCGGTGTCTTGAAGGGCGTTGCCCAGCTCGCCTTTGAGGACGAGGTGCTCGAGGACAGTGAACAGGCCAAGGTGGTTATAAAATACGTCCCGATTGGCGTCTCTGTCGGCATCGTGCCTTGGAATTGTACGTTATCTTGCACCTCTATACGCACAATGCATATGCGCTTATCTGCTAATAGGATATAGTCCCCGTCGTTCTTGGTTTGTCCCTCCAACTGGTCCAAACCTGATGACAGCAAGTCTAACACCCATTAAGCAATGTTCAAGCTCGGCCCTGCAGTGGTCACCGGCAACTCCATCATTCTCAAGCCCTCGTGAGTGCCCCTGGTCTGCATCATCCATGATCAAGACTCATCACATCTAGCCCCTTTACGCCATACTGCGGTCTTAAGATTGCCGAGCTCGCACAAGACTTTTTCCCGCCCGGCATCGTTCAGGCCCTGAGCGGCGATGACAACCTCGGGCCCTGGTTGACGGTGCATCCAGAAGGTCAGCTTCACCGGATCTATCGCCACCGGTATCAAGGTCATGCAGAGCTGCGCCAAGACCCTGAAGCGCGTGACGCTGGAGCTGTGAGTCGACCAAAATCCGCTTCTAGGTTAACAGCTAAGTCAACGCCATTAGGGGTGGTAACGATGCTGCCATCGTGTGCTCGAACGTGGAAATTGCCGCTGTTGCTCCTGCCGTACGTGACCCAGCCTTGAGCACTATCAGCAAAGCTAATCGGCCTCTAGATCACTACGCTTGCTCTCTATAACTCTGGACAGGTGAGTGACTCTTCATACTAAAAGGTTTTCACCCCTCTAACATGCCCAGGTCTGCATCGCCATCAAGAAGATTTACGTCTACTCCAGCATCTATAAGGAGTTCCTTAACGCCATAGTCGCCTTCGCAAAGACCATGATTGTCGGAGACGGCACCGCAAAGAACACCGCTTTGGGCCCCGTCTAGAATAAGATGTAGTACGACCGCGTCAAGAGCCTAATCGCCTCCATCGAGGCCGAGAAGCTCGAGGTGGCCTTTGGAGACCTCAACGTCACCGCCATTCAGGAGAAGGGCTACTTCATCAACCCCGTCATCGTGGGAAACCCCCCCGACAACGCCAAGATTGTCGTCGAGGAGCCTTTCGGTATGACCTCTCTGTCTCCTTGCGAGTGCCCAATGCTGACTAACTTCTAGGGCCCGTGTTCCCTGCCGTGCAGTGGACGGACGAGGATGAAGTCATCCGCAGGGCGAACGACTCCGACATGGGCCTGGGCGCCTCGGTCTGGTCCAAGGACTAGGACCAAGCCGACCGCCTCTCGAGACAGCTCCAGGCCGGCATAGTATGGATCAACACCCACCTAGAGCTCCGGCCCGATGCCGCGTTCGGCGGCCACAAGTACAGCGGCGTCGGTACCGAGCTGGGTATCAACGGTCTAAAGCCGTACTGCAACATCCAGACCATCCACTAGAAGAAGGCTTAGGTCGGATGAGGGAGCGGGGTATATTGAGAAATTGTATCTTAGTATAGCGGACATGCATTTTTTCTTAAATTTTTGAGGGTTTGGTCCCGTCATGTTCGTGAAACTCCAGTGGTTCATGATGACAATATGCTACGACCCTATTCAATCCGATTATTCAGCAGCCTTCTTGCTTACTTTCAGTGAATGTCAGACCCCTCGACCAATTTAAGGAGGAATAGTGCATACAAACTGGCAAGGGTGGTGGAAAAAAGGGATAGATCCGGGGTCTGTTTTTTGGCGGTGGATTTGGTTGGGTGGGAGAAAGGAGGGGGGTGGCGGGAAGTGGGTGAGGGACGTTAACACCTTTATTGACCCTCCCTACGCCTCAGTCTTGGCAGGTGACGCGTACGACAGACCGAGGTCTGTCCGAGTGATGCAACGAATTAGTTTGACGATGGCATCTTGATATTCGCAGTCAAGCCCGGGGAATTGTTCCTGCATGGCTTACGTTGGCTACAAGCACTGCCTCCTGGGGTTGACCCGGAGACTTGAGTCGCGCATTGGGGCAGTGCTCTTCGTATGATGCAAGAATCTGGGCGATTAGTCGGCCTTGCTAGCTTGCATTAGCTTTGGCGGTCATGCGACGCATTGATGTTAGCGACGTGGTCAAGCTTGCCAAGCTTCAATCTACCTTACGCCCGGAAAGGGGACACTTGGACGAATTGAAGAAATCCGGAGGGAGTCAAGTTATTGATGCGACGACGTTATCTAGTATATTTCCCTTTGAGCCAGCGGGTTTCAAGGAGGCCGATGGATCTCAGGTACGGCAATACTACGTACGTATCTAACAGTATCTAGAAGACCCAACTTGAAGTGCGATGTTGTCAACGAAGTTATAGCATCAATAACTGGGTGTATTGAGAACCAACCGGTAAAGTCACATGGTCTATGTGAACCCATATCCGTTTCCCTAGTCACCTATACCAGAGGTGTCCCAGCCTGACAACGACTCTTCTGACTCTGTAATATAGACGCACTGCGCCTCCCTGTCGTAGCGCAGGGGCCTGCCTTCTTGGTCCACCATGCTTATTAAAACCGTTGACGGCCGACTGGTGCCTAGTTCCTGAGCACATTCGGGATCCTTGCTAACGGGTAGCCATGCCGGGTTGGTCAAAATAACTCTAGCCAGATCGATTGGAGCTTGAAGGCCGACAGTGGCCAGAGCAACGGTGAGTTCGGGCGCCCACTTCGGGCCGAGGTAGCGGGCTATCGCCGGAATCTCGCGGTCCGCGATGCCCCTGACCCACCAGATATTGTGGACAAGTTTGGTGAACATGAGGTAGTGGGCCAGGATAACGAGGGCGAGAGGCTGGCGAGTGGTGCCGAGGGTGATGAAAGAGCGGGGTAGAAACGTAAACCAAGTCAGGATGCGAGGGGTGAGGCCGGGTCCGAAGCCGCCGTTGCGGAGTTCTGCGTAAAGGGAGCCAAGATACTTGAGGGCGCTTTTATAGGTGGAGATATGAGGCCCTTCCGGGCCGTCTTGTGGCATGGACGAGACGAGGAAGAGCAAACGGCCGGGGATATGGAGGGCCGCGACGTCGAGGTCCAAGGGTGGGCGGAAAAAGAGATCTGCAAGGCCGGACTCCCAGAGGATAGCTGGCGTGATAAAACGGATCATGATACGGATGCCGCTCCAGACGACCACCCAGTCAGGAATATAGAGCTCGTTTGTACCTGATTCACGGAACACTTGCGATGCGAGCCCGACGAGGAGGAGGGAACAGGCCGCAAGCGCGGGGAAAGTATCTGGTTCTGCAGCTTCGATGGCCCTGCGGAAGCCGTAGAATGCTTGGACGCGGTAGTGAAGGGCGCGAGCAGGTTTGATGCTATGATCGAGGTCTTGGAGCTGGAGGGCAGAGAGGCCGAGGAGAGTGTCCATTAAGAAACGGCACTCAAAGGCATAGCGGGGTATCTCGATCTTGAGAATCTCTTCGACCCGGTCGTGGCCTGTCTGAGAACCGAGGAAGGAGGTGAAAGTAGTGGTGGTGTAAAACCAGAGCAGCTTCATGTCTATAAGGTCCCTGTCTCCTGAAGGAATGAATACGGGCTCCGGGACGATATTGAGACAGGCCATCGCCTGGTTGTCTGAAGAAGCGTAGACACACTCAACGGAGCGCAAGGTACAGCAACGACATGCTGGTCGTGCTTCGTCACACTTTACTTTGCGTGCTTTGCAGTTTGTGCAACCAGTCCGCGACTTTGTGTGAGAGCGCTTGGTGCGGTAAGGCCTCTCAGGTTCGGCCGTGGTCGTGGCACGCTTGACTGAGAGAGTTGTCATCATGCCGAGCTGGTCAACCGTTATGAGGGTTGGCGATAAGTCAGCGTTACACCGCAGACCGAGGAAATCCAATAATCGACGTGGCGTCAGAGGAAGGCTGCTGACGAAGGCGTTTTATTGAATGAGATGAAGAGGGTTCAGGTGATGGAGAAAAGCAACGACGACAGAGGGGGTGACATGTTGGCCTTAGGCACCGAAGACCCACACGGTTACCTGAGGAACCACCTTCAAACGGATATCTGTCTCCGCCTCTGCCGGCAAGGGCCGGCAAGGGGTCAGGCTACGCTATGAATTTGTAACGGGCTGGGCCCGATCGGGCCCAGCCCGTTACAGGCCTGGAACGAAACGAGCCTCGGCACGGTAGAGGACGCAAACGGCACACGTGCTTGAAAAAACATCACAGACAGCGAGAACGAAATGTTTCAAATCGAAGGAATCCACAGCCCCAAAACACGCCTGCTCGGGGCCGCAGTGGCCTCCACGGATCGCAATGCTTCCCTCAGCATTGAAATGACACCCGTGGAGGCCAGTTGTGCCCTCAAAGCAGGCCCCGACCACCTAAACCATCGAGAGCACGCCACAAACTCCGGTGCGTCTACGGACAACAGCAGCCCCTCTCGCAGCGTTTCAACCTAGGCCCTTCTCCACACCGCACGATGACCGAGCCCAAACGACTCACATCGCATCGACACATCAACACTCCAGCACAGGCAGGTGACCTGGCACCTGTCGCCCCCGACAAAGTTTGCGACGTCCCACAACGACGCGTCGCCCGACAGAACGGCGTCATCTCCCGCGTGAAGCAAGCACCAGACACCAGGCATGCTACGATCCGTGCCACACAATACACAGAACAGACAAGCTTGGTCCCCTTGTCGCCCCGAAGGACTTGCCCACCTTCAACACGCGATAATGTCTGCGAGCTCCGCGCGGGAGCTCTCACGCCTAGCAACCCGACGACCCGAACGGAGTGGAGCATTGTGTTACGTGGAGATAAGCCTGGGCCAATGCCGCGGATGGAGACGCTGGCCGACAAGCAAGAAACAACAAAGCCACATAGGAACCCAGCTGCAGGTACCAAGAACACACCGACACGTTTCTGGAACATACAAGTCCGGGGGGGATGCGGACAGAGGAAACAAGCCAAGCCGAGGCTGGGAGGAGACTGTAGGTATGCGGAACCACAAATGGTGCTTTGCATGAAGCACCGATTGAGCCCAACACAAAGCCACGAAGCAGGAGTCTAGGAGGAGAGCACGAGGAAAAGTTCATCCACTGTACACACAAGAAGCAATCCCTTCTTCAACAGAAGGCACACAGATTAGACAGAGCGGCGGGCCGTCTGGGACAGCTGGTCCTGGTCCAACAGCAGGGCGAAGTGGGGCGTCGCGGTTCACTGGAAGAAATCAAGAAGTGTCCGGGCATGACGTCGGCAGGATCGAGCCCCCGAGCATCATACGCCGAGGTCGCGCAGACCCCACCGACAAGCCAAGCCGACAACGTGCGTATCCTCTCCTCGGCGAATACGACCCCCTCGACATTCACGGACATACTCTTCTGCACGATCGACGCGTCACATGTGGAGGAAGCGGAGAAGGGCAACGTAACCGCTGGTACCGTCAGGTCGGCCGTGGAGAAAGAAATGAGAGCGAGGAAAGACGACGGCAGCTGGAGGTGCAAGGCCGTGACGGTCGACGCGAGGAACACGAGCAGGGTCAAGGTCGTCTGCAGGAACGAGGAGGAGCACAACATGGTCAAGCAAGCGGCCGAGGTGGCGACGTTGGCAATGGCAAGAGGAGTCCGCATCCTGCGGGACGAGCTATACAGCAGTTCTGGATGAGAGCGGCGTCGTTCGGCCTGGCGCGGCTGAGGCGTTCGGACAGGAGAACGAAACAACGGTTGCCAAGGTATCGTGGCTCAGCCGGAAGGATATTCCGAAGGCGTACGGGTCGATGGTGGTATACCTGACAAAGGCGGCGGACGCCAAGAAGATTCTGGAGGAAGGCCACTTCCATGCAGGGGGCGAATCTGGCAGGACTGCGATATTCGAACGACGACACCGTCCAGAAGTATGCTACAACTGTCAGGAAGTCGGGCACAAGGCTTTCAAGTGCACGAAGCCTCGACGGTGCGCGAGGCGTGCCCAAGAAGGCCACCGCCACGACGCCTGCCGGGAGGAGGTTCCGACGTGTGTTCGGTGCGGAGGACCGCACGAATCGTTCAGCAGGAACTACCCGAGGCTGTACCCTGGTCTTTATGAGTAGGACATTCCGGATGCTCCAACTCAACGTGGGAAAGCGAGAGGAGGTGCACGACAGCGTGATGAACGACGAACAACTCGAGGACTACGCAGCACAGGCGATACAGGAACCACCAGCGTGGAAGACCGGCGACCGGCTGTGGACGGTCCCGATGAAACACCCGAGGTGGACCAGGATGGTACCGACGGTGTGGAGAGATGGGAGATGGGGAGCGAGGAGTATGCTGTGGGTAAACAAAGATCTGGACGCAGAGCAGATACCGACCCCATCGCCAGACGTGGTGGCAGCGAGGCAGCGACTGCCGGGCCGGGACATCCTCTTGGTGTCAGTTTACGTGCAGTGGAGAGGACGATACGCGAGGCTCAGGCAAGAGGAGGGCAAATGGTGGATGTCATTGTTGCCGGGGACTTCAATCGCCATGACCAGCTGTGGGGAGGAGACGCTGTCTCGCAGGACAGACAAGGAGAAGCGGACCCGATCATAGACTTGATGAACGAACACTGCTTGGGAAGCATGCTGCCTCGAGGGACAAAGACCTGGCATGCCAGGCAGAAAGAGTCGACCATCGATCTGGTCCTCGCCTCGGAGGACCTAGTCGGTGCCCTGGTCAAATACACACCTCACGAAACCGACCACGGATCAGACCACCAGGCCGTCGAGACGTGGTTGGATGTAGCCATGCCGCGATCCAGAGGGGAGCCGAGACTCCTCTTCAAGAACGCGCCGTGGAAGGAAATCAACGAAAAGGTAGCCAGCAGGCTGAGCTTGATGGCCGCAGGTGGGTCGGTACAGCAACAAACCGACAGGCTGATGGTCACCGTGCTCGAAACGGTCTGCGAACTCACGCCGAAAGCAAAGCCATCGACGTACGCCAAAAGATGGTGGACATCCGATCTTACACAGCTTCGCCGAATATACACATACTGGAGAAATCGGGCCAAGTCCAGTAGGAGAGCTAGTCAAACCCTAACCCTAATCCTCCTCGTTCCTTGCTAAATTATATAGCAACCCTCTAACAGATATATAGCTTGGCGGCCTCTTAATAGGTTTAACGCCCTTCTTGGGCCCTGCTAGACGAAATGGATGCTGGCTATTCTATACTTTGGTTAAGAGTCGAATCGCTGCATCTTCCCGCCCTTCGATATGGTAGGTCTGGGCTAGAACCCTTACGATGGTAGAAGTAGCTCCTGTAGCTCGTTTTCTGCGAAAATCGGCTAGTACCGTGATAGGCACCTCTCAACGTCGTCTCTGGGTATGAAGCAACGCGTGATCGCGGATCGGAGTGGCTAAAATACCTCCCCGATGTGATGTCCTTGTACTCTAGTATATATGTTGGTAAATATTGCGCGTACGACCGCCTGGCTGTTGCTTTTGAATAGTTCGTAGGACCGCTTGCATGTCGCGGTAGCCGAGAATAGAGTGTTAAAATTATAGAGACGCCCGAAGATGCCCGTTAGAAGTTCGACCGGTAAATCTAGGATGATGTATTTGTTTGGTGGAACCGATGGTCCTGGTGGTGTTGGTTGTTGTTTTGTGCGGCGGAGGGGACGGCGCGGTCGGGAAAAACTATAGATTCGTCGGGGATGTGGGCGGAAACTGTAGATACGTTGGGAAGGTATGTTGGGCGAAAGGCCGGAAAGAGTTGAAGTTCGAGATCGAGAAAATTGAATGTAGGTAGGCCCTGCTGCCTTTTTATGTAGACCTTGCGCATTAAGCATGCACGGAGGCCTCGTGTGGGGGCCTGGCCGTAATATGTCCGTTAGTAGCCTGCAGACCAGTGCAGCCTAGGACCGCCACACTATGAGGTATCTTATACTAGGAAGACCCTGTTTTTGTAAGCCATGACTTTAAGTATGAATTGAAAGCAAAAACATCACAGTACCGGGATTTAGAAACAGTAAGAGAAACGAGTAATATAATTACTAGAAAGGCGAAGAAAGCTATAAAAGAGTTAAGGTAATTATTAAAGATACCTCTAAGATAAATAACCTATTATATCGCAATAGTAGTAATAAGTAAGTAAATATCTATATAGATAGAGCCTATATAGCTTTCTATTAGTTCTAAGAAGAAACTTTTATACTTATATAGAAAGCTAGGTATAAAGCCTATTTAAGCTTTAGAGTATCTTAGAAGTACTATATTTATATATAAAGTTAGAATTAGATTACTATTAAATACTTTATTAACTTTTACTTTATCTATTTCTTCTTGTAAGCAAAATAGGTTAGTTATAAGTAGAAAGCCTTTAGAAGAGTCGTATTCTTAGATATAAATCCTTAGTGGTGCAGGATTCGTCCCTTAGTGGCGTTATATACTAGGGGCCCGTGCGTAGCACGTGATAAGCACGTAGAACGCACGGTATACGCACCCTAAGAATATGCTAGGATCTATTATTCTAACACTACCTCCCCCTCTAGTAGAAATCGCCCTGATTTCTATTAGAAGGTATTATGCCGGTGCCTTATTAAAAAACTTTTTAGTAAGGAAAAAGAGTGCACTAAATTACTATATAGAAAGTAGTATTATACGTTAGCTATAGACGTTATATAGTAAGGTAAGTTAGCCTTATTATATAGCTATTACTATAAATAATAGATAAAAAATAATAAATAATAAGAAGATAAGAAAATATATTACTAAGCGGTTATTAGCGGTACTAGTAGTATATTATACGCACGGGTAACGTAGATATTAGTATATTAGTACGGTTTTCCTTTATTATTAGGTATTATCGCTATTAAGAATAATAGAAGGCGGCCTTAGGCGATAATACTAGTAAATATACTAATTAGTAACTTACGAGTACTAATAATACTTATAGAATACGAGATCGTTTTTTTAACGGTCTTAATAGATATAATAACCCCTTATATCTTTCTAGATTTTTATAGTTTAGATCTAGCTTCTCTTCTTTAACTAAAATATTCTTAACTAATATTAAACCTTTTTTCTATTTTTTTCTTTTAAATAACTATTACTATATAGTCCCCTTTCGCTTTTATTTACTTAGGTTACTTCTATAATAAGCTTTCGTAGACGCCTATTATAGGTAATATAATAAAGCTTCTTTTTTATCTTTAGCCATAGCCTAGTTTAGTAGTAGTATACTATATACGTTACGTGTACTACTAGGGCACGATACGCTACCGCGAGAATAAAAAATAGGTTAATTTTATATCTATAGAGCTTCTTAGAAGTCTTCGCTAGATTTACTATAAGAATCTACTATATACTAAGTATAATTAGTATACGAAGAGTAGTTATAAATATACTTTAATAAGTCTATTTTTCTTTTATTTTACTTATACTTTTTATATACTTTTATACTACTTTTACGTTTAGTACTAATAATAAAATTCGTTTTTAGATTTTCCTTTAGTTTCGCCGCGCCGCTAATCTACTATTATTCTATTATAATAGTTTTAATAGCATCCCTAATAATAAGATACTAGATTTTATAGAGGAGAACGTGCTTACGCTATATAAGTATACTAATATATTAGGAGAGGCGGTATTAGTATATAAAAAATAGAAGACAAAGAAGATTATAACTACTAGCGGCCGTAGTAACTAGTAGTATACGCGTAATATATCGTGCTTAGAGAATTAGTAGCGCTATTAGGCTAGATTAGATAGAATTAGCTTAATAAAGCTAACTAATAAAATAGTAAATAAGAAGTTTAAGAATAAGTACTTTATAAGAATATCTAATATAAATAAGAGATGGTTTTAGTATAGCTTAAATATAAAGTAGATACTTCTTTAGAGCTTTTCTTCGTAAATTAAGTATTTTTTCTAATATTTCTTCTTATTCTTTAATCCTAGGAAGCGTCCTCGCTATAGCTAACTTTTAGCCTACGTTCCGTCTACGTTTCGCTTACGTTTTAGCTAGATATTCTAGAAAATAGAGTTTTTTTTAAAATAATTCTATAAAAGTTTTTTATAATTATCTAGCTTCTCTTTTTACTTCTACTTATTATATTTATAGGGCTAGCCGAGCTATTTAAGTAGATATTACCTTAGTAGCTTTTTTTTATAGACTATTATAGCTTTAACTTTCTAGTATTCCCTATTATTAATTTCTTTAACTAGTAGCGGTTAGAATTCTAGCCTTACTATATAAGCTTCTAGTAATATAACGTTAAAAATAGTATATAGCCGGGATATAGATTATAGTAGATCTAAGCGGTAGGCCTAGAAGCTAATCTTTTCTAGAATTTAGAATAGCCCTAGGTAACGATTATCGAGTTTTTTATAAGGCTATTTAGTTTTAATATTTCTTACTAAGAAAAGGACTAGTTATCTAATATTAAAATATATTTTAGTTTAGTTTTAGTTATAATATTTCGTTTAGAGCTTCTAGGATTATCTAAGAAATTTTATAGCTAATTTCTATACTTTTTATATACTTTTCGTATACTTTTTTACTACTTTAGCCGATTCGGTTAGAGAATTTCTATTAACGTTATTCTAAACCCCGTCTTAGGAATTAGGTTCTACCTCTATATCTAGTTAAACTAGTACGAAGCCTATAAAAGAGTAGATTTTCTAGTTATAGACGTATAAGGCCTACTAGAAAAGCTTCGCCTAGTCTAACTAGTTCTAGAAAGTATAGTAATGTAAATACGCCTTTAACTTCTAATTTTATCTCTCTATTTAGCTATCTATCTATGGGTAAAAGAAGGTACTTAGCTTATACTTAATTCTAAGATTATAGTATAATTCGCTCTAGAACTAGCTCGTAAACGTTAAGCCTCTATTCGAGACTAGGCTATTAGGCGGCCTAAATTATATAAAGATATTATTTACGATAAGATTTATAAGCGTTATTCTATTAATCGTCTTTCTAACTAGTAGGTAACGTATATATTTAGTAAAATAGTTAACTAGTATAAGAACTACGTTATATACTTAACTATTTCGTTCTACGGATTTTAGTAAGTCTATAATAAAATTAAGAAAGTAGTATTTATAGAATTAGATAGCTACTAATAGTAGCTATAATAATCTATATAGCTTATACCGGCGAGTCTTATTATGCTAGTAGGTATTATAGCTTTATATATATTCTTTAACGTCCGTAGTAATATCTTTCTAGTAGTACTTCTTAGAAAGTACTTCTTAGGTACGGTAGATACTATAATAGCTATTACTTAGATCGTTATAATTTCTAAGTAGGATTTTCTCGCGTAGCGAAGTATACTTCGGTACGTATATCTACTTTTTATAGCGTAGAAGTTCTTACTCGTCGACCGTATACTAATTATATACTAAAAGTATTCTTTTTATAAGCTATTTTTATATATCTATATAGAAGGCATTTCTTCGTTACTTAGTACGAATAAAATTAACTAGTAATTTAAGAGTAGCTTTAAGCGCTATTTTAGTTATAGCGGCTACTATTATTATAGACTAAAGTACGAAGCTTTATACTAAGCTCGTACTAGCTTTCTTATAGCGAGTATATACCGAAGATTTTATATTTTTATAAGTAAACTCGCTATACTTCTTATAAGTAACGAAATAGACTAAGATAGTTTAGTAATTACTATTATTATTTATATATAGATTTTCCTCGTGCTCTTAGCTAGGGTTTTTAGTAGTACGTAGAAGTTCTTTTAACTCCTAAATCTAGAGTTTACGTTATAGCGTAGATAATATAGTATTAAGATAGATACGCTTATTACTCTTCTTAAAGCTAAGAATATAGTCTAGGCGCCTTAAAAGGGCATCTACTAGATTAAATTTACCCGGCTTATATTCGATATTAAAATCGAATTTAGCTAAGACTTTAGTATATCGAGTCTATCGAGTCGTAAAGCTCTTAGTTATTATAAAATAACGTAGATTATTATAATTAGATAATACTCGTACTAGCATCTATACGTATACTAGATAAGATCTCTAATACTTAAAGTACTATATAATCGCATAGAGTTTCTTATTATAGATATTATATTATATTTTAGTACTAGTAAACTTATAGCTAAAATACGTAATGAAATACTAATAGTGCTAGTTATTCTTTTTATCTAGTAGTTAGAGGAGGATACTACCGTAGATATAGTTTAATATATTAGTAATAAGTATAACTAGAAGATTTAGGTTATAGTACTATAGTACTAGAGCCTATATAAAGTATACTTTTAGTCTACTAAACGCTTATTTTACTTCTATAGGCTACTTCTAGGGCTTATACTATTTAGTTAGCCTCTTTTTTAGCGCTCGTTTAGCCCCCGAATTAGAATTCTAGGTTACCTTTTTTAATAAGCTTATTAGTAGTTAAACCACCGTAGAGTAATTCTATATAAAGTGCCTATAAAAATTAGCGAAACCTAGAAAAACCTAAATATTATAGTAGCTTTACGGCTCTAGCTAGTTCTTAATAGCTTTAACTCTTACGGAGTCTATAATAACCTTCTAAGAAGTAACGATAAAGCCTAAAAACTTAACGTACTTTATATAAAAGCTATATTTAGATAGTTTTACGTAGAGGTTCTAATTACGTAATCTTTAGAGAATATATTTAACGTACTTAATATACTAAGACTTATCTACTAAGTATATAAGTATATTATCTAAGTATACTATATAAATTATATCTACTAAGCCTTCTAGGGCTCGGTAGATATACGACTAGAAGGTTACGGGTACGTTAGTTAAGCTAAATAGTATAACTAGGTACTTATAATACCCATAATACGTTTTAAATACTATTTTCTACTTATTATCTTTCTTTATACGAATTTAGTAATAAGTATTACGTAGGTCTAGTTTAGTAAAGATCTTTACGGTACTTAGATAGTCTAGTAGTTCACCTACTAGTAGTATAGAATAGCTATTTTTAATTATAACCTTATTTAGACCTTTATAATATATATATAACCATATAGTGCCATCTATCTTAGAAATAAAGAAAATAGGCGCGCCCATAGGCGACTTACTATATCTAATTTACCCCCGTTCTAAGGCTTTATTAATATATTCTCTAAGAATCCGTAGTTCGGATTAGAAGAGTCTATATAGGGGTATTAATAATAGCTTAGAATCTATAATAAGATTAATAGTATAATTAAACTTAGTATATTATGATAGCTTAGTAGTTTATTTATCTAAAAAGACGTCTAAGTACTCTCTATAAGTATCTAGAATCTTATTGTAGACCTTCTTAGCTATCTTAGCTAGTAGTATATCTACTAAACTAGCAAGTTTCTTATACGATTTATATACTTTTTAGATACGGGAATATAGCTCTTATAGATAGAAGAGAGTTTAGTTAGGTAAAAGTCCTTTTAAATTTTAATTATTTTCGCTTTACTTCTTACGTGTATTTAGTATACTTTTTACCTATAAGAAGGCTATAAAAGAGTTAAAGTTATTTCTTTAACTTTCTAGGCTACCCGTAGGTAAGAGCTAATAGTTAAATAACTAGAGAAAGTAAATAGGCTTCTCTAATTCTAAGTTCTAAAATAATTTAGTAGCGCTTACTAAATATATACGCTCTAGCGAGTTTATACTTTAGTAAAATATTTCTCTTCTAAAATCGATAATCGGCCCGGTAGCCCTAAGCTAGGATATACTAAGTATAGTATTATAGCCCGTAAACGAGCTACTCTAGTAGGGTTAGAATTTAGTAGTACGCGTAGCGCCCTCTAAGTCGTACGTAGTAACCCCTATATAATAAAAGTCGTATAACGTAATGGTAGTATTATTAAGAAGGCGGGTAAACAGCTTAATACTAGCTTATATATTTTATAAGGTAAGTCGCTCTACGTATTTAAAAAATATAAGGTTTAGATTATAACTATAATCTATTAATACTTAAATTTTAGTAGAACCGGATAGGGTTTCTATTAAAGCGATAATTTCTATATATTTTAAACTACCTCCCGTTTAAGGCCCTAACTATAAGAAGAAGAGAAAAGTAATTAGAACTTTTCTTTTTTTAAGTCTTACTTATCTTTATAGTTTATCTAGTTAGCGTAGTCTTTAGCCTACTTTTCGCCTATATTTAGGGTACTAGATTTATATAAATCGCCTATATTCTTTAGAGAAGCTAAAGCTTTAAACTTTTAGTTTTCTTTAGCCTTTTTACTATTTCTAAAACCCTTATAGGGACTATTATATCCCGGGCTAAAAGTAAT
The DNA here is from genome assembly GCA_020875535.1 of Macrophomina phaseolina. Taxonomy (NCBI): domain Eukaryota; kingdom Fungi; phylum Ascomycota; class Dothideomycetes; order Botryosphaeriales; family Botryosphaeriaceae; genus Macrophomina; species Macrophomina phaseolina. Next base: position 178,481 of record JAEQDS010000075.1, on the reverse strand, counting down.
AAAAAGACGCTTAGTTTTCTATAACTACTACCCGTTTTTACTCTTTTTATAGGGTCTCATTATCTCTAGTATTTACTTAATATATTAGATTTTAGCTACTAAATCCTCTTTTACCTATATTCTAGTAAGAAAGGACTAGCGCATAAGCTCTATACGTATAAATAGTAAAAGCTAGAAGTAAATCTAGTTAATATAGTAATCTATATCTTAAATTTAGTACGTAAATTTATTCTCGTACGTTTTTATTTAGGTATAGAATTCTATAAACTTCTAGCCCTTCTTTATTACCGTAGTATAATAACTAATAGCGTTATTAAGACGGTAGATAATAGAATTATAAATATAATTCTATACTAACGTCTTAAACTTTTACTAGAGTAGTACTAGTTTTTTCTAGTTTATTAAACGTTTTTAGACGTACTAGAAGAGGGTCTTATACTTAAATAGCTCTTTAATAGCCTAGAGGATTCTTTTAAGATAGTTCTTATCCGCCTAGTATATACTAAAACGTATCTCTACTATATTTATTTATAAGTTATATAAGCTCTAAGTAAGGTCTTTAAGTTTCGGAGATAAGTTTTTTATAAAAAAATCGAGTCGCTTTTTACTATTATCTACTTTACTTTTTATATACGTTTCGCCTATATTTAGTATAGAAATAGTAGAAAGTTCGCTATTAAGGGCCGCTTATAGCTATTATAGAACTTTAACGCGGTTAAGGTACTCTAGAAGCTTAGCTTTTAATATATCTTTTATAGATATACTACGTAAGCGTTATAGCTCGTTAGTAGCTATAGGTATTCTTAGTTCGGTAGCTTCGCCTATTAGATATTTAATATCCTAGGCGCTTCTATTAATAATTAGCATTTAATAGTCTTTAGGGGTTAATAAGTTTATTTTTATTTATTCGCCTTAAGTATTCGAGCGGCTCTATTAGCCCCTTATATTTATTATTATAAAGTTATTTCTTTTCGTTAAAATTATTAAAATTATTATATATAGCTCTTTAAGGCCAGCTACTTTTCTAGAAGAAAATAGAAAGAATTCGATTATAAGTAAAATAGATTAGTTATAAGTAGAAAGTCTTTAGAAGAGTTATATTCTTAAATACGAATTTTTAGTAGTATAGACTTCGTTCCTTAGTAGCATTATATACTAGGGGCCTATGCGTAGCACGTAATAAGTACGTAGAACGTATAATATACGCACTCTAAGAATATACTAGGATTTATTATTCTAATACTTCTATTCTTATTTATTTTATCGCTATATTTTTAAAGTTTAGTAACTAGCTATTTTTTCTTCTAATAAGTACGGGTTAGCTTAAAAAAATTAATTAACTTTATAAAAGAAATATAGAATATCTATCTATCTCTTCTATAGCTTACCTAAATACTAAGAAGCTATAATATTAGTAATAAGCTTTTTTTAGTATATAGAGAGAGCCTAAGAAAGATTTCTATATATTAGATTTAGTAGTAATACTATTAATTAAGAATAAGTAGTATAAGATATAAAAGAAATATTTAAAAAAGTTCTCTTATTAGTTCTCTTTAGTAACTAAGCTAAAGTTTATTATATATATATATATATAATATTCTAATATACCTTCTTTATATAGTAGTAAAGCTAGTGTATAATAAGATAATAGCTATAAATAAAAAAATAACTATATATATAACTTAGAATTAAACTTATAAACTTAAGATTAAAAAGAATAGTAAGTAGATTCTATTAGCTAGAATATAGTATAGCTAACTAAGCCTAATAGTCTTTAGACTATTAAACTATATAGATAGCTATTATAAATAACACTCCGCCCTAAGATTACTAAGAAATAAGACCCCTAACTAAGAATTCTAATAAGCTAAATTACCTAGAATAATCTTTACTAAAAGTCTATAGCCTAGCCTTTTTAGATTTAGGCTAAATCCACGGACTTTATAGCCGGAAAACTAAAAAAACTAAGAAATTAGGCCCGTGCTAGGCCGTACCTAGTCTAGTAGGCAGGCCTAAGGGCCTAAGCTAGGCTTACCTACCTAAGCACCCTATACCTACCTAGAGATTAACCCCTTGGAACAGAATAAGATTTTTAGATAAGAAACTAGTAAGATTACTAAGTAACTTTTACTAAGAAACACTCGTGCTAGTATTACCTATTTAAGAGTTATTAAGTTATATACCCGGACTACCCGGAGAGATGCCTAAGATTAAATAAGACGTTCGGATTAGTACTTAGAGCTAAAATACGGACTTAGGATTTAATTATTAATTCTAATTATAAATACGATAATCTAGAAGTTTATAGACTAATAGAAGTATATTCTCGCCCTACTTTTAATTAAGCTAAGATTAATATTAGCGTTTATAGCTAAATAAGTCTCTATTTAAATTCTAGCTAGGTATATATATAAGTTTCTTTATTTTCTACTAGATTAAGTTCTTTAAATAAGTAATTTAACTATTTTTTATTCTAAGACTCTAAGCCTATTTTTAAGAACTTACCCGACTCGCGAAATTTTAAGCTTAACTAAGCTAGGTGATAAGAATCTTATTAAGACCTATATATCCTCGCTTAATTCGTGTTTATAATACTTTACTTACTTTACTTTAGCTTTTTTAAGTTTAAAGATTTCTGTAAAGCGCTAAGGCTTAGGTAGAGGATTACTAAGCTATATTATATAAATAATATAGCCTAGTAAGTAGTCGGAAGGAGATAACTCTCTAAGAGAGAAGTAGATAGAAGATTTAATAAAGAAAGATAAAAGGGGAGAAAAAAGATAAAATAAAGCTTTTATTAGCTTATATCTTATTTCTTAGTATTGCGCGTCTTAAAAAGCGAAGCTACGGTGCTATCTAGAGTTCTTTATATATAGGTATTTCTTATATAATTAGATTCTTCTAGATATACCGTATTAGAAATCCAACGAGGATAATTTATAAGAAATAAGATTCTAGCCCTAATCCTTATCCGTTTTATATAATTTTTATATTATAATAATTGGAAATGATTAAACTTTTATAATATATAAAAGGAATTTTAGTAGGAGCTATACCCGTTTAGTTATTAGTTAGTAAAGTGGGGTAGCGAATTTTGCTATCTTAGTTTGCTACCGTGGTTTACTACCGTAGTTTGCTACTGCTATAACTCCGAGGTATATTCGTTATATACCTTAGATAGTATATTAATACCTAAGGTAATATATTAATAAGCTACGCTTATATAAGCTTACTTATTAATATTTAATAATTTCTATATAAGAAAATAAGATATCTAAGTCTATTTTTCTTATATAGGTTATACTTTAAAATAATCTTTATGAACTCTTAGTTCTAGATAATATTAATCTTTCGTCTTTACCTACCGAGGGTATTCTATTCTAAAATATTCGAGCCGTTTACTCGATAGCCTATTCTTAAGGCCGTATAGTCTATTCTAACCCCTCGATTAAGCCTCCGGGTGTTTCTATTCTAGAAACGAATTCCGAGGATAAATACGACTACTATATAGTCTATTTTAATGTAGGGCTAACGGCCTCCCTCCTCGCGGGTGCTAATACGCGTTTAATCTAAGTCCTAGCCTAAACGCTAGTTTTAGTCTTACCTAAGGCCCCTCGAGTATCTAAGGTAGCCGATCCCGAGCCTTTTAAAGGCGAAAGGTCTAAATTTAAGGCCTTTACTACGTAGCTTCGGCTTAAGTTCGCTTCGGATCTATAAGCTTTTACTATAGATTACTAAAAGATTCTCTATATAGAATCTTACCTTAGAGACTTCGCCTACACGTAGTTTTAACCGCGTATAAAAAATAACGAAACTATTCTCGTCTTTTTAATCTTTAAAGCCTTTTACGAGGCTTTAAAAACTACTTTTAATAACCCGAACTCGTACGCTATAACCGAATAAGCTATTTAGAATCTTAAATAAGATTTATTCTATACTACATTTTATTCTAAGTTTATTTCGTTTATTACGGTTCTTAGTTAGTAAGAGAACGCTATATGCATTTATTACTTTAAGTACGGTTTTAAGAAAGAAGTTAAGGACCTTCTTATAAACTATAAAATACTAAAGAAGTTCTCGAAATTTATAGAAAAATATATAGCTCTTAATAACTAACTCTTCACTTATAAGTAAAAGAAATAAGCCATACTAAACTAAGATAAAAATAAGAATAAGAATAAGAAAAAAAATAAAAAAAATATACTTCTAATTTTTATTTCTATCTTCCTATCTTAAAACTAAGCCTAAGAAGAATCTATAGAACTCGATATAGCTATACGAAAGACTTACTATAAGACTAATAACCTCTATATATATTTTAGTTAATTTAGATACTAGGTAAAGAAATATCCTAAAGCTAAATAAACTAAGGAGTTTAATCTAAATAAGATTAACGCTACTATATCTAAAGAATCTACTAAGTCTAATACCTCTATTTAGACTCTATACGTCTCGGAAAATAATAAAGGCTAGACGATAAGCGGTATACGCCTAGTCTTATAACGGCCGTATAAGAATTAAGTACTTCGAACCGGTTCTTTTTACTAAATAAGTTATCCCTATATCTAGAAACGCTACGAGCCTATACTACGCTTATAGAACCTACCTAAGATAAGCTAAAATATATTCTAAACCTAGAAAATAAACAACCTCTTATTATAAAGGTATTAGTAAACTAAAACCCTATATCTACTATTAGAATATTTAATTTAGTAGTGTTTTGAATTTAGTTATATCTTATACTCGTTGCATACCTATCTTAGTAGGTAAGTAAGTTATATACCTATTTTACCCTAGTAGGTAGAATAGGTATAAGGGAAGCCCATACAGCCTTCCTCTACTAGATATACTACTTATTTTAATTAATTCTTTTATTATTAATTAAGCCGTTATACTACTTATTTTAATAGTTATAAGCCTAGGTGCGTCTTAGGTGCCTTTCGTAGTCTAAGCTATCCTTTCTAATATCTTATTATGCTATTCTAAGCGTTTCGTGGTATCCGGACGTTCCTCCTTAGTATCTTTTTACTATACGTATCTTATAACGAAGGACTTTAGTTATCTTCTATAATACGTCTTTTCTATTGCCTGTTATAGAGTACTTTACCACCGCATTAGAAGTAATACTATTACGTAACGGCTTATTTATTAGCCTTACACCTACTACCTCCTTTAGCACATAACGCGACGTAACGTAATACTACGCTATAACGTCTTCTAAACCTATCGTTGTCTTAAAGACAGCCGATAATTAGGATAAATAGTACTTTATTATCTAATTACGAGCTAAGAAATACGAGATATTCGACTATATTAATTTATCGAAGCTATCGAAACCTTCTTAACTAACCGAGCTAGCTAAGATTTAAGAGCCACTAGCCTTTAATCTAAATTAATAACGAGCCTAGGAGCGCTACAAAATATAAATTAGGGCGTATAAGAGAAGTCTAGTTAAGTACGAGAAGCTAAAAAAGAAAATTAATAATCTTTTAACGATTATTAAGAACTTAGTAAGCCTATTACTACTTCTAATTCTAAATAAGCTTAGGGGCGATTCGCACCCCTATTCTTAGCTTATAGCGCTTAAGGCGCGGCTCTAACTAATAAAAGAGACTTAGAAAGAACTTATCGTTAATAAGCTTCGCTAGCTTAAGAAGCCTCTAAGTAGTTAGAATATTAATAAATAGCTTTTATAATAGAAAGAGACTCTATTTAAGGTAGAGAAGCTCGAACTTCTAGAAGTTATAGATAATTAAGGTAAGATTACCTTTCTTAAGGCGCTTACCCCTCTTAATACCTATTAGGCCTTAACCTATAAGATTAAGCTATAGTATAATAAGCTTAATAGATTGCTTTATAAAATAATTATTAACTACCGAAACTACTTACGCTAGAATACGGCTAAGAATCCGAAGGCTACTAAAGTAGCCTTTACTACTTTACTAAGAGATAAGAAGTAGGAAAGAAAGCTACCCTTCTACTTATATAGCGAGAATTACTTCTACTATATATATAGATATTATAATCTAAAGGCTAGACTAGTAGATTAGACACTAAACTAGGAGGTTTAAGATAAGGTTAATAAGGCACTCGAGGATCTATAAATTAAGAGAAGAGTTAAACGCTCTATTAAACGGTTTAAAAATAACTAAAATTACGGTTAAAGCTAGAAGAAGTAGAACAACGCTTCTTAAAAAAAATAAGAGCTAAAACTAGATAAAGAAGATAAGAAAATATTATTCTTTCTAGCTATAGTTGCCTTATTATTTAGTATATAACGTATTTTAAGGTCTATAACGCTTAATCTCTTATAGATTACCGATACTAGCACAACACACTATATCTATAATTAGTATATAAAGAATCGCTACACTAAAATAAGGAACGCAGGGCTAGATAACTACGTTATATTAGAAAACTCTACAGTTAAGATCGAGTTATTTAGTAAGGCACTAGTATACACCACTAACTATAAGGGTCTACGCACTATTAAGCTTATAGACGTGGCCTACGTATCTTTATTTATAGTAAACCTCGTCTCTATTACTAAGGCAAGAGAAAAGGGAATCGAGTTAGATATAAAACGCATATATCTCTACTTAGAGGACTTTATTATAGCCTATCTAACCTCCGCCCAAAACTACTTCTTTATAGAATATAAGGAAGTAGATAATTTACTAGCTATAGTATTTAACGTTACTAATCGCTCGTTACCAGCTATATAATAGTATAAAATCTTTATATATATAGGCTAAAGAGCTATTCGAGCCTTGCTATAGGTAGTATAAGAAGCTATAATTACTAATTAGTAGCTATCTAATTACTATAACGTATACGCTCGTACTAAGGCATACTAGTAGATCTCTTAATCTATATAACTAAAGAAATTATTAGAAGAAGTATTCTTTCGAGTCTTATTTAACTTAATATATATAACACGAGCTAACAACGGCTATTAATAGATTACGTATCTTAAATACGCTTCTACTAAATTCACTTTTATAGTTACTTACGTAACTAAGGATAAGTACACCTAGCACCTTCTTAATATTATCTAAATAATTAAAATAAGATTTAGCAAATTAGTAGCCTTTCTTAGATTAGATAGAGAAGTATCGCTTATATAAGCCTTTAAGTAGTAGCTTAAGTAGTAGGAAGTTACCTATAAAGTATTAGCTCCGTATACCCCTTAGTAGAACGGCGCATTAGAGCGTTTAGGGCACTTAATTATTATTAAAGTAAGATTATTACGAGTTAGTGCTAACCTACCTAAGTACCTATAGCCTAAAATTATTAAGGTAGTAGTCTACATCTACAATAGAACTCTAATAAAGCGATACTATTAGAAAACGCTATTTAAGCGTATCTATAGTAAGAGGCTAAAAGTAGCTTACCTTCGAGTTTATAGCTATAAAGCCTACTTACTACTAAAGAATATTCTACGTAGTAATAAGCTAAATAAACGTGTCCTTATTAGATATTTAATTAGATATAACTCTACTAATATCTATAAAATCTAGCATCCTCTAAAGAACCGAGTAGTACGCTTAAGAGATGTTATCTTTAACGAATCTAGTAAGTTCTCTCTAGAGAATCTAGAAAAGATACTCGCTCTATAGTAATAAGAGTAAAATTAAGAGTAAGAGGTAGTTATTCCTCGTATTATACTTTATAAGGAGGAGATTATTTTCTCGGATTAGAAATCTAAGGTCTTCTTTAACCTTAGTAATAAGCCATCACCGGCTCTAATTTAATTAACTTAAGAAACTCTAGAGACTTAAGATAGCTACCTAGACGCCTAATTATAAGAAGTATAACTAGATTACCTACTAAGCCCTATAGAATTAACTAGTAAAGGCCTAGCACGCGAATAGCATACGAAAAGCAGCCTATAAGCAGGCTTAATTTATAATAAATAAATACTAGATTCTTTAGATTATGTATTACTAGATCGATCTACTCTAGTCTAACAATAAGCCTCTTAAGGCTTAGGGAGTAAAGATTAATAGAATTAATAATTACGAGGACTCGGTTAGCTTATACTAGTTTAATACGAGAATCCACCTAATCTAGACACTACTAGAGGAAACCGTACCCTAAGAGAACGTAATATTATAGCGGATATTAATCTAAATCTAATTATCCACGGATTAAGGACTCGCAACTTACGCAAAAATACGTATATTACGTTAATTTATAATAATATATTTAGTTATTAAATGCTATTTACGTCTTTTCTCGTATCTTTTTAGGAACCTACTCTAATAAAAGCGTAAGTATCGCCTATAGGCCTACTATGTATTTACTAAGATTAACTACTACCTAAACCTCGTTTCTATAAGGACATCTTTAACCACCTAATAAAAACCCACCTACTAGAGGGAATTTAAATAGAACTCTAAGAACTTTAGAATAAGAAGATATAGAAGACAGCGGCACTTAGTAAAGCAAAAAGCCTTAATAAGAACGTAATACTACTTACCTAGGTATTTAAGTATAAGCTTAATAAACACGGCTAGCTTACTAAGATTAAGGCACGCATCTATATAAAAGAAGACCTTTAGACTACTTAGTAGAATACTTATATAGCTATTCTTACCTTTCGGATTTTCTAAGCCCTAATTGCTATTATCTATGCTTTTAACTTAGAAATGCGCTAGTATAACGTTATAAACGCATTTTCTTATATTCTACTTAAGGAAAAGACATACTATTAACCTCTAGAAGAACTTAAGCTTAAATAAGACTAAATTCTTCGTTTACTTTAAGCGCTTTATAGCCTTAAGAAGTTACTAGCTCTCTAGTAATAGTACTTCTATAAATTCTTAGAAGAGCTTAGTTTAACTTAGATGCCTAATACCCCTTACTTATACTTAAACGATCGTCTGTTTATCTTCTTCTTTATAGATAACGTTATTATAGTATACTATAAGCGAGATAAGCCTTTTATAGATACTTTCTAAGAAGATCTACTTAAATGCTACAAGATAAGAATACTAGAAAAAATATAATAGTTTCTAGCCTTATGTATTATAAGGGACCGAGAGTAAAGGCTCTTATAGCTCTTCTAGAAATTATATATCTCTAGCCTTATCGCTCGCTATAGTATTAATAAAAACTACTTTCTATTAACGCCTCTTTCTTTAGATAAAGTGCTTTAAGTAAACTAAGGCACGTACGTAAGCGTATAAGATATTTACCTTTATTAAAGCAGAATTAGTTTAGTATAATTTATAGCTACTAGTACTAGAATAAATATTACGTATACCTATTCTATACTATTATCTTACTTTACTAATTCGTTTTCTCACTATCTTATGTTAAATATTAATAAGTAAGCTTATATAAGCGTAGCTTATAAATATATTACCTTAGGTATCAGAATACTATCTAAGGTATATAACGAATATATCTCGGAGTTATAGCAGTGGCAAACTGCGGTGGCAAACCACGGTGGCAAACCAAGGTGGCAAAATTCGCCACCCCACTTCACTAACTAATAACTAAACGGGTATAGCCCCTACTAAAATTCCTTTTATATATTATAAAAGTTCAATCATTTCCAGTTATTACGATATAAAAATTATATAAAACGGATAAGGATTGGGGCTAGAATCTTATTTCTTATAAATCACCCTCGTTGGATTTCTAATACGGTATATCTAGAAGGATCTACTTATATAAGGAATAAGTGTATATAAGGAGCTCTAGATAGCACCGTAGTTTCGTTCTATGAGACGCGCAATACTTATAAACGGGATATAAGCTAATAAAAGCTTTATTCTATCTTTTACCTCCCCTCTTGTCTTTCTTTATTAAATCTCCTACCTATTCTTTCTTCTAGAGAGTTATCTCCTTCCGACTGCTTACTAGGCTGTATTATTTATAATATAGCTTAGTAATCCTCCACCTAAGCCTCAGCGCTTTACAGGTTATGAGCCCGGAGGACTAAAGAGATAAATTACTCTAAGAGAAAGTATTACCTATTCCGGCAACACGATTACCGAAAATAGGAACCACTTTATTCTTTAATAGGTGCTTGTGGCCTACAAAGTCCCTGCCTGGCCGTACCTAAGTAATTAGGGCAAATACGGTTACTAGTAGTATAAAATCCCTAAGGGAACCTACTAGCAACGGGCATTTACTAATAGGCGTTAACGTTATAAGGATATTAACTCGGCGTGGTTAATATAAGCCTTATAGCGCGTCTCCCACCTATTAAAGCAATCAAATATTTAAAAGAAAAGAGGAAGAATTTATAAGAAACCCCTAAAACCCCCGAAAGGCTATAGGCTTTATTTAAACCTTTAGAGTTTATTATAAAGACCTAAGCCTACTAGGACCTTATAAAAGGCCTAGAGTATATTATTCTAAGTCCTAGTCCTAAGAGGACTTAAGAATAATAAGTTATTAATTATATTTAGCCTTAGGATACCTAGACCTAAGGACTAAAATATTTATTATAAGCCGAACTTAAGCCCGTTATAAACGAGACTTCGGCATCACTTAGTACTATTATAAGGCTTACGTTTTGCCTATAAATAGTGCTAAAGTTATTATTAAATAGGCCGAGGAGAAAATCTTTTCTCTTAGCCAACTTATTCTTATTAGCCTTTAATCTATTATAAGGCTAATAAAATTACTTTATAGCTCTATCCTTTTAAGGAGATTTAGGATAAGAAGCTATTCTAATAGATATAAGACCTACGCGTTCTAGGAAAAGGGGGAACTCCTAGTATATAAGACGTAAGGCATTCTATAAAGGACTAATTAAGCATTTAATTAGATCCGTTATAAGGGGGTTTATATATCAAAATGGCCGATTCTATACTTAAAATCCCTAAGCTCCAAGGGAGCACTAACTGGGATTTATGGTCTATTAGAATAGAATCTATTCTAATAGAAAAGGGTTATTATAATATAATGACCTCTACGGCAACCGAACTAAGTCCTACCGAGGCTGAACAAGCTTCTAAAGCATCCGCTTTAATTAAATTAAGCCTCGGTGACGGCCCCTTATTACAAACCAAAGGTATAAGGGATCCTAGGGAATTATGGACGGCTCTAAAGAATCTATACGAGCCGCACGGCTTTAGTAGCGAGTTCCTTATTATAAAGGAACTAATCAACACTACGCTAGCCGGAAAAAAGGGAAATCTAGAGGCGTATTTACAAGAAATAAAGCGCTTAACCAACACCCTTATCTCTAGGGATATTCAGTTGCCAGATAAGTTTATAGCCGGTTTAGTACTAAGTAATCTATCTAAGGATTACGAGCAAACTGTAGCTATAATTACGCAGCAAATTCGATCTTCTAATAATCTAGTATTAGAAGATATCTTTGCACAACTAACGGACGAGGGGCGCCGGCTTAAAGGCACTAGAACCTTTAATAAACCGGAGGATAAAGACGTAGAAATGTCCCTTAATACGTCTAAATTTAATAAAAATAAAGGCCCTAAAGCTAAGTGTCCGTGGTGCAATAAATCCGGCCATAAGAAAGATAAATGCTGGGTAAAGTACCCGCATCTAAAGCCGGATAATAATAAAAAGAACGGCCATAATAAGCAGTCCGTAAATAATACGGATAATAATAATAAGGAAGACGATTCTGAATTAGAATCGAGCCTTATAACTAAAGAATCCCTTAAGGAATATATCCTTAATACTAAGGATAGTAAGCCTTGGATACTAGATTCCGGAGCTACTACACACGTTTGTGCTTATCCGGATCTATTTAAGGAGTTAAATAATACTCCTATAGCTATTAAATGGGGCGAGGGCGATAGCCAAATTAAGGCTAAGGGAGTAGGTTATATAAATATCTACTTCCCAAACACTAATAAAAAAGCCCGCATAAATGACGTTCTATTAGTCCCGGAAATAGGAGTTAACCTACTTTCTCTTACTAAGATAGTAGAGAAAGGCTTTAAGGTTAATTTTAAGCCGAATTTATTCGAGATCTATTACCCTAGTAATAAGTTATTTGCTAGGGGGATTTATATAAACGGCTTACCTATTCTAAATCCTAAGTATCCGGACGATACTACGGGTAATATTAAGCCCGTATATAATACTATTTGGCATGAGCGTCTCGGGCATATTGGAAACAAAGCCCTCGAACACCTTCCTAAGGTTACAGAAGGAACTGCCCTAGAAAATAATAATAGTCTAAAAATAAAAGACTGTGAAGTCTGTATTAAGTCTAAGATGACTAGGAATATAAGCAAGGTTCCTAGTACTAAAGCTAAGGACTATTTAGAGACCGTTTATCTAGATATAGGCGGTCCTATTAAGCCTATAACCGTACGAGGTTTTAGGTACTACTTAACCTTTCTAGATGATGCTACTAGTTATCTAGAACTAGAGCTATTAAAGTCTAGAGAAGCCCTTGCTAATTACCTAAAGAACTTTATTATTAGGGCTGAAAATCAGTCTAATAATAAGGTAAAGAGGCTCCATTTCGATAACGAGTTCAAGTCAAAAGAAAATAGACAATTTAGCTAAAGAAAGGGGTATTATATTAACCTATTCGGCTCCGTACGCTAAAGAGCAGAACGGAAAAGCCGAACGGGTAAATCGAACCTTATTTAATAAGGTACGAGCCTTATTAATAAGTAGTAATCTTCCTAGGAAGTACTGGGGAGAGGCGCTTCTAGCTGCTACCTACTTATATAATAGAACTCCTAATAGTTCTATTAATTATCAAACCCCCTTCGAAGCTCGTTATAAAAGGAAGCCGAACCTAGAAAATATTAAAGTATGGGGCTCATCATGTTATAAGAAAGAGCCTAAAGAGCTAGTATCTAAACTAGACTCTAGGGCCACCAAGTGGTATTTAATTGGTTACGGCTCGAATCAGTATAAACTACTAGACCCAAATACTACCAAAATTATCTGGGCAAGAGACGTTATAATCCTCGAAAACAGGTTCTATAAAGACCTAATAATAGACGAGGAATTAGTTATAGAAAGCGAGCCAGAATCAGAAAATAACCAATTAAATAACGGTTTATATCCCAATTTATACGAGGATCTAACTACCGATCCTTATAATAATATAGAAGAAAATCCTAGTGAAGAAAATAGCTGGGAGAGCTTCTATAAAGATTTACTAGAGGCTGCTTATAATATTAAGCCGGAAGAATATATACCTACTAGCTATAAAGAGGTCCTTAATCATCCCGAAAAAGACCTTTATTTAAAGGCAATGCAGGATGAATATAACGGTCTAATTAAGGCCGATTGTTGGCAATTAGTTAAACCACCTAAAGACGTACCTATTCTTAAAGGACGTTGGGTTTTAACTAAAAAATACAAGGCCGATGGGACTTATATTAAACATAAAGCTAGATGGGTAGTTAAAGGCTTTATGCAAGAGTTCGGAGTTAACTATAAAGAGACTTTTGCTAATACAACTAAGCCTATAACGTACTGGCTTTTACTAGTTATTACGGCACGCCTCGGTTGGTATATTTACCAATGGGATATAAAACAAGCCTTCCCTAATGCTCCCTTAAAAGATACGGTTTATATGGAGCAACCACATGGCTTTAATAAAGGGGAAGGACTAGTTTGTTTATTAAACCGAGCCCTATATGGTTTAAAACAATCAGCAAGGGAATGGCAGCAGTATTTAACTACTATATTAGTTAAATACGGCTATAACCCTCTAATAAGTGATACGGCTGTCTTTATAAATAAAGATAAGCCTATTATCTTAGCCGTTTGGGTAGATGATATTCTTATATTTACCCAATCGGAGGCCTATTTAAAGGAGCTATATAAACAGCTTACCGATGCTAAACTAGAAGTATCGGACCTAGGTAAAGCAAAGGAGATTCTAGGCGTCGAAATTAAGTATTCTAAAGGCGGCCTAGAACTAAATCAACACGGTTTTATTAATAAAATACTTAAGAAATTTAATAAAACTGGAGTAAAACCTAGGAAAATACCTCTTCCCTTAGGTCTATCTCTAAAAAGACCTATAAAAGAAGCTCCTAAAGACTTACTAAAGGCCTAATAACAAGAAATAGGATCTCTTATATATTTAACTATATTTACCCGACCGGATCTAGCTTATCCAGTTAATTACTTAGCTAGATTCATGGCATTTCCTGCACCGGAACACTATAGAGCCCTTAGTTATTTATGGGGCTATATAAAAGAAACGCAGGACTATAGCCTAAAACTAGATCTAGTTAATCAATCCGAACCCCTATCTATAGAAGGCTATAGTGACTCGGATTGGGGGGGTGATTTAACTAGAAAATCGACCTCGGGTTATATATTTACTATAGGACAAGGCCAAAATAAAATAGCACTAAGCTGGCTATCTAAACTACAAAAAACCGTAGCTATAAGTAGCTGCGAGGCCGAGTATATGGCTTATAAGGAGGCAGTAAAAGAACTTCTTTATATAAAGAATATTCTAAAAGAAATGCCTTCCTATATTAGAAGCCTATTTAAACCGGTTAAATATATATACACGGATAGCCAATCGGCTATAGAACTAGCCGGTAATCCCTTATATCACGCCAGAACTAAGCACGTTGATATAAGGTACCACTTTATAAGGGACTATATAAATAAAGGGGAAATAGAACTTCGCTATTTTCCTACCGAGTCTCTTATTGCCGATGGACTAACTAAGCCAATTAATAGTCCTAAATGGCAAGAACTTTTAAAGAATATCGGCCTTATAAAGTCCTAGTAATAGTCTTTATAAAAGACTAAAAAGAAGACCCTATATCTATATATATAAGTGGACAATAGATTGCTTACTATAAGTCCAATTATAAGGGTACTAAATTGCTTATATTTACCCATATATACCGGTCCTAAATTGGATAATAAACCGGATATAAAATCGAGATTGTAAATCCCTTAAAACGCTTATAAAAGCTTAGGGGGGTGTGTTAAATATTAATAAGTAAGCTTATATAAGCGTAGCTTATAAATATATTACCTTAGGTATCAGAATACTATCTAAGGTATATAACGAATATATCTCGGAGTTATAGCAGTGGCAAACTGCGGTGGCAAACCACGGTGGCAAACCAAGGTGGCAAAATTCGCCACCCCACTTCACTAACTAATAACTAAACGGGTATAGCCCCTACTAAAATTCCTTTTATATATTATAAAAGTTCAATCATTTCCAGTTATTACGATATAAAAATTATATAAAACGGATAAGGATTGGGGCTAGAATCTTATTTCTTATAAATCACCCTCGTTGGATTTCTAATACGGTATATCTAGAAGGATCTACTTATATAAGGAATAAGTGTATATAAGGAGCTCTAGATAGCACCGTAGTTTCGTTCTATGAGACGCGCAATACTTATAAACGGGATATAAGCTAATAAAAGCTTTATTCTATCTTTTACCTCCCCTCTTGTCTTTCTTTATTAAATCTCCTACCTATTCTTTCTTCTAGAGAGTTATCTCCTTCCGACTGCTTACTAGGCTGTATTATTTATAATATAGCTTAGTAATCCTCCACCTAAGCCTCAGCGCTTTACATCTTAAGCTCTTCTAAAGGCTCCTTAGCTACTTAGTAGAAACTAAGAAGCTCACCTTATTATTTTAGGATAACTACGAGGACGAGAATAATATCTTTATTATTAGTAGTAATATAGCATTTACTAATAATCCGGATACGCGCCGCAGCTACTAAGGCTCGATTATTACTATATTCGGAGTAGCTATTAATTAGAAGGCTATTAAGTAGCCTATAATTATAATCTTAACTACCGAAGCTAAGCTTCTTACTTTATTAGAGGCCGCTAAGTAATGCTTCTAGTAAAAACGTCTTTTTAGAGGAGTTCGATTCGATCCAGGCCATTAAATTAAAATATAGTGCGATAATATGCAAACGCTTCGGCTTATATAAGAAAGTATTAGGAAGCTTAATACTAAGCTACGTTATATAGATATATACTACTATTAGCTACGCTAGAAAGCCTAAGTAGATAACGTTTATCTTTAGTAGACGCCTATAGTAGTAATATTAGTAGACGGTCTTACTAAAGCCCTACCTTGCTAGAAGTATATTTATTTTATTATAGCTATTAGACTTTCCCTACTCCATAATTAGCATTTATTTATTTATATTATTTCGTAAAATAAGGCGCAACTCTTATAGCTTACTTAAGCTAATAAAGAACTTATACCTAACTAGATATAAGTCTCTACTAATCTTTCTAGTACTTATAGTTATTACCTAAACGCTACTTATATGTTCTCTATACTATAGGCTAGTAGCACTACTGGCATATAGTATAGAGAACGTATTTTATTATCTCTTTTATTTTAGAAATTAACCACCTATTTTAAGCGAGTTTACGAGTTTAATACTTATCTAGTTATTCTCTTCCCCTAATTATTTCTTTTTATCACCTACTCCCTACTTAGGCAGTACGTGAAGGGGGTATATTAGAATATTTAATTTAATAGTATTTTAGATTTAGTTATGTCTTATACTCGTTGCACACCTATCTTAGTAGGTAAGTAAGTTATATACCCGTTTTACCCTAGTAGGTAGAATAGGTATAAGGAAAGCCCGTATAGCCTCCCTCTACTAGATATACTACTTATTTTAATTAATTCTTTTATTATTAATTAAGCCGTTATACTACTTGTTCTAATATCTACTATACTAGACTTCGGTGCTATAATAGTCTTTATAGACTAGTACTACGCCTTTATAAATAAGTTCCCGCTACGCACTAAAACACGACCTAAGGTTATTAAGGTTATAGATAGCCGAGAATTCGAAGGTAGATTAATTACCTATAAAGTAAATATTAATCTATAGCTTAGAGACTATTTTAAGATAATTATAGCCTAAGTTACTAAGATAGAAAAATACCCCCTTATTCTTAGTAAATCCTAGTTAGATTATTATAATTCTAAGATCGACTAGCCTTTAAATAAGGTTATATTTACTACGAAGTAGTATAGAAAGCACTACCTTAAGAAAAATAAGCCTAAGTAATTCTAAGCTATAAGCTAAGAATTCGACTACACTACGGTCTCGTTCGCTACCCTTAGAAAATATCTTAAACGGCCCGGTTATAAACTATATACCGTATAACTTAAGAATATTCTAGAGCACCTTAATAAAGCTTAAGAAATTAAAAATCTAGAGAATAAGATTAAAACGCTAGAATATAATATTTCTAAGAAACTATATAACTTCCTACTATTCTTTACTAAGAAAGCCGCCGATAAGCTACCCCTATACTAATATATTAACTATATAATTAAATTAGAGAAGAATAAAAAAGTTCTATTTAGCCCCCTCTATAGAATATCTAATTTAGAACTAAAAGCCTTAAGACTTTACCTTAGCGAGAATCTAAGAAAAGACTTTATTTAATCTTTATATTTCTTAAGCGCGTCCCCTATTATCTTTATTAAGAAACCGGGTAGAGAATTAAGATTTTATATTAACTACCATAGTCTAAATGCCGTAACTAAAAAAAACTAATATTCGTTACCCTTAATAGACGAGAGTCTAAGAAGGCTAAATAATACTAAATACTTTATAAAACTTAATCTAAGGGGTGCCTTTAACCTTATAAGAATTTAAGAAGATAATAAGTCTTTAATAATCTTTTATACCCGTTATAGTCTTTTTAAATATCTTATTATATTCTTTAGCTTAACTAACACGCCCGCTACTTACTAATAGTATTATACTATTACTTTTTCTAGGGGAGGTCGGGCATATCGTCGAGTAGCGTAGGGTTTTAGGGGGGCCGTAGCGGTAGATAGAAAAAAATTACATATAATATTAAAATAAGAATTAATTAATAAGTTAACTATAAGGGTCCTATCTACTATAAATAAGTATAGCCTATATATATAGAGTATTTAGTTAGATTACGGTAAATTACTAGCTAGCTTACTATAATCTAGTAAGTTAAGTAATCTATAGTTAGTATACTAAGTAATAGATCTACCTTCTATTCTTTAGGGCGTGATTTAGACTAAGAATTTCCCGCTCTAAGAAATTAGAGTCTTTTCTAGAAAGTAGAGCTATTCTTTCTTCGTTCTCTCTAGCTAGTTTCGTAATACTATTCCCCCTCTAGGCGACTTTCGGCCCGAAAGTTTAAAGCTATAAGTATAGAGTAGTTCTTTCTTATTTATTTCGTTACTTATTTCTAACCTTATTTCGCGATATTTAGTTATAAGTCCGCTAAGCGCCGTAATTTAAGTACTTATATCGCTTATCTAGGAGTTATTATTATATCTTTCTATAGTTACTACTATAAGAAGGGTAAGAAGTATAAAATATTACTAGAAAAAGAGCTAGGAACTTTATCTTTTCGTTATTTTAAGTATATTTATTAGGGTCGTAGCTATAACGTTTAGAATATTTTAGTTTAAAATTATAGATTTTTCTAGTTCTTAGTAAGTAGTTATTAATAGTTATAAAAAACTTAGTTAATTAAAAGTACGATCGCCTTTATAGAAAATATTTAGCGGCTACTAAGACCCTATCTACTTCTTAGTAAATTATAAAGATAGCTTAAAACTCTCTTCTTACTTCTATAGCCCGTTTAGAGTATTTAGAGTGGTAAGAGTAGTTTCTTAATAATCGAGAGCGTAAAATAGTGCGTTAGGATTTACTATTCTTAGAGAAGCTAGAGCTTAAAAAGGCGTATATAGTATAGCTATTAAGTTTAAATAGTAGTAATATAGTAAGTTTTAATAGAGTAGTTTCTTAAAAGATACTAGTAGACTAGTTTTAGATATTCTTAACGCCTTCTCTGGGTTTTACGTCGTAAAAGAATACTCTAGGTTTAGGTAATTAAAGTTTTATTAGTAGTATTCCTAGATAAGTTCTTCGTAGTTAAGATAAAAGACTAGTTTCTATAAGAGTTTTTAAGAATTTCTAGCGGGGTTCGTTTCTTTCTATTTAATAAGATACTTATATTAACTATTAATTTAGTCTCTATTAAGAATTTTTTCTACTAGCTATTCTCTATCGGCGTTATTAGGGTATATTTCGATTTCTAGATTAGGTTCGACGTTACTATATATAGGTTTAAGTAAAAAAATATAAAAAACTAGATATATATCTACTCGTTCTAGTAATTTAAGTTTAAAGAAAATAGGTAAAAGTTTTTTTTTAATTTAGTAGGGTTTAATTTTCTTATAGTCTAATTTATTATTCGATTATATAGTTTTAATATTTTTTCTAAGAAGCTAGACTTTATTTCCCTTCTTTAAAAGTAGTAACGCCTAGCGCTCTCTATTATAGTATATAGCTATTTAATATATAATAAATTTAATATCTTAAGCTAGTTCTTAGTATAATTTACGTAGCTAGTCTACTCTAAGTATAGCTTTTTAGGCGAGTACTTCGCAAATCTAGAATTCTTTAAAGGCGGTAGAGTTAAAACTATAGTTAGCGTAAAAGAGTATAGTTTATATAGCTTTTATTAATATACTATTATACGTATATTAGGCTAGCGGTAGAAGTTCGACCTAGTTATTTTATCTATAGTTTAAATAGAATCTTAGGTACTACTCTAGTATTTAGTTAGTTCGTTTTATTTATTTATTAGTTTACGGGTATATTATTATTAATATCTTATATTTAGTTTTTAGTTTATAGACTAAGGTTTACTAGAACTTAGCTCTAAATCGTAGGTTTTAGTTCGTAATTAGTTTCTTAGGCATTCTATAGTAGGTAAAAATATATTTAAGAAAGAGATAGGCGTAGCCCTTTACTCTAATTTTTTTATTATAAGAAATAAAGTATACCTATTTTATTAAATAGTCGATAATAACTAAAATAGTATTATATTATATTTTAGTTATAGGGTCTACTAAAATTAGTAGGTCGATAATAAAGTCTATTATAACTAATTTCTAGAGTTTAGTTAGTATTATAATAAGCTATAGCTATTTATATAGTATATATTATACCGCTTTATTCTTTATATATTCGTTATATTTCTAAATAACTTTTTCTACTATTTTTCTTATTTAGGAAAAATAAAAGTATTTTATAAGTCATTCTAAGGTTCTTATTATTTTCGGATATTTATAACTATAAATTCGTAGTATTCCTTAGTTAATCGTTTACGTAGAGGTATTAGTACGTAGATTTTTTCGCGGGATAGTATATTACCTCTATAATCTTAGACTAGGTCGGGGTCGTTATATTTAGAAGTATTTATTTATTATAGTAGTTTCTAAAATAGCGGGTTATTATTATATTTTCTTTAGATAACTTATTTTTAAGTAGCGGTATTATCTTCTTTTTTATTTACTATTTCTTTTATAATTTCTTTTAGTATAGGCGTGGGTTCTTTATTTTATAGTTTCTCGTTGTTTTTAGGTTTTTATTCGGGTATTAGAGCTCTCGAAGGCTTATTATTATTAATAGGGCTTTCTAGTCTTATAATAGGTACTAGTATTTATTTTTTCTATAATACGTCGAGTTCTTTAATAATTTAGGGGCGGTTAGAGCCTAATATACTATTATTATTTTATCTAAGTACTACTAGCGATAATTCCGGCTTTTCTTCTATAGAATTAGCTCTACGACTAAGTATATTTATCTTATTATTTTTATTTTCTTTGCGGTAGTAGATCTTAAAGTAGAAAAGAGCGAGTTATTTTATCTATTATACTTATCTCTTATTTAATATCTTAGTAGTTATAAAGTATTCTAGATTCTTATAATTTAAATATACTATAATTTTATAGTTAGCTTTCTTAAGGTACTATTACTATTTCTTAAATATTTTAATAATCGCGAGTAGTTCTTTATTATATATCTTATAGTTAAGTTCTATAGGTAATATTTTACGAGAGTAGTACGCGATAGAATATAATCTTTTCTTATTACCTAGCTAGCTAAGAGTAGCGCTAATAGCGTAGTTAAATATATTAGTTTTAAGATAGAGAAGCTTATTAAAATTAAATATAATTAATATAGAAGCTTCTACGAAGACTTTTTTAAGTTAATTAAATACTTTCTATTATAGTTTTTTTTAGGCGAATAAGGTATTCTTTCGAATAAGTTAAATTAGCGGTTTAGCTATATAGAAGTATTATTTAATAAACCGCTAGTAGAAGTTAGTAAACTCTAGAAAGACTTATACTTCTTTAATATTTCTTAGTTCGGGCTATTTTAGAATATCTTCTATCTTTTTTAGGTCTATAACTACTTTTTCTAATTTAATAATAAAGCCTAGAAATTTAATCTTCTAGGTATAAAAAGTATATTTTTTTAATTTAACTAAGAGGCTATATTCGAGTAGTTTCTAGAAGATCTTAGATACGTATTTCTTATATTCTTCTAGGGTTTTCGAGTAAATTAGAATATTGTTAAGGTAAGCTATATAAAATCTATCTAGATATTTTTATAGAACGTAGTTAACGAGGGCTTAGAATGTAATAGAGGCATTAGTAAGTCTAAAGAATATTACTAAATATTTATATAGACTATATTAGGTTTAGAATATAGTTTTCTATTTATATTCTTCTTTAATTTAAATAAGGTAGTATCCGTTCTATAGATCTAGTTTAGTAAAGAATCGTATTTCTAAAAGATAATCTCTTAGTTTATTAATACGGGATAGAGAGTAGCGGTTCTTAATAGTAATATTATTTAATAATTTATAATCTATATAGAGACGTAACTTGTCTTCTAGTTTTAGTATAAAGAGAATAGGTAATTCTACTAAAGACTAGAAAAATTAAATATATTCTTTCTTTAGTAATAGGTTTAGGTATTCTCTTATCGCTTATAATTCTTTTTCTAATATTATATATAATAGCCTAAATTAAGGTTTAGTATTTAGTTTTAGATTAATCTTATAGTTCTATAGTTAGTATTTTAGTAGCGTATTTTTAATCTTTTCTTTAAAAATCTTCTTAAACTAGTAGTATTTCTTAGAAATACTATTAAGGTATTATTTATATATTCTAATAAAATTATTTTTTTCTATAAGTATTAAGTAGTCTAGTTCTTCTTATCTAGTAGCGCTAATCTATTAGATTTATTTTTTATTCGTAGTAGTAGGGTAGTATTATATTATTTTAATTATTTATTTTTTCTTTTATATTCTTTCTAGCGTAGCTTTTAAAATTAGGCTTATATAGGTAATAGATTTAGCTATAGTACGTAATTTTTATTTTAGTTCTTTTTAATTTTATTTTCTAGACTTAAGAATAATTTCTTTATTATTTTAGTTATATTATACTTTCTATTTCTTTTGCTAAGAAATACTAAGAATAATATTATACTTAGAAATCTTAGTAATGTCTAGATAAATATATTCTCTATAGTTTTTATATTCGAGAATTAGTTTTAGAATTTTAATAATTATCTTTTTATCTTTAAAGAAGCTAGGTAATCTATTAATTATTTTTAGCTAATAGAGTTAGTTCTTTTCTTAAGACTTTAAATTAGCTTTTTTTATAAATTAGTTTAAGATATAGTTTTCTTATAATACTAAGTTAATAAGAATAAGCGCTCGGCGTCCGTTAATCTTTATTATAATAATTTAATAGTTTTTATATTTTATAAAGTTTTCTTCGTTCTCTAATAGATATTCTATAGTATTTTTAGTTAATACTACTATAGTTCTATAGAGTAGGGGGCTCGCCTACTATAGCCCTAGTTTAGTAGGCATTTCTAGTTTTTTAGATAGTATTTACTAATATTCTTAGCTTCTTAGTAAGTTAGATAGGCTTTAATACTATAAATAGACTAATAGAGAGTATTATAATTAGAAGTTTTAGATTATTCTTTAGTAGCTAAGGTAGTTTTTTTATTATTAGTTTATTAGTTACTAGTCTACTTATCTAAATAGTTTTTACTAATATATCTATACTTTTTATAGTAGAAGTAAAGACTCTTTTTACGTTAGTATTATTCTTTTTCTAGCGCTAGCCGGGGGTTTCTTCGTTAGTTAGTATTTAGGTCTATAGAATTTCCTAGTAGTAGACTATTACAGGGTTAGGCGATATTAGTAATATTTCTAGAAAATCTTCCCGTCTTTCGAAAGTAATTATATATACGTAAATTAATCTAAATTATAGTATATACTATTTCTTAGTACGTAGTAAGTAGTTTAGTATAGGTAAATTTATTTTTAATATAGTTCTTAAGTTTCTTATAGTAGAGTATACGCAAGACCTCGTTATTCTATTTAAGGCATAAGACGTATAGTTAAAACTAGATAGTATAGTTAGTAGCTAATTTAGTTTATTTTAGGCGGTAGATTTAATAAGCGGCATCTTAGTAGTAATTCTTATTATTAAATATAGTACGTAGTACCTTAGTAAATTTTTTAAAACTATTAATAATTTCTTTAGTTTCTTTGTGTAGCTTAGCGTCGTTCTAGTTAATCTAGTATAGTTTAAACTATTTAGCGATATTACTTTTTAGATAGAAGCTAGCGAATAGTACCTTCTAAATATTATCTTAAAAAAAGATTCGATATATATAAAAGTATATTTAGATTTATTATAGAAATTCGTCTAGTTATTTTCTAGCCCTATTAAATATATCTAGGGCCTTAATTTTTAGTTTAAAGGCTAGAGGTGCGACTAGGTCTATAGGTTTAAGGTTTAAGACGGGTTTTTATATAATTTTCTAGTTAGTTATCGAGGTCTATATCGAATAGATAGTCGCGGGAATTAGGTTTTAGATTAGACGAGCTATTTATTTAGATTACTTTCGTTAGCCGAGTTCGAGGCGCTACATAGTAGCTTAAAGATTCTAAATAAGCCTATATAGAGCCTATATAGAGTTTTAAGATTAAGATTAGGGCGGGAATTATTTCTTAATTATAGATATATCTTTTTCTTAGAAGTTATACTAGGGTAGAAAATTCTCGTTATTTATAGTTAGTATTCTTTACTAGGTAATTACCTCTAGTACCTATAGAGTAGTAGTTAAAGTATTATACTATTACTTTTTCTAAAAAAGATCGGGTATATTATCGAATAGTATAGGCTTTCGAGGAGGCTATAACGGTAGATAAAAAAGAATCGTATATAATATTAAAGTAAAAATTAATTAATAAGTTAACTACGAGGGTCCTATCTACTATAAACGAGTATAGCCTATATATATAGGGTATTTAGTTAGATTATAGTAAATTACTAGCTAGCTTACTATAATCTAGTAAGTCGAGTAATCTATAGTTAGTACGTTAGATAATAGATTTATCTTCTACTCTTTAGGGCGTAATTCGAACTAAGAATTTCTCGCTTTAAGAAATTAAAGTCTTTTTTAAAAAGTAGAGCTATTCTTTCTTTATTCTCTTTAGTTAGTATTATAATAAATAGTTTATAAATAATATACTAAGAAAATATCTTAATCGATTTCTTATTATCTTTATTAACTATATATTAATCTATTTAGATAACGTCGAGAAATATAAAAAATAAGTTCGCTAAGTCCTAAATAAGCTAAAAGTAGCTAATCTATTTATAAACGAAGAAAAAAGTGAATTCTATACTATATAAATAATCTTTTTAGAATTTATTATCTCCTAGAATAAAATCTCTATAGATTTAACTAAGATTAAGGCTATTTTAGATTAAAAAATCTCTAAGACTATTAAGAATTTATAGTTCTTTCTTAAGTTTACTAATTTTTACTAATAGTTTATAAAAGACTACTTACGTATTACTTAGCCTTTATTTAAGCTTCTAAGAAAGAATTTATTTTTTATATAAACTAAGAAATAAGAGAACGCCTTCTAGGTTCTTAAGTAAGTATTTACGTCTAAGCCTATACTAAGATACTTTAATCTAGCCTTAGAAACGATTCTAGAAACGAATACTTTAGACTTTATTATATTCGAAATTCTTAGCTCTTTAGTAATAGTATTTTTATAAATTCTTAAAAGAGCTTAGTTTAACTTAAATATTTAATATATTTTATTTATACTTAAATAATTATCTATTTGTTTTTTTCTTTATAGATAATATTATTATAGTATACTATAAGCGAGATAAGTCTTTTATAAATATTTTTTAAGAAGATCTACTTAAATACTATAAAATAAAAATACTAGAAGAAGTATAATAATTACTAATCTTATATATTATAAGAAACTAAGAGTAAAAACTCTTATAACTTTTTTAAAAATTAAATATCTCTAGTTTTATTACTTACTATAATATTAATAAAAATTACTTTTCTTTAATACTACTTTCTTTAGATAAAATAATTTAAGCGAACTAAGATATATATATAAGTACGTAAGTTATTTACTTTTATTAAAATAAAATTAGCTTAGTATAATTTATAGCTACTAGTAAAAGAATAAATATTATATATATTTATTTTATACTAGTATCTTATTTTACTAATTTATTTTTTTACTATTTAGAGCTCTCTTAAAAACTTCTTAGCTATTTAGTAAAAACTAAAAAGCTTAACTTATTTTTTTTTAAATAACTATAGAAATAAAAATAATATCTTTATTATTAGTAGTAATATAGTATTTACTAATAATCTAAATATATACTATAGCTACTAAGGCTCGATTATTACTATATTTAGAATAGCTATTAATTAAAAAGCTATTAAGTAGTCTATAATTATAATTTTAACTATTAAAGCTAAGCTTTTTACTTTATTAAAAGTTACTAAGTAATATTTTTAGTAAAAATATCTTTTTAAAGAAGGTTAATTTAATCTAGACTATTAAATTAAAATATAGTTTAATAATATATAAATACTTTATCTTATATAAAAAAGTATTAGAAAGATTAATACTAAGCTATATTATATAAATATATACTACTATTAGCTACGCTAGAAAGTCTAAGTAGATAATATTTATCTTTAATAAATATTTATAGTAGTAATATTAGTAAATAGTCTTACTAAAGCCCTATTTTACTAAAAGTATATTTATTTTATTATAGCTATTAGACTTTTTCTACTCTATAATTAGTAGTTATTTATTTATATTATTTTATAAAATAAGACGTAATTATTATAGTTTATTTAAACTAATAAAGAACTTATATCTAAGTAAATATAAGTCTTTTTTAACTTTTTTTTTAGTACTTATAGATATTATTTAAATATTACTTATAGTATAAAAAGTATATTTTATTATTTCTTTTAATTTTAGAAATTAATTATTTACTTTAAATAAGTTTATAAGTTTAATACTTATTTAATTATTCTTTTATTTTTATTTTTTTTATTACTTACTCTCTAAATAGATAGTATATAAAGAGAATATATTAGATTAATTATATATATTTAGCTTTTACTAAGTATAGTCTATTTAGAAGAGAATAAAAGACTACTTTATAATTATTCTTTTTAAATACTATATTAATTTATTCTAATTAATTTTATTATTATTAATTAAGTCGTTATACTACTTATTTTAATATTATTAAATAATAAAAATTTTAGTATTAACTATTTAATTTTTATTAAATAATAAATTTTTAGTATTAACTACTTAATTTTTATTAGATAATAGTAACTATTTTAAGTAATAAATAAATAAATATATATTTTTATATTATAGCGTAGCCTATATAAAATCTAAATAAAAAAAAATAAAAAAAAATAAGTAAAATATCTATATACTTATAAAAAAGATTTACTAATAAGAAGTTATATAATTTTAGATTTAATTATTTAAAGTCTTAGTATTCTAAACTTTTAAACTTATAAAATTTAGATATTTAACTACTTAGTAGAATAAATTTATAAATTATTAAATTATATATACTTTTACTTTAGTATATAAACTATACTTTTTAAATAGCTTTAATCTTTATAGTTAACTTTAATAATAATTTAGTATATTATTAGTAATATAATCTTTATATATAGTATTTAGTTTTATTATATATTTTACTTACTTTTATTAAATATTAATAAGTAAGCTTATATAAGCGTAGCTTATTAATATATTACCTTAGGTATTAATATACTATCTAAGGTATATAACGAATATACCTCGGAGTTATAGTAGTAGCAAACTACGGTGGCAAACCACGGTAGTAAACTAAGGTAGTAAAATTCGCCACCCCACTTTACTAACTAATAACTAAACGGGTATAGCCCCCACTAAAATTCCTTTTATATATTATAAAAGTTCAATCATTTCCAGTTATTACGATATAAAAATTATATAAAACAAATAAGGATTAGGGCTAGAATCTTATTTCTTATAAATTACCCTTGTTGAATTTCTAATATGGTATATCTAGAAGAATCTACTTATAAGAAATAAGTATATATAAGAAGCTCTAGATAGGACCGTAGTTTTATTCTATAAGACGCGTAATACTTATAAATAGGATATAAGCTAATAAAAGCTTTATTCTATCTTTTATCTTTTCTCTTATCTTTCTTTATTAAATCTTCTATCTATTCTTTCTTCTAGAGAGTTATCTCCTTCCGACTACTTACTAGGCTATATTATTTATAATATAGCTTAGTAATCTTCTATCTAAGCCTTAGCGCTTTACAACTTTTATTTTTATTTTATATTTATTTAAGAAAATACTTTAATAGATTTCTTTCTCTTTAATATTTAGATTTTTAGAGATAGAGACCTACTTATTATACTTTAATTATTATTTTTATAAAAAGAAAAAAGCTCTAAGATTAAATTTTACTAAATAAAATATTACTTTCTAATAAGTTTAAAAAATAATAATAGTACTAGAATTTTAAATAAAGATTAATCTAGTAAAAACTTAAATTTAGAATATTTAAAAGCTAGCTTAGTCTATATAATAAATAAAATTTATTAAAGCTAAGCTTTTACGGCTTATTAATAAGCTAAAGACTTAAAATACTTAATTAATTAAATATATAATAAAATAAAAGTACTATTAAGATTAAAATAGTAGTATTTAAAAAGTTTAATAAAGATAAAAAAAAGCTTTAATTTTTTTTATTTTAAATATAATACTATCTTTAGTTTAATTAAATATAATTTAATAATAATACTAAGAAAATACTTTTTATATTAATCTTTTTTAAAGAAATAATAAAGATATAAATAAAATTATATTTTTTATAATTATTTAGCTCATAAATACTCTTTTAAAAAGATATAAAAAAGATTAAAAATTTTGTAATATTTATATAAAATTTATAAATAACCTTAAGACTACTTTTAATAACTAAAATAAGATTTATAAAGCCTCTAATAATATTATAACTATTAATAACTAGAATCTATAGCTATTTATAATTATAAACGCGGGTTAGGCGAGAATATATAAGTCTTAATAAGATTCTTATTACCTAGCTTAGTTAAGCTTAAGATTTCGCAAGTTAACTAAGTTCTTAAAAATAGACTTAAAGAATTAATAATTAAATTCTAAGTTTATATTTTAGCTTTAAGTACTAATTTAAATATTTTATTTAATCTTAGGCGTCTCTCTAAGTAGTCTAAATATATTACTTAATAACTCTTAAACGGGTAATACTAGTATAGATACTTCTTAGTAAAAATTACTTAGTAATCTTACTAGTTTCTTATCTAAAAATCTTATTCTATTCCGAGGGGTCGATCTCTAGATAGATATAAAATACTTAGGTAGATAAGCCTAGCTTAGGCCCTCGGACCTACCTACTAGACTAGGTACGGTCTAGTACGGGCCTAATTTTTTAGTTTTTCTAGTTTTCTAGCTATAAAGTCCGTGGATTTAGCCTAAATCTAAAAAGGCTAGGCTATAGACTTTTAGTAAAGACTATTCTAGGTAATTTAGCTTATTAGAATTCTTAGTCAGGGGTATTATTTCTTAGTAATCTTAGGGCGGAGTATTATTTATAATAGTAGGCTTCTCTTCTAAGCAAGTTTCTACGAGCTACTTAGCTCGTAGCTTATTAGAATATTATTAGTAGAAATAATTATAGGCTTTAAGCTCTTTAATCGTATCTAGAAATTTTTAGATAGGTTCTAAATAATTCTTCTACTTAATAAAGTACTTAAGTTAGTTTCTTATTTTCTTTACATCGAGAATTTTTTATATATAGTATTTAGTAGATCCGTCTACTATAACCGGTAGTAGCGGAGGTTAGACTTACCCTAAAAGAAGGTCTTAGGCCGTAAATTCTAGTAAAAATACGTAGAATACTAAGTATATACATATACTACTAGAAAGTTCTAGTTTATATATATAGCTTAAAATCTTACTCTTAATCTTAAAAGAATTAAGTTTCTTAAAATTAAGCTTATTAGCGGGTTATATAGTTATTATATACCTTCTAAGTAGCTAAACAGGTTAGCCTAAATAAAAAATAGAAAAAAATTACTAATACTTATTAGCTTATTCTTATACGGATTCTTAGGCCTAACGGATTTTAGCTTTTAAATAATTTTCTAAATTTTAAAGCTATTTTATATAGAGGACTAATTCTTAGTTTAAGAGTATATTAGATTTATTTAATTAAACCTTATATCTTAGATAGAAGCCGTAGTTAGTAAAAAAGAGCGTAGCCTTAGTAATAGCTAAGACCGTATTATTATACGCGAATTCTACGAGAAAAAGGTAGTCTATCTAGTTATCTTATTAGTAGTTAACGTAGGCACGAAGATATTATTCTAAAATAGTATTAATACGTTTAGTTTAGCTATTCGTTTAGAGGGAGAAGGCCGTACTTTAGTTTAGCTTAATTTTAAGTAAACGTACTAAGTCTTCTATAAACTTAGAGGTAAAAACGAATCTATAATTAGTTATTTAATTATTAGAAAGTCTATATAGCTTAAAAATATAGTCTTAGTATAATCGTATAAGGTCTTTCGAGTTTATTATTTCTAGATAAGAAATAAAGTAGGCTATTTTAGTTAGTTAATTAATAACTACTAGTATAGCGTTCTTACTTAGTAACTTAAATAGTCCTATAATAAAGTCTAGCGAAATAGAAGCCTAACGCCTTTAGAAAATCTTAAGGGGTTTAAAAAATTTATAAGACGGGCGTCTTATAGGCTTAGTTTATTAGTATATTTTATAGTTTCTTATATAACGGCTTATTTCTTTTCGAATAGAAGGCTACTAGAAATCTTAAATAATTAGCTTAAGCATAGTAGCTTATTCTAGATATCTAGTAGCGAAATAATTATACTAATCGCTTATTATTCTTTAGCGTAGTTCTAGGTCTTCTAGAACGTAGACTAAACTATTTATTTCTAAAAGATTATTCTTAAATTCGTAGGTTTCTAAATTTATCTTAGAATATTAGGTTTTTTTAGTACTTAAGGCGTTTTAATATCTTATATAAGCGAGTCTTATTTAAGTAGTTACGTAATCTTATTTCTTAGCTCTAATTTAATAGAATTTATTCTTAATATAAAAATTCTAAACTTTTTTTAGCTTAGAATAGAGATAGTTTCGTTTTCTTTTTCTCTCTTTTTAGGTAGGTCTTTAGACTATTTTATTAGAGTATTAGCTCTTTAGTTCTTAATACTAGGGTAGTAGGTTATTCTAAAGTTAAGTTTAAATAACTTAATTATCTAATGTACTTATCTTTAGTTTAGAATCTAGGCTTTCTTAAAAGAAAGTAGATTAGCGTAATCTATATAAATAAAAAAAATTTATCTTAGATTAACTACTTTAAGTCTAAATTTCTTAAGACTTTTTATTATTACGAGTAGTTTCTTATTTTCTATACCGTAGTTTTACTTCGCGGGAGTTATCTTTCTAGAGTAATAGGCTATAGAATATAAAAGTCTTTTACTATTTAGGTATTATATCTATTAGCTAGTAACTTTTTAAAACTATAAAATATTTAAAGTAAATAAAAAATTTAGTCTTATTTAAGTTTTAATTTTTTTAAAGATTAATAGTATATCTTTTTCTTTAGTAAAATATAAGAAAATATATTTATAATATTAAACTAGTATATTTCTAAGTTAAAAGCGTAGATAATAGTAATTAAAGCTTAGAAAATCTAAAAAATAAAAGTAGCTATAGAAGTATTTTACTAAATAGTCTAAAGATTTTTTTTATATAAATATATATCTTAATTTTTATATACTAGCCGTATTTATTAAGCTTATATTTAAATATCTAGGTAAGTAGAATAATATTCTTATTAAGGCTTTTAATTTACTAAGTATTACTATTTTTTATATTTTCTTACTCTAAAGTTTTTAGAGTTCTATTTAGATTATCTTTAGTAGATAGGTTTTTATTAGATAGTTTAAAATATTCTTATAGAAATAAGATTTAGATAGTAGTTAATTTTAGTAAATACGTA
This sequence comes from Macrophomina phaseolina, assembly GCA_020875535.1. Classification (NCBI taxonomy): domain Eukaryota; kingdom Fungi; phylum Ascomycota; class Dothideomycetes; order Botryosphaeriales; family Botryosphaeriaceae; genus Macrophomina; species Macrophomina phaseolina. The sequence goes on along the minus strand of JAEQDS010000075.1, from coordinate 147,238 downwards.
GTAGGTTTATAGATAATTATTAGAATAATAGATCCTAGTATACTCTTAGAATACGTATACCATGTGTTTTACGTACTTATTATATGCTACGCACGGGCCCCTAGTATATAACGCTACTAAGAAACGAATTCTATACTACTAAGAATTTATATTTAAGAGTACGACTCTTCTAAAGACTTTCTACTTATAACTAACTTATTTTACTTATAATTAAATTCTTTCTATTTTCTTCTAGAAAAGTAGCTGGCCTTAAAGAGCTATATATAATAATTTTAATAATTTTAACGAAAAGAAATAACTTTATAATAATAGATATAAAAGGCTAATAGAGCCGCTTAAATACTTAAGGTAAATAAATAAAAATAGGCTTATTAACCCTCGAAGGCTATTAAACGCTAATTATTAATAGAAGCGCCTAGGGCGTTAAATACCTAATAGGCGAAGCTACTAAACTAGGGGTATCTATAGCCGCTAATAAGCTATAACGCTTACGTAGCGTATCTATAAAAGATATATTAGAAGCCGAGCTTCTAGAGTGCCTTAATCGCGTTAAGATTCTATAATAGCTATAAACGGCTTTTAACGGCGAACTTTCTATCGTCTCTATTCTAAACGTAGGCGAAACGTATACGAAAAGTAGAATAGATAATAGCGAAAAGCGACTTAATCTTCTTATAAGAAACTTATCTCCGAAACTTAAAGATCTTACTTAGAACTTATATAACTTATAGATAAATATAATAGAGATACGTTTTAGCGTATACCGAGCGGATAAGAACTATTTTAAAAAGACTCTCTAGGCTACTAAAGAGCTATTTAAGTATAAGACTCTTTTCTAGCACGTCTAAAGATATTTAATAAACTAGAAGAAATTAGTACTACTCTAGTAGAAGTTTAAAACGTTAGTATAGAATTATATTCGTAATTTTATTATTTACTATCTTAATAATACTATTAGTTATTATACTATAGTAATAAAGAAGGGCTAGAAGTTTATAAAATTCTATACCTAAATAAAAATGTACGAGAATAAATTTACGTACTAGATTTAAAACGTAGATTACTATATTAACTAGATTTACTCCCGGCTTTTATTATCTATATATATAGAGCTCGTGCGCTAGTCCTTCCTTACTAGGGTATAGGTAGAAGAGAACTTAGTAGCTAAAATCTAACACGTTAAGTAAACGCTAGAGATAACGAGGCCCTATAAAAAGAGTAAAAATAGATATTAGTTATAGAAAACTAAGCGTCTTTTTATTACTTTTAGCCCGGGATATAATAGTCCCTATAAGGGTTTTAAAAATAGTAAGAAGGCTAAAGAAAACTAAAAGTTCGAAGCTTTAGCTTCTCTAAAGAATATAGGTGATTTATATAGATCTAATATCCTAAACGTAGGTAAAAAGTAGGCTAAAGACTACGCTAACTAGGCAAACTATAAAGATAAGTAAGACTTAAAAAAAGAAAAGTTCTAATTACTTTTCTTTTCTTCTTACGGTTAGGGCCTTAAACGGAAGGTAGTTTAAAATATATAGAAATTATTACTTTAATAGAAATTCTATCCGGTTCTACTAAAATTCGAGTATTAATAGATTATAGTTATAATCTAAACCTTATATTTCTTAAATACATAGAGCGACTTATCTTATAAAATATATAAGCTAGTATTAAGCTATTTACCCGCCTTCTTAATAATACTACTATTACGTTATACGACTTTTATTATATAAGGGTTACTATATATAACTTAGAGGGCGCTACGCGTACTACTAAATTCTAACTCTACTAGAGTAGCTCGTTTATAGGCTACGATACTATATTTAGTATACCCTAGCTTAGGGCTATCGGGCCGGTTATTAATTTTAAAAGAGAAATATTTTACTAAAGTATAAACTCGCTAGAGCGTATATATCTAGTAAGCGCTACTAAATTATTCTAGAACTTAGAATTAGAGAAGCCTATTTACTTTCTCTAGTTATTCGACTACTAGCTCTTATCTACGGGTAGCCTAGAAAGTTAAAAAAATAACTTTAACTCTTTTATAGCCTTCTCGTAGGTAAAAAGTATACTAAACGCACGCGAGAAGTAGGATAAAAATAATTAAAATTTAAAAGAGCTTTTATCTAACTAAACTCTCTTCTATCTATAAGGGCTATATTCCCGTATCTAAAAAGTATACGAACTGTATAAGAAACTCGCTAGTTTAGTAGATATACTACTAGCTAAGATAGCTAAGAAAGTCTATAATAAAATTCTAGATACTTATAGAGAGTACTTAAACATCTTTTTAGATAAATAAGCTACTAAGCTATTATAATATACTAAGTTTAATTATACTATTAATCTTATTATAGATTCTAAGCTATTATTAATACCCCTATATAGACTCTTCTAATCCGAACTACGGATTCTTAGGGAATATATTAATAAAGCCTTAGAATGGGGGTAAATTAGATATAGTAAGTCGCCTACGGGCGCGCCTATTTTCTTTATTTCTAAGATAGACGGCACTATACGATTATATATATATTATAAAGGTCTAAATAAGGTTACAATTAAAAATAGCTATTCTATACTACTAGTAGGCGAACTACTAGACTATCTAAGTACCGTAAAGATCTTTACTAAACTAGACCTACGTAATAATTATTACTAAATTCGTATAAAAGAAGATAATAAGTAGAAAATAGTATTTAAAACGTGTTACGAGTATTATAAGTACCTAGTTATACTATTTAGTTTAACTAATATATCCGTAACCTTCTAGTTGTATATCTACTGAGCCCTAGAAGGCCTAGTAGATATAATTTATATAGTATACTTAGATAATATACTTATATACTTAGTAGATAAGTCTTAGTATATTAAGTACGTTAAACGTATTCTCTAAAGATTACGTAATTAGAACCTCTACGTAAAACCGTCTAAATATAGCTTTTATATAAAGTACGTTAAGTTTCTAGACTTTATCGTTACTTCTTAGGGGGTTATTATAGACCCCGTAAGAGTTAAAACTATTAAGAACTAGCTAAAGCCGTAAAGCTACCGTAATATTTAGGTTTTTCTAGGTTTTGCTAATTTTTATAGGCACTTTATATAGAATTACTCTATAGTGGTTTAACTACTAATAAGCTTATTAAAAGAAGTAGCCTAGAATTTTAATCTAGGGGCTAAACGAGTGCCGAAAAAGAGGCTAACTAAATAGTATAAGCCCTAGAAGTAGCCCGTAGAAGTAAAATAGATATTTAGTAGGCTAAAAATATACTTTACGTAGGCTCTAGTACTATAGTACTATAACCTAAATCTTCTAGTTATACTTATTACTAATATATTAAACTATATCTACGACGGTATCCTTCTCTAACTACTAGATAGAAAGAATAACTAGCGCTATTAGTATTCTATTATATATTTTAGCTATAAGTTCGCTAGTACTAAAATATAGTACGATATCTATAATAAGAAACTCTACGCTATTATATAGTACTTTAAGTATTAGAGGCCTTATCTAGTATATATATAAACGCCGGTGTAGGTATTATCTAATTATAATAATCTATATTATTTTATAATAACTAAGAGCCGTATGGCTTAATAGGCTTAGTACGCTAAAGTCTTAGCTAAATTCGATTTTAATATTAAATATAAGCTAAATAAGTTTAATTTAGTAAACGCTCTCTTAAGGCGTCTAGACTACGCCCTTAGCTTTAAGAAGAGTAATAAGCGTATCTATCTTAATACTATATTATCTATACTATAATATAAATTCTAGATTTAGGGGTTAGAAGAATTTCTACGTACTACTAAGAACCCCGGCTAAGAGTATATAGAAAATCTACGTATAAATAGTAGTAATAATTACTAAACTACCTTAGTCTATTTCGTTACTTATAAGAAGTATAACGAGTTTACTTATAAAAGCCTAGAGCCTTTAGTATATACTCGCTATAAGGAAGCTAGTACGAGCTTAGTATAAAGCTTTATATCTTAATTTATAGTAATAGTAGCTACTATAACTAAAATAGTATTTAAAGCTACTTCTAAATTATTAGTTAATTTTATTTATACTAAGTAATAAAGGGACGCCTTCTATATAGACGTATAAAAATAGCTTACGAAAAGAATACTTTTAGTATATAATTAGTATATAGTCGACGAGTAAGGACTTCTATACTATAAAGAGTAGATATACGTACTAAAGTATACTTCGCTACGCGAGAAAATCCTACTTAGAAATTATAATAATCTAAGCGGTAACTATTATAGTATCTACCGTACCTAAGAAGTACTTTTTAGAAAGTACTACTAGAAAGATATTACCGCGAACGTTAAAAAATATATATAAAGCTATAATATCTACTAGCGTAATAAGGCTCGCTAATATAAGCCGTATAGATTATTATAGCTACTACTAGTAGCTATCTAACCCTATAAATACTATTTTCTTAATTTTATTACGGACTTACTAGAATTTATAAGGCGGAATAATTAAGTATATAATATAGTCTTTATACTAGTTAATTATTTTACTAAATATATACGTTATCTACTAGTTAGAAAGACGATTAATAGAATAACGCTCGCGGATTTTATTCTAAATAATATCTTTATATAATTTAGGCCACCTAATAGCCTAGTCTTAAATAGGGGCTTAACGTTTACGAGCTAGTTCTAGAGTAAATTATACTATAATCTTAAAATTAAGTATAAGCTAAGTATCTTCTTTTACCTATAGATAGACGGCTAAACGAAGAGGTAAAATTAAAAGTTAAAGGCGTATTTACGCTACTATACTTTTTAGAACTAGTTAGACTAGATAAAGCTTTTCTAGTAGGCCTTATATATCTATAACTAGAAAACCTACTCTTCTATAGGCTTTATACTAGTTTAACTAGATATAGGGGTAGAACCTAACTTCTAGAACGGGGTTTAGAATAACGTTAATAAAAATCCCCTAACTAAATCGACTAAAGTAGTAAAAAAGTATACGAAAAGTATATAAAAAGTATAGAAATTAGCTATAGAATTTTCTAGATACTTCTAGAAGCTCTAAACGAAATATTATAACTAAAACTAAATTAAAATATATTTTAATATTAGATAACTAGTCCTTCTCTTAGTAAGAAATATTAAAACTAAACGGCCTTATAAGAAACTTAATAACTATTATCTAGAACTATTTTAAATTCTAGAGAAGATTAGCTTCTAGGCCTATCGCTTAGATCTATTATAATCTATATTCTAGCTATATACTATTTTTAACGTTATATTACTAAAAGCTTATACGGTAAGGCTAAAATTCTAACTACTACTAGTTAAAGAAATCGACGATAAAAGATACTAGAAAGATAAAGCTATAGTAGTTTATAAAAAAGGGCTACTAAGGTAATATCTACTTAAATAGCTTAGCTAGCCCTATAAATATAATAAGTAAAAGTAGAAAGAAAAGCTAGATAACTATAAAATACTTTTATAGAATTATCTTAAAGAAAACTCTATTTTCTAGAATATCTAGCTAAAATATAAGCGAAACGTAGGCGAAACGTAGGCTAAAAGCTAGCTATAATAAAGGCGCCCCCTAGTATTAAATAATAAGAAGAAATATTAGAAAAAATACTTAATTTACGAAAAAGGGCTTTAAAGAAGTATCTACTTTATATTTAAGCTATACTAAAACTACCTCTTATTTATATTATATATTCTTATAAAGTATTTATTCTTAAACTTCTTATCTACCGTTTCGTTAGTTAGTATTATTAAGCTAATTCTATCTAATTTAGTCTAATAGCGCTACTAATTCTCTAAGCGCGATATATTATATATATACTACTAGTTATTACGGCTATTAGTAGCTATAATCTTCTTCGCCTTTTACTTCTTATATACTAATATTGCCTCTTTTAATATACTAGCGTATTTATATAGCGTAAGTACGTTCTTCTCTATAAAATCTAGTATCTTATTATTAGAGATGCTATTAAAACTATCGTAATAGAATAATAGTAGATTAGCGGCGCGGCGAAACTAAGAGAAAATCTAAAAACGAATTTTATTATTAGTACTAAACGTAAAAGTAGTATAAAAGTATATAAAAAGTATAAGTAAAGTAGAAAAAAAGTAGACTTACTAAAGTATATTTATAACTACTCTTCGTATACTAATTATACTTAGTATACGGCGGGTTCTTATAGTAAATTTAGTAAAGCCCCCTAAGAAGCTCTATAGGTATAAAATTAACCTATTCTTTATTCTCGCGGTAGCGTATCGTGCCCTAGTAGCGTACGTAATATATATAATATACTACTACTAAACTAGACTACGGCTAAAGATAAAAAAGAAGCTTTATTATATTTTCTATAATAGATATCTATAAAAGCTTATTATAGAAGTAACCTAAGTAAATAAAAGCGAAAGAGAACTATATAGTAATAATTATTTAAAAGAAAGAAATAGAAAAAAGATTTAATATTAGTTAAGAATATTTTAATTAAAAAAGAAAAACTAGATCTAAACTATAAAAATCTAGAAAAATATAAGAAATTATTATACCTATTAAGGCTATCGAAAAAATAATCTTATATTCTATAAGTATTATTAGTACTTATAAGTTACTAATTAGTATATTTACTAGTATTATTACCTAAGACCGCCTTCTATTATTCTTAATAGCGATAATACCTAATAATAAAGAAAAACTATACTAATATACTAATATCTATATTATCTATACGTATAATATACCGCTAGTACCGCTAATAACCGCTTAGTAATATATTTTCTTATTTTTCTTATTATTTATTATTCTTTATTTATTATTTATAGTAATAGCTATATAATAGAGTTAATCTACCTTACTACGTAACGCCTATAGCTAATATATAATACTACTTTTTATATAGTAATTTAGTGTACTCTTTTTTCTTACTTAAGGTTTTTTAATAAGGTATCGGTATAATACCTTTTAATAAAAATCGGGGCGATTTCTACTAGAGAAGAAGATAGTATTAGAATAATAGATTCTAGTATATTTTTAAAATATATATACCGTGCGTTCTATATACTTATTACGTGCTACGCATAGGCCCCTAGTATATAACGCCACTAAGAAATAAATTCTATACTACTAAGAATTTATATCTAAGAGTATAACTCTTCTAAAGACTCTCTACTTATAACTAACTTATTTTACTTATAGTAATACTTACGCTTTTATTAAAGTAGATTTTTAAAAAAATACGAAAAAAATTATAAATAGTATTTAGTAACTAAATATATTATTATAAATTAATATAATATATATATCTTTATATAAGTTTAAGTTCTTAATTTATAGATAATTAGATTTAGATTAATATTTATTATAATATTATATTTTCTTAGAGTATAGTTTTCTCTAATAGTATCTAGATTAGGTAGATTCTTATATTAGACTAGTATAAAAGACCTAAGTTCTTATAATTATTAATTTTATTAATCTTTACTTTTTAAGTCTTAAGAGGCTAAGCCTTAAGAGGCTTATTATTAGACTAAATTAGATTAATCTACTAATATATACTCTAAAAGATTTAGTATTTATTTATTTTAAATTAAGCTTATTTATAGACTACTTTTTATATACTATTTATATATAAGGCTTTTACTAATTAACTCTAAAGAATTTAGTAGATAATCTAGTTATATTTTTTATAATTAAACGTTTAAATAGCTATTTTAAATCTCTAAAGTTTTTTAAGTTAATTAAATTAGGGCCGGTAATAGCTTATTACTAAGATTAAAAAAGACTTTAGAATTTTAATCTAAGAAAATAATTTTTTTTTATAAAGCGTAATATAAGAAATAATTATTTTTTACTCTTAATTTTACTTTTACTATTATAGAGTAAGTATTTTCTATAGATTCTCTAGAGAGAACTTATTAAATTTATTAAAAATAAAATATTTTAAGTATATTACTTAGTTCTTTAGAGAATACTAGATTTTATAGATATTAGTAGAGTTATATTTAACTAAGTATTTAATAAGAATATACTTATTTAGCTTATTACTATATAGAATATTTTTAAGTAGTAAGTAGGCTTTATAACTATAAACTTAAAAATATACTACTTTTAGCTTTTTTTTATAGACTTACTTAAATAGTATTTTCTAATAGTAGCGCTTTATTAGAGTTTTATTATAGATATAAACTACTACCTTAATAATTTTAAACTATAGATATTTAAATAGATTAGTACTAATATATAATAATCTTATTTTAATAATAATTAAGTATTCTAACTGCTTTAATATACTATTTTACTAAAAAATATATAAAGCTAATATCTTATAGATAATTTTATACTATTTAAGCTACTACTTAAAGACTTATATAAGTAATACTTCTTTATTTAATCTAAGAAAGACTACTAATTTACTAAATCTTATTTTAATTATTTAAATAATATTAAAAAAGTACTATATATATACTTATTCTTAGTTATATAAGTAACTATAAAAGTAAACTTAATAGAAGTATATTTAAAATATATAATTTATTAGTAGCCGTTATTAGCTTATATTATCTATATTAAGTTAAATAAGACTTAAAGAAATATTTTTTCTAATACTTTTTTTAGTTATATAAATTAAGAGATCTACTATTATACCTTAGTATATATATATATATTATAGTAATTAAATAGCTACTAATTAGTAATTATAGTCTTTTATATAGTTTATAGTAAGACTTAAATAGCTCTTTTATCTATATATATATATATTATAGTAATTAAATAGCTACTAATTAAAAATTATAGTCTTTTATATAATTTATAGTAAGACTTAAATAGCTCTTTTATCTATATATATAAAGATTTTATACTATTATATAGCTAATAATAAGCGATTAGTAATATTTAATACTATAGCTAGTAGATTATCTACTTTCTTATATTCTATAAAGAAGTAGTTTTAAGTAAAAATTAAATAAGCTATAATAAAGTTCTCTAAGTAAAGATATATATATTTTATATTTAACTTAATTTTCTTCTTTTTTATTTTAGTAATAGAGATAAATTTAGCTATAAATAAAAATATATAGGCTATATCTATAAGCTTAATAGTATATAGACTTTTATAGTTAGTAGTATATACTAGTATTTTACTAAATAACTCGATCTTAACTATAGAATTTTTTAATATAATATAGTTATCTAGTTTTATATTTTTAATTTTAGTATAGCGACTCTTTATATACTTATTATAAATATAGTATATTGTACTAGTATTAGCGATCTATAAGAAATTAAATATTATAGGTCTTAAAATATATTATATATTAAATAATAAGATAATTATAGTTAGAAAAAATAATATTTTTATATCTCTTTAGTTTAGTTCTAGCTTTTATTTCTTTTAAGAAGTGTTTTTCTATTTTTTTTTAGTCTTAGCTATAGTTTTAGCTATTTTTAAATTATTTATTAAAGCGTTTTACTCTTTTTTTAATTTATAAATTCTCTAGTAACTTATTAATCTTATCTTAAACCTTTTAGTTTAGTATTTAATTTACTAGTCTAGCCTCTAGATTATAGTATCTATATTTATAGTAAAAGTAATTTTTACTATATAAATAGATAAATAGTATTCTTTTCTACTTCTTATTTCTTAATAAAGTAATAAAAACTACTTTAGTAGTCTTTAAATTCTTAGTTATATTTTAGTATAAGTAGTTTTAATAGTCGATAATTAGATTATAAAGCGACTTAGTAAACTTATTATTCTAATACTTAATCTTATAGTTAGAGCCCTAGTAGGTATTAAGAGAAATAAGCGCCTTAAAAAAATAGCTTTATCTTAATTATCTATAACTTTTAGAAGTTTAAGCTTTTTTATTTTAAATAGAGTTACTTTCTATTATAAAAGCTATTTATTAATATTCTAGTCGCTTAGAGGCTTCTTAAGCTAGCGAAACTAATTAATAATAAATTTTTTCTAAGTCTTCTTTATTAGTTAAAGCCGCGCCTTAAGCACTATAAGCTAAGAATAGAGGTATAAATCGCTCCTTAGCTTAGTTAGAAGTAGAAGTAGTAATATACTTACTAAGTTCTTAATAATTATTAATAAATTATTAATTTTCTTTTTTAGCTTCTTATACTTAACTAGGTATCTCTTATAAGCTTTAATTTATATTTTATAGCGCTTCTAGGCTCTTTATTATTTTAGATTAAAGGCTAGTAGCTCTTAAACCTTAGCTAGTTTGGCTAGTTAAGAAGGTTTTAATAGCTTTAATAAATTAATATACTTAAATATCTCGTATTTCTTAGCTCGTAATTAGATAATAAAGTACTATTTATTCTAATTATTAACTGTCTTTAAGACAACGATAGGCTTAGAAGATATTATAGTGCTATATTACGTTATATTTTAATATATACTAAAGGAGGCATAGAAAGGTTACTAAAGTAAATAATAGGCGTAAGGCTAATAAACAAGCCGTTACTTAAAAGTATTACTTTAAGGCGGTGGCAAGGTGCTCCGCTATAGGTAATAAAAAAGGCGTATTATAGAAGGCAACTAAAGTCCTCCGTTATAAGATACGTATAGTAAAAGAGTACTAAGAATAAACGTCCGAATACTACGGAACGCTTAGAATAGCATAAAAAGATACTAGGAAGGATAGCTTAGTATACGAAAGGCATTAAAGACGTACCCAGGCTTATAACTATTAGAATAAGTAGTGTGACGGCCTAATTAATAATAAAAGAATTAATTAGAATAAGTTAGTATAGTATTCGAGGAGGGCGGCCGTAGAGTGGCCTTTTATCCTCTCCTAAATAGACTATACCTGGCGAAAGCTAAATACACGTGATTAATCCAACAAATAAGAATAGGGTTACCCAATTCTTATTAGATAACAAGAATTAGGTGGTTAATACTAGGGGTCCCGTTATTTAACAGGAATGGGGTTACCCGATTCCTGTCATCTAATAAGAATTAGGTAGTTAATACTAGGAGGTCCCGTTATCCAATAAGAATGGGGTTACCGATTCCCGTCATCCGATAGGAATGGGGTCTAGGAATGGGGTTTTATATAAGGAATGGGCACCCCATTTCTCTATCATAGTTATAGGGCCCATCGTGTCGTGGGCGCCGTACGCACTGATCAGCACCGAGATTGCAAGCCTGAAGGCCCGGAGGGAAGAGTAGCACGGTTCGGCGGAGAAGGAGGAGGTGGGTAGGGCGGTGGAGTGGGTGGATAAGAGCACGGCGGGGATCATGGGCATCCGTAACATGGCTATCTCGTTGCCGCAGGTCTGCGCCGCGCTGGGGTACAGTTTGCCGTTCAAGCTCGTTGAGATGACAGGGAGAGATGATCCGGCTGCGTTTGCTTTTAAGCTTGCGGGTTTTATACTGGCGGTGGCGGCGTGGATAGGGAGGGATTTGCGGTAACACGCTTAATAGACCAAGTTACTTGACTGTGTTAATGTAAAAATAAGTTTAAGCACTAGCATATTGAAACTATGAGTTAACGCCATAAAATGAGCACAGATCTTCATTGGTGTACCGACGCATAATTCCTTCGAGTAAAATCAGTGTTCAAGTGTGAGGTCGGCGAGAGGAATCGAAAGACGGTGATTGAATCAACTTACTAACTTTTCACTAGCACGTATGACGGGGAAGAAACCTATCTCTTTGCATCTAACAAGCTTTCTTCATTATTCATGTTGAATGTAATTTCCTCTACCTGACGGGATTCATACTATGTTCGAGTCGTCCTGCTAATCGCCTCCAGCGACGGTATCTGCTCACGCTCTTCCGGCAGCGCCTCCGGGCGCGTCAAGTTGCTCAGGTAGAAGGTCCACGGCCTTTCCTCTTTGAACTGCGCCGTCAGCTCGCCATCGTAGCACTCCAGCGGCAGCCAGGACGCCGTCATCAGGTCGAAAACGCAGCCAGCTGCCTCGGCCTCCGAGGGCGAGTTTCCGCAGGGCTGCGCGGTGCCAGCTTTGTAGCTGGTTGGTGCTTGGAGGGCCTGCGCATCGATCTGGGACGGTGCAGCGCAGGAGAGGTTCAGCACAGGGAGGATTCGAGGTAGTATCAGGGCCAAAGGATGCGTAGAGAAAGTAATAGAAGGAGAATGGCGGCGAAGGCAAGAAGGCCGAGCACCGTGACCACCAAAGCATGTTTGATCGTATTGCCGGTTCGAGGAAGTACTGGCTGTTGGGTCTTGCCTTCGTCTTCGTCGAGGCTGAGCTGAGAGCATTTCGGCAAAGATGACACACGTGGCATTGCTTGAAACGGGTGGGGTTTTGGGGCACGGTGCTAGCGCTCGAGGCGCGAAAGCCGGTTCATTATGAACAATGGTGGTGAAAATGGCAAACATCTCGTCCGAGTTCCCGTTCACCAAACAACATGTTCCAGTGCTGGATACTGCAATGGCATACGTCGATACTGGCCTACCGACCAAGACCGCACCAACCGCTATCTTTCTCCGCGGCAACGCTACGTCCTCGTACGTCTACCGTAATGTCATCCCGCACGTCTCTCCCATAGCCCGCTGCATCGTCCCCGAGTTCGTTGGCTTCGGCGACTCGGGGAAGATGCCTTCTAACGGGTACTACGCCCGCGAACATGTTCGTTATTTCGCCGCGTTCATGAACGCAGTGGTCCCGAAGGATGAAGCCGAGAAGCTTTTCCTCGTGCTCCACGACTAGGGGTCGGCAATAGGCTTCGACTGGGCTTGCAAGAACGCCACACGCATCGCGGGCCTAGCCTTCATGGAATTTCTCTACCCCGACCCCCGATGGGAGGCCTACCCGCCCGAGTTTGTCGAGCTCTTCCAGAAGTTCCGCACCAAGGCGGTCGGGCGCCAGCTCATCATCGAGGAGAACATGATCATCGAGGCCCTGCTGGGTCAGGCTGGCACCATCCGAGGTTTGACTGAAGTCGAGATGCAGAATTATCGTCGGCCGTTTCTACGGAAAGCAGATCGGGAGCCGTTGTATCGGTTCCCGAATGAGATTCCGCTTGAAGGGAAGCCAGCAGATGTGAGTGAGATGGCAAAGAAGTATTGGGCGTGGTTAAAGGCGAGTGATGTCCCGAAGTTGCTATTTTGGGCGGAGCCGGGAGCCGGGGTGATGGTGGAAAAGGTCAAGGAGGTTGAAAAGGATTTGGTGAATTCGAGGACCGTCAACATCGGACCCGGGACACACTTTTTGCAGGAGGACAATCCTCACCTTATCGGGGAGGAGACGAAGAAGTTTATAGAGGAGGCCTTAGAACGGAAATAGTCACCTAAGATCGATATGCGAGACCTCTTCAAACCCACCCTACATGGATTCTCCCTGTTTTGTACAGGCTCTCCTGTGCTCTCGCCGCCTTTTCGCCTCATCGAAATTCTGCCATGTCTATTTCGTTTCAGCTATATGCCGAAATGACGTGCTTCCATAAGCGAAGAAAGATGTTTGTAGAAGATTCCTGTCTAATCCTCTCAGTAAGCCGCAGCCGGCCCCTGTCGGAGCTTGTTTCCGAACCAGGCCGATGGCAGCAACGCGCTCATTAGTCTAGCGAATCCTGGTTTCGTCGAACCTTAGTAACAACGACTTTGGTGAGTTCATCGCGGCTTATAGGGAAGCCCGGATGGAGGCGTGCTGCTGGAGGAGTCAAGACGCGCCGGTAGCGGGAGGGCTTGCGGTTGATGCTCTGCCCTCGATGCTAGCATGGCTGGGCCGCGTAACCTTGGACGCCAGCGCGCAAATTCCTTCTCATTGTCAAACATGGTACTTCGCAAAAATATATAACATAATATGCTCATGGACACCACCATAAAAGTACGGCGCTCCGCATGTTAGATGGCATGATGACTCGCGCTGAAACCAAAGCTATTACGTCAAGTATTCATGAACATGGGAAAGGAAAGAACATTCGGAAGGAACATTCCGGTGCCCGAATGCGGAAACGAGAGGAGCGGGACCGTAGGCCGACACCGAGACCGAGGCCGAGTCAGGCGAATGCAAGTGCCGGATAGCCCATCCGAAGACCAGGTATCTCTAGTCCGCGAATCGGAGACAGCCATGCGCGGTGAGTCACCTATCCAGCGGTTCAGCGGAATCTTGCTACGTTGTCATCCCTCAGCAACCAAAAGGGGAAACCATTTTAAGTCAATATCTCCAGCCTTGCGGGGTATTACAAGCAAACAGAAGTGTATGAGTAAGACCTATCAGCGGCGCACAGCACTCTCAACTATTATCGTTCGTTTCTTCAAATCAAAAATTTCATGTGTCTAAGTGAGAAGAGATGGTTAGAATCTTATTGTGCATCTGCACATGTCCTTGCTCTCACTCTAGCCTTGCACCATGTCGCTGTAGTCCGGAAGAGTCCATCCCTTCACCTCCTCAGGAAATACCCACCTGGCAATGAAATCTAGCCGCAGGAAAGAAGCCACAGCCAATACAAGGTGGAGCATTGTAATGGCCAAGGGTGTCGATGGGATTTTTTTCCAAGGGTTTGACTCGACTAGCCCCCTTTGGACTTGGTCCATGAAAGGCCGGAACTTCTGTTCGTACGCCTTCAATGCTGACGCAAGGCCACTCATGGTGCTTTCCCCTTCAAGGCGTCCGCAATGCTTCCCAATCTCGCCGGCCAGTATGTATGCACCGACGAGGGCACTGGTGGTGCCCATCCCCGTGGTTGCAGAGGGACAATATGCAGCGTCTCCGAGAAGAACGACGCGACCGCTTGACCAGGTGTCCAGTTTGACTACGCCCAGGCGTTCGCAGTAGAAGTCATCCGCGGCCTTCATCGCTTTCATCATGCTGTCCGTCTTCCACCGTGCACCCTGAAATACTTCTTCCATTGCGCTTTTCTCCTCATCGAGATCGCCCTTCGGGCAGTTCTTCAACCTCTCCGAATCGGTCACGCAGGTAACGTACCCCTGGATGGAGTGTGGGTTGTGCCTTCGAGCGAACAGCATTCGACGCCCAGGGGCCAGGTAGACCGTAGCGTCGTATCTCTCCCCTTCTTGTATCGGCTGAGGAACGGTGAAGTACGCAATGTAGACGTCGAGAGGGTGGAAAGGGTCCTTGACCCCAGGGCCGAGCATCATCCTGCGGGTGCGCGACCCCTGGCCGTCGGCGCCGACGAGCAGATCGAATCGCTCCGTCTTGCCGTCGGAGAAACGCACTTCCACGGCGCTGTCATCCTCGGTGAAGCCCTCGACGGTCTTCCCGAAGACGTACTTGACGCGGTCCTTGGTGGCGTCGTGCAGGAGTCGACAGAGATCTCCTCTCATGATTTCGAAGTCGGTGGTGAAACTCTGTGGCCCTTTGCCGGATCTGTTCGCGGGGAAATAGGCCCACTGTCTGCCAGAGCCGTCGACAATAGCCATGCCCTGCTCCTGGACTGATTTGGATCGGAAGTCTTTCTCGAGACCCATGCGCTTCATGACCTCGATACCGTGCCCACGAAGGTCGATTTGCAGTCCCGTGGTTCGCAGGGTCGGGAAGCGTTCGATGACTGTGACGTCGTGGCCGAGCTTTGAAAGCCAGAATGCAAGGGCAGTGCCGGCAATACCTCCGCCAGTAATGAGGATCCTTAGTTGAACCATAGTTCTTTTTTTTTGGCGGTGTTGGGTCTCGAAAGAAGATGGGAACAGTGTGTTGAGGATGAGAATAGTAAGTGCAGTCTGATCTTTCTTGTGGTGAGGAGGACTGATGCTTTATACCTAGTGAAAGCTCTCTTCACTTCGGCCGAAGCATCAGCCATTGTACTACAGGGGTGCTTGAAGACCCATTTTTATTGCTAAAGCCATGAAGCACGTTAGGCTTCAAACCGGCCGCCCCAGAATGCGACGAGCCTGGTGATTTTGGCAAGCGGACCGGCCATTTTTAATTGTTAGCAAACAAAACGGATCTCAACTGTTCTGTACGAACCTACACGGTGGAGCGAGACTTCTTCCTTTTGCAATTTTGGAGATTCTCTCTGTCAAAAGTCACAGTGAATGATGATAAGCGGTAGTTATTCTCCATCTGTTCAATGAGGCTTAGCCATGTGATCGGAGCTTTTGTTCGGTCTCGGCTTTGCTGCGAAATCGGACGCGTGTATACGAAAGGAGTCACGCACATGCCAGAAGGCAGATTAAGAGAGCAAGCTGTAGGGTCGAAACAAAAAGTAGATTGTGGATCGTCTTTCCGGGCTACCAGAGCTTGCAAATCCCATGCGGATGCTGTTCTCCTCGTAACAGTCGTTCAGATTAACATTTAAGGTAAATTTTATGCTAAGGTGCTGCGGTTCCTTGGAAACTATGCTCTTAGAACGATCCGAAGTCTGTTTGCTCCAAGTCACTTGCACAACAGTTTTTCTCATCCACGGAGCGAATGCAGAGCTCTGGTTTCGGGACGCGGAGATAGACGGGGAATTGCGGAGCCCCTTGGCGTTGTTCGGCCGGTCGCGCCGGCGGGATAAGGCTGAGTTGTCGGCCGCCCTCAAACCCCAACCCTCCGTTACGCCTCGGGTGCCTCTCTCAACGATATTCCAAATGGAGACGGGACTTCCATGGTCGAGCGCCCGCTTGAATGCGGTCGGCCGCAAACGCCGAAGGCCAGCTTTGGTATGCGAGCAGTGTCGGATCCGCAAAATCAGATGCGATCGGAACACGCCGTGCGACAAATGTGCCCGCGGCAAAAGGGCAGCCCTCTGCGTTTATACGACTTCATCTGCCCCCGACAGGTCTCAGGGTGTTCTCCCGGTGTTGTCACTGGCACCGTCCAGGGAGAGAGCGACCGAGCCAAGCCCTCCTTCGGATCTGAACAGCGGCGTGGCGGCTGCATCTGAGCCACATCGGAGCCTGACCGTACCTGAACAGTGGAATCCGCGTAACTCAAATCCCGCGGGAGGTGATCGCAGCCGCGCCGCGGGGACCTTCTGGAAGGGCCGGATATTTGGGCCTTCCCACTACTTGCATATTGTGGAGCCAGTACGTCGATAAACCTTCGGTCCGTAGATTGAAGCTCACAGTCGGAGTTCCACGACATTCTGTCTGTCTACCAGGTTGCCCACTTCGATCCAGCCTCCTCTGCTCGTGCTCCCATAGCTGAGTGCAAAAGTCTTGCAAGTCTTGTCAAGAGGCGGCTGCAGCCTCGCAGGACAAAATGGCCCGAGTTGCACGAGCTTCTGCCTCCACGTGTAGTTGCAGACCAGCTTCTTGAATGCTATCTGCGCACGTTCGAGACTGTCTTTCGCGTGTTCCATGTACCCTCGCTGACGGCAGAGTACGAACGATACTGGGTCACCGGCAGCTCGCCCAACGATGTGCACACAGCGAGGATCCTGCTCGTATTGGCACTTGGTACCTGCTTCTATCAAGGCAGTGATCGATCTTCTCTACACTCTACTGCCATAACATGGATCATGGCTGCCTACAATTGGACTTCTGCGCCAAACATCAAGCACCACCTCACTATTCCCGGGATTCAAATCCATTGCCTGCTCCACTTGGCCATGCAAACGCACGGCATTGGTGGTGACATAGCCGTGGGATCTGCCATCAATCTTGTCGGGATGGCGAAGCAAATGGGGCTTGATCGGGATCCATCAAGTATCTGCAACATGTCACTGCTGCAGGCAGAAATCCGACGACGTTTGTGGACCACAATCCTGGAGCTTCTCGTGCAAGCGAGCATCGACTGCGGTCAAGCACCTATTGTGTCTCCAAATGATTACGACTGTGCACCCCCTGCGAACGTAAACGACGTACAGCTCAACGAGGAAACAGATGCTGATATTATCCCCGAGCCTCTCGAATCTTACACGCAGGCATCGGCGGCTATTATTCTGGCCGAATCTCTTCCCGTGAGGCTCAGAATCACCAAATACCTCAATCACATCCGTCCCGACATCTCATACGACTCTGCCCTGCGCCTGGGGACCCAGCTAAACCAATCCCTCCGCACTCACTTCGACAAGGTCAAAAAGCACATGCCGCCGTTCCAAGTGCACCTCCTCACCCTCCTCACCCACCGCTTCTTCACGTCCCTCCATCTCCCCTTCGCCATCAAAGCCAAGACGGACCCGACCTACTACCTTTCCCGCAAAATCACCTCCGATGTCTCCCTCCTGCTCCTCGGCCGCAGCAGCAGCAGCAGCAGTAGCCACCCAAACGCCCCACCAACGCCGCCCCAACCATCGACCACGAACCCCTTCGACCCCTCAACCACCGCCCTCCCCCCCTCCCTTGCCCACGCCAGCGGCCTCTTCCGCGCCGCCCAGATCCAAGCCGGCGCCGCCCTCACCCTCGAGCTGCTCGCCCAGCTCGACGACACCACCACCTCGTCCCTCGTCCTCACCGCCGCCAACGCCCTCGCCCGCGACGCCCTGCGCGACTGCCTGGCCGACTACGTGCAGCGGCTGCGGTGCGGTGTTTTGGAGGGCGGCGGCGCGGCCGCGGCGGTCGGGTACAAGGGCTACTGGTTCCTGGCGTGTGCGCTGGCGCAGGTGGATGCCGTGCGCGAAGGGAGCGTCGACGTGCGCGCGCGGATGGCCGGGGCGGGGCACCGCGCGCTCAGGGAGTGCGTGGAGGCGTTGACGCGTGCGGCGGCCTTGGCGGAGCAGAGGCACGGCGGTGTTGGTGCGGGGCCGCCACCGCCGCCGCCGTCGTCATCGCCGTCGGGTGTTGCGGCGGTGGATGTGGAGGGGTGGACGCCGGATGGGGTTGATGATTTTGGGCTGCTCGACTTTCAGTTTGTGAGTGCCTTTTCTTTTCCGAGTGGCTTTCGGGTGCATGATGGTTCCGTACGCGCGAAAGGTGCTGACGTTGTTACAGGATCCGGGGCTCGATACGGCGGTTGCGGGGTTTGGCGGGATTTCTGTGCACTTTTCGTAAGACTTGACTTGACGGATTTCTTTTTTTGCGGGAACCTGACGGGCATGTGGCGGAGGACTCACGTGTAACGAGCGGGCCTCTGCCTCTAAGGATCCAAACACCAAAGAGGGAGAAAACCTATTAAAGGGTTTCCTTAAGTAGGTATAAGAAGAGGGTAAGAGCAAGTTAAATATATAATACAACTAAGTATTACGTATAAAGGCCGTATTATAAATAATATATAAATTATTATTAAAGAAGTTGACTATAAAGATTAAAACTATTTAAAACGTATAGTTTATATACTAGTAAAAAAGTTCTATATAATCTAAATATATAGTAAAGATATTATACTTAATAGTAAATACTTCTTTAAGTATTATTTTATAATTAAGTATCTTTAGCTTAGTAATTTTTTTTACTTAGAAAGCCTTAGCAATTTAAGTAATATTATAAAATAGAAAATAAACTAGTTAAAATAAAATATAGTTTTTTATAAAGAGAAAGAATACTAATAAATAAATTAAAAAAAGTTTTCTATTATAAAAAAGCCTTAGTAATATAGCTATAAAAGTATAATACTTAATAAAATAAAAAAATAATAATAATATTCTCTAAGTACTACTTTATAGTATATTTATAAAATATATAAAGATATAGATATTTTTAATATCTAATTTTAGTAAACTAATATTTAATTTTAGTAAACTAATATCTATTATCTAATTAAGTAGTTTTAGTATATACCTAGATTAGTATCTTAGTAAAAAATACTAAAATTATATAACTATTATATAGTATATATAGAAGCATATATTATAGTAAGTAATTATTATAATATTATAAAACTTTTTTCTTTACTAAAATAAGATATTCTAAATTATTTAGTAAAGTTATATTAAAATTATATAAGTACGTATTATAGTATATTACTAAAATTTTTATATATAATAAATTACTATAAAGCCTTTATATAAAGTAAAATTTTACTAAGTATAGGTTATTTCTTATTATTTACTATTATAGTCTTAGTATAAGGCTAGCTAGTAATATTAGATATAAGTATAATTAAAATTAATTAATATATATATATTTTTAGTATTACTACTAAATAAGTTTTCTTTAATATTACTATTAAATAAGTTTTTTTATTACTAATACTTTTATTATTAATATTTTTATTACTAATATCTTTTTTAGTATAATAGCTACCTAAATAGTAGCCTTAATACTAGACTAAATAACTAAGATATAAGAGAGGCTAGCCGCTAAATAAAAAAAATAC
This sequence comes from Macrophomina phaseolina, assembly GCA_020875535.1. NCBI lineage: Eukaryota > Fungi > Ascomycota > Dothideomycetes > Botryosphaeriales > Botryosphaeriaceae > Macrophomina > Macrophomina phaseolina. The sequence continues at coordinate 127,122 of JAEQDS010000075.1, read as the reverse complement.
TAAGCTATATAAAAAGCTATAAAAAGATATCTTAATAATAGTAAATTTATTTAAACTACTAGTAATAATACTAGTAATAATACTAATAATAAAACTACTAGTAATAAATATAAAGTACTAAGGCTTAAATAGAGAATTACTAAGCTATATTATAAATAATAGAGTCTAGTAAGTAGTTAAAAGAAGATTATTCTCTAAGAAAAAAATAAATAGAAGTTTAATAAAGAAGAATAAAAGAAAAAATAAAAATATAAAATAAAAATTTTATTAGCTTATATTTTATTTTTTAGTACTATATATTTTAAAGAGCGAAACTATAGTATTATTTAAAGTTTTTTATATATAGATATTTCTTATATAAGTAGATTCTTCTAGATATACTATATTAGAAAATCTAATAAGGGTAATTTATAAAAAATAAAATTCTAATTCTAATTCTTATTTATTTTATATAATTTTTATATCTTAATAACTAAAAATTATTAAACTTTTATAATATATAATAATATTTTAGTAGGGGCTATACTAGTTTAGTTATTAGTTAGTAAAGTATAATAGTAAACTTTACTATCTTAATTTACTATCTTAGTTTACTACTATAGTTTACTACTACTATAACTTTTTAATATATTTATTATATATCTTAAATAGTATTTTAATATCTAAGGTAATATATTAATAAGCTACGCTTATATAAGCTTACTTATTAATATTTAATATATTCCCCTAAGCTTTTATAAGTATTATAAGGGTTTTATAATTTCGATTTTATATCTAGTTTATTATATAATTTAGAACCGGTATATATAGGTAGATATAAGTAATTTAGTACTTATTTATTATATATAGGATCTTCTTTTTTAGCTTTTTATAAAGACTATTACTAGGACTTTATAAGACTAATATTCTTTAGAAGTTTTTACTATTTTAGACTATTAATTAGCTTAGTTAGTATTATAAATAATACTTTACCCTAAGATTACTAAGGAATAAGACCCCTAATTAAGAATTCTAATAAGCTAAATTATTTAGAATAGTCTTTACTAAAAGTCTATAGCCTAGCATTTTTAGGTTTAGATCGAATCTACGGACTTTATAGCTAGAAAACTAGAAAAACTAAGAAATAGGGCCCGTGCTAGACCGTACCTAGCCTAGTAGGCAGGCTCGAAGGCTCGAGCCGGGCCTTTCCCCCCTAAGCACCCTATACCTACCTAGAGGATAACCTCTCGGAACGGAATAAGACTTTTAAATAAGAAACTAGCCTAGTTACTAAGTAACGTTTACTAAGGAACACTAGTACTAGCATTATTTATTTAAGAGTTATTAAGTAATATATCTAAACTACCTGGAGAGATGCCTAAGACTAAATAAGAAGTTTAGATTAGACTCTTAGAACTAAAATACGAACTTAGAATTTAATTACTAATCCTTATTATAAATATAATAATCTAGAAGTCCGTGGACTAATAAAAGTATATTCTAACCCTACTTTTAATTAAGTTAAGATTAAGATCTATATTCGTAGCTAAATAAATCTCTATTTAAGTTTTAGCTAGCTATATATATAAGTCTTCTTATTTTCTACTAGATTAGTTCTTTAAGTAAGTAATTCTATTATTTTTAACTCTAAGAAGTTTATCTAAGCTCGTTTCTAAGATTTCTAAGTCTCGCAGAGCCTTAAGCTTAACTAAGCTAGATAATAAGAACTTTATTAAGATCTAAGTACCTTCGTTTAACCTTTATTAATAATAGTTAGTCCGTCGGTAATAAGAGACTTAGTAAAAAAGTAGTATAGTTCTATTTTTTCTTTATTTATATAGTTTCTTATAAAATAGTATCTTATATTAATATATTAAGTTCTAGTATAATATAAGAAATTACTAGCTAGTTCTATAGCCGATTAGCTATCTATATATATATATATATATATATATATATATATATATATTTAACTAATTTAAATAGACTTTTAATATAGAAAGGTATTTCTTTAAGAATATTCTTTATATAAAGAAGTTCTTTTACTATCTTTTTATAAGCTATATATTTAGCCTCGTAGCTACTTATAGCTATAGTTTTTTATAGTTTAGATAGCTAGCTTAGTACTATTTTATTTTAGCCTTATTCTATAGTAAATATATAGTCTAAGGTTAATTTTTTAGCTAAATTACCTCTCTAATCCGAGTTACTATAGCCTTCTATAGATAGGGGTTCTAATTAATTAACTAGATTTAGTTTTAGCTATAATCCTATATTTCTTTTATATAGCCCTATAGATAGCTAAGGGCTTTATAATATTTCTATATAGAAAATACTATAAATCTAGCTAAGTAATTAACTAGATAAGCTAGATTCGGTTAGATAAATATAGTTAAATATATAAGAGACTTTATTTCTTATTAGTAGGTCTTTAGTAAGTCTTTAGATGTTTTTTTAGTAGGTCTTTCTAAAGATAAACCTAAGAAAAGAGGTATTTTTCTAGGCTTAGCTCTAGTTTTATTAAATTTATTAAGTATTTTATTAATAAAACTATATTAGTTTAGTTCTAGGCCTTTTTTAGAATACTTAATTTCGATATCTAGAATCTTCTTAGCTTTACCTAGGTTTAATACTTCTAATTTAGAATTAGTAAGCTATTTATATAGCTTCTTTAGATAGGCCTTCGATTAGATAAATATAAGAATATTACCTATCTAAATAGCTAAGATAATAGGCTTATCTTTATTTATAAAGATAGCTATATTACTTATTAGAGAATTATAGCTGTATTTAACTAGTATACTAGTTAAATACTATTACTATTTTCTTACTAATTATTTTAAACTATATAGGGCTTAGTTTAATAAATAAACTAGTTCTTTTTCTTTATTAAAGCTATATAGTTACTTTATATAGATTATATCTTTTAAGAAAGTATTAGAAAAGGCTTATTTTATATTCTATTAGTAAATATACTAGCTAAAATAAGCTATAATAACTAGTAGAAGCTAGTACGTTATAGACTTAGTAGTATTAGTAAAAGTCTCTTTATAGTTAACTTTAAACTCTTATATAAAGCCTTTAACTACCTATCTAGCCTTATATTTAATATAAGTTCTATTAGCCTTATATTTTTTAGTTAAAACCTAATATTCTTTAAAAATAGATATATTTTTAGATAGTTTAACTAATTACTAAAAATTAGTCTTTATTAGACTATTATATTTATTCTATATTATCTTTAAATAAAGATCTTTTTTAGAATAATTAAGGACTTCTTTATAACTAGTAGATATATATTTTTTTAGCTTAATATTATAAGTAGTCTCTAGTAGGTTTTTATAGAAGCTCTCTTAGCTATTTTCTTTATTAAAATTTTCTTCTATATTATTATGAGGATTAGTAGTTATATTCTTATTTAAATCGAGATATAAACTATTATTTAATTAGTTATTTTCTAATTCTAGCCTATTTTTTATAATTAATTTCTTATTTATTATTAGGTCTTTATAGAATCTATTTTTAAGAATTATAACGTCTCTTACCTAGATAATTTTAGTAGTCTTTAGGTTTAGTAGTTTATATTAATTCGAGCTATAACTAATTAAATACTACTTAGTAGCCCTAGAGTCTATCTTAGTTACTAGCTCTTTAGGCTCTTTTTTATAATATAAGAAGCCCTATACTTTAATATTTTCTAGATTTAGCTTTCTTTTATAACGAGCTTCGAAGGGGGTTTAATAGTTAATAGAACTATTAGAAGTTCTATTATATAAATAGATAGCGACTAGAAGTACTTTTTTCTAGTACTTTTTATAAAGATTACTACTTATTAATAAGACTCGTATCTTATTAAATAAGATTTTATTTATTTATTTAGCTTTTCTATTCTATTTCTTAGTATATAGTACTAAATTAATTAATATAATACCTCTTTCTTTAGTTAAATTATTTATATCTTTAACTTAAACTTATTATTAAAATAAAGCCTCTTTATCTTATTATTAGACTAATTTTTAGCTCTAATAATAAAGTATTTTAGATAATTAGTAAGGGCTTCTCTAGACTTTAATAGCTCTAGTTTAAGAGAACTAATAGTATTATCTAAAAAGATTAAGTAATACCTAAAACCTTATATAGTTATAGGCTTAATAGAAGTATCTATATCTAGATAAATAGGCTCTAAATAGTTCTTAGCTTTATTAGTAGAAACTTTACTTATATTTCTAGTTATTATAGACTTAATATAGACTTTATAGTCTTTTATTTTTAGACTATTATTATTTTCTAGAGTAATTTCTTTCGTAATCTTAGAAAGGTATTCTAGGGCTTTATTTTCTATATACCTAAGACGCTTATACTATATAGTATTAAATACGGGCTTAATATTACCTATAGTATAGTCTAGATACTTAGAATTTAAGATAGGTAAACTATTTATATAAAATCCTCTAGTAAATAACTTATTACTAGAGTAATAGATCTTAAATAGATTTAGCTTAAAATTAATCTTAAAGCCTTTCTCTACTATCTTAGTAAGAGAAAGTAGGTTAACTTCTATTTTTAAAACTAATAAAATATTATTTATACGGGCTTTTTTATTAGTATTTAAAAAGTAGATATTTATATAGTCTACTTTTTTAGCCTTAATTTAGCTATCGCCCTCGCCTATTTAATAGCTATAGAAGTATTATTTAACTTCTTAAATAGATTTAAATAAGTATAAATATAGATAGTAGCTCTAAAATCTAGAATCTAAGATTTACTATTCTTAGTATTAAGAATATATACCTTAAGAGATTCTTTAGTTATAAGACTTAATTCTAATTTAGAATTATTTTTCTTTATATTATTATTTATATTATTTATAGGCTTATTATTATAGCTATTTTTTTTTATTATTATTTAGCTTTAGATATAGATATTTTACCTAGTACTTATTTTTCTTATAGCTAGATTTATTATACTATAGATACTTAGCTTTAGGGCCTATATTTTTATTAAATTTAGATATATTTAAGAATATTTCTATATCTTTATCTTTTAGTTTATTAAAGGTTTTAGTATTTTTAAGCTAGTACTCTTTATTTATTAGTTATATAAAGATATTCTCTAATACTAAGTTATTAGAGAATTATATTTACTATATAATTATAGCTACGGTTTACTTATAATCCTTACTTAGATTACTTAGTACTAAACCGGCTATAAATTTATTTAGTAACTGAATATTTCTAGAGATAAAAATATTACTTAAGTACTTTATTTTTTATAAATATACTTCTAGATTTTTCTTTTTTTTAGCTAATATAGTATTAATTAGTTTCTTTATAATAAGAAACTCGCTACTAAAGCTATATAACTTATATAGATTCTTTAAAACTATTTATAATTCTCTAGAATTTCTTATACCTTAAGTTTATAATAAGGGACTATTACCGGGGCTTAATTTAATTAAAGCGGATATTTTAGAAGCTTATTTAGCCTTAGTAAAACTTAATTTAGTTACTATAGAGGTTATTATATTATAATAATCTTTTTCTATTAAGATATATTCTATTTTAATAGACTATAAATCCTAGTTAGGACTCTCTTAGAGCTTAGAAATTTTAAGTATAGAATCGGCTATTTTATAGATATATAAACCCCCTTATAACGAATCTAATTAAATACTTAATTAGTTTTTTATAGAATATCTTTTATTTTATATACTAGGGGTTTTCTTTTTTTCTAGAATATATAGGTCTTATATCTATTAGAATAGCTTCTTATTCTAAATCTCCTTTAAAGAATAGAGCGATTAGATAATTTTATTAGCCTTATAATAGATTAAAGGCTAATAAGAATAAGTTAGCTAAGAGAAAAGATTTTCTTCTTAGCCTATTTAATAATAACTTTAGTACTATTTATAGGCAAAAGATAAGCCTTATAATAGTAATAAGTAATATCGAAGTCTTATTTATAACGGACTTAAATTCGGCTTTAAATAAATATTTTAGTTCTTAGATCTAGGTGTTCTAAGGCTAAATATAATTAATAACTTCTTATTCTTAAGTCCCCTTAGGGCTAGAACTTAGAATAATATACTTTAGGCCTCTTATAAGGTTCTAGTAGGCTTAGGTCTTTTATAATAAATTCTAAAGATTTAAATAAAGCCTATAGTTTTTTAGGTATTTTAGAAGTTTCTTATAAATTTCTTCTCTTTTTTCTTAATATTTAATTGCTTTAATAAGTGGGAGATATGCTATAAGGCTTATATTAACTATACTAAGTTAATATTTTTATAACGTTAATATTTATTAGTAAATACCTATTACTAGTAGGATTTCTTAGGAATTTTATACTACTAGTAACTATATTTACCCTAATTACTTAGGTATAGCTAGGTAGGAATTTTATAGGCTATAAGTATCTATTAAAGAATAAAGTAGTTTCTATTTTTAGTAATTATATTACTAAAATAGATAATATTTTCTTCTAGAGTAATTTATCTCTTTTAGTTCTTTAGACTTATAATCTATAAAGTACTAAGGCTTAGATAGAGAATTACTAAGCTATATTATAAATAATATAGCCTAGTAAGTCGTCGAAAGAAGATAATTCTCTAAAAGAAAAATAAATAAAAGATTTAATAAAAAGAAATAAAAGAAGAGATAAAAATATAAAATAAAATTTTTATTAGTTTATATTTTATTTATTAGTATTACGTGTCTTAAAGAATAAAACTATAGTACTATCTAGAGCTTCTTATATATATCTATTTTTTAAATAAGTAGATTCTTCTAGATATACCGTATTAGAAATCTAATAAGAATAATTTATAAGAAATAAAATTCTAGCCCTAATTCTTATTTATTTTATATAATTTTTATATTATAATAACTAGAAATAATTAAATCTTTATTTTATATAAAAGAAATTTTAGTAGGGGCTATACCTATTTAGTTATTAGTTAATAAAGTAGGGTAGTAAATTTTACTATTTTAGTTTACTATTATAGTTTACTACTATAGTTTACTACTACTATAACTTTAAGATATATTTATTATATATTTTAGATAGTACTCTAATATCTAAGATAATATATTAATAAGCTATACTTATATAAGCTTACTTATTAATATTTAATATAAAATAGTCTTATATAATATTAAGATATTTATAAATTATTAAACTATTCTTTATAAAAATATATTATAAGTATTATATATTAAGTTTTTTTTTAGTATATAAGGCTAATATATCTATAGTACTAAAAAAAATTAGTTTAGACTTTATTATATAGTATAAAAGTAGCTAATATTCTAAATTAGTTAAAGAAAATAAATTATTTAAATTCTAAGTTATAAAATAATAGTAATTATTACTCTATATAGTTATAAAAATTAAATAACTTAGACTTTTATTTTTATTTATATAATTATTATAACTAACTAAATCTAGTTTTTATAAGTTTATATTTTTATATTTTTTATAAATATATTTTTTTAAATTATTTAAAAATTTTATAAAATTTTATATATTTTATTATATATAAAAAATAGTATACTATTTAAAAAATATACTTAATTTTTATAATATATATTATTAAATAGTATTTTAATATACTAAATACTAAAGATATAGAATTTTTTTTATAAAATTCTATACTAATTAATACTATAGTAAGGCCTAGATAATAGAAATATAATATATTAATAAGCTATACTTATATAAGCTTATTTATTAATATTTAATAAAAAAAAGTATATTTTTATTATATTATTTATATATTTTATTAAGCTATAATATTTAATATTTTTAATAATTTTTTAGCTTTTAAGTATTTTTAAAAACTATATATATATTTTTTAGCTTTATAGTATTAATATTAGCTTTAGATAAATTAAGCTTAATTACTAGTAGTAGTAATAGTAATTATAGTATATTTATAATTATAGTATATACTAGTATATCTAGGACTAATACTAGACTAGTATTTATAGATATTAATAGCGTATTAAATATATTTTTAAAAATACTTATATAACTTAAGTTAATTTATAACTATAAAGTTAGATTTTATATATTATTTTAATAAGTACTATTATATATTTTTTAATTTTTTTTATATATTCTTTAATTTTAATCTATATTTTCTTAGATATCTCTAGTGTACTATATAGCTATATAATCTTATTTTTATTACTAGCTACTTATTCTATAAGCGCTTTATTCTGCTTAGTAAGCTGGTTATTCTGCGCGATAATAATATTAAGTAGGTAAATTACGTTGTCTAAGGTTAATTCGCTTAACGTGTTTCACCAGTGAGCTGCGCACCCCAGTGAGCTGCGCACCGCGTTTCTCACCAAAAATCGAAAATTTGGCAGCACGATATCTCCACATTCACCTAGTTAAAAACTGCCAATATTCCATTATTAAGCTTTTATACGTTCAATGTTTTCTCTTTCTTGTTTTTAGAGTGATTGACAGGGTGAGTGTTGACACGCAAGAATTAGAGCAGATTTTGGGGTCCGAAATTACATATCTCCATGGCCACTTGACGCATTCTTATAAATTTAAGAAGGGGGTAGTGGAATATGTGTGCAAACTTATCCGTAGAGTTTTAAAAGTTGTTACCTAGTGGTTGTGGAGATACTGTGCTGCCAAATGTACGATTTTTGGTGAGAAACGCGGTGCGCAGCTCACTGGGGTGCGCAGCTCACTGGTGAAACACGTTAGTAGGTTGGGGACGGTAGTTGCGTAAGTTCTACGCTGCCTCGTTGGCTTGCCGGTGTAAAGGGCGTAATAGTCGGCTTGTCGGGCTTAAAGACGCGCAGCGCGTCGCGACGCGCTAACGGTCGCGTATCCGCCCTTATCGTCCTCGTCCGCCGACATTGCGGGGCTAAGGCAGTCAAAGTCGCGTTCGGAAGGGTTCTCTTTGCTCAGGTCGTTTTCTCAGATGCTGGTAAGCGAGGTGGTGGCGGCTGGAACGGTCGTCGCATGGTGGCGATAGGACACGTTTTGGTGTTGGTGGGGTGGCCCGATGACTGGTGTGGCCCACTGAGTGGTGAAACACGTTACTTCAGTAAGGAACTCTACTTAAGTAGCTTAAATACACCTGACTAGATTAAAACCGACTAGTTAGTTAGAATAAGAAGGTTTTTAAAATGTCCTAGCTTAAAACTACCACACTAGGCAATGCTAAAGTCTATTGAAAGAAGCCTATCGTTACACCCGATTATAGCGACACCTGCTCTTAGGGACTAGTTAGTGGGCATTATATACCTTTACGGACCATTCACCGAGAGCGGGGGACGGCATTTCGGTGTTCTAGCCGCCTACGAGCGTCTTGTGCGATGGTTGGACTCCCGTTAGTACGCCTGAGTCGTGAAGATTTGACCGAGACGCCTCTTCCTTGGCATATGTCTCTTAGCACCCTGCAAACCATGGGAAAGGGCGCGCCCATGGGTGGGCTAAGGGATGCAACAGCGATGACCTAGGCTGGCGGTCGTGAATGCTGACTCGCGGACAGGTTGAATTGTCTCCGAAGCCCCTGCTCGTTCAATGAGGCGGTGCCAATGGCTACACGCGGGCTACTTTTGTTCCGTTGCTTGCTCGAGTTTGGCGTCAACAGGGGATCTAAGTCTCCTCTATAGCGAGAGGGTTAAAAGAGCTCCGGGGAGTCGAGGCAAAGGCTCGTCTTAATCACCTTGCCTGTTTCCGGACCAGCTGCAGGCTTTGCCGCGGCAGACGAGCCTAGCGGCTAGGTTCCAGCGCAGTGTTACGCCGTTACTCTTTCTGGGGGAGGTCGGGCGTATCGTCGGGTAGCGTAGGCTTTCGGGGGGCCGTAGCGGTAGGCAGGGAAGGGTCGCACGCAATATTAGGGTAAGAATTAATTAATAAGTTAACTATAAGGGTCCTATCTACTATAAACAAGTATAGCCTATATATATAGGGTGTTTAGTTAGATTACGGTAGATTACTAGCTAGCTTACCATAATCTAGTAAGTCGAGTAATCTATAGTTAGTACGCTAGGTAATAGATCTACCTTCTACCCTTTAGAATATAATCTAGACTAAGAATTTCCCGCTTTAAGAAGTTAGAATCTTTTTTAAAGAGTAGGGCTATTCTTTCTTCGTTTTTTCTAGCTAGTATTATAATACTATTCCCCCTCTAGGCGACTTTTAGCCCGAAAGTTTAAAGCTATAAGTATAGAGTAGTTCTTTCTCGTCTATTTTATTATTTATTTCTAATCTTATTTCGCGATATCTAGTTATAAGTCTATTAAGTGCTATAATTTAGCTACTCGTATTACTTATCTAGAAGTTATTATTATACCTTTCTATAGTTACTACCGTAAGAAGAGTAAGAAGTATAAGATATTACTAGAAAAAAAGCTAGAAACTTTATCTTCTTATTATTCTAAGTATATTTATTAAGGTCGTAGTTATAACGTTTAGAATATTTTAGTTTAAGATTATAGATTCTTCTAGTTCTTAGTAAGTAGTTATTAATAATTATAGAGAACTTAGTTAATTAAAAGCGCGATTATCTTTATAAAAAATATTTAGCTACTACTAAGACTCTATCTACTTCTTAATAGACTTTAAAGACGGCTTAAAACTTTCTTTTTACCTTTATAGCCCGTTTAGAGCGTTTAGAGTAGTAGAAGTAGTTTTTTAATAATTAAAAATATAAAATAGTACGTTAGGATTTATTATTCTTAGAGAAGCTAGAGCTTAAGAAGGTATATATAGTATAGCTATTAAGTTTAGATAGTAGTAATATAGTAAGTTCCGATAGAGTAGTTTCTCGAAAGATATTAGTAGATTAGTTTTAGATATTTTTAATATCTTTTCTAGGTTTTACGTTATAGAAGAATACTTTAGGTTTAGATAGTTAGAGTTTTATTAGTAGTATTTCTATAATGACGGCCTCTTCTACTAGGCTTTAGAGTTACCTAGTAGGATTAGATAGCGGTAAGATTTACTTTAAAGAATAAGAGAAGGATAAAAGATTAGAACGATAGATAGTAATTACGTAATAAGTTAGTGCGCGATACGCGTTAGGCTTATTACCTCTAATAAGTTTATATTAGAATCTTAAGTTAACTATAAAGGTTAAAGTACTATCTAAGAAGTATATCTATATACTATAGAAAATATATAGTAATCTATAAATAGTAGTAAATAGTTAGCATCCTTAGTTATCTAAGTATTATAGAGGATAGTCGTAATTCTTCGTTATCTAATAGGCCTAGTAAATTCTACGTAACTTAGACGCTAAGGTCTATTTTCCGGAACCCGACTTCTACTCTAATAAGTAAATAATATATTTAATATTCTCTTATTTGTTCCTTGCGTCCGAAGTTAGTTTTCTAGATCTATACCCTTTTTTTATAGGTGTCTTTCCCTTACGGAAAGTCGGTTCTACTATTCTCCCGGGTAGTCACTATACTACGCGGGCATTATTCCCGTACGGGCTTCTATTACTATCTAGCTCGGGGCCGTACGCGCTATCTTTTCTTAAGGCTAGGTTTTCCGTATAGGTGTTTCGGCCGTGCGGCTCTACTACTCGTAAGGGTTCTTAGTTTCTATAGTATCTTTTCCCGTACGGGCTTTTTACCCGTAGGGTTATAAAGCCCTTATTCTCTAGAATTCGTAATACTATTCCCCCCCTTAAGGATCTTCGGCCCGAAGATTTATTTATTTATCTATATCTTAGGTTTTTCTTATTCTTTCTTTCTTTTCTCTAGTAAATTTTTACGATGTCTTTAAAACGTAAGCGTACTAAATAGATTCTTTTAGATAAGCGTATTAATCGCGAGGGCTACGAGATATCTATTTCTTATTCTTCTTATTTACTCCTAGCTTCTAAGGGCGAGCCTATAGAGTATTAGATAGATATTAAGAGTTCTTTCTATTATAGAGAGTATACTCGTTATAGTTAAACTACTTATAATAACGGGGGTCTTAATACTATAGACTATATATTCTATTTCTATTATCTTTTACTATTACTAATATTTAACTCTAGTTAACCGTCTCGATTATGCGCGCGCTAAAGTGCGTGCGGATCGAAAGAAGGCTCGTAAAACTATATAGGCCGTAATAGCCCGTTTATCTCGTTTAGAGAAATAGAAGAATCTCTTAGAGCGTCGTACTTATTTAATACTCTCGAAGAAGGCTATAATCGTAGAAAAACTAGAGAAGTTAAACCGTCTTAAGTTAGTTTAAGAGACTAGAAATTCTATTAACCCTAAAAGTACTAAGAAGAAGCGATTATTAAAGCGTTTACGTAGCGATATCTTAGCTAATATCGTTATAGAGTCGTTCTAGTCTATTAGATCTTCTAGCGTTAGTTTAGGTTCTATACCTTCCGAGGGTTTCGAGCTAGTAAATTAGGCGCGGTAGTCTCTGTTTTCTAACTTTAATTTTAGGTCCTTTATATATAACGAGTCGGCGGTGTTAGTTAATCTAGATTTCGGTAATAGAACTTATTAATAAGTTCTTAATAATCGTAGAGTTTTAGTAGTTTCTAGGTATTATTCTAATCTTCCTTTTATTTAAGAAGGTATCTAAACTAACCGTTAATATAGCTACTATCTAGGACTTATTCTATATTCTAGTCTTTATTTTCGTTGGCGTCTAGATTTTCCGGTATAATTTCTTTTATTTAGCGTAATAGCGTAGCATCTTAAGGTGCCAGTTCGAGTAGAATAACGTAAAATACTAAATATATCCGTATAGTATCTAGTAATTTAAGGCGGAAATTAACCTTTCTAATTTATTTCTCGATTTCGAAAAAACTAACTTTTTTAAAGTCTAATTTTTTACTTAGTTAATCGTTCTTTTTTCATTTAAAATTTTTACTAAAAAGGTAAACTTTATTTCTTCTTTTAAGCTTTAGTATCTTCTAGTACTATCTATTATAGTATTTACCTATTTATAGGACTACGAATTCGAGGTCTAGGTATAGTTATACATAGAGTATCTTTAGCTAGTCTACTTTAAGAATTTCTTTTTAGGCTAATAACTCGCTTAGTATTAGATATCTATAGGCCGTTAGCTCATACCTATAGTTAATATAAAATGGGAATTTTTGTATAGTAGACGCCTTTAAGCTATTATACGTAAATTATATAAGCGGTAGTAGCTTAACCTAGTTATCTTATATATAGTTAAGGTAGTAGCGTAGATATTATTTTAGCGTCTAATTCGTCCGTTCTATTTATCCATCTATTTAAGGGTATACCGTAGTTAAGAGCTTATACTTAGCTCTAAGCTATCGAGTAAGGCTTTACTAAAATCGGAATATAAATAGTTAATTTCTATCTAATACGAGCTCTTCTAGTAACCCGTAGTTATTAAAAATTATTTTTAGAAACGTATAGGCGAGTTCTTCCGCATTTACCGATTTAAGATATAGTAGGTAGTATACGTACTTTATTATTCTATTAATAATAACTAGAATTAAGTTATACTTAACCTTAGTAAGCGGTTCTCTTAACTTAGATAGATCCGTAATAAAGTCTAGCGAGATAGATTACTAAGAGCGCTTTAGTACTAGTAGTAGCTAAAGCGATTCGTAGAATACGTATCTCGCGGCCTTACTTCTAATATAAAAATTATATTATAAGATTACCTATTAAACGGTTCTTCTAAGCCCTAGAAAATAGTAGCTTCTTATAATTCACTCTATTATCTTATTTATTTTTTAATAACCGTATACTAGGGCTTCGTATATATCTTTTACGAGTTCTTTCCGTAGTTTAACTAAAACGTAGACTAATTCTAAAAATAGAATTATATCGTCTACGTTTTTAGTTATCTAGGGGTCGTTTTCGAGTTCTCTAATTTCTTAAGCTATTACGTTATTTATATAGGCTTCTTAGATCTTACGCTTCTATTCATTACCTTTAAGGTGTATCGTCGGGGCGAGTAGTTTAACTAGAGTAATCGAGTCGTCTAGTTCTTTTCGAAGCTATATCTATTCGATACTATAAATAGTAGTAATCTAGTAGCTATAGCTAGTGGGTATAAAGAACCCGTCTTTTCGCGTATTAAGTATTATAGATTATAGATCTAGCTTCTCTTTAATATAGTCGGCTCGTCTATTTAGTATATCTACGCGAGCGTTCTTAAATCCCTTTCTATAGATAATCTTTATATTATATAATACTAGTTCTTTAGCCTATCTAACCTATCGTTGATTTAGTTTCTTAGTAGTAGTAAAGTACGATAGATTCTTATAGTCGTAGTATACTATAATTTAGTATTTAGCCCCTTCGAGGTAGTATCTCTATTCTTTAAAGGCTATAATAATAGCTAGGAGTTCTTTATTATAGACGTTATAGTTCTTCTTAGAACCTATTATTTTTCTTAAATAGAAGGCGATAGAATATAGTCTATCTTACTTATCTAGCTAGCTAAGGACTACTTCTATAGCGTAATTAGAGGCATCGGTTTCGACCGTAATAAATAGATTTAGGTTATAAATACCTAAGACTAGGGCTTCCGTAAATATACGCTTTAGTAAGTTAAAGACTATTTATTATCTTTCTCTCTATACGAACCTATATTCCTTCTTTATTAGGTCTATAAGAGGTATAAATACTTTTACGTAGTTTAGAATAAACTTTCGGTAAAAATTAGTAAATCTAAGGAAGGATTATACTTCTTTAACGATTATTAGCGTGGACTAATCTCTTATAGTATTTAGTTTTTTATCGTCTATACTAATATATCTAGAAGTAATAATAAACCCGAGGTATTTTATTTTCTATATGTACTATTCGCTCTTTTCTAGGACTACTTAGAGGTTTCGTCTATCTAGTGCCTATAGAACTTTTCTAATATACTTAGTATATTCTTCGAGCGTTTCCGAGTATATTAGAATATTATCTAGGTAAGCTAGAGCGAATATATCTAAGTACGGACGTAGTATATCGTTAACTAAGCTCTAGAAGGTAGCCGGTACGTTAATTAGTCTAAAGAGTATTACTATATACTCGTAATATCTAAATCTTATTCGAAACGTCGTTTTCTACTCTTCTCCTTTCTTAATACGGACTAGGTAGTAGCTATCTCTAAGGTCTAGCTTAGTAAAATACTTAGCATTACGGAGTTTATCTTATAGCTCGTTAATGCGAGGTAGGGGGTACTAGTTTTTAATAATAATATTATTTAGTTATCTATAGTTAATATAAAGGTGTAGTTTACCGTTTTTTTTAAAAATAAATAGAATAGAATAACTAGCCGGTAATAATAATAGGCGTATATATTCTTATTCTAGATTCTTTTTAATATACTTTCTTAAGGCCTTTGCCTCTTTCTCTAAAAACGAGTATATAGGCTTAAGCGCGGGTTACGTTTTAGGTATTAGGGGTATCTCGTAGTTCTATAGTTTATATTCTAGTAATTATTCTTTACCTCTTTTCTAGAATAGTCGTTAAAGGTCCTAGAATTCTTATAGAATAGTTTCTAGTTCCGGTATTAGTGCTAATTTATCTATAGTAGGCCTTATAATTCTACTAAGGTCTATATTACTCTCGACTACTAAAATACCTTATTTAACGATATCTATCTATTCGTAAGCGGATAAATTATATTTTCTATAAATTCTCTAGGGGTAGTCTTCTCCGACTAGCTTTAGAACGTCGTTATTCTCCTAGCGAAGGCCCCATATTATACGCGCTAGGATTTTCTACTCGTGTTCTAGGCTTATTTTAACGAAGATTATATATACCTCCTCTTCTTAGTTTCTTATACGATTTAGTGCGCTTATTAAGATTTTCTAGATATCTATAAGGTCTTTCTTAACCGTTGGTATTCTTTTAGTAGTAGCTAGGTATCTAGCGTATTTCTTATTTAGAAAAGTAACTATTCTTTTCTTTTATTAAATATATAGTTCGTGGGTTTTAAACTACGGGATTTCTAGGATAATATCGTATTTAAATATAGAGGTTACGTTGAGCGTAATCTTCTTTATATATCTCTTAATAGTAAGCTTTACGGGTTTTATCTCGATCTAGATTTACTCTTTATCGTATAAGGCGGCTAACCCGTTTACTATTTTTAGCGAGTAGGGATAGTCTTTTCTCGTAAGTCGAATATTATTTTAGATAGCGAAGATATAGCTAATAAAGTTACCCTCTACTCTACTATTAAGTATAGCTATCGCGGTTTATTCGTAGATAGTTACTAGTATCCTAAGAACTTTTTCTAAGGCGCGTATATCGTTTAATATATATAAAACCTAGTTAAGGGACCTATCTAACGGCCCCTTCTAGAGTCCCTAGCTAGGGAGGCCGTTTAGTTTTTTAATAGTACGTTGGTTAGCTTCTTAGGCGTATTATAGATTCTATAGGTAGTAGGTATCTCTAGCTCGATATTTTTATTTACGGGGAAGAGGCGTCTGGCTCGCGGGTTTATTATTTCTTCATAGAAGTAGAAGTTTTAGTCTTTAGCTAGGATTAGTAATTTCTTCTATTAGGTCTAGCGTCCGCGCCTAATACGGCGCCGCTAGTAAATCCGGTCGTTATAGACCTAGTATTTAAAGATAGGTATAGCGTATTTTTTCTTTAGAGCCTATTATAGAGTATTTCTAACCCTTATTACTATTTCGTATAGGCCGAGGGTCGGCGCTATATTTCGTAAGTACGCGAGGTCTCGTTATTACTATACTTTTCGGGCCTCGCTTTTAAGCTAGGTCGCTACTTCGTTAGCTAAGATAAGAAGTAATTTCTTCTAGAAATACTATATACCGTCTTTATAGAATTGGGAGCTAAGCTTTTCGTTCTTTACCTAGTATTACTAAGGTAGTAGGTCTATTCTTAATCCGGGGGTCTAGTTAATTATTAGGACGAGGCGGGGTTTAATATATCTTATATCTTCGTATCTATTTAGGTATTCCGTAATTCGGTCGAGTATAGCTTAATTCTACTATTACTCTATATTCCCTACTTTACTAGATTTGGGTATACTATCGTAGAGTTCGCTTATATCACTATCGACTAGCTCGTCGTCATAGAAAAAGTCGTTAATTAGGTTATTAATTTCTAGTACTTTCTCATTATGCGTGGCTAGGTTTAGCTATCGTAGCTTAGAGGAGTACTACCTAGTAGCTTATTTATCGCTTTAGTAGATTATATAGTAGATAGTCTAACTTATAGCCGTATAGTTAACTTCTTTACTTAGAGTAAACGCGGAGCGAGGTTCCTTCTCTTCTTAAGTAGCGATAGCGGTAGTTTTACTAGTTTTATTTCGTTATAAGTAGCGGTGCCGGGGGTTCTACTTATCTTTATAGTAGATATAGAGTTCTTTATTAAAGCGTTTCGTTTCTTACTTTATCTACTAGTATTAGGGTCGTCTTTCGCGCTTATTATCTTTATTACTTCGTTAGATGACGTCTAACTCTATAGCGTCGCCTTCTTCTTACGTATAGCGTAGCCGTAAGGGACGTAAGATATTAGCTTTATAGTTTTTCTTATATTTCTCTAATTAGCGCTCGAAGAGGCGGTTATCGTATTTAATAGCTAGCTTAATAAGCTCGTCTAGGGTCTTAAAATCGTCTTATATTATAAGTTAGTCTTTAACCCTCTTCTTAAGTCCTCGGTAGTAGTAGTCTATAAGGGCGCGGTCGGACTAATTATCTAAATACGTAGCGGTCTTTTAAAACTCTATAGTATAGTCTACTACTAAGGTCTTCTAGTAGATATTTATAACGGCTTATTAGGTCTTATTAACTTCGTTAAGATCTCTAAAGCTCTACTTAATTTAAGTTATAAAGTATTTATAGCTACTAAAGACCTTCTTAGTATTCTTTTTACGTATCTCTAGTTCTTTCTCTATCCGGTCTCTAAGGTAGGGCTCGAACTACTATATCGTAATATCGCAGAGGTAGGTAGCGGTGAATATTATCTTTTTATTATTAGTAGAGAAATCTCTAGAGTTAAAAAAGAAGTATAGATCGAGTTATAAGAGAAAGGTCTAGAGCTTCTTTTAGTTATCGTAGAATAGGTCTAGTTTAGCCGTTTTTATACTTCTATTAGGGAATTAAGTCGTTGTAGGTATCGAAGTATATACTAGCGCCGGAGTATAGGCTATTAGAATAGCTTAGTTACGAAGTTCGCCTATCTATTAGTAGAGCTAGATATTCTTATTAGTTTACTTCTAGAGTTATTCGCGAAGTTTACTAATCTAGCCTTATATATCTTAGATAACCTAGAAGAGGTCGGCTATAGTTAGCTATAGAAAACCGTTATTATTTATATCTACGTCGTTTATTATATCGCTTAGTTAGCGTTAAGTATCGGGTAATACTATCTTATCGTTAAGTATTTCTCTTCTCGGAACTACTTTTTCTTATAAGAATAGTAGTTAAAGTATAACGGCGGCCTCTTCTACTAGGCTTTAGAGTTACCTAGTAGGGTTAGATAGCGGTAAGATTTACCTTAAAAGATAAGAGAAGAGTAAAGAATTAGAACGATAGATAGTAATTACGTAATAAGTTAGTGTGCGGTACGCGTTAGGCTTATTATCTCTAATAAGTCTATATTAGAATCTTAAGTTAACTATAAAGGTTAAAGTACTATCTAAGAAATATATCTATATACTATAGAAAATATATAGCAATCTATAGATAGTAGTAGATAGTTAGTATTCTTAGTTATCTAAGTATTATAGAAGATAGTCGTAATTCTTCGTTATCTAGTAGGCCCGGTAGATTCTACGTAACTTAGGCACTAAGGCCTATTTTCTAAAACCTAACTTCTACCCTAATAAGCGGATAATATATTTAATATTTTTTTATTCGTTTCTTACGTCCGAAGTTAGTTTTTTAGATCTATATTTTTTTTCTATAGATGTCTTTTTCTTACGGGAAGTTAGTTCTACTATTCTCCCGAGTAGTCGCTATACTACGCGGGCGTTATTTTCGTGCGGGCTTCTATTACTACCTAGCTTAGGGCCGTACGTGTCGTCTTTTCTTAAGGCTAGGTTTTCTATACGGGCGTTTCGGCTATGCGGCTTTATTATTTATAAGGGTTCTTAGTTTCTACGGTGCCTTTTCCCGTGCGGGCTTTCTGCGAGCTTTCTACTTATAGGATTATAAAGCCCTTATTCTCTAGGGTTCGTAATAATTTCTAAATAAGTTCTTTATAGTTAAGGTAAGAGACTAGTTTTTATAAAAATTTCTAAGAATTTTTAGCGGGGTTTATTTCTTTCTATTTAATAAGATACTTATATTAACTATTAATCTAGTCTCTATTAAGGATTTTTTTACTAGCTATTCTCTATTAGCGTTATTAGGGTATATTTTAATTTTTAAATTAGATTTAGCGTTACTATATACAGGTTTAAGTAAGAAAATATAGAAAACTAGATATATATCTACTTATTCTAGTAATTTAAGTTTAAAGAAAATAGATAAAAGTTTTTTCTTAATTTAGTAAGGTTCGATCTTTTTATAGTTTAATTTATTATTTAATCGTATAGTTTTAATATTTTTTTTAAGGAGCTAGACTTTATCTCTCTTTTTTAGGGGTAGCGACGCCTAGCGCTATCTATCGTAGTATATAGCTATTTAGTATACAGTAAATTTAATATCTCGAGCTAGTTTTTAGTATAATTTATGTAGCTAATTTACCCTAAGTATAGCTTTTTAGATAAGTACTTTATAGATCTAGGATTCTCTAAAGATAATAGTGTTAAAACTATAGTTAGTATAGAAAGGCATAGTTTATATAGCTTTTATTAATATACTATTATACGCGTATTAGGCTAGTAGTAGAAGTTCGACCTAGTTATTTTATCTATAGTTTAGATAGAATTTTAGGTACTACTCTAGTATCTAGTTAGTTTATTTCATTTATTCGTGGGTTTGCAGGTATACCGTTATTAATATTTTATATTTAGTTTCTAGTTTATAGACTAAGGTTTACTAGAACTTAGCTCTAAATTATAGATCTTAGTTTATAATTAGTTTCTTAGGTATTCTATAGTAGGTAAAAATATATCTAAGAAAGAGATAGGCGTAGCCCTTTATTTTAATTTTCTTATTATAAGAAATAAAGTATGCCTATTTTATTAGACGGTTAATAATAACTAGAATAATATTATATTATATTTTAGTTATAGAATCTATTAAAATTAGTAGGTTAGTAATAAAGTCTATTATAACCGATTTCTAGGGTTTAGTTAGCGTTATAATAAGCTATAGCTATTTATATAGTATATATCATACCGCTTTATTCTTTATATATTTATTATATTTCTAGATGACTTTTTCTACTATTTTTCTTATTTAGAAAAAATAGAAGTATTTTATAAATTATTCTAAGGTTCTTATTATTTCCGAGTATTTATAAACTATAGATTTATAGTATTCCTTAGTTAGTTATTTGCATAGAGATATTAGTATATAGATTTTTCCGCGGAATAGTATATTACCTCTATAATCTTAGACTAAGTCGGGGTTATTATATTTAGAAATATCTATTCGTTATAGTAGTTTCTAGAATAGCTAGTTATTATTATATTTTCTTTAGATAATTTATTTTTAAATAGTAGTATTATTTTTTTTTTATTTACTACTTCTTCTATAGTTTTTTTTAGTATAGGCGTAGGTTCTTTATTTTATAGTTTCTTATCGTCTTTAGATTTTTATTTAGGTATTAGGGCTCTTAGAGGCTTATTATCGTTAATAGGGCTTTTTAGTTTTATAATAGATACTAGTATTTATTCTTTCTATAATACGTTAAGCTCTTTAATAATTTAGGGGCGGTTAGGGCCTAATATACTATTATTATTTTATTTAAGTACTACTAGCGATAATTTCGGCTTTTCTTCTACGTAATTAGCTCTATAGCTAAATATATTTATCTTATTATTTTTATTTTCTTTACGGTAGTAAATCTTAAAGTAGAAGGAAATAAGTTATTCTATCTATTATACTTATCTTCTATTTAATATCTTAGTAGTTATAAAGTATTCTAGGTTCTTATAATCTAAATATATTATAATTTTGTAGTTAGCTTTCTTAAGGTAATATTATTATTTCTTAAATACTATAATAATCGCGAGTAGTTTTTTATCGTATATCTTATAGTTAAGTTCTATAGGTAATATTTTATAAGAGTAGTATATAATAGAGTATAATCTTTTCTTATAATCTAGCTAGCTAAGAGTAGCACTAATAGCATAGTTAAATATATTAGTTTCGAGATAAAGAAGCTTATTAGGATTAAATATAATTAATATAGAGGCTTTTATAAAGGCTCTTTTAAGTTAGTTAAATGCTTTCTATTATAGTTCTTTTTAGATAAATAAGGTATCTTTTTAGGTAAGTAGAATTAGTAATTTAGCTATATTAAAGTATTATTTAATAAATCACTAGTAGAAGTTAGTAAACTTTAGAAAGACTTATACTTCTTTAATATTTCTTAGTTTAGGCTATTTTAGAATATCTTTTATCTTTTTTAGGTCTATAACTATTTTTTCTAGTTTAATAATAAAGTCTAGAAATTTAATCTTTTAGGTATAGAAGGTATATTTTTTCGATTTAACTAAAAGACTATATTCGAGTAGTTTCTAAAAGACCTTAGATATATATATTTCTTATATTCTTCTAGGGTTTTTGAGTAAATTAGAATATTGTTAAGATAAGCTATATAGAATCTATCTAGGTATTTTTATAGAATATAGTTAACGAGGGCTTAGAATATAGTAGAGACATTAATAAGTCTAAAGAATATTACTAAATATTTATATAGACTATATTAGATTTAGAATATAATTTTTTATTTATATCCTTTTTTAATTTAGATAAGGTAGTATTCGTCCCGTAGATTTAATTTAGTAAAGAATTATACTTCTAAAAGGCGATTTCTTAGTTTATTAATATAGGGTAAAGAATAGCGGTTCTTAATAGTAATATTATTTAAAGATCTATAATCTATGTAGAGACGTAACTTATCTCTTAGTTTTAGTATAAAGAGAATAGGTAATCTTACTAAAGACTAGAAAAGTCGAATATATTCTTTCTTTAATAATAGATCTAGGTATTCTCTTATCGCTTATAATTCTTTTTCTAATATTAGATATAATAGCCTAAATCGAGGTTTAGTATTTAGTTTTAGGTTAATCTCATAGTTCTATAGTTAGTATTTTAGTATATAAAGTGCTAAGGCTTGGGTGGAGGATTACTAAGCTATATTATAAATAATACAGCCTAGTAAATAGTCGGAAGGAGATAATTCTCTAAGAGAGAAATAGATAGGAGATTTAATAAAGAAAGATAAGAGGGGAGGTAAAAGATAGAATAAAGCTCTTATTAGCTTATATTCCGTTTATTAGTATTGCGCATCTTAAAGAACGAAACTACGGTGCTATCTAGAGCTCTTTATATATACTTATTCCTTATATAAGTAGATCCTTCTAGATATACCATATTAGAAATCCAACGAGGGTGATTTATAAGAAATAAGATTCTAGCCCCAATCCTTATCCGTTTTACATAATTTTTATATCGTAATAACTGGAAATGATTGAACCTTTATCATGTATAAAAGGAATTTTAGTAGGGGCTATACCCGTTTAGTTATTAGTTAGTGAAGTGGGGTGGTGAATTTTACCGCCTCGGTTTACCACCGTAGTTTGCTACTGTAGTTTGCCACTACTATAACTCCGAGGTATATTCGTTATATACCTTAGGTAGTATTCTAATACCTAAGGTAATATATTAATAAGCTACGCTTATACAAGCTTACTTATTAATATTTAATATAGTAGCGCATCTTTAATCTTTTCTCTAAAAATCTTCTTAAACCGGTAGTATTTCTTAGAAATGCTATTAAAGTACTATTTATATATTCTAGTAGGGTTATCTTCTTTTATAGATATTAGGTAGTCTAGTTCTTCTTATCTAGTAGTACTAATCTATCGGGTTCATTCTTTATTTGTAGTAGTAAGGTAGTATTATATTATTCTAATTACTTATTTCTTCTTTTATATTCTTTCTAGCGTAGCTTTTAAGATTAGGCTTATGTAGGTAATAGGTCTAGCTATAGTACGTAGTTTTTATTTTAGTTTTTTTTAATTTTATTCTTTAGACTTAAGGATAATTTCTTTATTATTTTAGTTATATTATACTTTCTATTTCTTTTACTAAGGGATGCCGAGAATAATATTATACTTAGAAATCTTAGTAACGTCTAGATAGATATATTCTCTATAGTCTTTATATTTAAGAATTAGTTTTAGGGTTTTAATAATTACCTTTCTATCTCTAAAGAAGCTAGGTAATCTATTAATTATTCTTAGCTAATAGAATTAGTTCTTTTCTTAGGGCTTTAGGTTAGCTTTTTCTATAAATTAATTTAAGACGTAGTTCTCTTATAATATAAAGTTAATACGGGTAAGCACTTAGTGTCCGTTAATTTTTATTATAATAACCTAGTAATTTTTATATTCTATAGAGTTTTCTTTGCTCTCTAGTAGGTATTCTATAGTATTTCTAATTAATACTACTATAATTTTATAGGGTAGGGGGCTCGCCTACTATAGCCCTAGTTTAGTAGGCGTTTCTAGTTTTTTAGATAGTATTTACTAATATTCTTAGCCTCTTAGTAAGTTAGGTAGGCTTCGATATTATAAATAGACTAGTAGAGAGTATTATAATTAGAAGTTTTAGATTATTCTTTAGTAGCTAAGGTAGTTCTTTTATCGTTAGTTCGCCGATTACTAGTCTACTTATCTAAATAGTTTCTACTAATATATCTATACTTTCTATAGTAGAAATAAAGACTTTTTTTATATTAGTATTATTCTTCTTCTAGCGCTAGCTAGGGGGTTCTTTATTAGTTAGTATTTAGGTCTATAGAATTCCCTAGTAGTAGACTATTATGGGATTAGGTAGTATTAGTAGTATTTCTAGAAAATCTTTCTATCTCTTAAAAGCGATTATATATATATAAGTTAATCTAGATTATAGTACGTACTATTTTTTAGTACGCAGTAGGTAGCTTAGTACGGGCGAATTTATTCTTAATATAGTTCTTAAGTTTCTCGTAGTAGAGTATATACAAGACCTTATTATTCTATTTAAGGCGTAAGATATATAGTTAAAACTAGATAGTATAGTTAGCAGCTAATCTAGTTTATTTTAGATAGTAGATTTAATAGGTAGTATCTTAGTAGTAATTCTTATTATTAAACGTAGTATGTAGTGCCTTAGTAAATTTTTTAAAACTTTTAATAATTTCTTTAGTTTTATTATATGGCTTAGTGTCGTTCTAGTTAATCTAGTATAGTTTAAATTATCTAGCGGTATTATCTCTTAGGTAGAAGCTAGCGAATAGTACCTTCTAGGTATTATTTTAAAAGAAGGTTCGATACATATAAAAATATGTTTAGATTTATTATAGAAATTTGTCTAGTTGCCCTCTAGCCCTATTAAATATATCTAGGGCCTTAATTTTTAGTTTAAAGGCTAGAGGTGCGACTAGGTCTATAGATTTAGAATTTAAGGCGGGTTCTTACGTAACTTTCTAGTTAGTTATTAGGGTCTATGTTAAATAGGTAATCGCGAGAGTTAGGTTTTAGGTTAGGCGAGCTATTTATTTAGATTACTTCTATTAGCCGAGTTTAAGGCGCTATATAGTAGCTTAAAGATTCTAGATAAGCCTATATAGGGTCTACATAGGGTCTTAAGATTAAGGTTAGGGCGGGGGTTATTTCTTAGTTATAGGTACGTCTTCCCCTTAGGGGTTATACTAGGGTAGGAAATTTCTATTATTTATAGTTAGTGTTCTTTACTTAGGTAATTACCTCCGGTGCCTATAGGGTAGTAGTTAAAGTATTATGCTATTACTCTTTCTAGGGGAGGTCGGGCGTATCGTCGGGTAGCGTAGGCTTTCGAGGGGCCGTAGCGGTAGGTAGGAAAGGGTCGTATGTAATATTAAAGTAAGAATTAATTAATAAGTTAACTACGAGGGTCCTATCTACTATAAACGAGTATAGCCTATATATATAGGGTGTTTAGTTAGATTATAGTAGATTACTAGCTAGCTTACTATAATCTAGTAAGTCGAGTAATCTATAGTTAGTACGCTAGGTAATAGATCCACCTTCTGCCCTTTAGGGCGTAATCCGAACTAAGGATTTCCCGCTCCGAGGGGTCAGGGCCTTTTCTAGGGAGTGGGGCCGTCCTTCCTCCGTCCCCTCCAGCTGGTGTCGTAACACGCAGTGGACATGGTTCAGGTCACAATATACTGTACTAAAAGCGTGCTCCCATGCGAAGCGCTTGGCTCTTCTCCCGCAGAGTTCCGCCGGAAGGTGCCTAGTCGCGTAATACTACTTGTTCGGACATACTGCGATACACACTATCCCCCTTACCCGGCATTACGAGTTCGGTGCCCAAAATACCTTGACAATGGCTAGAGCGAAGAAGGCCCCTCTATCATCACCCTCACCAGAAGTAGCCATAGTAACTACCTGACTCTCTTAAATCTAAAGAAACCACCTTTTTGTAACGCCAAGGCGTTTCGGCTTCTTAGGTTTGGCGAATTTTACTGTCGTCTGGGTGGAGTTCCAGAGGGGCTGTTAAGAATCTTTTTGTACCGACGCTCGTACCGCCAGCTGAACCGTGTGCTACCCTCCCGAGGTGGTGCAACTCGTAACTGTTTAGGCCGCAAGCCCGGACTGACCCATTGTGAGAGGGTAAAACTCGATCCTTGCTGCATTGAAAACTATCTGCAGGCCTCCTAATATACGTACACGCCGGATTTGGTACGATCGACAAGAACCGGGTGTTCGGTTATTACCTGTATTATGGTGCGACGGCTTGGCAGCACTACTGCTAGCTTCGCCAACACCCATACGCGTTCAGTACAATTGGCCAGACCAGAAAGGCGGTAACACGTCATGTGCGGGATTCGTCTTGGCATGGTCCGTGTTCTCAGTTTTCAGGACGAGACTCCTTAAACCTCCGATCTAGGACTGGTCCCCTAAGTGCACAGAAACTGCCCAACCTTTACCTCTTCCACGAGACCGGACATGGCCGCCTCTATAACCAAAAGACTAGCGAGTGAGGGTGATGAAGAGGCAACGGGGTACAAGTGCGCCCGCTGTTCCCGATCCTTTAATCGCGAGAGCTATTTGCGACGCCACGAGCTCAGCCATGACTTCCCACGTCTTTTATGCGACTACAAGGGCTGCGGCATGCGATTCCGGCGAAAAGACGCTCTCCAACGTCATAAGTTTGTCCACTAGCGGATAGGATCGCGGAGAGTATCTTCTTTCCAGGGCGCTATTCTGGGTCCTACTTAATCGCTGCAGCAAAACTTGAGTATATCTAAGGCTAACTTGGACGGGTCTTTTCCAGATTCGAATTCGAATCCGCAGTCCGTTCCTACCTTTAATACTACGCCACCGCCGTTGTTTTAAGACCTCACCTTAACCGTTGGAACTGTTGGAACGACTACCGTTTAACCATTAAATTCGTTTGATGAATGGAATTCCGGACTCCAAACGTGGCTTGATTTTATAGCTCCGGACGCGCACTAGCTACTACCTTACTACTATTATATAATGCCTTCCGGCCATCCGACCTCTCTGCTGCAAGTATAGCTAGACTCGGAATTCGGTCTATATTAAAACATTACAATGGTCCAGACGTCCGCGTATTAATTAACTCGTCTGGAAATGTCGGCATTCGTGGAAAATTTTCGGTAGAGATTTCTCCCACATATGCCGTTTCTGATTATGTTACGTGCGAGGAAGAAGCTGCATCCGGCAACTCGGCTTTGTACTTTGCTATGGCTATGGTGGGAGCGCTGCATCCGGGAAAATATCGATCGAAAGCTAGTTAATTGTATCGACTTGCTCTTGAGGTATTGCAACGGGAAGTCCAAGTAGTAAGTTTTAGAGGAGATACTATACAGCTTAGATAACTAACGGCACCTTAGCGGACTAGGTTGTTTGTAAACATCCAGGCCAGAATTCTCTTGGTCGATTTTGGAATATGGTATAGGGGCGTAGACACGCAGCAATGGGCAGCTCGAGAATAATATTCGCTGAAATAGGTACGTTCGCCTGGTTTCCTATTATTTAAGCTTCACTATCTCTGTTCCTTAGGATGTGAATTTTCCTTAGGGCCTGGATGTATATTAATCGACACCACATTGCTCTCAAAGAGAGTATGCACTTGAATTCCTTCGGCTCAAAATCCAGCTCCATTGAACGCTGTTGGGTGTGTACAAGATGGTGCTGACCGAATGCTGGTAGGCTGTGCTTGACTACATACGTGACGGCCTGCCAAATCTAAGTTACGAGTCATGGAAGCAGTGGAGGCTAAGGGAAGAAATTAAGAGGTGCGATTGGGACCTAGTCCTTGTAGCAGATACTGATTGTTAGTCTATAGAACTACCTTTGCCTTCCTTATTAATTCCGTCATCTAAACCACGCTCCGTGGCCGAGAAGCGCTAGTTCCGAGCGACACGATCAATTTGCCCTTGCCCTCTCCGGAAAGCGTGTGGGCAGCTAGGACTGAGGAGGATTGGCGAGCACAAGTGGAACTGCTTGGCCTTCGCAGTGTATCTGAAATTGCACTCCCGACGGTCGTGCAAGGATTACTGCTTTTGGATACCGCCTTCAATAATCATCCTCAACTTGCGACTGGCTTTGGGCAACAAGTCCTCTTGTGCGCAGTTATCAACTTCTTCAACGTTGCTGCCACGCAACCTACCAACTACTCATCATCGGACGGTTGGAAGACTCGTGATATGGCGACATTCCGACTTCGCGACAACATCGCTGGTGCATTGGACAGGTGGTTAATCCAGTGCTGGGCGCCTGCTATGAGCCTGTGGAATCTCAGCGTGTCCGCACAGCCGTGCATCCAAAGTGTTCTTCTGCACCAGTATATCACACTACAACTGTTCAAAAGCAAGGACTTCTCGCATAATAGGCCAGCCTGGACGTACAAGGCGATTCAGGCCGCAGCAGATATTTTTGCGGGGGCGTCTAAGTCAGCTTTCGCGAAGGTATGTTGCCATCGATTGCCAGCCCTTTCCCTTTCTAATGGAAATTATCCAGATCGCAACGTATTCCTTCCAGAATCTCCACATTTCCACCCATTACATAGCCGTTGAGATAGCACAAACGATGCTATATTGGCTAACCCGAATCTTGCATCCTTCATACGGTCCGTTGACACCCAAGGACCGTGAAGTCGTCAACCGAATAGAAGAAGCCGTGCGGGATTATCTAGCGGATTCAGCTCCGGAGACCCAAGGTGATGGTTTTATCGCTACTTCATCACCTGCGACAGAGCGCTCAAGCTACAAAAGCCTCGACGCTCTGAAGCAGCAAGTGATTAAAATGTGGACGCTGGGCTTTGGCAACGATAAATGGACGAACCAAAATGTAGTGGAAGCAGGTGGGACACTACAAGGCCCAGTCAGGGCTTTTCGCAAGTAATAAGCAAGTCCTTTGCGCCGCTTACTAGCCGCGGGGCTAGCAATACGACTATGAAGAAGTATATAATTGTTGGATTTGGTGGTGATACCATCAATTGAGAATGAGTGGCATGAGGCGTAAGAGGGACGCTCAGGGGAGTCCTCTTATTAGTCCTCTTCCGTGACTAAGCTAAAGTTTATTGTACACACACGTGATATTCCAACACACCCCCTTCGTGTAGTAGTGAAGCTAGCGCACGATAAGACAATAGCTATAGGCAAAAAGAATAACTACGTATATAACTAAGAATTAAACTTGTAAACTCGAGGTTAAAAAAGGATAGCGAGCGGGTTCTATTAGCTAGGATATAGTATAGCTAACTAAGCCTAATAGCCTTTAGACTATTAAACTATATAGGTGGCTAGGTTGCTAGCTCTAATAGAATATAAAGTAATAACTAATAAGTAGCTAATGATTTAGCCGAGAGGGTTACTACAGGCTATATACATCTAAATAAGAAAAATAAAAAAGCGCATAACGTTAAATAAAGAAAATAGAAGAAACTCGGTTATTTTATCTAGTAAGCGGTATAAGTTCTAATTAGTTAATAAATGCCTAGTGCTTCTACTTTAGTAGTGCCTTTGTAAGTCCGTCTGCTATTATATCGGCTATAGGCATTTATCTAAAGTAGATATTACCTACTAACGCTTCTTATCTAAGCTAGTAATAATAAATATTAATATAGCGTAGCTTTGTTATTAGTTTTCTAATACTTTCCTCTATAAGCCGTAGTATTATTTAGTTATTATACTAAATCTATATAAGATGGCCTGGATTAAACTATAGTTAGTTAAAGAATCGTTTCTACTAGAAGTACTACTTAGCTATTTTAAATAAGGCAAGGAGCTCTGCTTCGGTAGTTAATATTATAATAGTTAGTTGTTTAGTAGCCTTTTAATCTACTAGACCTCTAAATAGCGTAACGAGCGAGCCTTAGTAGCTTCTACGCGTTTCTTAATTATTTACGTATGCCGCGTTACTACTAATTATAAAGATATTTTATTTATTCTAGTAGACTAAGCCGTTAAAGTATAGGGCGAGCTTCTTTATTCCTCTAAGGTATTTAAGGAGTCTTTACGCTAGTACGAGGTATTAATAGAAAGGATTAGTTAGATACGCTAATAAAGCTAATATAGTAAAGGTAATATCCGCTCTTATACTAATTATAGCGAACTATACTAATCCTATTTTACTTTAGAAGGTATAAACGTCTTATAGTATTACGTATAAGTTCTTATTTAGTATAAGAGGCTTATCTTATAGTAAAGATATTACTAGAGTGTTTACTTTCTTAATATTATATTTAGTAATTAGGCTATTAATATAGGATTTCTAAGAAAGCTAGAGTAAACGCTCTTATTAGTTACGGACTATACGTAGTATAAGAAACTACTAGATTTCGCCTATTATACGTATCTCGTAGCGTTAGAATAGGTCCTCTTAGAATACGTCTACGTATCGTTCGTTATTCCTATAATAGGTGATAATAACGTTATCTATAAAGAAGAATATAAAAAGATAATTATTCGCGTAGAGATATAGGGCGTCTAGAACTAGTTCTAAGCCGAGTTCTATAAGTATATTATAGAAGTAACGTTACTAAAGCGCTAGTAATTCTTTAAGACCGTATAATACTTTTAGTAGTTAAAGAACTTATTCGTTCTTTAACATTATTTCTTCTAGTAGCTTATAGTACGTTATTTACTTAAGTAGAATATATAAAAACGTATTTATAACGTCGTATTATCTTATTTTAAGGTCGAAGGCGCAAATAATAGCTATAAGCGCTCGGAAAATATAGAAGGCTAGGGTAGCTATAAAGGTATTTTCTTAGGTTATTTATAGATTACCTCTAACGTAGATGCGTGCCTTATATTTTAGTAGATAGCCGTTTTTATCGAATTTATACTTAAAAACCTAAGTAAGCGGTATAACCTTCTTAGTATTATCTTATACGTCCGTTTCTAAAATAACTCTCTATATTCCCTTATTCTAGAGTTTTCGTAGTTCGGCTTCTACCGCTTTTAGAAATTTAGGTCTAAGTAGATGCGTAAGAAGTTCTTTAAACGTCTTTAGCTCCGGTAGAAGCGTATCTCGGTGCCGACGAGGCATTTATATAGTAGATAGTATAGTAGCGAACGATATTCTCTAGGCTTAATCTAAGTGCTAATTAAGTAGGAGTTATGTAATATAGGCTAATCTACATATTCTTTTACTTTAAATAATCGAATTTAGATTAATTTGCGCGCTAATTTCTAAGCCTCTTAGTATACGGTTACCTCGTACGGCTGCTAGATTAGGCGGTGTTTTATATTAAGCTAGTATTAGTTGCTTAAGTCTTAGTTATTATTCTTAATCACCCCCTAAGGCTTGAGGAGCTAGTTAGTAATATTATTCGAGCGTTATAGGCATAGTTTCTAAATCTAGCTCTAGCTCTTAATTATTCTAGATTTAACCGTCTCTAGTTACGGTCGTTCTAGTACTATACGTTTAGCGTGCTTAAAGGCTGCTTTTAGGCTACTCTTCTCGTAAGTTTAACCTATTACTCGTTGCAGATGGTAATAGCGTTAGTAGTTAAATACGTAAATCTAGTTAATAGCTACTACTAGCTTCTATAGCTTAGTACTATTCGCTTAATTTAAGAAACTTATTCTCTAAAGATTTAGTGCTCGTTAATAAGGCTAAGAATAATAGAAGATCGTTATTATTTAAACGAATTTATAGATATATAAGGATTTATTCTTTCTTAGCTTCGAATACTTCTTAATAGTACTCTTAATCGTAAGGTAAGTATTTACTATTCTTATTAAACGTAACGTCTTGAACGCATATAATTTTGTCTATACTTAATATCTAGATTTAGAAGATGTTAGTAGAGTTATATCTAACTAAGTATTTAATTAGTACTCGTTTCTAAAGCTTTTAGGTACGTAGAATTATCTTATTTAGTACGTACACTTTATAGCCGTATATACGTAGGTGGCTAACGTTTAGCTTCTTACTATAATTTATCTTAAATAGAGTCTTTTAGTTAATGCCTTTGGCTAGTATTTAGTTCGAGATATAAGTAGCCGTATAGACGTATTTAGGCTAGTTATAATTAAGTAGATTACTACTAATTCGCAGTACCCTTACTTTTAAGACAAGTAACTATCTAGAACGTTTAGTATTACCGTTCTACTTAGGTATTTAAGAACTTAATACCTCGAGGGTAATTTTTCTCTTTTATAGCTCTCTTTAAAAGGCGGTTTCTAGAGACTTTTCTCTATCTAAGCGTAAGAAGACTACTTTTTATTAAAAGTATTTTTTAATTATTCGTTCTGTTAATAAGATAATATCTACGCAGTTATTATTATTTACGTAGATCGTAGTAATTATATACTACGTAGCCACGTATTTAAGATATATAATCTATATATACCTATTAGTAGCTTCGATTATCTAAATAAAATTAAATAATATTTAGAAGAATAGTTCTAAGGATAATTTCTTAGGCGTTATATTACATAAGATAATTTAATAAGCCTTAGCTTAAGCGCATATATTATAGTATTACGATATAGCTTCTTTAGTAATAGCTATACCTTTAGTAGTAGTTAGTAGCGCTTTAATAACTATAGGTAATACGTAAGTAAAGACTTTATACTATTACTTAGCTAGACGCTTTTAGATTATAAGTTCTATAGTAATTTAATTCGTTAGATTCTTTACTTTATTAAGCTCTATAAAGTAGAGGTTTTAGTAGGGTATTAGTTTATACGTAATAATATCTTTCTTATAAAGGACTAGGCGGCCTATATTAAAGTAAACTTTCTTTTCGTTTATCCTAGTAACTAATACGAGGTTAGCTATAAATAATAGTACATAGGTAGTATCTAATAATATTAGGATTTATTGCGTTAAGTAATAATAAGCCTTAATAGTAACTATACTAAACGCTTCTACTAGAATACGTATATTACTGCTTATAACGTAGTTATCTAGGCCTATATTATGTATTTTAGTAAACCGCTTCTTTATATATCGATTATATACGTGGTGCGAGGAGCTAGTATTAACTATCTATAAAAGCTATAGCATAGTTAGTTTACTACGTTTAGCTATAAGTAATATAGTAATAATAGCTATAAGCGCTACTAGATTATTATTCTTAGGCTCTTTCGCTTATAGTAATAAGTTCTAATAATTCTAATTCTTATTAGTAGGTTCGCCTTCTTTAGCTCCTCTAGCTAGTGCGCATTTAACTATTACTTTAGTGTATAGATTACTTATTTTTTTCTAAATCTAAGTCTAAATGTTCTTCTTTAGCTTCTATCTAGGTGGGTGTACTTATTTATTTAGGTAGTAGCATTTAGTTTTCTAGTAAAGTATACTATATAAGTATGGACTTAATAGTAGATCTTCTAATTAGGGTTTACCTTAAAGCGTTACTACTATTATTATTTAAATAGTATCTTTATCTTAGGCTACTTACTTACGCCTTACGTGCTCTTGGTAATTGGTAATATAGTTAGTAATCTTTAGTTTGGTATCCGCTATTTTAGAAGATTCTCTAATAGCTATTATAGTATATTTAAAGTCGTATAAAAGAAGCGAATTAAGAAAGATATTAATACCTTACCTTAACATAATCTTCGGTATCTTTAAAGCTTTAGCTTTATAAACTATTTCTTTCTATTAGTTTAGCTACTTATCTATATTCTAATTATTAGGAGGCTTTTCTAGCTAATAAAGTTAGTTAATAATAAGACGTTTCTACGTAGCGGTAGATAGCTTAATCCTTACTTATAGGGCTCTAAGTTAATAGTACGAGTGCGTATTAGGAAGATTCTAAAGAATCAATTAAAGTAAGACTCCTACAGAGTTATTAATAACCGTTAAAAGATTATTAATTTCTTTATAAATACGCTTATAGTTCTTCTTTTCCTCCTTATAGTTATCTAGATTAAGACGATAATAGTTAATCGTCTACTCTTATTATCGAGTTAGCTTAACCGGTGCCGTGAATTAGGCTGGACGTTCCGGCTTGCTCAGATCGATGTATTTAAATATATTAGCGCGTTATACGCGTGATTAGATAAGGTTAAACTAGATATCCTAGTCTAGAGAGCCTTTTAGGATAATAATTAGCTTTAAGGACGTTATAGTTATTAATTTTAATACGTTATTTACTAGATCGGTTCTTCGGTTGTACGTATAAAACGGGCCGATAGGTCGACTAATCGCTTAGGAACGTAGTAATGGTATTAGCTATAGCTCGCTTATACGTAGCTACGCTATAATAGGTGCGGTTAGCTATTATTAGCTATTATTATACTATAGTATGCGCCTTTAGTTAGCTAATAACGGTTAAGGTTGCGTATTACTAGTAGTACCGTGTGCTTAAGCCGCTTCGGATGTCGACTAGATGCCTTAGAATAACTAAAAGGTAGTTATAGATAATGCTTTAGATAGTAGAAGGCATCAAACGCATATCCGGGCTTATAACTATTGGATTTAGTGGTGATACCATCAATTAAGAATGAGTGGCATAAGGCGTAAGAGGGACGCTTAGGGGAGTCCTCTTATCAGTCCTCTTCCGTGACTAAGCTAAAGTTTATTGTACACACACGTGATATTCCAACAATAATTTACCTTTTTTTTTGGGTGTGGGGGGGAGGGGGTCGTTCCAGTGACGGAAACAGCGGTATCCGTACTGAGCGGATCGGAACAGAGGTAATACGGGTATCCGTCGCCGGAAGTAGACTGATCCCTTACCTAAAAGGTCTTTAGTACACTGAGCAGCAGTCGGTCGGAAGTTATATAGAAGTTAATTACTTTTTATAGACTTCTTGTGAGCAAATAGAGGCTTGCGAGCAGGGAACCAAAGAGTCGTGGATTAACCAAGGCGCAAATCCTTGGGTTGCTAGTATTTAGGTGGCCGTGTGGGTTATATACCGGACGCACGAGTCGCCGCACGTGCTAAGTAGGTTGGCCGCACGTGTGCGGCATGTAACGCGCAGGCCGACTAATCTATCTTATGTCCTGACACTTCTCGTAAAGAAGTAGCTAAAGAGCGCTAGATTACCCTTTAACTTAGCTTTTATTCTTAGAGCCGCATTTTGTTATGGGATAGAGCAGGGTTGCTATTAATATGGAACGAACAAGAAGAATGAACTAAAGATGAAGGAGAGTGTGAAGGAAGGTGCTTATGATACATGAGAAGAACGGGGCGAACTATAGTCCAGGAATGAGTGCGCCAAGTGGTTCGTACGAACCCTAAAACGTCTCTTAAATACCCTTCTAAACCGTGTTGTCCCATATATCGTTATCGTCTTTCTCATGCTGAGTCATGTCGGAGCGCATAACTCTGTGGGCGAAGGTCCGCAAGCTTCCTTTCTTCGAGTCCACGATCGGTCTGAGATACAGTCTCTCGGGTTCGCCATCCTCCGCACCCTCCAGCTGTCTGTAGATTGGGATTGTCGTCGCACCCATACCAAATGGCTTGCAGTTAAGGTAGACATTCTCATAGTGACCTTTGGGAACAATAAAAGTCTCGTGAAAGACAGAAAGATGGGGGTATTTCTTGGCGCCGGTCGAAGACCACCATCTAAGCCCAGCCATATGTTCGGGGCCGTGAGCGAAGTTGTGGAGGCTCTCAGCGTCGCGCCAATACATAATAAACATATGCATGTTACTCGAATGTTCAGTCGTGCTTTGCCATTGCGTGAAACCCAACAGCCCATGTTTGTCGTAGTGGTTCTCGAGCCTTTCTTGGATCCCTTGGAAAAATCTCTCGGTCTCAGCTGTACCCGGGGCTAGAGCACCTAACGGATGGTTTATCTCTCCGCCGACAAAGAAGACGACCACACCCTCGTTAGCAGGCTTTGGGCCGAAGGTGCCGTCTGCGTGGGGAATTTGCGCCCCCTACTTCTTCCTGATGGCCCCTTCCATGTAGCGGTTTTTGGTAATCCCAAGGAGCATGAGAAGGTGGTCGGTGGTGCGCAGAATAAGTAATATCCCCATGGGAATCAATGACAGTGGACCAAGTAAGAGTACGGCGAGCGCCTGGAGAATGCCTCCAATGCCGAGCCAGGTGCTGAGCCGGAAGTAATCTTTGATAGTTGCAGCTTGTAGGCTTTTAGTCCGCACTGACTTTGTGAACGGCCACTCGGGCCGAGACGTCGACGGAGGAAACAGAGGATCGAGGTGAGCAGTGGTGTTGACTGCCATTTCTAATCCGGAGGCGAAGATTGTTCGCGATACCTTAAACGTAAAGTGGCGCGAGAAGATTGAAAAGGTAAGATGGTGAATGATGGAGCAGTGCAGAGTCTGTAGTCTATAGATTATGATCATTCTCTTGCTACAGCTACTTATATTGTTGCTAATTGACTGAGGGCCGGAAGCTCGATCTGATCCGTTCCGTTGTTTCGGAAGAGCGCGGCCTGATTGTGGTTTAACTGCGGAGGTCGCTATATCCTGTATCTGTATAGCTACCTGCAAAAGAATTGCCTGTCGTCACGCCACTCGCTGCGTGGCTGGTGGCGCGGCGTAAGGGATGATGATGTTCCGTGTGGAGCGGATAGTTTGAGCCGGTCCACTCGACTTGGCTTGGCACCAAACGCTAAGGCTTTGAACCTCGTCTTGAGCCATCCTCGAAGCAAAGCCGCCCGGTGGCCGTTTAGTGCTGTGTAACTGTCGGCCCAGTCTCACGTCCCTATACGAGGTAATAAGAAGTCTTTGGGTCATAGCTCTAAGATACGGACGCCACGGACATCTTCAGGCGTACTTTGGACGTTATAAATTAGACTACAACCATGATGCTGATAGTAGGACTGGCACAGCAACATTCGTCTCTCCCTGAACAGAATCTTTCTTCCAGAGCCTCTTTCCCTTGAATAAAATTCTGACCCAGTTCGATGCACCTTGCTGCTCTCATAGCCGCAGTCAACCTGGCGCTGGCTGCCGCAACATCATGCTCGAATCCTGTACCCCGGAAGGAATGGAGGACTTTACCAGAGGACCAAAAGAAGGCCTATATTAGCGCCGTACATTGTCTGAAAGCCACTCCTCCTAGAACTAGCCGCTACTTCTCTGGTTCTCAGTCTCGCTTCGACGACTTCGTCGGCGTTCACTCCAATGAAACGAGCTCTATCCATTCTGTGGTAAGTACCTTATTCTCTTGCGCTGAATTCCTTCGCTAATCTATTATATGGATAGGGCCATTTCCATCCGTGCGTATCCTTGTTGCCTAGCCCATAGAATTAAAGCTCACGCCCATGTCAGATGGCATCGCTACTTCGTAGCCACGTACGAGGCTGATCTACGTAATCTTTGCGGCTATCAGGGCGCACAACCGTAAGTCGAAAGAAGGGAACTATCTTTCTTAGTGTTAGGAAAACTAACCCTCCGTAGATACTGGGGTTCGTTTCACTCGATATTCACTGCATTTCCGTCTAGCACATTCGCTAAACGCTAATAACCGTAGATTGGACTCAAGACGCAACCATGCATGACTTTCTCAAGTCCCCCGTCTTAGACGCCGCAACGGGCTTCGGCGGCAATGGCTACTATATTGACAGTACCAACCTTACTGCCCTAGAAACCCCTATCCCCGGCAAGACTGGAGGCGGTACGCCCTCTTCTTTCCTCTTGCCCGCTCTCCGTACTACAATGGACCAGAATTCTTTGTCAGGCTGGCATTTCGCCTTTAGGAATCGAAATTAACTGACACATTGAATCCACCCATGCAGGCTGCCTCACAGATGGCCCATTTGTGAACTTCACGGTCAATATGGGGCCGAGCAGTAAGTGCAAGACGTGCTTCCCCACATCTTAACAAACCCTGTCCTGAAGACCGCCGGAAGAAGCATGGCTGCAGAAAAAACTGAATTATGCTTGAACAGACTCAACTGCATACAACCCACGGTGCCTGACCCGCGATATCAGTCCCTGGTTTGTGTCCCAAAAGCTCAACTCGACTATTGTCGATGATGTGCTCGCAGCAACTACATTTCAGGAGTTCGACCTCAAATCACAGGGTGGTACCACCCTGGAAACAGCATCGTTTCATGCTGGAGGACATCTAGGGATTGGTGGGGATTTGGGCGTGGTAAGTTCTCTATCTTGCTCTGGAAGCTTGGCGCCTTAAGGGAAGAGCTAAGGAAAGCAAGGGGAGCAATCTTAAGGAGAAAAACCGTGAAACGAAAAGCTAACGAATTGTTCGTCGCCAGATCGCCGACACCTACGTCAGCCCCAGCGACCCTCTCTTCTACATGCACCACGCGAACATGGACAGGCTCTGGTGGATCTGGCAAAGTGTCGGTAAGTGATCCCATCCCTCGCAATTCAAATGTGCTACATTGTCTCCCTTATTTGATGTTCAAATCTTGATAAACATACCTTAACTTGCTACAGACTTGGAAAGCCGCCTTGAAGACATCTCCGGTCCCGATACTGCGTATCGCTATCCTTTTGGCAATGTGCCATCTAATAATATCACGCTGGACTTCCAGATGCATTTTGGCCCTTTGACGCACGCTCCTTGGGTTAGGATTAGGGATGTAATGGATATTAAGAGCGGGCTTCTATGCTATAATTATAACTAGAGTTTAAGATACTGTCAACCAGCATTAGCTAATTATCGACTAGTATCCCCTCTATCCTTAGGCATCATTCCTTAGGCATCTCAGTTTCACGAATCTTCCGTCGGGAACGTGGAAGGCATTATCATGCCCAACACCCTTGGTATAGCACTTCCTCGGATATCTGACTTCCTCGCTTATACTGTCTAAAGTTGTGTATATAAAGACACTCTTTCACCCTTCTTCAAATACTAGGCAGAAATTCAAGGCAGAAATTCAGATTCGATTCTGACCTCACTTAATACGAGGCTAAGGGGCTTTACTAAAAGTTCGACACTAATATTATTAGTTCTTGGCATTGTTTTATTTGCTTATAATTATTAAACAAGGCTCTTACTGTCTATATTACCCCCTAAATACAAGCTCATATGCGCTTTATATTCGTTCCAGCACAGCACTGCCTCATTAAATGGACACGTTACTATTTAGTAATATGCATATTTACTGTCATTAGTACAATTCAATAGAGCAGCGGTGTAACGGCGGGCCTCTTTCTCGAAGGATCCAAACACCAAAGAGGGCGGAAAGTCGTGGGTTTTCCTTGACTGAGTTAAGTTGAGTTGAGTTGAATTCTGTAAGACTGTGGAAGGAGAGAGGCTTCTATTAAGAGAAGTCGGCATGCGCGTAAGAGGAGTAGTAAGGAAGCTTCCTTATGTCCTCGTTGGCGGGATACTACTTGATGATGATAATTATGATGATGATGAATTCATAGTCCGTCCCAGCCGCCGGAGGCAGCTATGCGGCATTCGGCCGGCTCCTTCGCTTCCGTTGGACCCATCTGAGTCTAAGCGGGGCGGTAAGAGCTGGCCTTTCACTATCTATCCTGCATAACTCTACAGACATGTCTCTTGGCGCCACGGTCTTCCCCAAGCGCAGGCTTCTCCGGTGAACTATCCCGTTGTAACGAGCGGGCCTCTGCCTCTAAGGATCAAACACCAAAGAGAGAGAAAACCTATCGAGAGATTTTCCTTAAGTAGGTACAAGAAGAGGGTGAGAGCAAGTCAAATACGTGATAAGACTAAGCACTACGTGCGAAGGCCGTGTTACTAATAATATACTAAATTGTTATAGAAGTTGACCACGAAGGTCAAAGCTATCTAAGGAGTATAGTTTATTATTGGAATATCACGTGTGTGTACAATAAACTTTAGCTTAGTCACGGAAGAGGACGGATAAGAGGCTCCCCCTAAGCGCACCTCTTAGTCCTTATGCCACTTATTCTTAATTGATGGTATTACTATTAAATCTAATAGTTATAAGCCCGGATATACGTTTGATGCCTTCTGCTATTTAAAGCATTATCTATAACTATCTTTTAGTCGTTCTAAGGCATCTAGTCGATATCTAAAGCGGCTTAAGCACACAGTACTACTAGTAGCACGCAACCTTAACCGTTATTAGCCAACTAAAGGCGTATACTACGGTATAATAATAGCTAATAATAGCTAACCGCATCTATTATAGCGTAGCTATATATAAGCGAGCTATAGCTAACACCATTACTACATTTCTAAGCGATTAGTCGATTTATCGGCCCGTTTTACACGTGCGACCGAAGAACTAATCTAGTAAATAATATATTAAAATTAATAACTATAACATCCTCGAAGCTAATTATTATCCTAAAAGGCTCTCTAGACTAGGATATCTAGTTTAACCTTATCTAATTATGCATATAACGCGCTAATATATTTAAATATATCGATCTAAGCAAGCCGGAACTACTAGCTTAATTCGCGGTACCGGTTAAGCTAACTCGATAATAAGAGTAAACGATTAACTATTACCGTCTTAATCTAAACAACTATAAGAAAGAAAAGAAGAACTATAAGCGTATTTATAAGAAAATTAATAATCTCTTAATAGTTATTAATAACTTCGTAGGAGCCTTGCTTTAATTAATTCTTTAGAATCTTTCTAATATATACCTATACTATTAACTTAGAGCCTTATAAGTAAGGATTAAGCTATCTACCGCTACGTAGAAACGTCTTATTATTAACTAACTTTATTAGCTAGAAAAGCCTTTTAATAATTAGAATATAGATAAGTAGCTAAACTAATAGAAAGAAACGGTTTATAAAGCTAAAGCTCTAAAGATACTAGAGATTATATTAAGGCGAGGTATTAATACCTTTCTTAATTCGCTTCTTTTATACGACTCTAAATATACTATAATAGCTATTAGAGAATCTTCTAAAATAGTAGATACTAAACTAAAGATTACTAACTATATTACCGATTACCGAGAGCACGTAAGGCGTAAGTAAGTAGCCTAAGGCAAAGGCACTACTTAAATAATAATAGTAGTAACGCTTCGAGGTAAACCCTAATTAGGAGGTCTACTACTAAGTTCGTGTCTATATAGCATGCTTTACTAGAAAACTAAATGCTACTACCTAAACGAATAAGTACGCCCACCTAGATAGAAGCTAAAGAAGAACATTTAGGCTTAGATTTAAAAGAAGATAAGTAATCCACGTACTAAAGTAATAGTTAAATGCGCACTAGCTAGAGAAGCTAAAGAAGGCGAACCTACTAATAAGAATTAGAATTATTAGGACTTATTATTATAAGCGGAAGAGTCTAAGAATAATAATCTAGTAGCGCTTATAGCTATTATTACTATATTACTTATAGCTAAACGTAGTAAACTAACTATACTATAGCTTTTATAGATAGTTAATACTAGCTCCTCGCACTACGTATACAACTAATATATAAAGAAGCGGTTTACTAAAACACGTAACGTAGGCCTAGATAACTACGTTATAAGCGGTAATATACGTATTCTAGTAGAAGCGTTTAGTATAGTTACTATTAAGGCTTACCGTTACTTAATATAATAAATCCTAACGTTATTAGATACTGTCTACGTGCTATTATTTATAGCTAACCTCGTATTAGTTACTAAGGTAAATAAGAAAGAGGTTTACCTTAATATAGGCTACCTAGTTCTTTATAAGAAAGATATTATTACGTATAAACTAACGCCCTACTAGAACCTCTACTTTATAGAGCTTAATAAAGTAAAGAATCTAACGAATTAAATTACTATATAACTTATAATCCAAAAGCGTCTAGCTAAGTAATAGTATAAAGTCTTTACTTACGTATTATCTATAGTTATTAAAGCGCTGCTAACTACTACTAAAGGTATAGCTATTACCGAAGAATCTATACTATAATACTATAATATATGCGCTCGAGCTAAGGCTTATTAAATTATCTTACGTAATATAACGCCCGAGGAATTATCCTTAGAACTATTTTTCCGAATATTATTTAATCTTATTTAGATGATCGAAGCTGCTAATAGGTATATATAGATTATATATCTCGAATACGTAGCTACGTAGTATATAATTATAATAATCTACGTAAATAAGAATGACTGCGTAGATATTATCTTATTAATAGAATGAGTAATTAGAAAGTACTTTTAATAAAAAGTAGTCTTCTTATACTTAGATAGAGAAAAGTTCCTAAGAACCGCCTTTTAAAGAGAACTATAAAGAAGAGAAATTACTCTTAAGATATTAAGTTCTTAAATATCTAAGTAGAACAGTAATATTAAATATTTTAAATAGTTACTTATCTTAAAAGTAAGAATACTATAACGGCGGCCTCTTTTACTAGGCTTTAGAGTTACCTAGCAGGGTCCGGTAGCGATAAGATTTACCTTAAAGAATAAGAGAAGGGTAAAGAATTAAAACGATAGATAGCGGTTACGTAATAAATTAGTACGCGGTGCGCGTTAGGCTTATTACCTCTAATAAGTCTGTATTGGAATCTTAAGTTAACTACGAAGGTTAAAGTACTATCTAAGGAGTATATATATATACTATAGAAAAGCTATAATAATCTATAGATTAAGACGACTATTAGATTAGTCGTAGTATTAGATTATTCTAAGGGTTAGATCTTTACTAAGGCTTCTAATCTATAAGTAGATCGGGTAGACTATACGTAACTTAGACGCTAATACCTATTTCCTAGAATTAGACTTCTATATTAGTTAAGAAAGTATTCTACCGCTAGACTATCGTTTCTTAGACCGTATAAGTTATTTAACTTTATCCCGTTTATTTCTCTAGTCTAAAGTTAGCTTTTAGGATTTATAGTCTCTTTCTTATAGATATTCTTCCCCTATAGGCGTTTAACCTAGTTAGTATTCCCGTAGTCTTACTATCCCGCGTGGGCGTCGCTTTCGTACGGGCTTTTATTACTATCTTATTTAGGCCT
This sequence comes from Macrophomina phaseolina, assembly GCA_020875535.1. Classification (NCBI taxonomy): domain Eukaryota; kingdom Fungi; phylum Ascomycota; class Dothideomycetes; order Botryosphaeriales; family Botryosphaeriaceae; genus Macrophomina; species Macrophomina phaseolina. The sequence goes on along the minus strand of JAEQDS010000075.1, from coordinate 84,775 downwards.
ATACGCGCCGTCTTTTCTTAAGGCTGGTTTTCCCGTGCGGGTGTACTAGTAGTGCGGCTCTACTATTTTTATAGGTTTCTAGCCTCTACGGTGCCTTTTTTCATACAGGCTTTCCGCCTGTAGGGTTATAAAGCCCTTATATCTTAGGGTTTATAATACTATCCCCCCTCTTAAGGATCTTCGGCCTAAAGATTTATTTATTCGTCTATATCTTAGGCTTCTCTTATTATTTTGTTTCTTTTTCTTATAAGTCTTTCCTATAATACCTCCTAAACGTAAGCGCGACGAGTAGTAGGTTAAGCGTAAGTTTCTTAGTACGAAGATTAATTCTTTATATATGCTTCTAGATCTTAATATACCGATTTCTTGCGCTCGGTGTCTTTTATTAGAGGAGAAGGGTGAGCCCATAGTATATTATATTACTCCGGGGTATTTACGCTATAGGGAGTATGCCTGTTATAGTAATACCTACTACGATGCTAGTAGCGCGGAGGAGGATAATTATAAGTTTTCCCTATCTTTTTCTAACTAGTTCTAATTCTTTTTTCCTAGTTATTCGTCTCGAGCGTGCTATTGCGAAGGTTACCGCTAATAAGGTAGAGGCTTTAGATACTATCTCTAAGCTAACGTCCGAGCTATATACTACCTCGTCTCGCTTAGAGCGTTTTCGCAAGTAGAAGATTCTATTATAGCGTCGTAGTAGTTTAATATTAAATAAGAAGGCATAGTCTATTAAGAATCTTAAGGAATTAGATCGCCTAGAGGCTGCCCGCGAGGCTAGGGGTCTAGTTAACCCTAAAAATACTAAGAAGGAACAATCGTTAAAGCGTTTATATAGCGATATCTTAGCTAATAATATTATAGGGGCGTCCTAGTCTATTAGGTCTCCTAGCGTTAGTTCGGGTTCTACGCCCCCCGAGGGTTTTAGTCTAGTTAATTAGGCGCGGTTATCTTTATTTTCTAAGTTCGATTTCGGGTCCTTCGTGTATAATAAGTCGGCGGTATTGGTCGATCTAGGTTTTGGTAATAGAACTTATTAATAAGTTTTTAATAATCGTAGAGTTTTAGTAGTTTCTAGGTATTATCCTAGTCTCTCTTCTATTTAAGGAGGTATCTAAACTAATCGTTAATATAGCTACTATCTAGGACTTATTCTACGTCCTAGTCTTTATTTTTATTGGCGTCTAGATTTTCCGGTATAATTTCTTCTGTTTGGCACAGTGGCGTAGCGTATTAAGATACCGGTTTAAGTAGGGCGACGTAAAATACTAGGTATATCCATATAGTATCTAGTAATCTAAGGCGGAAATTAACCTTCCCAATTTATTCTTTAATTTCGAAGGGACCGACTTTTTTAAAGTCTAATTTTTTACTTAGTCGGTCGTTCTTTTTTCGTTTAAAATTTTTACTAAGAAGGTAAACTTTATTTTTTCTCTTAAGCTTTAGTGCCTTCTAGTATCGTCTATTATAGTATTTACTTATTTATAGGGCTATAAATTCGAGGTCTAGGTATAGTTATATGTAGAGTGCCTTTAGCTAGTTTACTTTAAGGATTTCTTTTTAGGCTAATAACTCGCTTAGTATTGGATATCTATAGGCTATTAGCTTATACTCGTAGTTAGCGTAGAATGGGGATTCTTATATAGCGAACGCCTTTAAGCTATTATACGCGAATTATATAAGCGGTAGTAGCTTAACCTAGTTATCTTATACGTAGTTAAGGTAGTAGTATAGGTATTACTCTAGCATCTAATTCGTCCGTTCTATTTATCTATTTATTTAAGGGTGTACCGTGGTTAAGAGCTTATACTTAGCTCTAAGCTATTAAGTAAGGCTTTACTAGAATTAAGATATAAATAGTTAATTTCTATTTAATACGAGCTTCTCTAGTAACTCGTAGTTACCGAAAATTATTCTTAGAAACGTGTAGGCGAGTTCTTCCGCATTTATCAATTTAAGGTATAGTAGGTAGTATACGTACTTTATTATTCTATTAATAATAACTAGAATTAAGTTATACTTAACCTTAGTAAGCGGTTCTCTTAACTTAGATAGATCCGTAATAAGTCTAGCAAGATAAATTATTAAGGGCGCTTTAGTACCGGTAGTAGTTAAAGCGATTTATAGAATACGTATCTCGCGGCCTTACTTCTAATATAGAGGTTATATTAGGAGATTACCCGTTAAATAGTTCTTTTAAGCCCTAGAAAATAGTAGCTTCTCGTAATTTACTTTATTATCTTATCTATTCTTTAATAACTATATACTAGGGCTTTATATATATCTTTTATAAGTTCTTTTCGTAGTTTAACCGAAACGTAGACTAGTCCTAGAAATAGAATTATACTATCTACGTTTTTAGTTACTTAGGGGTCGTTTTTAAGTTCTCTAATTTCTTAAGCCGTTATATTATCTACGTAGGCCTCTCGGATCTTACGCTTCTATTTATTACCTTCGAGGCGTATCGCTAGGGCGAGTAGTTTAACCGGGGTAAGCGAGTCGTCTAGTTCTTCCTTAAGCTATATTTATTCGATGCTATAAATAGCGGTGATCTAGCGGCTACGACTAGTAGGTATAAAAGACCCGTCCTTCTACGTATTAAGTATTATAGGTTATAGACCTAGCTTTTCTTTGATATAGTCGGCTCGTTAGCTTAGCGCGTCTACGCGAGCATTCTTAGATCTCTTTTTATAGATAATCTTTATATTATATAATACTAGTTCTTTAGCCTATCTAACCTGTCGTCGATTTAGTTTCTTAGTAGTAGTAAAGTGCGATAGGTTCTTATAGTTATAGTATACTATAATTTAGTATTTAGTCCCTTCGAGGTAGTATCTCTATTCTTTAAAGGTCGTAATAATAGCTAGAAGCTTCTTATCGTAGATATTATAGTTCTTCTTAGGGCCTATTATTTTTTTTAAATAGAAGGTAATAGGGTATAGTCTATCTTACTCGTCTAGCTAGCTAAGAACTACTCTTATAGCGTAGTCGGAGGCGTCGGTTTTAATTATAATAAATAGATTAGGGTTATAGATACCTAAAACCGAGGCTTCTATAAATATACGCTTTAGTAAGTTAAAGGCTATTTATTATCTTTCTTTTTATACGAACCCGTGTTTCTTCTTTATTAGGTCTATAAGAGGTATAGATACCTTCGCGTAGTTTAGAATAAACTTCCGGTAGAAGTTAGTAAATCTAAGAAAAAATTATACTTCTCTAACGGTTTTTAGTATAGGCTAGTCTCTTATAGCGTCTAGTTTTTTATCGTCTATACTAATATATCCGGGGATAATAATAAACCCGAGGTATTCCGTCTTTTACGTATACTACTCGCTTTTTTCCGGGGCTACTTAGAGGTTTCGTTTATCTAGTGCCTATAGGACTTTTCTTATATACTTAGTATATTCTTCGAGCGTCTCCGAGTATATTAGGATATTATCTAGGTAAGCCAAAGCGAATATATCTAAATACGGATATAGTATATCGTTAACTAAGCTCTAGAAGGTAGCTAGTACGTTAGTAAGCCCGAAGAGTATTACTATATACTTATAGTATCTAAATCTTATTTAGAATGCCGTTTTCTACTCTTTATCTTTCTTAATATAGACTAGGTAGTAGCCTTCTCTAAGGTCTAGCTTAGTAAAATACTTAGCGTTACGGAGTTTGTCTTATAGCTCGTCGATACGAGGTAGAAGGTACTAGTTTTTAACGATAATATTATTTAGTTATCTATAGTTAATATAGAGGCGTAGTTTACTATTTTTCTTTAGAATAAATAGGATAGGATAACTAGCTAGTAATAATAATAGACGTATATATCCTCGTTCTAGGTTCTTTTTAATATATTTTCTTAAGGCCTCTGCCTCTTTCTTTAAAAGCGAGTATATGGGCTTAAACATAGATTACGTTTTAGGTATTAGGGATATCTCGTAGTTCTATAATTTATATTTTAGTAATTATCCTTTACCTCTTTTCTAGAATAGTCGTTAAAGGTCCTAGAATTTCTATAGAACGGTTTCTAGTTCTAGTATTAGTACTAATCTATCTATAGTAGGTCTTATAATTCCGCTAATATCTACGTTACTCTTAACTACCGAAATGCCTTGTTTAATAATATCTATTTATCCGTAAGCGGAGGGGTTATATTTTCTATAGATTCTCTAGGGGTAGTCTTCTTTAACTAACTTTAGGACGTCGTTATTCTTTTAGCGAAGGCCTCTTATTATATGAGCTAGGATTTTCTACTCGTATTCTAAGCTTATTTTAACGAGAATAGTATATACCTTCTCTCCTCGGCTTCTTATACGATTTAGTGCGCTTATTAAAATTTTCTAGATATCTATAGAGTCTTTCTTAACCGTCGATATTCTTTTAGTAGTAGCTAGGTATCTAGTATATTTCTTATTTAGAAAGATAACTATTCTTTTCTTCTATTAAATATACGGTTCGTAGGTTTTAAACTACGGGATTTCTAGGATAATATCGTATCCTAGTATAGAGGTTACGTCGAGCGTAATCTTCTTTATATATTTCCCGATAGTAAGCTTTACGGGTTCTATCTTAACCCGAATCTATTCTTTATCGTATAAGGCCGCTAACCCGTCTACTATTTTTAACGAGTAGGGGTAGTCTTTTCTTATAAGTCGAATATTATTTTAGATAGTAAAGATATAGCTAATAAAATTACCTTCTACTCCGCTATTAAGTATAGCCATCGCGGTTCGTCCGTAGATAATTACTAGTATTCTAAGAACTTTTTCTAAGGTGCGTATACCGTTTGGTATACGTAAAACCTAGTTAAGAAACCTATTTAACGGCTACTTCTAGAGTTTCTAGCTAGGGAGGCCGTTTAGTTTTTTAATAAATATCGGCTTACTATTTTCTCGTAGAAATAGAAGTTCTAGTTCTTAGCCGGGATTAGTAATTTTTTCTATTATATCTAGTGTCCGCGCCTAATACGGCGTCTCTAGTAGATTCGGTTATTACGAACCTAGTATTCGAAGGTGGGTATAGCGTATTTTTTCTCCGAAATCTATTATAGAATATCCCGTATCTTTATTACTATTTCGTGTATGCCGAGGGTTAGCGCTATATTTTATAAGTACGCGAGGTCTCGTCGTTACTATACTTCCTAGGCCTTACTTTTAAGCTAGGTCGCTATTTTATCGGCTAAGGCGAGGGGAGATTTCTTCTAGAGGTACTATATACCGTCTTTATAGAATTGAGAGCTAAGCTTCCCATTCTTTACCTAGTATTACTAGGGTAGTAGGTCTATTCTTAATCTAGGAATCTAATTAATTATAGGGACGAGGCTAGCTTTAGCGCGCCTTATATCTTTATACCTATTTAGGTATTTCGTAATTTAGTTAAGCGTGGCTTAATTCTACTATTACTCTATATCCCCTATTTTACTAGATTTAGGTATACTATTATAGAGTTCGCCTATATCGCTATCGACTAGCTTATTATCGTAGGAGAAGTTATTAATTAGATTATCGATTTCTAGTACTTCTTCGTTGCGTGTGGCTAGGTTTAGCTATTATAGCTTAGAGGGGTACTACCTAGTAGCTTATTTATCGCTTTAGTAGGTTCTATAGTTATTATCGTAGTAGGCGGTCTAACTTATAGTCGTATAGTTAACTTCTTTACTTAGAGTAGACGCGGAGCGAGGTTTCTTCTCTTTTTAAGTAGCGACGGCAGTAGTCTTACTAGTTTTATTTCGTTATAGGTAGCGGTGCCGGGGGTTTTATTTATTCCCGTAGTAAGCGTAGAGTTTTTTATTAAAGCGTTCTACTTCTTACTTCGTTTATAGGCGCTAGGGTCGGCGTTCGCGCTAGTTACCCTTATCGCTTCGTTAAGCGGCGTTTAATTCTATAGCGTCGCCTTCTTCTTACGTATAGCGTAGCCGTATAGAACGTAAGATATTAGCTTCGTAGTTTTTTTTATACTTCTCTAATTAGCGCTCGAAGAGGCGGTTATCGTATTTAATAGCTAGCTTAATAAGCTCGTCTAGGGTCTTAGAATCGTCTTATATTATAAGTTAATCTTTAACCCTCTCTTTAAGTCCTCGGTAGTAGTGGTCTATAAGGGCGCGGTCGGACTAATCGTCTAGGTACGCGGCGGCCTTTTAGAACTTTATAGTATAGTCTACTACTAAGGTCTTCTAGTAGATATTTATAACGGCTTATCGGGCCTTATTAACTTCGTCGAGGTCTCCGAAGCTCTGCTTAATCTAAGTTATAAAGTATTTATAGCTACTAAAGACCTTCTTAGTATTCTTCTTACGTACCTCTAGTTCTTTCTCTATTTAGTCTCTAAGGTAGGGCTCGAACTACTATACCATAGTATCGCGGAGGTAGGTAGTAGCGAATATTATCTTTTTATCGTTTATAGGAAAGTCTCTAGAGTTAAAGAAGAAGTATAGATTAAGTTATAAGAGAAAGGTTTAGAGCTTCTTTTAATTACTATAGAATAGGTCTAGTTTAGCCGTTTTCGTACTTTAGTTAGGGGGTTAAGTTGCTATAGATGCCAGAATATATACTAGCACCGGAATAGGGGCCGCTAGAATAGCTTAGTTACGAAGTTCGCCTATCTATTAGTAGAGCTAGGTGTTCTTATTAGTTTACTCCTAGAGTTATCCGCGAAGTTTGCCGATCTGGCCTTACATATCTTAGATAACCTAAAAGAGGTCGGCTATAGTTAGCTATAGAAGACCGTTATTATTTATATCTACGTCGTTTATTATATTGCTTAGTTAGCGTTAAGTATTAGATAATAGTATCTTATCGTTAAATATTTCTCTCCTCGGAACTACCTTTTCTTATAAGAATAGTAGTTAAAGTATAACGACGGCCTCTTCTACTAGGCTTTAGAGTTACCTAGTAGGGTCCGGTAGCGGTAAGATTTACCTTAAAGAATAAGAGAAGGGTAAAGAATTAGAACAATAAATAGCGATTACGTAATAGATTAGTACGCGGTACGCGTTAGGCTTATTATCTCTAATAAGTCTATATTAGAATCTTAAGTTAACTACAAAGGTTAAAGTACTATCTAAGAAGTATATATATATACTATAGAAAAGCTATAATAATCTATAGATTAAGACGACTATTGGATTAGTCGTAGTATTAAATTATTCTAAGGGTTAGATCTTTACTAAGGCTTCTAATCTATAAGTAGGTCGGATAGACCGCACGTAACTTAGGCGCTAATACCTATTTCCTAGAATCTAACTTTTATATCGGTTAAGAAAGTATTCTACCGCTAGACTATTATTTCTTAAACTATATAAGTTATTCGACTTTATTCTATTCGTTTCTCTAGTCTAAAGTTAACTTTTAGGATTTATAGTCTTTTTTTTATAGGCATTCTTCCCCTACGGGCGTTTAATCTAGTCGGTGTTTCTATAGTCTTACTATTCTATGTGGGCGTTGTTTCCATGCGGGCTTTTATTACTATCTTACCTAGGCCCGTACGCGCCGTCTTTCCTTAAGGCTAGTTTTCCCGTGCGGGCGTGCTAGTGGTACGGCTCTATTATTCTTATAGGTTTTTAGCCCCTATGGTGCCTTTTCCCGTGCGGGCTTTTCGCCCGTGGGGTTATAAAGCCCTTGTGCCTTGGGGTTCGTAATAAATACTACGAATTAGTAGTAATCTACCTAATTACTACTAGTCTAAATATATTTATGCGGCTACTTATATCTTAAACTAAATACTAGCTAAAGGCCTTAACTAGAAGACTCTATTTAAGATAGTTTATAGTAAGAAGCTAAACGTTAGCTACCTATATATATATAGCTATAAAGCGTACGTACTAAATAAGATAATTTTACGTATCTAAAAGTTTTAGGAATAAGTACTAATCGGATACTTAGTTAAATATAACTCTACTAGTATTTTTTGAATCTAGACACTAAGTATAGATAAAATTATATGCGTTCGAGATATTACGTTCGATAAGAATAGTAAATACTTACCTTATAATTAAGAGTACTATTAAGAAGTATTTAAATCTAAGAAAGAATAAACCCTTATATATCTATAAATTCGTCTAAATAATAACGATCTTCTATTATTTTTAGTCTTATTAACGAGTACTAAATCTTTAGAGAATAAGTTTCTTAAATTAAGTAAATAGCACTAAGCTATAGAAGCTAGTAGTAGCTATTAACTAGATTTACTTATTTAATTACTAACGCTATTACCGTCTTTAACGAGTAATAGATTAAACTTATAAGAAGAGTAGCCTAAAAGTAGCCTTTAAGCGCGTTAAATATAAGGTACTAAACCAACTAGTAATAAAAGTAGTTAAGTTTAACCTAACCCTAAGCCTAGGCTAGATTTAGAAACTACGCCTATAACGCTCGAATAATATTACTAACTAGCTCCTTAAGCCTTAGAAGGTAATTACGAATAATAACTAAGACTCGGGCACCTAATACTAACCTAATATAAGACTCCGCCTAATCTAGTAGCCGTACGAGGCAACCGTATACTAAGAAGCTTAGAAATTAGCGCGTAAATTAATCTAAATTCGATTATTTAAGGTAAAAGAACACGTAGATTAGCCTATATTACGCAACTCCTACTTAATTAGTACTTAGATTAAGCCTAGAGGATATCGTTTACTACTATACTATCTACTATATAAACGCCTCGCCGGTACCGGGATACGCTTCTACCGGAGCTAAAGACGTTTAAAGAACTTCTTACGTATCTACTTAGACCTAAATTTCTAAAAGTGGTAGAAGCCGAACTACGGGAACTCTAGGGTAAGAAGGTATAGAGAGTTATTTTAGAAACGGATATATAAGATAATACTAAGAAGGTTATACCGCTTACTTAGGTTTTTAAATATAAATTCGACGAAAACGGCTATCTACTAAAATATAAGGTACGTATTTACGTTAGAGGTAATCTATAAATAACCTAGAAAGATATCTTTATAGCTACCCTAGCCTTTTATATTTTCCGAGCGCTTATAGCTATTATTTACGCCTTCGACCTTAAAATAAGATAATACGACGTTATAAATACATTTTTATATATTCTACTTAAGTAAATAACGTACTGTAAGCTACTAGAAGAAATAACGTTAAAGAATAAATAAGTTCTTTAACTACTAAAAGCGTTATATAGTCTTAAAGAATTATTAGTACTTTAGTAACGTTACTTCTATAATATACTAATGGAACTCGGCCTAGAACTAATTCTAGACGCTCTATATCTCTATATAAATAGTTACCTCTTCGTATTCTTCTTTATTAATAATGTTATTATTACCTATTATAAGAATAACGAATGCTACATAGATATATTCTAAGAAGACCTATTCTAGTGCTACGAGATACGTATAATAGGCGAAATCTAATAATTTCTTATACTACGTATAGTCCGTAATCGATAAGAGCGTTTACTTTAGCTTTCTTAGAAATTCTATATTAACAGCCTAATTACTAAATATAATGTTAAGAAAGCAAATGCTCTAGTAATATCTTTACTATAAGATAAGTCTCTTATACTAAATAAGGGCTTATACGTAATACTATAAGACGTTTACACCTTCTAAAGTAAGATAGAATTAGTATAGTTCGCTATAATTAGTACAAGAGCGAATATTATCTTTACCGTATTAGCGCTATTAGCGTACCTAACTAATTCTTTCTACTAATATCTTATACTAGCGTAAAGACTCCTTAAATACCTTAGAGAAATAAAGAAGCTCGCCCTATACTTTAATAGCTTAGTCTACTAGGATAAATAAAATATCTTTATAATTAGTAGTAACGCGGTATACGTAAATAATTAAGAATTGTATAGAAGCTACTAAGGCTCGCTCGTTACGCTATTTAGAGGTCTAGTAGATTAGAAAGCTACTAAACAACTAACCGTTACTATATTAACTATCGAAGTAGAGCTCTTTACCTTATCTAAAATGGCTAAGTAGTGCTTCTAATAGAAATAATTCTTTAACTAACTATAGTTTAATCTAGGCTATCTTATATAGATTTAGTGTAACAACCAAATGACTCTATGGCTTATAGAAGAAAACGTTGGAAAACTAATAATAAAGCTACGCTATATTAATATTTATTATTACTAGCTTAGATAAGAAGCGTTAGTAGGTAATATCTACTTTAGATAAACACCTATAGCCGATATAATAGTAGACGGACTTATAAAGGCACTACTAAAGTAGAAGTACTAGATATTCGTTAACTAATTAGAACTTACGCCGCTTACCGAATAAAATAACCGAGTTTCTTCTATTTTCTTTATTTAACGTTATACGCTTTTTATTTTTCTTATTTAGATATATATAGCCTGTAGTAATCTACTCGGCTAAATTATTAGCTATTTATTAGTTATTACTTTATATTCTATTAGAGCTAGTAACCTAGCCACCTATATAGTTTAATAGTCTAAAGGCTATTAGACTTAGTTAGCTATACTATATTCTAGCTAATAGAACCCGCTCGCTATCTTTTTTAATTTTAAGTTTATAAGTTTAATTCTTAGTTATATACGTAGTTATTCTTTTTACCTATAGCTACTATTATATCGTGCGCTAGCTTTACTACTACACGAAGAGAGTATATTAGAATATTACGTATATATATAATAAACTTTAGCTTAGTTACGAAAGAGAACGGATAAGAAGCTTCTTCTAAGTATACCTCTTAGTTCTTATACTACTTATTCTTAATTAATAATATTACTATTAAATCTAACATTTATATACACCTAGGGAAGTTTATATATTTTAAATATAATTTATCTACTCTATTCTACTAGTAGTAATTTATCTAAGAGTAGATAGAGTACTTAATCTTAGTACTCTATAGCTAATAATAATAATAATAATAATAATTTATATACCCCGTCGGCCTTAGTAGACTATAGGGAAAAGATACACTATAGAAGTTACTTAAAATATATTAAAGATCCTAGTTTATTTAAGGCCTAAAAACTAAGAGAATAAAAGCTAAATACTAGTAGTTACCTAGTAAGAAAGAAGGAAGAAAAATAAGAAATTTCTAAAATTAGTAGAATATAAAAGCTATTTTTATTTTATTATCTTAACTATTCTATTTCTTAGTTATTATTAAGAATACTTTTCTAAGTATTACCCGTCTCTATAATAGCGGGGTAATAAGTACTAGAAGACTATTAACTATAGAGTCTAATTACTATTATTTTACTATTTTTTTTTATTTTCTCTATATTTTATCTCTTTAATCTCTTTATTATCTTCTCTAGTAACTTTTTATATCTTAGGTAACCTTAATTATTTATTTTATAAGGGCTATTATAAGCTATATACTTCTCTATACTTAAATTATATTTATTTTTTCTATATCTATAATTTATATACTTTACGTATCTCTATAAAATTGCTAATAGTTATAGCTCTAGTATTAAAAGTAGCGCTAAGAATAAGACTAGTATTTAAATATATTAGTATATACTATTTTTTTACTAATATTTATTATTTTATCTACTAGAAGTATATTTATATTACTTTTCTTTATTAGATAAATTACTATTAATTTATATAGTTAATTACTTAGTTTACTTAGCTAGTATATATATATAATCTCTACTTTATTCTCTTTACTTATTATTTTATAAATATTTATTTATAGATTTATATACTCTTTATTAAAGATTATTATCTTATTTATACTATTTATCTTTACTATATACTATTATTAGTCTTTTATTTCCGTATTTTAGAAAGCTATATTTTACTAGCTACTATTTAATCTAATAATTTTCTTATTATTCTTAGAGTAAAAGAGAAGCTATACTTTTACTATATTATTTATATATTTTTAATACTATAGTATTTAATATTCTTAGTTATTTTCTAGCTTTTAAAAGTCTTTTAAAAATATATATATATATCTTCTAGCTTTATAGTATTAATATTAATCTTAGATAAATTAAGCTTAATTACTAGCAGTAGTAATAGTAGTAGTAGTATATTTATAATTATAGCTTATACTAGTATAGCTACTATTAATACTAGACTAAATTTTATAAATATTAGTAGTATAGTAAGTATATTCTTAAGAGCACTTATATAACTAATATTAATCTATAACTATATAATTAGATTTCTATATATTATCTTAATAAGCGTTACTATTTATTTCTTTATTTTTTCTATATACTTTTTTATTTTAATCTATATTTTCTTAAATATCTCTAGCGTACTATATAGCTATATAATTTTGTTTTAATAGCTAGCTATTTATTTTATAGATACTTTATTTTACTTAGTAAACTAATTATTCTATATAATAATAAGATTAAGTAGACTAATTATATTATTAATTTACTTAATTTAGTTAGTAGTTTAGGTATTATCTCTATATAACTTCTATGCTACCGCGTTAGTTTACTAGTATAGAGGGCGTAATAGTTAGGTTATAAGGCCTAGTAATGTATAGCGCGTCGCGATATACTAATAATAGTATATCTACTCCTATTATCTTCGTCTATAGGTAGGGTTAGTATTTAAGATAATCTTACTCCTCTAGAGTAATATAGGTTAAGTAAATTTTCTGTAATCGTGTTGCTTATTATTATTATTATTATTATAGCCCCTGTGGCTGCCTGGGCACGTGCTTAAGTATGTGCCTAGCCTGGTATTCACCCTTTGCTATCTATCTACCTAAAGTAAAGGCCAAAATCCGTAACAATACCGTTGAACTACGGATAAAACTGGACAATGCCCCCTTGCGTCTCTAGTATTAGAGAAGACAAGGAAAGTCGTGTGGCAGTGGCGTTGGAAGCCAGACTGGATAGAGAAATTGGAGAAAGCAGGAAAATTGGAGAAATTTAACCGATCGGAGTTGGTTACTTAGTCTACCGGACCCAGGGCGCAACTGACTAGTAGAACTCTATTACCGTCCCTCATTTTCGCCAGTCGTCTTCTTCCACGTGATTTTTCTGTAAACCTTCGTACTCCGTTGCAGCAAACGTGCCTCGGTCGAAGGGCGCAACGTAACCTGTAATAACTAACCCGGCTTACCGGCTACCTCTTCCGCCACTAGTTTCCTTAGCGCCTCGCCTTACCCCCCTCTCGGCCACCGCTTGCAGATGGCCACAACGTCTTCGCGTGCGACACATTTGCTAAAAAAGCCATCAGATCCTGCCCCGAGCCCAAGCTGACGAGTGGGCCGGTCAACCGCACCCGCGAACTGAAGCCCCTGAACTCAATCGTGTGGCGAGCAATGGCATCGCACACCCTGTCTGCGTAGTCGAGTAGCTGCTGATGCGTTTCGACTCTAGGCTCGCCCTACTGTAGTATCCATTTGCGCGTCTTGATACCGCCCCATAGCTCCAGTGATATGCGGCTGCGCATGTCGTGCTTCTCTTCCATGTCTATCCCGTGGCAGAGCGCACGCCAGGTATTTTTCCTCTTTATTGAATCCCAAGTGCTCGGTTTCGGCACCGGTATCCTAGCCGACATAGTGGGCAATTGCGAGGGCGAAGGCGTAGGGACGGAAACAGTGATTGGCGGTCAAGGGGAGAAGGAAGTCTTTGATGAAAAATTCGGCAATTTGACAGATCGACTTTTCTGGGGCAGCGTAGAACTGGATGCCTAAGGCCTGGGGAGCGAGACGGGCAAGGCCGTTGATGTGGTCGAATAGAGGGCCTGGAATGGCGCCTTGTACTCGAGAAAAGGAGGCCGTGTTGTAGAAGAACGTATGACGAACTTACACTAGTGAGTAAGAAGATTAGAGAAGCCTTGCGCTACCTTAGCTACATATTGATGCTATTTATGGTTAGAGATCCCCAGGACACATATGTGAACATCACGTGCAGTTGGTTATGATGAACGCAATGTTCGAACTCAAGTGATCAAAAGATTTATCCTTCAAATTTATCCTAAGAATTCGTCAGTGCTGAGGTGGGGAACAAAATTCGAGCATGAAAAGGTCCCGACAAAAATAGACTTTGGAGCCAAGTTGGAGAAGCACAGTCTTGGTTACGTCAATTCGGGCCGAACACGCCCTACATATAAGCGCCGGAGCAGGATCCAACCACATCATAATCATCTCTTAAACACAACGCAGCCTCGGTCAGGAAAACCGCAGACACTAAGAAAATGTGAGTACTAGTAGCATTTTCCGCACAACGTTAAGTTACACGATGTCTGACCTCCCTTAAAAGTTTCAAGTTTCGCACCGAGCCATGTCTTACCTCCAATACTTCAACGAAGAAGGCGCCGGCCAAAAGCATAGTGACCTCTGCCACTACTCCCAAGCCGTCCTCCTGGGCGATATTGTCAAGTGTTCCGGCCAAGGTGGCTGGGACAAGAGTGGAGCCCTTGATGCCAACGATATCTCCCGTCAAGTGGAGCTAGCCTTTGAGAACGTCGATCGGGTGCTTCAGGCTGCTGGGCTACGGGGATGGGAGGATGTGTACAGTGTTCGAAGCTATCATGTTGTCGATATTGGTCTTTCGTATAATAAGACCGTAGAGATGCTGAAGAGGAGAATACCCGGTCATAGACCCATCTGGACCGCGATTGCGGTTCCGGCTTTGGCCTTTCCCCAAATGAAAATCGAGATTGAGGTCGAGGCATATGCAAGTAAGAAATAAGGAGCTATAAGGGGCTACACCTGCTGGATAAAGCGAAGACAAATTAACTTATTCAAGCTGTATGCCATGGTCGTGGCCGGAACTTCTATTAGAGAGGAGGCAGAAATCATGGCCGGTTTTGTATATAAAAACAACCCTTTCTCACAACTTATAGCCCATATAAGGTTCATAAATCTAGTACGCTATTTAAGCACCAAGGACGTCAAGAGATTTTTCTCCATCTCCAACCGCGACCTCGTCAGCGAAGGTAGCTTCGTCCTGGTCGAGTGCATCACTGTCAACACGTCCTACCGCCGCCAAGACGTCGGTACCATCAAGCTCAATGCCCTGCAAAGAGAACCTGCATAGAAACTGCCATCTATCAGGTTCGCCGTCTCACGGCCATACGCTAGCGACGTCGGCCTGGTCGATATAGGCTGCCCAGCGCGCACGCGCCTACCGAGAAGCGGGCTGCCCAGGCTATAAAAGCCGTAGTCTATAATGTCTTCAAGATTTCCGCTTAGGTAAAGAAACCTTTTTTACTAACGTGTTCCACCACTCCTCGGCCCACCCCATTCCTCGGCCCGCCCCAAAAACCCACCAAAAATCAGAAAAATCATACCTCAGTATCTCAACAACGGCTGGATAATAAATTCTAAAATTTTAACACGTTATATATAGCGCCTAAAACTAAAGGTCATTAAATTCTTAAATACTAAAAGCTTAACTATTGGAACAAGTGGTGTGACGGCTTATTCAATAGTAAATGGGATGAATTGGCATATCTAGTAGAGGGAGGCCGTACGGGCTTCCCTTATACCTATTCTACCTACTAGGGTAAAACGGGTATGTAACTTGCTTACCTGCTGAGACAGGTGTGCAACGAGTATAAGATATAACTAAATCTAAAACACTACTGAAAGTAAAATACACGTGATTAATCCAACACACCCCCTTCACGTACTGCCTATTTGGGGAGTAGGTGATAAAAAGAAATAAGAGTAAAATAGATAACTAGATAAGTGTTAAACTCGTAAACTCGCTTAAAGTAGGCGGTTGATTTCTAAGATTAAAAGAAATAACAAAACGTATTCTCTATACTATAAGCAAGCGGTACTGCTTGCTTATAGTATAGAGAATATATAAGTAATATAAGGATAATATATATAAGTACTAAAAGAGTTAGGGGAGACTTATATCTACTTAGATATAAGTCCTCTATTAGCTTAAGTAAGCTATAAGGGTTGCGCCTTATTTTATAAAATAATACAAATAAATAACTACTAATTATGAAGTAGGGAAAGTCTAATAGCCGTAATAAAATAAGCGTGCTTCTAGTAAGGTAGGGCTTTAGTAAGACCGTCTACTAATATTACTACTATAGGCATTTACTAAAGGTAAACGTTGCCTGCTTAGGCTTTCTAGCATAGCTAATAGTAGTAAATATCTATATAATATAGCTTAGTATTAAGCTTTCTAATGCTTTTCTATATAAGCTGAAGTGTTTGCGTATTATCGCATTATATTTTAATTTAATAGCCTAAATGTTATAAACGAAGGTCGGACGAAGGCGCGTAGGTCTTAACCGGGTTCTTATCGCCTAGCTTAGTTAAGCTTAAGGCTCTGCGAGTCGAGAGGATCTTAGAATAGGCGTAGAGGTCTTAGGGTAAAAATAGTTAAATTACTTACTTAAAGAACTAATCTAGTAGGAAAATAAAGAGACTTATATATATAGCTAGCCGGAACTTAGATAGAAACCTATTTAGCTATAAACGTAGATCTTAATCTTAACTTAATTAAAAGCGGAATTAGGATACGCTTTTATTAGCCCACGGACCTCTAGATTATTGTATTTATAATAGAGATTAATAATTAAATTCTAAGTCTATATTTTAGCTCTAAGAGTCTAATTCGAACGTCTTGTTTAGTCTCGGGCGTCCCTCTAGATAGTCCGGATATATTACTTAATAACTTCTAAACGAATTATACTAGCGCTAGTATCTCTTAGTAAATATTACTTAGTAAGTAGGCTAGCTTCTTATCTAAAAATCTTATTCTATTCTAAGAGGTTAATCTCTAGATAGGTATAAGGTACTTAAGGAGATAGGCCCGACTCGGGCCTTCGGGCCTATCTACTAGGCTAGGTACGGCCTAGTACGGGCCCTATTTCTTAGTTTATCCGGTTTTCCGACTATAAAGTCCGTAAATTTGGCCTAAACTTAAAAAGGCTAGGCTATAGACTTTTAGTAAAGTCTATTTTAGATAATTTAGTTTATTAAAATTCTTAGTTAGGTGTCTTATTTCTTAGTATTCTTAGGGCGGAGTATTATTTATAATAATAGACTTCTCTTCTAAGCGAGTTTCTATGAGCTACTCGGCTCGTAGCTTATTAGAGTATTATTAGTAAAAACGGTCGTAGGTCTTAAGCTCTTTAACCGTGTTTAGGGTTTTCTAGGTAGGTTCTAAATAACCCTTCTATTTAATAAGGTACTTAAGTTAGTTTCTTATTTTTTTAACGTCGAGGATTTTCTCTATGTAGTATTTAGTAGTGCCGTCGACTATAACTAGTAGGGGCGGAGGTTAGATTTACCCTAGAAGAGGGTCTTAGGCCGTAGGTTCTAGTAATAATACGTAGAATACTAGGTATATACTATTACGACACCAGCTAGAGGGGACGGAGGAAGAATAGCCCTACTTTCTAGAAAAGGCCCTAATTCCTCGGAGCGGGAAATCCTTAGTCCGGATTACGCCCTAAAGGGTAGAAGGTAGAGCTATTACACAGTGTACTAACTATAAATTACTCGGCTTACTAGATCACGGTAAGCTAGCTAGTAATCCACCGTAATCTAACTAAATACCCTATATATATAGGCTACACTCGTTTATAGTAGATAGAACCCTCGTAGTTAACTTATTAATTAATTCTTATCTCTATATTGCGTGCGACCCTTTCCTATCTACCGCTACGGCCCCCCAAAAGCCTATACTACCCGATAATACGCCTGACCTCCCCCGGAAGAGTAACGGCGTAACACTTTAACTACCACCCTATAGGCACCGAAGGTAATTACCTAGTAAAGAATACTAATTATAAATAATAAGAATTTCCTACCCTAGTATAACCCCTAAGGGGAAGACGTACCTATAACTAAGAAATAATTCCCGCCCTAATCTTAACCTTAAGACCCTACGTAGGCCCTATATAGGCTTATCTAGAATCTCTAAGCCACTATATAGCGCCTTAAACTCGGCTAACGGAAGTAATCCGAATAAATAGCTCGCCTAACCTAAAACCTAACTCCCGCGACCACCTATCTAATATAGACCCCGATAACTAACTAGAAAGTCACGTAAGGACCCGCCTTAAACCCTAAACCCGTAGACCTAGTCGCACCTCTAGTCTTTAAACTAAAAATCAAGGCCCCGGACATATTTAATAGGGCTAAAGAGTAACTAGACGAATTTCTACGATAAATCTAAACGTACTTCTATATATATCGAACCTCTTTTTAAGATAATATCTAGAAGGTACTATTCGCTAGCTCCTATCTAAGGAGCAATACCGCTAGATAGTTCGAACTATACTAGATTAACTAGGACGGCGCTAAGCTACACGAAGAAACTAAAGAAATTATTAATAGCTTCGAAAAATTCACCAAGGCACTGCGTACTACGTTTAATAATAAGGACTACTACTAAGATGCCGCCTATTAAATCTACCGCCTAAAATAAACCGAATTAGCCGTTAACTATACTACCCGGTTTCGACTATACGCCTTACGCCTTAAATAGAACAACGAGGTCTTACGCATACTTTACTACGAGGGACTTAAGAACTATATTAAGAATAAATTCGCCTATACTAAGCTACCTACTACGTACTAAGAAATAGTACGTACGGCAATCTAGATCGATTTACGTATATATAATCGCTTCCGGGAGACGGGAAGATTTTCTAGAAACGCCGCTAATACCGTCTAACCCCGTAATAGTCTACTACTAGGGGACCCTATAGACCTAGATACTAACTAATAAAGAACCCCCTAGCTAGCGCTAGAAGAAGAATAACGCTAATATAAAAAGAAGCTTTACTTCTACTATAAAAAGTATAGATATATTAGTAGAAACTATCTAGATAAGTAGACTAGTAATTAGCAGACTAACGATAAAAGAACTATCTTAGCTACTAAAGAATAACCTAAAACTTCTAATTATAATACTCTCTACTAGTCTACCTATAGTATCGAAGCCTACCTAACTTACTAAGAAGCTAAGAATCTTAGCGGATACTATCTAAAAAACTAGAAATACCTACTAAACTAGGGCTATAGCAGGCGAGCCCCCTACCCTATAGAACTATAGTAGTATTAACCGGAAATACTATAGAATACCTACTAGAGAACGAAGGGGACTCTATAAAATACGAAAACTACTAGGTTATTATAATAAAGATTAACGAACGCCGAGCGCTTACCCTTATTAACTTAGTATTATAAGGGAACTACGTCTTAAATTAATTTATAGAAAAAGCTAACCTAAAGCCCCGAGAAAAGAACTAACCTTATTAGCTAAAAATAGTTAATAGATTACCTAGCTTCTTTAGAGATAGAAAGGTAATTATCGAAATCCTAAAACTAATTCTTAAATATAAAGACTATAGAGAACGTATCTATCTAAACGTTACTAAGATTTCTAAGTACGATATTATTCTCGGCATCCCTTAGCAAAAGAAATAGAAAGTGTAATATAACTAGAATAACGAAGAAATTATTCTTAAGTCTAGAGAACAAAATTAAAAAGAACTAGAATAGAAACTACGCACTATAGCTAAATCTATTATTCACGTAAGCCTAATCTCGAAAGCTACGCTAGAAAGGACACGAAAGAAGAAGCAAGCGATTAGAATAATATAGTACCGCTCTACTACTATAAATAAAGAACGAACCCGATAGATTAGCACTACTAAACGAGAAGAACTAGACTACCTAATACCTATAGAAGAAGATAACCCTACTAGAATATATAAATAGTACCTTAATAACGTTTCTAAGGAATACTACCGGTTTAAGGAGATTTTTAGAGAAAAGATTAAAGACGCGCTACTAAAATACTAATTATAGAACTACGAGATTAACCTAAAACTAGACACCGAACTTCGATTTAGGCTATTATATCTAATATTAGAAAAAGAATTACGAGTAATAAGAGAATACCTAGATCTATTACTAAAGAAAGAATATATTCGACTCTTCTAGTCTTTAGTAGGATTACCCGTTCTCTTCGTACTAAAACTAGGAGGTAAGTTACGTCTTTATATAGATTATAGATCTTTAAACGATATTACTATTAAGAACCGCTACCCCCTATCCCGTATTAACGAACTAAGGAATCGCCTTTTAGAAGCACGGTTTTTTACTAAACTAGACCTACGGGACGGATACTACCTTATTCGAATTAAAGAAGGATATAAATAGAAAACTACGTTTTAAACTCGATACGGCCTATATAAATATTTAGTAATACTCTTTAGACTTACTAACACTTCTACTACGTTCTAAGCCCTCGTTAACTACGTTTTACGGGAATACCTAGATAGATTCTATATAGCTTACCTTAACGATATCCTAATTTACTCGGAAACCCTTAAAGAATATAAGAAATATATATCTAAGATTCTCTAGAAACTATTTAAATATAGCCTCTTAGTTAAACCGAAAAAATGCACCTTCTATACCTAGAAGGTTAAATTCCTAGGCTTTATTATCGAACTAGGAAAAGTAGTTATAGATCTAAGAAAGATAGAAGATATTCTAAAATAGCCCGAACTAAGAAACGTTAAAGAAGTATAAGCTTTTCTAGAATTTACTAACTTCTACCGGCGTTTTATTAAACGATACTTCTATATAGCCGAACCTCTAATCCGACTTACCCGAAAGGATACCTTATTCGCCTAGAAGAAATTCTAATAGAAGGCGTTCGATCGACTTAAAAAAGCTTTCGTAGAAGCGCTAGTACTAATTATATTTAACCCGGATAAGCCTCTCTACCTAGAAACCGACGCTTTCGACTACGCTATTAGTATAACCCTTAGCTAGCCCGACGATAAGAAAAGACTATATTCTATTACGTATTACTCTCGTAAAATATTACCCGCAGAACTTAACTACGAGATATACGATAAAGAACTACTCGCAATTATAATAGTATTTAAGAAATAGCGATACTACCTTAAGAAAGTTAACTATAAAATAATAATATATTCGAACTATAAAAACCTAGAATACTTTATAACCACTAAGGTGTTAAACTAAAGATAAATACGATAGATAGAGCAACTCGCCCCTTTCTACTTTAAGATCTACTACCGTAAAGAAAACGAAAATGGTAAGGCGGACGCACTTAGCCATAGAGCCGATTACGTAGAAGAAAAGCCGGAATTATCGCTAGTAGTACTTAGATAAAACGATAATAGTATATTAGGCCCTAACCGCTCCTAAATTATCGAAGAACTTAACGCACTATAGAAAGAACGAATACTAGTATCTATTATAAGACTAGGAAGCCTTATTAACGATAATAAGCCCCCGAGAGCTCTAACACCCGAATAGAAACCCGAAGATAACGAAGAACTATAAGACGAAGAACCTACGCCTATACTAGAAGAAACTACGAAAGAAGTAGTAAATAAAGAAGAAGACGATACTATTACTTAGAAATAAATTATCTAAAGAAAATATAATAATAACTCGCTATTCTAGAAACTACTATAACGAATAGGTACTTTCGAATATAATAACTTTAATCTAGTCTAAGATTATAGAGGTAATATACTATTCCGCGGAAAAATCTACGTACTAATACCTCTACGCAAATGACTAATAAAGGAATACTATAAATCCGTAGCTTACGAATACCCGGGAATAATAAGAACCTTAAAATAACTTATGAGATACTTCTATTTTCCCCGAATAAGAAAAATAGTAGAAAAAGTTATCTAGAAATATAACGAATGCGTAAAGAATAAGGCGGTACGATACATACTATATAGATAGCTATAACTTATTATAACGCTAACTAAACCCTAGGAATCGGTTATAATAGACTTTATTACCGACCTACTAATTTCAGTAGACCCCGTGACTAGAATACAATATAACGCTATTCTAGTTATCGTCGACCGTCTAATAAAATAGGCATACTTTATTCCTTATAATAAGAAAATCGGAGCGAAGGGCTGCGCCTATCTCTTCCTTAGATATATTTTTGCCCACTATGGGATGCCTAAGGAACTAATCACGGACCAGGACCTATAATTTAAAGCTAAGTTCTAGTAAACCTTAGTCTATAAGCTAGGAACTAAATATAAGATATTAATAATGGCATATCCGTAAACCAACGAATAAACGGAACAAATTAACTAGACGCTAGAGTAGTATCTAAGATTCTACCTAAACTATAGGTAAAATAACTAGGTCGAACTCCTACCGCTAGCCTAATACGCGTATAATAGTATATTAATGGAAGCTATATAAACTACGCCCTTCTACGCTAACTACGGATTCGACTCTATCGCCTTCGAAGAATTCTAGATCTGCGAAGTACTCGCCTAAAAAGCTATACTTAGAGTAGAATAGCTACGCGAATTATACTAAGAACTAGCTCGAGATATAAAATTTACCGTATACCGAATAGCTATATACTATAATAGACGGCGCTAGGCGTCGCCGCTCCTAAAGGAGGGGGATAAAGTCTAACTCCTTAGAAAAAATATTAAAACTATACAATCGAACGATAAATTAGACTATAAAAAGATCGGACCCTACTAGATTAAGAAAAAACTTTTACCTATTTCTTTTAAACTTAAATTACTAGAACGAGTAGGTATATATCTAGTTTTCTATATCTTCTTACTTAAACCCGTATATAGCAACGCCGAACCCGATCTAGAAATCGAAATATACCCTAATAACGCCGATAGAGAATGGCTAGTAGAAAAATCCTTAATAGAGACTAGATTAACGGTTAATATAAGTACCTTATTAAATAGAAAGAAACGGACCCCGCCGGAAATTCTTAGAAACCCTTATAAAAACTAGTCTCTTACCTTAACTGCGAAGGACTTATCTAGGAATACTACTAACGAAACCCTAATCGCCTAAACCTAGAGTATCCTCCTACGACGTAAAACCCGGAGGAGGCGTTAAGAATACCTAAAACTAGTCTACTAGGGCCTCCTAAGGAACCGCTCCGTCGGAACTTACTACGTTACTACTACCTAAACTCGATGGCTGTGCCGTATGCGCCTTTTTAAGCTCTAGCTCCTCTAAGGATAATAAACCCCGACGTACTACTTTACGCTTTCAATTATTAAGAAACTACTTCTACCGCTCTAAGCGCTCTAAACGGGCTATAGAAGTAAGAAGGGAGTTTTAAGCCGCCTCTAAAGCCTACTAAGAAGTAGATAGGGCCTTAGTAGTAGCTAAACGTTCTCTACGAAGGCGATCGCGCTTTCGATTAACCGAGTTCCCTATAACTATTAACAACTACTTACTAAGAACTAGAAGAACCTATAATCTTAAACCAGGATACCCTAAATATTATAGCTGCGACCCCGACGGATATACTTAGAATAACGAGAAGATAAAGTTCCTAGCTCTTTTTCTAGTAATATCTTATACTTCTTACCCTTCTTACGGTAGTAACTATAGGAAGGCATAACAATAACTCCTAAATAAGCGATATAAGTAGCTAAATTACGGCGCTTAAAAGACTTATAACTAGATATCGCGAAATAAAGTTAGAAATAAGCAACGAAACGAACGAGAAAGAACTACTCTATACTTATAGCTTTAAACTTTCGGGCTAAAAGTCGCCTAGAGGGGGGATAGTATTATAATACTAGCTAGAGAGGACGGAGGAAGAACGGTTCTACTCTCTAGAAAAGGCCCTAATCCCTCGGAGCGGGAAATTCTTAGTCCGGATTACGCCCTAAAGGGTAGAAGGTAGAGCTATTATATAGCGTACTAACTATAGATTACTCGGCTTACTAGATTATAGTAAGCTAGCTAGTAATCTACCGTAATCTAACTAAATATTTTATGTATATAGGCTATACTCGTTTATAGTAGATAGGACTCTTATAGTTAACTTATTAATTAATTCTTATCTCTATATTGCGTGCGACTCTTTTCTACCTACCGCTACGGCCCCCCGAAAGCCTACGCTACCCGACGATACGCCCGACCTCCCCCGGAAGAGTAACGGCGTAATATATACGTATACTACTAAGGAGTTCTAGCTCGTATACGTAGCTTAAAATCTTATTTTTAATCTTAAAAGAACCGAGTTTTATAAAATTAAGCTTATTAGTAGGCCGTGTAGTTATTATATATCTTCTAAGTAGCTAAACGGGTTAGCTAGGATAAAAGATAAAAGAAGATTACTAGTACTTATTAGCTTATTTTTATACGGATTTTTAAGTTTAATGAATTTTAGCTTTTAAATAGTCTTCTAGATTTCGAAGCTATTTTATGTAGAGGACTAATTCTTAGTTTAAGGGTATATTAGATTCGTCTAATTAGATCTTATATCTTAGGTAGAAGCCGTAGTTAGTAAAGAAGAGCGTAACTTTAGTAGTAGCTAAGACCGTATTATTATACGCGAATTTTATAACGAAAAGGTAGTCTACCTAGTTATCTTATTAGTAGTTAATGTAGGCGCGAAGGTATTATTCTAGAATAGTATTAACGCGCTCGGTTTAGCCATTTATTTAGGGGTAAAAGGCCGTACTTTAGTTTAGCTTAATTTTAAGTAAACGTACTAAGTCTTTTATAAACTTAGAGGTAAAAACGAATCTTTAATTAGTTATCTAATCGTTAGGTAATTCGTATAGCTTAAAAATATAGTCTTAGTATAACCGTGCGAGGTTTTTTAAGTTTATTATTTCTAGGTAAGGGATAAAGTAGGCTATTTTAGTTAGTTAATCTACGACTACTAATATAGCATTCTTACTTAGTAACTTAGGTAATCCCGTAATAAAGTCTAGCGAAATAGAAGCCTAATACCTCTAGAAAATTCTAAGGGGTTTAAGAAATTTATAAGGCGGGTATCTTATAGGCTTAGTCTATTAGTAAGTTTTATAGTTTCTTATATAACGGCTTATTTCTTTTCGAATAGAAGGCTACTAAAAGTCTCGAGTAACTAACTTAAGTGTAGTAGCTTATCTAGAATATTCGGCGGCGGGATAGTTATACCGGGTACTTATTATTCTTTAGCGTAGTTCTAGGTTCTTTAAAATATAGATTAAACCGTCTATTTCTAGAAGGTTATTTTTAAATTCGTAGGTTTTTAAATCTATCTTAGAATATTAAGTTTTTTTAGTACTTAAGGTATTCTTAATATCTTATACTAGAGAGTCTTATTTAAGTAGTTACGTAATCTTATTTCTTAGCTTTAATTCGATAGCGCTTATTCTTAATGTAGCGATTTCGAACTTCTCTTAGCTTAGAATAGAAGTAATTTTATTTTCTTTTTTTTCTTTTTTAGGTAGGTCTTTAAATTATTTTATTAGAGTATTAGCTCTTTAGTTCTTAACGCTAGGGCGGTAGATTATCTTAAAATTAAATTTAGATAGTTTAATTACCTAGCGTACTTATCTTTAGTTTAGAATCTAGGCTTTCTTAAAAGAAAGTAGGTTAGCGTAATTTATATAAATAAGAAGAGTTTATCTTAGATTAACTATTTTAGATCTAAATTTCTTTAGTATTTTATAGCCTATAAGAAGGTTTTTAACTTTTTTCTTAAGACTACGCTTAAAGTAATAAATACGTATAGCGTTCTCTTACTAACTAAGAACCGTAATAAGCGAAATAAACTTAAAATAAAACGTAGTATAGAATAAGTCTTATTTAAGATTCTAAATAGCCCGTTTAGTTATAGCGTACGAGTTCGAGTTATTAAAAGTAGCTTTTAAAGCCTTATAGAAAGCTTTAAAGATTAGAAAATTAGAAATAGTTCTATTATTTTTAATATATAGCTAAAACTACGTATAGGCGGAGTCTCGAAGGTAAGATTCTATATAGAGAATCTTTTAATAATCCGTAGCGAAAGCTTATAGATTCGAAGCGAACTTAAGCTAAAGCTACGTAGTAAAGGCCTTAAATTTAGATCTTTCGCCTTTAAAAGGCTTTAGATTAGCTATCTTAGGTATTTAAGAAGCCTTAGATAAGGCCTAAGTTAGTACTTAGGCTAGAACTTAAGCTAGGGCTTAGACTAGACGCGTATTAGCGCTTATAAAGAGAAAGGCCGTTAGCCCTATATTAAAGTAGGCTATATAGTAGTTATATTTACTCTTAGAGTTCGGTTCTAGAATAGAAACGCCTAGAGGCTTAATTAAGAAGTTAGAATAGGCTATATAGCCTTAAGAATAGACTATTAAGTAGATAGCTTAAATATTCTAGAATAGAATATCCTTAGTAGATAAAGGCGGAAGATTAATATTATTTAAAATTAAGAGTTCGTAGAGATTATTCTAAAGTATAATCTACGTAAGAGTAATAGGCTCGAATATCTTATTTTTCTTACTTAGAAATCTTAAACTTAAGAAAGCTAAAGAGAAGTAAGTAAAGTATTATAAATAAAGATTAGATAAAGGCGCGTAGATCTTAACTAGATTCTTATCGCCTAGCTTAGTTAAGCTTAAGGCTCTACGAGTTAAGAGAATCTTAGAATAGACGTAGAGGTCTTAGAGTAAAAATAGTTAAATTACTTACTTAAAGAACTAATCTAGTAGAAAAATAAAGAGACTTATATATATAGCTAGCCAAAACTTAGATAGAAACCTATTCGGCTATAAACGTAGATCTTAATCTTAACTTAATTAAAAGCGGGGTTAAAATACGCTTTTATTAGTCTACGGACTTCTAGATTATCGTATTTATAATAGAAATTAATAATTAAATTCTAAGTTCGTATTTTAGCTTTAAGAGTCTAATCTAAACGTCTTATTTAGTCTTAGGCGTTTCTTCGGGTAGTCTAAATATATTACTTAATAACTTCTAAACGAATTATACTAGCGCTAGTATCTCTTAGTAAAAGTTACTTAGTAACTAGGCTAGCTTCTTATCCGAAAATCTTATTCTATTCCGAGAGGTTAATCTCTAGATAGGTATAAGGTGCTTAGAGAGGTAGGCCCAGCTTAGGCCTTTAGGCCTACCTATTAGGCTAGGTACGGCCTAGTACGGGCCCTATTTCTTAGTTTATCCGGTTTTCCGGCTATAAAGTCCGTGGATTCGGCCTAAACTTAAAAAGGCTAGGCTATAGACTTTTAGTAAAATCTATTTTAGATAATTTAGCTTATTAGAATTCTTAGTTAGGGGTCTTATTTCTTAGTATTCTTAGGGCGGAGTATTATTTATAATACTAGATTAAATTATACTTCTCTAAAAAGGTACTTCTACTAGAAGTATTACTTAGTAGCTTCTAATAAAGTAAGAAGCTTAGCTTTAGTATTTAAAGTTATAATTATAGGCTACTTAATAGTCTTCTAATTAATAGCTACTCTAAATATAATAATAATTAAACCTTAGTAGCTACGGCGCATATTTAGATTATTAGTAAATACTATATTACTACTAATAGTAAAGATATTATTTTCGTTCTTATAGTTACTCTAGAAGAATAAGGCGAGCTTCTTAGTTTTTACTAAGTAGCTAAAAAGCCTTTAGAAGAGCTTAAGATAGCGAAAAAATAAATTAGTAAGATAAGATAATAGTACGAAATAGATATACGTAATATCTACTCTAGTACTAGTAGCTATAAATTATACTAAACTAATTCTATTTTAATAAAGATAAATATCTTACGCGCTTATATACGTGCCTTAGTTCGCTTAAAGTACTTTATCTAAAGAAAGTAGTATTAAAAAAAAGTAATTTTTACTAATACTATAGCGAGTAATAAGACTAGAGATATATAATTTCTAAGAGAGCTATAAGAGCTTCTACTCTTAGTCTCTTATAATACGTAAGGCTAGAAACTATTATACTTCTCCTAGAATTCTTATTTTATAGCGTTTAAGTAGATCTTCTTAAAAAGTATCTATAAAAGGCTTGTCTCGCTTATAGTATACTATAATAACATTATCTATAAAGAAAAAGACGAATAGGCGATCGTTTAAGTATAAGTAAGGCGTATTAAGTATTTAAGTTAAACTAAGCTCTTTTAAAGATTTATAGAAGTACTATTACTAGAGAGTTAGTAATATCTTAAGACTATAAAGCGCTTAAAGTAAATAAAGAATTTAGTCTTATTTAAGCTTTAGTTCTTTTAGAGGTCGATAGTATATCTTTTTCTTAAGTAGAATATAAGGAAATATATTTATAATATTATACTAGCGTATTTCTAGATTAAAAGTATAGATAATAGTAATTAGAGCTCGGAAAATCTAAAAGATAAGAATAGCTATATAAGTATCTTACTAAGTAGCCTAAAGGTCTTCTCTTATATAGATACGTATCTTAACCTTAGTAAACTAACCGTGTTTATTAAGCTTATACTTAAATATCTAAGTAAGTAGTATTACGTTCTTATTAAGGCTTTTTATTTTACTAAGTACTACTATCTTCTATACTTCTTTACTCTAAAGTTACTAGAGTTCTATTTAAATTACCTCTAGTAGGTAGGTTTTTATTAGATAGTTAAAAATATCCTTATAGAAACGAGGTTTAGATAGTAGTTAATCTTAGTAAATATATAGTAGGCCTATAGGCGATACTTACATTTTTACTATAGTAGATTTCTAGAAAGATATAAGAAAAGATGTAAATAGTATTTAGTAACTAAATATATTATTATAAATTAACGTAATATACGTATTTTTATATAAGTTACGAGTCCTTAATTCGTAGATAATTAGGTTTAGATTAATATTCGCTATAATATTACGTTCTCTTAGGGTATAGTTTTCTCTAGTAGCGCCTAAATTAGGTAGATTCTCGTATTAAACTAGTATAAGCTAGCCGAGTTCTCGTAATTATTAATTCTATTAGTCTTTTACCCTCTAAGCCTTAAGAGACTTATTATTAGACTAGAGTAGATTAATCTAGTAATATATAATCTAAAGAATCTAGTATTTATTTATTATAAATTAAGCCTACTTATAGGCTACTTTTTATATACTATTCGTATACTAGGCCTTTACTAGTTAATTCTAAAGGGTTTAGTAGATAATCTAGTTATACTTCTTATACTTAGGCGCCTAGATAGCTATCTTAAGTCTTTAGAGTTTCTTAAGTTAATTAAATTAGAGCTAGTAATAGCTTATTACTAAGATTAAAGAAGATCTTAGATTTCTAATCTAAGAAAATAATCTTCTTCTTATAAAGTATAATATAAGAAATAACTATCTCTTACTCTTAATTTTACTTTTATTACTATAGAGCAAGTATCTTTTCTAGATTCTCTAAAGAGAACTTATTAGATTTATTAAAAATAATATCTCTTAAGCGTACTACTTAGTTCTTTAGAGAATACTAGATTCTATAGATATTAGTAGAGTTATATCTAACTAAGTATTTAATAAGAATACGTTTATCTAGTTTATTACTATATAGAATATTCTTTAGTAGTAAGTAGACTTTATAGCTATAAACTTAAAGATAAGCTACTTTTAGCTTCTTACTATAGATATACTTAAATAGTATTTTCTAATAATAGCGCTTTATTAAAGTTCTATTATAGATATAGACTATTACCTTAATAATTTTAGACTATAGATGCTTAGGTAGGTTAGTACTAACCTATAATAATCTTATCTTAATAATAATTAAGTATCCTAAATACTCTAATATACCATTTTACTAAGGGGTATACGAAGTTAATACTTTATAAATAACTCTCTACTACTTAAGCTACTACTTAAAGGCTTATATAAGTAATACTTCTCTATTTAATCTAAGAAAGGCTACTAATTTACTAAATCTTATCTTAATTATTTAGATAATATTAAGAAGGTGCTAGGTATACTTATTCTTAGTTACGTAAGTAACTATAAAAGTAAATTTAATAGAAGTATATTTAAAATATATAATCTATTAGTAGCCGTTATTAGCTTATATTATATATATTAAGTTAAATAAGACTTAAAAGAATACTTTTTCTAATAATTTCTCTAGTTATATAGATTAAGAGATCTACTAGTATATCTTAGTATAAGCGTATATATTATAGTAATTAGAAAGCTATTAATTAGTAATTATAGCTTCTTATACTATCTATAGTAAGGGTTAAATAGCTTTTTAGCCTATATATATAAAGATTTTATACTATTATATAACTAGTAATAAGCGATTAGTAATATTTAATACTATAGCTAGTAAATTTTCTACTTTCTTATATTTTATAAAAAAGAAGTTTTAGGCGAAGATTAGATAAGCTATAATAAAGTTTTCTAAATAGAGGTATATATATTTTATATTTAACTTAATTTTCTTTTCTCTTATCTTAGTAATAGAGACGAGGTTTACTATAAATAAAAGTATATAGGCTATATCTATAAGCTTAATTATACGTAGGCCCTTATAGTTAGTAGTATAGGCTAGTGCCCTACTAAATAACTCGATCTTAACTATAGAGTTTTCTAATATAATATAGTTATCTAGCCCTATATTTATTATTTTAGTATAGCGATTCTTTATATACTAATTATAGATATAGTGTGTTATGCTAGTATTAGTAATCTATAAGATATTAAGCGTTATAGACCTTAAAATATGTTATATACTAAATAATAAAATAACTATAGCTAGAAAAAATAATATTTTCTTATCTTTTTTATCTAGTTTTAGCTTTTATTTTTTTTAAGAAGCGTTTTTCTACTTCTTCTAGTCTTAACTATGGTTTAGACTATTTTTAAACTATTTAATAGAGCGTTTAACTTTTTTTTTAATCTATAGATTTTTAAGTACCTTATTAATCTTATCTTAAACTTCTTAGTTTAGTATTTAATTTACTAGTCTAGCCTTTAGATTATAGTATCTATATTTATCGTAGAAGTAATTCTCGCTATATATATAGGTAGATAGCTTTTTTTTCTACTTTTTATTTCTTAGTAAAGTAGTAAAGACTACTTTAGTAGCCTTTAAATTCTTAGCTATATTTTAGCGTAAGTAGTTTCGGTAGTTAATAATTAGATTATAAAGCGACTTAGTAAGCTTATTATCCTAGTACTTAATCTTATAAGCGGAGGCCTAGTAGATATTAAGAGAGATAAGTATCTTAAGAAAGATAATCTTATTTTAATTATCTATAATCTCTAGAAGTTTAAGCTTTTTTACCTTAAATAGAGTCTCTTTCTATTATAAAAGCTATTTATTAATATTCTAACTACTTAGAGGCTTCTTAAGCTAGTAAAGCTTATTAATAATAAGTTCTTTCTAAGTCTTCTTTATTAGTTAGAGCCACGCCTTAAGCGCTATAAGCTAAGAATAGAGGTGCGAATCGCTTCTTAGCTTAGTTAAAAGTAGAAGTAGTAATAGACTTACTAAGTTCTTAATAATTATTAAAAGATTATTAATCTTTTTCTTTAGCTTTTTATACTTAACTAGGCTTCTCTTATACGCTTTAATTTATATTTTATAGCGCTTCTAGGCTCGTTATTAATTTAGATTAGAGGCTAGTAGCTCTTAAATCTTAACTAGTTTAGTTAGTTAAGTAGGTTTCTTAGGCTTTAATAGATTAATATATTTAAATATCTTATATTTCTTAGCTCGTAATTAGATAATAAAGTACTATTTATTCTAATTATTAGCTATTTTTAAGACAACGATAGGCTTAAAAGACGTTATAGTATAGTTTTATATTATATTAATTTACGTTATATACTAAAGCAGACATAGGTAAATTACTAAAGTAAGTAGTAGACTTAAGGCTAATAAATAAGCCGTTACTTAAAAGATATTATTCTAAGATAATAGTAAAGTACTTTACTATAGATAATAAAAAAGGCGTATTATAGAAGATAACTAAAGTCCTTTATTATAGAATATATATAGTAAACGAGTACTAAGAATAAACGTTTAAATACTATAAAATGCTTAAAATAGTATAATAAGGTACTAGAAAGAATAGCTTAGAATATAAAAGATACTAGAGACGTATCTAGGCTTATAACTATTAAAATAAGTAGTATAACGGCTTATTTAATAATAAATAGAATAAATTAGTATATCTAGTAGAGAAAAACTATACGGGCTTTTTTTATATCTATTCTATCTACTAGAATAAAATAGGTATATAACTTACTTACCTACTAAGATAGATATATAACGAGTATAAGATATAACTAAATCTAAAATACTACTAAAAGTAAAATATATATAATTAATTTAATATTAATTAATATAACGTGTTTTATAAATATATAGTTTATTCTACTAGACCTAAGCTACTTTATAGTTAAGTAACTTTATAATATAAAGTAAAATTAATAATCTATAATATAAATATTATTCTTTATTAGTTTCTATATCTTTTTTATATAGGCGTAAATTATATCTAGGATTACTATATATCTTATACCGCTATTTCTTTTTTATAGACCTACTTAATTTTATCTTTTCTCTACGTACTTTCTATAAAATCTTACTAATCGTATTATTATAAGAAACTAAATCTAGCCCTTTCGCGACTATAAGTATACTATACTTTTAAATCTACTTTCTTTTACGCTTTCTACATTGCATTATAAGCGTATTTATATTTTAAAGCTCTATATTTTTCGCTTAGATAAGTATTACCTAATACGCTATTATTCTAATATATTTTATAAGGAGATTAATCGCCTTATAAATTAAAGTTAGTAAGCTATTCTAATATAATATAATTTAGCTTTAGATAAGTATACTTTAAGATATAATCTTAGTTATATTTTACGGTATTTTTAGCTTCTAAGATATACTCCTAGCCTCTAGAAAAGTTAGCGTACGAAGTCTAATATTAAGCTTTAAAACTACGGCTTTAGAATCGTGTAATACTAGGCCTACTTCTTAAAATTCTTTTTAAATATTTACGCTTATAAAAGTTAACTACGTAGGCTATTTTAAATGCGGGTAGAAAGTCCCTCTTCGCGATATAAGTTATATAGTATACGTATAAGGTTCTTAATTTACTTTCTATACGCCTTTTTTAGGGGCGAAAAATAACTAATATCGAGTAGCTAGAGAAGATAGAACGAATATATAGATATATAGAGCGTAATACTTTTATTTTATTTATAGAACTCGTTAAATTTAATAAACTAGTAACTTTTATAGCTATTAATAATTAGGAGATAATATACCTTCTTTATATAATCTTTTATATATATATTAAAGTAGTTTATCTATTAAAAACTAAGTTTACTTATTATCTAGCTATTATCGCTTATGTTAATAGTCTAATTATATAGTATTTTATTAGTATACTAGTTAGTAAGGTAATTTTATACCTTAAAGACTATAAATAGTATAATTATCTAATCTATTATACTAATTTCTTAGATTACTATAATTTATTCGCGATTACTTTACTATAATTATTTTAGCTAATTTTGTCTTTCTAAAAAGATAATAACTAATAAAACCTATAAAAACTATATCTATTATAAAGCCTATCTTATTAAAATTATATATATTTTTATTTATAATTCTATACTTTGCTTTTATATTTTATATAAGATTAAACTACTTTATAGTAATAACTAGATTCTTATATTTTACTTTTTATTAGTTATATATATAATTTAGATAGATTTTTAGCTTAAGAGTTTATTTAATAAAGTTTAAAAATAGTTCTTTATAATAGCGGCCTTTTCTACTAGATTTTAGAATCGCCTAGTAGAGTTAAATAGCTATAGGTTTATCTTAAAAAAATAAAAGAAGAATAAAGAATTAAATAATAGTAGTAATTATATAATATATTAGTATATAGTACGCGTTAGGCTTATTACCTCTAATAGAATTATATTAGAACTTTAAGTTAACTATAGAGATTAAAATACTATTTAAAAAATATATTTATATATTATAAAAAAGCTATATTAATCTATAAATAGTAGTAGATAATTAGTATTCTTTACTATTTAAGTATTATAAAGAATAGTTATAATTCTCTATTATTAAATAGGTCTAGTAGGTCTTATATAATATAGGCGCTAAAGTTTATTTCTTAGAATTTAACTTCTATATTAATTAAAAGAGCATTTTACTACTAGACTATTATTCTTTAAATTATATAAGTTATTTAATTTTATTTTATTTATTTTTCTAGTCTTAAAGTTAGTTTTTTAAATTTATAATTTTTTTATAGACGTTTTTTTTCTATAAAAGTTTAGTCTAGTTAGTATTTTTATAGTTTTACTTTACTATATAGATATTATTTCTATATAGACTTTTATTACTATTTTATTTAGGCTTATATATATTATCTTTTCTTAAGGTTAGTTTTTCTATATAAGCGTACTAATAGTATAGCTCTACTATTTTTATAGATTTCTAGCTTTTATAGTATTTTTTTATATAAACTTTTTATTTATAGAATTATAAAGCTTTTATCTTTTAGAATTTATAAAATTATTTTTTCTTTTAAGAATCTTTAGTTTAAAGATTTATTTATTTATTTATATTTTAGATTTTTTTAATTCTTTCTTTTTTTTCTTTAGTAAATTTTTATAATATCTTTAAAATATAAATATACTAAATAGATTCTTCTAGATAAGTATATTAATTATAAGAACTATAAAATACTTATTTTTAATTTCTCTTATTTACTTCTAGCTTCTAAGGGCGAGTCTATAGAGTATTAAATAAATATTAAGAGTTCTTTTTATTATAAAAAGTATATTTATTATAGTTAAACTATTTATAATAGTAGAGATCTTAATACTATAAATTATATATTCTATTTCTATTATCTTTTACTATTACTAATATTTACCTTTAGTTAATTATCTTAATTAGGCGCGTGCTAAGGTACATATAAATTAAAAAAAACTTATAAGACTATATAAGTTATAATAGCTTATTTATTTTATTTAGAAAAATAGAAGAATCTTTTAAAATATTTATAATAATAACCTCTTCTACTAGGCTTTAGAGTTATCTAATAGGATTAGATAGCGGTAGTATTTATCTTAAAAAATAAGTAAAGAATAAAGAATTAAAATAATAAATATTAATTATATAATAAGTTAGTATATAGTACGCGTTAGGCTTATTATCTATTATAAACGATAATTAAATAGAGGCGCTTAGGTCTTAACGGGGTTCTTATCGCCTAGCTTAGTTAAGCTTAAGGCTCCGCGAGTTGGAAGGTTCTTAAAAACGAGCTTAGAGTTTTAGGGGCTTAGAGTCGAAAATAGTTAAATTACTTACTTAAAGAACTAATCTAGTAGAAAAATAAAGAGACTTATATATATAGCTAGCCGGAACTTAGATAGAGACCTATTCGGCTATAAACGTAGATCTTAATCTTAACTTAATTAAAGGCGGGATAGGAATATACTTTTATTAGTCCGCGGACTTCTAGATCATCGTATTTATAATAAGAATTATTAATTAAATCCTAAGTCCGTGGTTTAGCTCCGAGAGTCTAATCCGAACGTCTCGTTTAGTCTCGGGCGTCTCTCTAGGTAGTCCGGATATATTACTTAATAACTCTTAAACGAATAATACTAGCGCTAGTGTTTCTTAGTAAAAGTTGCTTAGTAACCAGGCTAGTTTCTTGTCCGAAAATCTTATTTCATTCCGAGAGGTCAATCTCCAGGTAGGTACAAGGTGCTTAAGGGGTGTAGGCCCGGCTTGGGCCTTCGGGCCTGCCTGCCAGGCTGGGTGCGGCCTGGCACGGGCCCTATTTCTTGGTTTATCCGGTTTTTCGGCTATAAAGTCCGTGGATTCGGCCTAAACCTAAAAAGGCTAGGCTATATACTTTTAGTAAAGTCTATTCTAGATAATTTAGCTTATTAGAATTTTTAGTCGGGGGTATTATTCCTTAGTAATCTTAGGGCGGAGTATTATTTATAATATTATCTCTAATAAATCTATATTAGAATCTTAAGTTAACTATAAAGGTTAAGATACTATCTAAGAAGTATATCTATATACTATAAAAAAGCTATAATAATCTATAGCTTGAGATAACTATTAAATTAGTCGTAGTATTAAATTAGTCTAAGAGTTAGATCTTTACTAAGGCTTTTAATCTATAAATAGATTAAGTAGACTATACGTTATCGTAGAGTAGAAGATAGATAAGCTAGTTAAGGCGAGGAATAGTTCTTTCTATATAGAAAAAGAGGGCTCTAATTAGCAAGTTAGAAGAAAGCCCTTTACTATAAGAAGACTTCGTAATACGACTATAGAAGTATAATAAGACAACGTTTACTAGCGTAGAATAAAGTAGAATAACCCTTATTAGAAGGGGGTATAATAAGATAATATTTACTAGCGCGGAACGAAGTAGAACAACCCTTATTAGAAGAAATAATAATATTAAGATACTACTTCGCGGCGTACTTACGGAATACGTAGAAGCGGTAATTCTTTTTCTTCTTTTAGAATAGTATAGATATTTCTAATACCTAATTTTAGTAAACTAATACCTAATTTTAATAAACTAATACCTTATTAGGATATATATAAAATCTCTACTATTTTTACTATAAAATTTAGAGATTTTAGCTTTATCTTCTATAAATATCTATATATTAAAATATACGGCGAGGCGGCTAACCGCGACGTTATATAAGCTATTTATAAGCTCTTCTATTACTACTTTATACTTTATAGGCTCTAGGAACCTCTAGAAGCCTCTTTTCTATATAGAATTAACTAAAACGATTCTTCTATACCTACCCTATGCTAATCTAAGTATAAATATCCTTGCCTATGTCTTATATATTATCTAAACCGCTCCTAGCCTCGTTGCTAGCCTCGTTGCTAGCCTCGTTACCAGCGGCCTTATTACTAGCGGTAACGTTATTACTAGTAATAGCGTCGTTACTAGCGTCGTTACTAGTAGCTTAAATAAACTCGCTATTATTAAGGCGTCTTTTCTATAGCTTCTTACGCGGCTTAGTATTCTTTCTACTTAGTAGCCGGCCTCTCTTATATCTTAGTTATTTAGCCTAGTATTAAAGCTGCTATTTAGGCGGCTATTACGCTAAAAGAGGCGTTAGTAACGGAGGTATTAATAATAAAGAAGGCTTATTTAGTAGTAGTACTAAAGAAGGCTCGTTTAGTAGTAATACTAAAGAAGGCTTATTAGCTAAAGAAGTATAAGTCGGCTATAGCGTATTAGCTATTATTAACGTAAGAGACGTAGTAAAGGCCGTAAATACGGCCTTCTATATTAATATTAGTATTATAGCCGTAGAAGCCGCCTATCTTTTTCTAGGTAGTTTTACTATTCTCTTTACCTTATCTATTATAGCCGCCTACTAGCTCGTAATTATCTTATATTATGAAGGCTCTCTATAAGTAGTATTATTCTACCTTAGCCTACCGCGTATATAAGCTACTTAGGGGTTATAGACGTACCTATAAGAGTTTAAAGAAGACTTTAGCGAGGCTTCTAGTCGCGTTATTAGAGTAGATAACTCGCCTATTATATCTATACGTTTAATACCTTCTCGAGTCTTACCCAGGCGGAGGAGCTACTAAGAGTTAATATTATCTAGTTAGAGTCGCTAGCTAGGGTTATAATTAAGCTAGTAATATATACGGTAATAGTAAGGCAGGCTATATATTATCTAGAAGTTATTAGTATAGATATAGCTCTTAACGTTATAAAAGCCGTCGCGGTTCTCTTACTAGCAGAGGAGGCGAGTCTAATATAGAAGTAGCTATAGCGTCTTATATAATATCTCTCTTTTAATATCGTCGTTAAATAGCGTTTTACTCGCGGTCTTTTATAGCTAGTGCGAATACTACTTCGTATAACGTGCCTTTAGTGCCGTAAACTACGCGCGAATATATATTATAATATTAATCTTAACCTTTAGAAGGTCGCCGAATAAGACGAGTAAGTAACTCTTAAGATAATAATAAGCGCCCTTAAGCTATAAGATAACGAAGTTACTATAATAATAATAACGGCTTATTTATACTATATACTACTACTCTTTATAAGGCTTCTACTCTTTACGAATATAGCTAAGAAGGCCCTCTTATAAGTTATAGTTAATATAAAGCTTCTACTAATAGCTAGTAAAGTTCTCTTATATAATAGTATTTATTATCTTCTTTTAACGGCTTATAAACGCTTCGCGTAGCTACTACTACTGCTTTTAAAATTTAGGCTCTTAGCTATTATATATAATCTAAACCTTATACGCGTGCTTAAGCACGTTAGTATAGACGTACTAAGTATAGAGAAGCTATATAAATAAAGAAAAATAAGCGGTAAAGGCGTTCTTTAGCGCTCGCTTCTTATTAATAATAAATACGCCTAGAGTAAGATTATTACTAAGGGCTCGTTTAAAGAATATAATAGCCGTAGAGTAGATATTCTCGTCCTCGCGTACGATAAAGTAGAAGCTAATAGTAAAACTACTACTTATATAGTCGACGCTAATAATATATAGAAGCGGTATCTTATATATATTAGTTTTATATATATAGTTAAGAAGGACGACGCTATACTAGCGCTTTAGCGCCTAAAGGCTTATCTTATACGCGAAGAAAAGCGTATTAAGCTACTATTAACTATTAAGAGTATAATAGGTAAACTAGTTAAAGTTATCTTTTAGCTCGTTAAGAAGCGCTTAGATAGAAGTCCGATTCTATAGACGCTTAAGCTTATACTATCGCTTCTCGTACTTAACGTCTTAGATAGTAATATAAGAGGCGTTAAGAGCCGCGTCGCTAGTAATAATACTTTATATACGCTTCGGCGGCGTATCTTAATTAGTAAGCTTATAAATCTTTACTATAATCTCTAGCGTACGCTTATAGTAAGCAGGATATACAGAAGGATTAAGAGATATATTATAAGTAATAATAATATTATATAATAGCGGGTTAGTTAATAGAGTAATATATATAGCCTTAACGTAGTCTATAATAGGTATAGTAATTTTCTACTCGTTACCATTACCTACGCGCGTAATTAATACGTAATAGAGGTAGCTATAGCCTCTCTAAGTCGTCTTACGTTTAGTTATAGTAGATATATACTTATATATTATATTATAATAGAGCTCTCTACTTCTTAGTACTCTTTTCTCTTTATGTTGTTATTATATCTTCTTTAAGCGAAGTACGTAATAGGCGTAGCTATAAGCTTACGCCTAGCTATCTAGTACTTATTCTACCGCGGCTAGAGAAGAGTAGGTAGCCTTAGAAGATAAAGTAAGAGACGTTAGATAGTTATTATTAGTCTCGTCGTTAGTATTAAACGTTTCGTTAAAGAAGGCGGCGGCCGTATTAGTATCGCGCGTTAATTCTATAGCTAGAGTTATCTACTCTAGAATAGTACTAATTTCGCTTAAAAAATGTTTCTTCGCATACGTAGAGCTTTCTAAGATATTATCTAGGCTATATATAGTAATAGAAATACTACCCGCGTCGGTAGTTAATATACTAATTAGTCGTTATAAGGTGGGCGGATATAGTTAAACGCGTATATTAGTTAGTATTAATTATACTTACGCCTAACGTCGCTAGCTAGCCCTATACTAAGACTATAGTAGTAGGCGGTAGAAGATAGCCCGCGCTTAGCGAGATTCTACCCTATATAAAGGCTCTATAGTAATTTATTACGCATAAAGATTTTAGTAATATACTATAATATATACTTATATAATTTTAATATAACTTCGCTAAATAATTTAGAATATCTTATTTTAGTAGAGAAAAAAATTTTATAATATTATAGTAACTACTTACTATAATACACGCTTCTATATATACTATATAATAGTTACGCGATTTTAGTGTTCCTTACTAAGACGCTAACCCGGGTATATACTAAAACTACTTAATTAGGTAATAGATATTAGTTTATTAAAATTAGGTATTAGTTTACTGAAATTAGGTATTAGAAATATCTATATCTTTAGAATAAATTCTTTTAGTTTTACTATTCTATTCGATCGCCTACGAGATACTATATAATAGAGTTATTTTAGATTTTTTTTTTACTTTTTTTTATCTTCTATATAGTTCTAGCCGTTTTTATTTTCTAGCTTACTAGATACTCTTCTACGAAGCGTTTCTCCCGTTAATAACGTAATATAAATACTAATATCTATTTACTATAACCTAACTTCTATATTAATTAAGAAAGTATTTTATTACTAGACTATTATTTTCTTAACTATATAAGTTATTTAACTTTCTTCTATCTATTTTTCTAGTCTAGAGTTAGTTTTTAGAATTTATAATTTTTTCTTTATAGGCGTTCTTTTTCTATAAAAATTTATTTAGGTTAGTATTTTTATAGTCTTACTACGTATTATAGGCGTTATTTTTATATAGGCTTCTATTATTATCTTATCTAGGCCTATACGCGCCGTCTTTTTTAAGGCTAGTTTTCCTATATAGACGTGCTAATAGTACGGCTTTTATTATTCTTAGGGGTTTTTAGCTTCTATAGTATCTTTTTCCGTATAGGCTTTCTATTTATAGGGTTATAAAGCCCTTATTCTCTAGAATTCGTAATAAAGAGCTAGTAAAATAGCTATTCTATCTATATAAATATAGATAAGTAGAGAGATAAACTCTTAGCGCCTATTTTAACTTATACTAATAATTTTTTTACTCTTAAGTTATGTAATTCTAATAATATACTTTATAAAATAGTAGAGGCTAAGAAGAAAGCCTTTCTTATTAAAATTATAGATATTATATAGCTATTATAAATAATACTCCGCTCTAAAATTACTAAGAAATAAGACCCTTAACTAAGAATTCTAATAAGCTAAATTATCTAGAATAGTCTTTACTAAAAGTATATAGCCTAGCCTTTTTAGGTTTAGGCCGAACCCATGGACTTTATAGCCGGAAAACTGGATAAACCAAGAAATAAGGCCCGTGCCAGGCCGTACCCAGCCTAGCAGGCAAGCCCGAGGGCCTAAGCCGGGCCTACCCCCTAAGCACCTTATACCTACCTAGAGATCGACCTCTCGGAATAAAATAAGATTTTCGGACAAGAAACTAGACTAGTTACTAAGTAACTTTTACTAAGAAACCCTAGTGCTAGTATTATTCATTTAAGAGTTATTAAGTAACACGTTCGGACTATCCAGAGAGACGCCTAAGACTAGATAAAACGTTCGGATTAGACTCTCGGAGCTAAACCACGGACTTAGGACTTAATTATTAATCCTTATTATAAATACGATAATCTAGAGGTCCGCGGACTAATAAAAGCGTATCCCAACCCCACTTTTAATTAAGTTAAGATTAAGATCTATATTTATAGCCGGATAGGTCTCTATCTAAGTTCTAGCTAGTTATATATATAAGTCTCTTTATTTTCCTACTAGATTAGTTCTTTAAGCAAGTAATTTTTATTTATTTTTTACCTATTTTCTACCCTAAGACCTCTAAGCCTATTTTAAGAACTTCTCGACTCGTAGAGCCTTAAGCTTAACTAAGCTACGCGATAAAAACCTCGTTAAGACCTATACGCCTTCGTCCGACCTTCGTTTATAATAATAGCTTTATATAGTATTTCTCTACCTTCTGCTTTAACTTTTAAATAGTAAGTAATAAAATATAATAAAAGGCTTTAGAACCTTGTATTAGCATAGAAGTACTTAAAATAAATAGAATTATTAGTGACTTAACATGTCTAGTCGATTACGCAAAAATAGAGGATTTTTAATCTTATTTTAGTGCCGCTTATAGAATATAGCTACCTAGTTCTTTCTCGGCTATTTTTTAACGATCTCAAACACGAGATTCCTAAGAAATTAAGGTATGGGAGGTAGACCACGATCTGAAAGATTATTAGTATGCTGTATAAGAGCCTCTTCTTGCTCAATTGTAACCAGCATATGGGATTCCGAGTATACGCGCTCTCTTGGGTTTGAAATGCCTTGATGCCTGCGCTGGAGGGTTTTGCGATCGATTTTAAATTTCCTTGCGGCAGCAGAATAATTTGGGACTTCTTACGATTCCAGATCATCAAGCGCCTTCTGAATATCTGCTTCGTTGACCATTTTGCACCATGTTGAAGATGGCGGGTGAGGAGGCGGCGGAGGTGGTCAAGATGCAGGGACGGTCAAGATGCGGCGAAGTACGTTATCCAAATCTAGACTAAAAAATTGGCGACCCCCGCGGGGGGCGGGGGGTTGCCAAGTCTTTTAGTGTGGCCGTGCCGTCCGTGTCCTGAACGTGATGGTGGTACTGTTAGCCGAATTTAGTGCGGGGAATGTTGGAGATGATCTGCAACTGATTCCCGCACGGCCGGCGCCTGCGAGAATTTCTCCTCATTCTCTCCAAACGCATCTCCACATCGTCGTCTGCAACTCCCTCAACGTGGCCCATGGCACAGAATCAGAAGCAGCGCTTGGTGTGCTCGCATTGCCAGAGGTCCTTCGTTCGCCTCGAGCATTTGCAGCGTCATGTCCGCACTCGTATGACTTAATGCTTTATCTCATTTCATGTACAATGCTCGTAGGCTTACATCATAGGACAGACACAAAAGAAAAACCGTATAGATGTCACTGCAGCAGGGTATTTTCTCGCAGGGACCTCTTGACCCGCCATCAACGTCTCGTTCATACTCAAGCGGAGCAGCTGAGCGCCCCGGCGACGGATCGGCTAAGGGGAGGCCGGGGGACTCTTACGTCATCTCCAATCGATCAAGAGAACTCCAATTCGTTTATTGCCGGCTCCAATCAAGTTAATTCGTCACTCGCATTCGCGTCCAACTATGTGGAGGGCAGTGCGATGAACGCCGAGACGTTACCATCAGAATCACACGTTAAAGCCCTGACGGCAGATTGCATCTCGAATTCACCTAATTTAATGCAAAATACGACTGATGAAATCCCCTGTAGTGCTGACCAGATCCTCCTCTCCGGTTCAACCAGTTGGCAGCCGTGTACGTGTAGAATGGTCACCAAATAGCTTGCATCTGCTGATTGGCTAAGATCCGGGCATGACCTTTCCAGAGACTATTTCTGATCCAATCCAAGGCTTCACGACGTTTGTGGATTTCATGGGATTAAGCTCTGATTGGAATACATTAGCCTTTCCTAGTACTGCACCGGATTTACCGGATCATACTGTTCCCTGTCCGGAAAGTAGTGATAGTGGCAGAGGCCAGGACTCTCTTCAGCGAAGTCATGACCAGAGTGCCAGACGCAATCTGCGAAGCTCGACCTTAGGGAGTCGACTATCTGCTCGAGAATCTCGGGCATCTCATCCACCGGAACAAACTCACAGCTCTTTCCAAGCTGAGGGTGAAGGCCTAAGTAAGTGGAAGTTACAGCTTCACGACCGAGTAAGTTACCCTGGCTAACGAAATTCAGTGGCATTTGATCAAATGAACGTTCTAGAACCACCGTGTAACGTGGGAGACGCACAATACAAGAAGTTGCAATGTCGCTTGGCAAGCTTCCAGCACGTCCTTCCAGGTTTCATATTGCCTTCGAGGCATACCCTGACACGCTACATCTCGGGATACTTCCATGGCTTTCATGATCACCTGCCTTTCTTACACATACCCACATTCCATACAGATGAATGCGCGCCAGAGCTCATACTCGCAATAGCTGCTGTCGGTGCTCAGCACCGCTTCGAGAATCAAAACGGCTTGAGGCTCTTCGATGCGGCCAGAGCGGTTGCATTTGAACAACGGCGTCGACGCATGAGGAAGTTTGCAGAAGTACGTTCGGACCGTTTCGGTTCCACGGCGCCGAACCGGCGGGCACTTGATCCTGACTCTCTACCTCGTTTCAGAGACCTCGATTTCAGTCCTGAGTCTAGGCGTTGTCGCATGGAGACCGTCCGGGCCCTGCTGCTCGTCACAGCTTTCGCCACCTGGGAGGACGATCCAGAGTTAGTGAGGGAAGCCACTGAACTACAAAGCACCCTGTCGCGATGCCTCAGAGAACTCGAATTGAGAGACGACCCTAGCTCGGCAGCCGATAATACCGACAACTGGCGCGAATGGGTTCGCGTCGAAGGTGATCGAAGAGTGAAGCTGATTGCTTTCTGCCTCCTCACGATTCATACCATCACCTACAATCTACCCCCAGTAATTCTAGGCAATGAGCTACATCTGCAGCTTCCTTGCTCATCTCGCAGGTGGAACGCAAGGACGGCATCCGAATGGCGGGCCATGAACTCCGCAGCAT
The DNA here is from genome assembly GCA_020875535.1 of Macrophomina phaseolina. Lineage (NCBI taxonomy): Eukaryota > Fungi > Ascomycota > Dothideomycetes > Botryosphaeriales > Botryosphaeriaceae > Macrophomina > Macrophomina phaseolina. Next base: position 40,839 of record JAEQDS010000075.1, on the reverse strand, counting down.
CTGCTCCGGAGCCGCTGTTCCAAGACGCGTTCTCTGCCCTCTTCCAGAAGCCAGCTGAGCAGCCTAAATCAACGGCGTACTTCGCCTCTCCGTTGGGGAATTTCGTTCTGGTCCTCGCGTTGATTCAAAGAAGTTTCTGTATTCATCAGCTTTCGGCCCTTGCTCCATCCGAGACCCCGGGCTTAAAGGAGCAACTCGAGTAAGTGCATTGATACGCAGAGCCGCACGTGTCTCAAGCCAGACCACTTACTTACATGCATCCTAGAAATGCACTGCAACGATGGAAGCTCGGGTGGCAGAAGTCACCCGAGTCTAGCCTCGACCCTCACAACCCGAACGGCCCGATCCCATTCACCTCCACCTGTTTCCTCGCGTTGGCTTACGTTCGCCTGGTCTTCGACATCGGACCATACCGAGAGCTATATACTCGCGACCCGCTCCGAATCGCTGCTGCATTGGAGAATCTGCCGCGCGTGGAACGTGACAAGATGGTGGTCCCGGCACTTCTCCATTCCGCGCATGCATTGAGTATTCCTATAAAGCTTGGCATAGATTTTGTGGCGAAGAGTCAGCACTTCTTCTGGGGTACCCATCACTCTGTTTGTAGTCTTGAGTGCGCCGTCTTTCTCAGCCGCTGGCTATACCAGATCGAGTCAGAGGGAATCAAAGACAGCGACCAGGTGGCAGGTAAACATTAGTCCTCTTCATTGTCCATAACTCTTCTAACCATCTGCAACCCTCCAGATCACGAGAGAAAAATATTTAACTGGATTGGGAGCATTGTCAAAGAAGCTCAGTCTACGGTAGACCTATTACCTTCTTCTGAGAGGGGTGATGATATCCGCCCTTACAGCATGGCGCTCGCCGTGATCAAGATTTGGGCACGCATTTTCCAAGGGAACACTAGTTGGGCCATGATCAATATAATCGGAGATAGCTTAGAGCTTCTTGCTTCTTCAATGGAGAAAAGAGGGCTCTGGGGAGGGCCTCCCCAAGGGCACTATGCGTGAGGAGCATTAGGAAAGTTAGTCCTGTTGTAACTGTATATCCGCTGCTAATTGGCCTATGCAGGGATTTTCTAAGGGCTGAAGTGTCTGTTTGGGCGTTCGCTCTTCACAGGATTCGGAATTGGTCGGAAAAGGAAATTATCAATATAGAGGACCTCATAGGCTGCCTCTAAGAGGCAGCGTCGCCTTTCAACAGCAATCGATGTTCCGAACTCTCTTCCGGCTGTCATATTCCTGGCCACTCAAGGGGCCGTTAATACGTCTTTTCCGTTTACTACCATCGGCTAGTCTAATAGCTTCTGCGCACTCCGCGTAAAGTGGATAAACGTCGTCTTCTCCGCTTCGAATATTGCGCCGCTAACCATTTCCCACTCTTTAGCTCGAACTACTACCGTTCTTTATAGTCTCTTAACCTTTTAGCTTGCGGACGCACTACTAACGTAGGCGCTACAGTCGTCGATAAAACGCAACAGCTTCTTTATTCTTCTCAAGACCATTGAGACGTGGATGCGAAGTTTGCTCTTAGCACTGCTTAATGTACCCGACCCGGCCTTGCTGGGTGGATACGGTGTAGGTGGAGGCGTATGGGTATTAGTAGATAGCCCGGACCCTATAACAAGTCTAGCCGTTGCAGTTGCAGCAGCTAGTGTCACAGGTCTTGTACTAGGCCCTCTAGATATAGTCCGCACGCGGTAAGCTCTCTAACACTAATTATTAGCTTTTATTATATTAACGACCGCGCCGCTAACGTTCCGCAGCCTTCTTGTAATATCTTATACTATCTAACCCCGTGTAATACTCCCTAATCTCCGTTTACTTCCTACCCTTACTATCCCGAGATCTCTCCTTCCTATTACCCTCCTTTACTCCATAATGTTACGGCGCAGCCTCTACAGTATAGGGAAGAAGGAAGAAAGGAACGTTCTACGGGGGGATTTCTAAGAAAAAAAGGGGGTCACGTAGCTTAGCACGTAAGTACCTAAGAACGGACCCACCGAGCCCTTATAAGCCGGGCTTACGCCGGCTCACCTCGAGCCCTCTAGAGCTGGGCTCGTAATAGCACTACTAGATTATATATACTTTTATACTTATATATAAACTATACTTCTTAGATAGCCTTAACCTTCATAGTTAACTTTAATAATAATTAATATATTATTAGTAATACGGCCTTTATATATAGTACTTAGTTTTATTATATATTTAACTTACTCTTATTCTCTTTATAATAAGCAGGCCTCTACCTCTAGAAATCTAAATACTAATGTTGGATTTAGTGGTGATACCATCAATTAAGAATAAGTAGCATAAGGACGGATAAGAGGCTCCCCCTAAGCGTACCTCTTAGTCCTTATACTACTTATTCTTAATTAATGGTATCACTACTAAATCTAATAGTTATAAGCCTAGATATGCGTTTAATATCTTCTACTATCTAAAGTATTATCTATAACTACCTTTTAGTCGTTCTAAGGTATCTAGTCGACATCCGAAGCAGCTTAAGTATACGGTGCCACTAGCAGCACGCAACCTTAACCGTTATTAGCTAATTAAAGGCGTATACTACGGTATAACAATAGCTAATAATAGCTAACCGCACCTATTATAGTGTAGCTACGTATAAGCGAGCTATAGCTAACACTATTACTACATTTCTAAGCGATTAGTCGATCTATCGGCCTGTTTTATACGTATAACCGAAGAACCAATCTAATAAACAACGTATTAAAATTAATAACTATAACGTTCTTAAAGCTAATCGTTATCCTAAAAGGCTCTCTAGACTAGGATATCTAGTTTAACCTTATTTAATTACGCGCATAACGCGCTAATATATTTAAATACATCGATCTGAGTAAGCCGGAACTACTAGCTTAATACGCGGTACCGGTTAAGCCAACTCGATAATAAGAGTAGACGATCGATTATTACCATCTTAATCTAGATAACTATAAGGAGGAAAAGAAGAACTACGAGTATATCTATAAGAAAATTAATAATCTTTTAACGATTATTAATAACTCCGTAGGAGCCTCGCTTTAACCGATTCTTTAGAATCTTTCTAATACGTACCCGTACTATTAACTTAGAGCCCTATAAGTAAGAATTAAGCTATCTACCGCTACGTAGAAACGCCTTATCGTTAACTAACTTCGCTAGCTAAAAAAGCCTCCCAATAATTAGAATATAGATAAGTGGCTAAACTAATAAAAAGAAATAGTTTATAAAGCTAAAGCTCTAAAGATACTAGAGATTATATTAAGGCGAGGTATTAATATTTTTCTTAACTCGCTTCTTTCGTACGACTTTAAATATACTATAATAGCTATTAGAGAATCTTCTAAAATAGCGAATACTAAACTAAAGATTACTAACTATATTACCAACTATTATAAGTATATAAGGCGTAAGTAAGTAGTCTAAGATAAAGATACTACTTAAATAATAATAGTAGTAACGCTTTATAGTAAACCTTAATTAGAAGGTTTACTACTAAGACTATATCTATATAGTATACTTTACTAGAAAACTAAATACTACTACCTAAACGAATAAGTACGCCTACCTAGGTAAAAGCTAAAGAAGAACATTTAGGCTTAGATTTAAAAAAAGATAAGTAATCTATATACTAAAGTAATAGTTAAATGTATACTAGCTAGAGGAGCTAAAGAAAGTAAACCTACTAATAAAAATTAAAATTATTAGAACTTATTACTATAAGCGAAAGAGCTAAAGAATAATAATCTAGTAGCGCTTATAGCTATTATTACTATATTACTTATAGCTAAATGTAGTAAACTAACTATACTATAGCTTTTATAGATAGTTAATACTAGCTCCTCGCACTACGTATATAACCGATATATAAAGAAGTGGTTTACTAAAACATATAACGTAGGTCTAGATAACTATATTATAAGCGGTAATATATATATTCTAGTAGAAGCGTTTAGTATAGTTACTATTAAGGCTTATTATTACTTAACGTAACGAATTCTAATATTATTAAATACTATCTACGTACTATTATTTATAGCTAACCTCGTGTTAGTTACTAAGATAAATAAAAAAGAAATTTATCTTAATATAGGCCGCCTAGTTCTTTATAAGAAAAATATTATTACGTATAAACTAATACCCTACTAGAACCTCTACTTTATAGAGCTAATACTACTATTAGAAAAATAGATATCTAATTTCTTATTAAAATAGTAGGTCTTAGCGCTCTTTATTTAGAAATCGGGTATTTAATTCTCGTCGCACGATTTTTAAATTTACTTAGATGGAAGCGCTAAACGTTTTAACTATCCCGCCTAGAATACTTTATTATGCGATAAAACGCCTTACGTACCGTAATTTAAAAGAAAATTTACTTATATAAAAAAGAGTAGTAGTTTCTACCGTCGCTTCGGAGAAAAGAAAAGGAGGGTATTTTATCGCGTAATAAAATATTTAACGACTAATAAAGATAAATTTACTTAGATAGAAAAAATAGTAATTATCTCTTTTTAGCGCCTAGAGTACTTCGTCGCGCGATAAAATATTTAACGCGTAAAGAAAATTTACTTAGATAAAAAGAAGATAGTAGTCTATACTATTACTAAAAAATATTTTATCGTGTAATAAAATTTTCTACGTATCTAGAGAAAAATTTACTTAGACGAAAAGAGTAGCTATCCTCGCCTTTATTAAAGAGAGTATTTAGTCGCGTAATAAAATATTCTATATATATAAGTTAGAGAAAAATTTACTTAGTTAAAAAAAATAGTAGTTCTTATTATTACTAGGCGTAGTTCGTCGCGTAATAAAATATTTAATTTTATAAGTTAGATAAAACTTCGCTTACCTAAAAATATAGATAATATAAGTTATAGCCGCGAAGGATATTTCGTCGCGCGATAAAAATACTTAGTTATATAATATTTATATTTCCTCATAAAATAAATGCTCGAAGGGTAGAAAATATATATATATATAGATAAAGTAATATATCTCTTATAATTACGTAGCTTTACTAGCTTATAAAGAGCGTACGGCCTATACGTATTATATAATTAAAACTAAGACGTGTGTATTTATTTATTTAAGATAGTATTAGGCTTAGTATTTTAGTAAATATCGCCCTCTACTTTCTTTCTATTAGTACGGTCTACCTAATACTAATTACTAATATAATAACTAATTTATTTTTAATCTTTTTTTTTCTATTACCGCGCTCTAGTTACTAGTAGCTATAATATTTTATTAAACGTAAGAAACGCCTATAGTAGATATAGTGCTATAGTACTACGCGCGATAATTAAACGTATAATATATTAATAATTAAATGTACGATATAACGGTAGGCTAAGTACGTATAGCGTAAACTTATTACCCTCGTTACTAGACGGAATCGGTAGTAGCGCGGTTATTAACTAGTATAGATAGACCTTAAGGATAATACTAGAGTAATATATATACTAAAGAGTAGATTTAAGTAAAGACTTAACTATTAAGGCTTTATTATATATTTCTAAAAAGCTAAGCTAGAACGTACTTAGAATAAAAACTTTTAAAATTAAAGAAGATAAAAAATAAATTCTATTAGCTTTTTACTTTTTTTTTTTTTACTTTTTATTTATTTTTTTCTTCTTCTTAGTCTCGTTTCTACTAGTGTAGTAGGGGAAATAAGAAGTCTTTAGTACTAAAAAAATAAGCGCGAGATTATAGAGTATATACTTAAAGTATACTTAGAAATTTATACGCGTTATATTAGATATAGATATAGGAGTAAATAGCTTACTTCTACTATATAATATATAGTAGAACTATATAGCTCTATAAAACTACTTTAAGTAGTATACCGCCGCTAAGTATTATATTCTTAGTCTAGAAGAGAAATCCTACGAAAGCTACTTTTAAGTATTATTTTTTAAAAGCGTTTAAAAACGTTACGTTAAAAAGAAAGGCTTAACTTTCTTTAATAAAACTATAAGAGGCCCGCTCTTTAAAATCTAACTTCTAATTTCTCTAGACTAAGAAAGACTTTTATAGGTTTTAAAAAGTCTTTAGAGGCGATTATTTTCTCTATCTAAAAACTTCGCCGCTAAGAAATGTAAAGATATCTTAGAATTAAAAAAAATAGAAGTAGAATATTACTAGCGAAATTAAAAACTATTTATTATATAAAAAAATTATATAATACTAATAGTATATAATAATATATAAATAAAATTATATTTATCTATATAAGATTAGATATATTCGTGTAAGCGTAGAAAGTATTTTATCGTATAACGAAATATATATTAAGACGTATATATATAATATAGCCGTAATATATAATAACCTATCTATAGAAAGTAAACTTAGGTAAATCCTTATTAAATAGAAGTATAAAAGAAAAAAAAAAAGAAAAAAATATTAACACTAGTCTACTATTAGTACTCTTACTACGCGATTTAAACTAATTAACTATTTAGAAGTATTTATACTTAATCTATAGAACTTAACTTATTTAGGCTAGATATAGCTTCTAAACTTTTAATTCTTTCGTACTATAGAGGTTATTAGACTTAAGAGTTATACTAGACTAGACTAATTTTACGCTAGCGTCGATAATCGTTTACTATAATAGCGTTATATAGTAGTAGAAATAAAGAGTAAGAGCTAAGAAATACTAAACTAACTCTAAATTTATCTACGCGGAAAAATATATTTTTATAGTAGTTCTAAAAAGTATTTCGTCGTGCGATAAAATATATAGGTAAAAGCTACGCTTTATAACTAAGTAACTTTCGTTATACGATTAAATAAAGTTAATCGCGCGTAGATAGAAGTACGACTTATATAGTAGGCCTATAATACTACTCGTTAGAAAAATATACTATATAAAGTAAAATAGCTAGTTATATAAGATATATATTAGCTAGATATTTTTTTTACGATATTATTTTCTATTTACTACTTTACTCTTACTATAAGTCTTTTAGAGCTAACTTAGCGAAATAGCTCTTTCTACTCTATTACTCTATCGCCTAGCCTAGCGCCGATATATAAGTAGATAACGTTCTATTCTATTCTTATTTAGAATAAGAAGCGGAAGATTCTTATTTATAAGTTTTATAAATACGCGATTAACGCTAGGTAGTTCTTTATACGTAGTTATCTAAGAAACGTATATAGGTTTAATATTTCGCCCTAGCCCTAGCTTATATTTAATCGCGTCTAAGAGGCTATTTTAATCTATTAAAACTATAAAAAGTTTCTAACCGTATACGCTAAGGAGTACTATTCTTAGTTTAAGATTACTAATAGATTTAAGTATATATTTATAAATAGCTACGGCTATATCTATACTAAGATTAGTACTATTAAGCACTACCTTAATAAGTACGGTATAATAAGAGCTAATACGACGTTATTCTTCGCGCCTATTATAGTATCTACGCTGTTTAGCTAGGTTCGGCCGGGGTTTTTCGAGGTCGTTATCCCGGAGAAAGATACTATCGACGGTAGAAGTAGTTTTTCTAAGCGCTACTAGGCCTTTCGCTAGGTCTACTCGAAAGTCTAGAGAGAGTAGGCTATTTTAATTAGTACGGCGCTAGAGGTATCTTTAAAGAACGACGTTAGTATCTAGCTTTTCTATATTAGCTAGCCGTATTATTTTACGGGTAGGCGTATAGATAAGTTATTCGCCCTTATAAGCGCGGAGAATACTAATAACGAAAAGATCTTCTTTAGTAACTTCTTCGTTAAGTATATTTAATTTTAGCTACTACGGCTTTTATTCGAGATACTATAGTTATTAACTATCTATCGCTACGTCTTTAATAGCCTTACGCCGGCCGAGAGGAACTTTACGCTACTAGATAAAATCTAAGATTATAGTATTACGTACTACTTAAATTAATAGACGTTCTTTTTTACTTTTCTCTTCTAGAACTCTACGAACTAGCGCGGGCTTAGAATAACGAATAGTAAGAGCTTCTAGGCCCTAGTTACTACGCTCTAAAATAGACTTCTTCTTAGCGCTACTAGCGAAGCTATTAACGTAGAGAAGTAGACCTAAAGAGTCCTTAATTAAATTATCTATTAGATCGTGCGCTAGAATATCTACTAGAGTAAGTAGTAGAGCCCGCTTTTTACGTACCTAGCTATTACCGCCTACGAGCCTAAGAATAAGCGCTAAAGAAACGCCGCTAAGTTTAAAGATCTTACGCTTGGTTTAATCTATAGTATTCATCTTTTCGCCCTTAATAACTACGTTAGTACGCTATTCGGGTATTTCCTTTCGCTAGCCGACGGGCCGCCGCGTAAAGACTAGACGCTATAGTAAATTAAGGCCTACGCGTTATAGATAATCTCGTACGGAACGCCTACTATATTTAACGCTATTTATACGCTTTAAATATTTACTAAGACTATCTCGTAGAGCTTCTACTAAGCTTTTCTTATATACTAGAAGCTCGGGTTTAAGGAGCTAATTTTCGAAGGGCGGTCTATTAAGCTACTATCGCTTTTGTATATAATATAGTCCGTTATCGCCCGGCTAGAGAAGAGCGTAACGGCGCTAGCGTTTAGAAGCGGCGTAGGGCCGTAGACGTATCTTTAGTTAAAAGACCCTATACTCTTTAAAAACGATTTTAACTTTAGCGCCTAGGGCTTTAACTTTATAAATTTAGGCTAGAACTAGCGCCTTTATAACGGCTACCTCCGCGTCTTTCGCTAGGCCGAGAGCTATAGCGAGAACGAGCGCCTAGTCTTTTATTCTCTTAGTAGCGACGGCTTTCTTAAAGTCTTTAAAGCGGGCGCCTAGGCCTACTATAAGGCTATAGAGCGGTTCGTTTTAAGCCTAGCTATTACTATATATTTAACCTACGGTCTACCCGCTAGGGCGTCTAAGGACTACTCGCTTAAGGCGGTAAATTTTATATAAAGCTAGCGGAATATATACGTCTACTAGAACTACGTGCTAGCTATCTTTAGTTATAATAAGACCGACTTGACGAAGAATTAGCTAAAGATTATTATAAGAGCGCTTTTAACTAATCTCTCTCGCGTCGTTATTACGTATCTAGCCGACGTTAGGCCGTTCTTCGAAGGTATACACGCGATTCTATACCCGGAGCGTGCGAAAGAGGAGTATACCGGCCTCTTTTAGATCCCGGCTACGCCTATTACGGCCGTGCGGCTAGCGAACGCCCTAGAATAAACTACGTAGTTTTATCTTAGTACGGAGTTAAAGATTAGAGACTAGCGGTACGTTACTATTACTATTAAGAAGAAGTATATCCGCGAGTATTTAGCCGTTATAGCTAACGAGAACAATATAGTTAATACTATTATAGCTAGCTACTTGCGGCTTATTAAGGACTAATACTACGCTATTAGCTTCGATAATCTAACGGGGCTTAATAGTAAAACGCTTAGGGCGTTTACGCTAGTAAGCCGTCTATAGCACGGGCTTTTTAGAATTAACGATATAGATATAGGGTAAATATTTTATACTTTATTAAATATTTCTATTATCCTAACCCTACGATTTATATATATACTAAGCTATATTTTTAATTTTCTTCTTTTTACGATATTTTTAATTTTCTTCTTTCTACGATATTTTTAATTTTTCTCTTTTTATAATATTTTTAATCTTTTTTCCCCTCTCTCTCTCTCTCTCTATAGTATTTTTAATTTCGCCTCTTCTTTTTACGATATTTTACTTATATATTCTAACTTTCTTTTCTTTTATTCTTCTTTCTCTTCTTTATAATTTCTATAATAAGCGCTACTTATTAGGCTGGCTTATATAGATCGTACTTTATCGCGTAATAAAATACCTCCCTAAACCGTTATCTTATAGAAGAATCTACGTATATATTAGTACTAATATACTAATAGAGTATTAAATAACTATATAACTACCTAGGTAGGCGAGGCCTATAGTACGATAAAGAGAATTAGAACCGGCGTAAATACTATAATTATATCTAATTTACTTAACTCTACTCTTAGTATAGTAGTAAAATTAAAGCGAGAGCCGAAGCGGCCCTAGCTACTATATTTCCGCGTTAAGACGGAGAAGAAGCAACTAGTAAAGATATTAAAAGAGTAGATTTAAGACGGACTAGCCGAGCTTTATAGCTTTAGGGCCTAGTTTTAAGACGGGTAGCTAGACGCTATTAAGTAAGTAATAATGGCGTAATAAAATTACGTTATTATACTTTCTACTAGCGCGGGTAAAACGTTTATTACTACCGTATCTATTCTAGTTAATAAGGGCTTTTATACGATTATAGTAGTATCTTTTCTAGCCTTAAAGAACGAGCTTAGGTAAAGGCTAGTATAAATAGGCCTATAAACTACTAACTTCTAGCTAGACTAGACGAACGAAATTAAAGACTTCGTCTTAGTAACTCTAGAGACCTCTATTACGCTAGTTTTTAGTACGTTCTTCTCGCGGCTAGCGAGCAACGGGCTCGTACGGTAGATTATCGTAGATAAGACGTATATTTATAGCTTTAACTATTTATAGAGAAATACGCTACTACGTATAGACTAGCTACTATATCTAGCCTAAAAGCTACCGGCTAGCCGTAGACCCCGCCCGTTTAGTATTATCTTTATATTCGGCTTACTTTCGCTATACGTAGAGGCGGGCCTTCTTTAGATCTTTTAAATTCCGAAGGTGTGGGCTTTAACGATTAGGCGGCTCTATACTCATAAGAATATCTTCTATTAATTCGCCCGCGTGGAATAGGCCGAGTAGCTAGCCCTTATTCGTAAAATAGCCGCCGAGTAGCGTATTTTTAACGCTCGTACCGTAATCTTCGTCCGCTTACGCGCTCGGGTAGAGGGACTAGCCGGCGAGCTAGAGGAGTTTAAGACTCGGTTTTACTACTTAGCCCTATCGCTCGAAGAGCGCCGGCTTACGGTAAAGCTATTTACGGACGAGAAGTATAGTATTATAGTCGCTACGCCCGGCTTTAAAGTTAGTATTAACGTTAAAGAACTAATAACCGCTATTTTCGCCTTTAGCGGCGTCTACGGTATAATCGATCTCGTCTAGTAAAGCGGTAGACTAGCGCGCGAGCCCGGCGAGTTCGGGACTACGCTCTATCTCTATAGCGAGTATAACGTTAAGAAGCTCTCGAAAGCCCCTAACTCTAGTATAGCGAATATAGCCGCGCTAGCCAACGTATTAACGACTAAAGTATATTAGCTTATAATAATTAGCTCGTTTATTAACGGCGTCGGCGATATAGTCTACTAGTCAGTATTCGCTACGTATAATAACTACGCGAGGAACCGGCTAGTAGCGACGATAGAAGTAACGCTTAACCCGCCTATCGCGCGCGAGTTTATAGTAGACTCGGCCCCGGTAGTTTTAACGCCCGGCGAGCTAGACCCCCTAAGCTCTCCACCGCTTAGAACGTATAATAAGTTACCGGCGGTTAAGATTCTAGTAACGGCTACGCCGGTATAGACGCTAGTAGAAGTAGGCGTAGACGCCTATAAGCGTAGTTATATAGCCTTATTAGCGTTATTCGTTATATAAGCTAGCCCTACTAGTAACGCGATCCTCGCGAGCTAGTCGTTAGCCTCGCTACTAAGAGTCTTAGAGTTAAGGCTTAAGTCTCTACTAAACCGCCTGCGCCTAGACGTTAGGTATATTCTATATACGATTAACTAATATCCTAGCGCGAACGCCTACGTAACGCTTAATTATACCGTCTATAGCCTCCCGCCTAATAGCGTGGTATAGAAGCTACGGAACGCTCTACGTACTAAGCTAAGAAGCGCCCCCGGCTACGCGTATTAGGCTTATCTTCTTTTATAGAAAATGCACCCGAATAGCTTTAGCGTACGGGCGGGCTAAAGCTACGGCTTAGACGGTATTATACTTTTAGTTATTTTTACCGTATTTCTCTCTACTAATTCGTGATACGGGGGCGCCTTTAGCGGCTTTAGTATTTAGATAGTACGCCCGTCCGCCGCGCCGATTCTAGACTTACGCTTAACCCTCGAGCTAATCGCCTAGGTGTAGTACGATACCGTACGTAAAACGGGTAATTCGGGTATTATATAGCTAGTAGTAGCTATTCTAGAAGCTTATATTACGTAGACTTTATAGACCGTGATAACTAAATTAATCTATTATTATATAGACGCTAGCCCGTAATATCTATATACTTCGTCGCGCGACGAAAGTTTGTTAAGTAGATATCTAATACTAGTTAAATTTACTTACCTAGAAGTCGTTATTCTACTAGAGACTAGTAATTATATAGTATAGTAGCTTAAGTACTAAAGTAGACTTACTATAGCTAGATACTTCGTCGCGCGACGAAAGTTTATAAAGTTAGTAATTTATACTTATTAAATTTACTTACCTAGAAGCCGGGTATTCTGCTAGAGGCTAGTAATTATATAATATAGTAGCTCGAGTACTAAAGTAGATATATTTAAGTAGAATATTTCGTCGCGCGACGAAAATATTCTACCGGAGCGGTAAGTTATATACTACCGGCCGGGTAAACTTTAGAAGTTAATTAATTAAAACTAACTTAAATTTTTCTAACTTTCTTAAACGCTCTCGCTCTTCTTTTTTATCGTTAACTACGATTATAACTATTTACTAATCTTAACTCTATCGCTTCTCTACTCTTCCTTCCTTAAAAGCCTTTATTTTATAGCGTTTTACGTAGCGGTAAGCTATTATTTCCTACTTATCTATTCTTATATATAGGGCTAGCCTAGCGCCGCGCTTTTTAGCGCCTCGCTAGCGCGGCGATTAACGGTTTTCTAAAGCGGTAGCCTTCTAATTTACTTAGATTTTTCGTCGTATAACTAAATACGCCTAGCTACTACCTAGCCTAGCTTAGCTCTAAATACTACTAACCCTACTAGAGAGCCTTACTACTAACCCTATAAAATTTTTTATCGCGTGACTAAATATTCTTTAATTATTACTATAACTACTACTGCTATATGCGTTTCGTTACGCAATAAAATACTATATAAGATTAGAGCCTTATCTACTTATTTAGATAAGACTATAGCGTAGAAGTTAAATTAATTATTTACTTAATAATATTCTTCTACTTTTAACTCTAAGTTATAGTTGTATTTCGTCGCGCGACGAAATATATTCCCCCCCTACTACTAACTATTTTTTTTATTTATTTTGTCGCGCGACGAAATACTCTTTTTCTAACTACTAGTTCTTTTTTTTAGTTTATTTTATTATATGACTAACTATTCTCTTTCTAACTACTAGTCTTTTTTTTAGTATATTTTATCGCGCGACTAAATACTCTTCTTCTAACTAATAGTTCTTTTTTTAGTCTATTTTATTGCGCGACTAAATACTCTTCTTTTAACTAATAGTTCTTTTTTTAGTCTATTTTATTACGCGACTAAATACTCTTTTTTTAATTACTAGTCTTCTTTTTAGTCTATTTTATTGCGCGACTAAATACTCTTCTTTTAATTACTAGTCTTTTTACTATTAAATTTCGTCGCGCGATTAAATACGCTATTAAATAAAGAGTTAAGTACTAACTTATTTTTATATAGACTATATCTTCTAAGAAGAATAATAATCTCTATAAGAAATATCTTAGCTATAAAAAGCTTCTCTATATTTAAGTTAACGCTATACTTTATCTAAAGTTCTTTTCTTATCTAGTCTATTCTATTCGTTTTATTCTAGTTAAGGGTAAGGAGGGTATATTTATAAATATACCTAAGCTAGCCGGCCTTCTTCGGTTAGTAAATACCGAGATACTTACTAAGCTTCTTTAGCTATTTAATATTAAGCGTATCCTCGACTCGTACGTTAGCGACGATAAGAACTAATTCTATATTAATATAAAGAAGGGTAGGTCGCACTTAACTAACTTTAACTATACTAAGATTATAAATTTATTCTTTATAGAACCTACTAATATCTACGCTAAGTATTTTAACTATTTACTTAAGAATACTCTCTACGTCTCGAAGTAGCTTAATTACGCTAAGAATATCGTAGCCTAAACTACGAATAACGATACTAAGATTTTCTAGAATATAGTTAACTACGTTATCTACGCTTAGTATATTCGCCTTCTACTATCTAAGAATTCGATAAATATTTTCGCGAACTCTAAAAACGTCTAATACCCGCTAGCCCCTAGTTCTAAGCTAGTTTATAATTTTAATAACGTCTTTCGCGCCTGCTTGCTCCTACGCTATGTTATACGCGTAGATAGAGGTAAGGGCACCTATAGATAAGCTACTATTTTATATTAGTATATTTACTAGAATACTAACGACGCCTCTACTCTATCGCCCTATACTAACTACCTGAAACTTAGCGTCTAGACTAGCGGCGGTATATCTAATAACTTCTAGGCGGCTACGGTAGACCCCGCTACGCCTAAGGCTAAAAAGTATAGTAGTACTTTTATATTTAAAGTCGTCTAAGGCTATACTAATACTATGTAGCTAATTAGTCGGTTAAAAAAGAAATTACGTAATCTAACTACTAGAAAGATAGTAAAGAAGCTTATTAATAAGCGCGTAAATAATCTATATAAAGACCTAGAAAAGAATACTTTAATTATTCTAAAGTCTAGTAATAGTATTATAGCACTCGAGAGGGTCTTTAAGAACGGCCCGCGTAATAATACGTACTCTAAGTAGCTATTTAATCTCTTCCTAGCCCTATCTAAGCCCGGCGAGAAATACTAGTATAAGACTTCTAGCTCTTCTTTCTTAGAAGTCGATCTATCTATTCTAAGCAAGCTACTCGCGTTTATAAAGAGAAAGACCGAGGCCGAGAACCTAGTAAGGGGTAATAGGCCGAAAGCTACTAATAGCGAGAAGTAGTAGAAGATAGCGGGCGATATAATAAATTAATAGGTATTAGTATTCTAGAAGACTAAGTCGGCTATAGCCTCGTCGTCTAAGAAGCTAAGGTACGTAGATACCTATACTAAGCTAGGCCTCGACCCTAAAAATCCGATAGTTAACGTTAGGGCGGACGACCGCGGCGGTAGTTCTAGTAAGGCCTTTCGTAAGTTCTAGCCTTATTAGGTTACTAGCGTTGCCTAGTTACGCCGAAGAAAAAAGTTATAAAAGAAGAGCTCTATTCTATTTAATAATCCTAGCCTAGGTAAAACTCTAACATTTATAGCCTACCTCGCTAACGTCGGCCGACGCGTTTTTAAAGCCCCTAACGGCTTTTATCTTTTCTAGCTAATCGTCGTCCCTACTAGCCTTCTAATAAACTAGTATAAGAAGTTTAGAGCGACCTATAAAACGTCTAGCGATATTAGATTCCGCGTTATCGGCTAGTTCGGCCTTAAGAAAGACGACCCCCGCCGATAAGTATTTACTACGATAACGAGCGTCGTTAAGGGCCTAGCTAGACTATACCTATAAGGCTATCTTAACGACCTCGACCCTAGCCGCCCGTTTATTGTTTAAACATTTATCGTCTGCTCGTATAATATATTTAGTACGCGTATAACTAAGAATAGCTCCCTACTCGACTACTACGAGAAAGCGCGCGAGGCCGTTAATATACTATAAAAGATACGCGCTAGTACCGCTAAGAATAAAAAAAAAGCGAGTAATAAGTTAGCTACGTCGTCTAAGCTAGTAGAGATTTAGGCTAACCCTACTAACGAGCTAGATAAAGACTAGGTAGAGAAGTTACTAAAAAGCGAAGAATTTATAAGTTATTTCTTTTCTCTCTCTTTCTTCTTTCTCTAGAATTATACCTAGCTAGCGTATTTTATCTCGCGACGAAATTTTATTCTACGACTAAATACCTTTACCTACTATATACTATATATATTTTATCGCGCGATTAACTACTATATTTATAATTCTCTCTCTTTTTCTATTTTATTTTTTTTCTTTTTTTTTTCTCTTTTTTTTCTTTTTCTCTCTTTCTTTATCTCCTTCTTCTCGCGTAATTAGTATAGAAGACGCTAACTAATCGCGTTATATAGAATATTATACGCGCTCTAAGGCCGCTTCTCGCGCTTATTAAAGATAGGCGGTAGGTGCTCTATTCTCTAAAAGAGAGCGCTAACGAGGAGAAGAAAAATAAGTATAACTAAATCTTTCGCGGCGTATTTAATACGGTTCTACTCGACGAGGCCTATTTTATTAAAAACGTTAAGTTAACCTAGTTCGCGTCTATTAACGGCCTAGAGGCTTAGCGGTATATCTTTAATACGGCTACTTCTATTCTTAATAAGGCTAAGAACCTTATCGCCTATCTAAGGCTAATTAAGCCCGACTTTATCCGCTCCCTAGAGTAAGATTTTAGTACGGTAGAGAAGTAGAGAAAGAACTACTATAATAAGCTCTACGATAGCGATACTAATATAGTCTTCTCTACGGTCTTTAAGACGCTACTCTCTAGCGGCTAGATCTCCGACGGCGATATAGCTACTATTATAAATTAAATCCTAGATATAATCTAGCTAAAGCGTAGTATAGCGATACCGGTAGACTTAAAAAACGGAAAGGTATTTAGGCTAAGTAATAGCGTCGCGCCCTACGTCGTTAGCTACGTTGAGTGCGAGCTAGGGCTAGCCGAGCGAAAGTACTACGGTAACGCCGCCTAGGACCTTTATTCTAAGATTAAGAGCGGCGGCTACTAAAAAGCGGATAGCGAGACTTTTAGATACCGTAATATAAGCGCGCTCCGCCGACTATCTATTACTATGATGTATTTAGCTATTAATACTATATACGAGCGGCTGCCGAGTATTCTAGACGCCGTTAAGAAGAAGGTAAAGGCCGCCCTTATAGAGAATATTAAGGCCGAAGACTACGGCCTTAGCTTTCTAATAGATAACTACTAGCTAGACCCCTTCGGCGGTACTAGTAGTATTAGCGATCTAAATACCTTTATCGAGTACTTTACCGAGCGTAACGCTAAGATCCGCGTTCTCGCTAGTATTATTACCTTTTACTATAGGCGCGGCGAAAAGATTCTAGCCCTTACTAAGTATTCTATAACGTAGTAGAAAATTAAGCTTCTCTACTTTCTTACCGATATTTAGATCGCGTTATATAAGTAGACTACTAACGAGTAGACCCGCGACGGTCTTATCTTCGAGTTTAACGATTCTAATAATAAGAACTTTACTTTTTTTCTCTCTACTAGCCGCCTCGTTGGCGTCGGCCTAAACTTTTATAAGAACTATTACGTTATTATTATTCTAGAGCCGCCGCGTAGTACTAACTACTATATTTAGGCTATTAATCGTATCTTTTATCTTAGCTAAGAGTATTTCGGGTACGTCTATATCCTCTATACTAAATTTACCGTCGACCGGTATATAGAGGTAAATAATATACGTAAGTATCGCTTTAGCCTAGCTAGTCTAGGCACCGAGTTCTTCCGAATAAAAGTTAAAGTAGAGCTACGGATTATAAGTCTAGCTATTTCTATTTTATTAACTCTATAGAGTAGTATTTTATCGCGCGACTAAATATCTTAAGAATCTCTTTCTCTAGATATATATTTCGTCGCGTAATTAAATAGCTATTTTCTTTTTTTTATATATATATATATTTCGTCGCGCGATTAAATATCTATATATTAGGTTTTTTTTATCTCTCTTTTCTTCTTTCTCTTTTTATTTATTTTTTTTTTCTTTCTCTCTCTCTATATACTTCTATTACTAGTTTATATTATTACTAATAGACTATTTAGTACTACTTTATAGCTACTAGCGACGACTCTAAGGTTTAGAAGATTCGCTTTCGTACGTTATCTTATTACGTTAAGCGGCTCTATATAATTCTTTTTAGTATAGCTATAAACTTCTACTCTTCGCGCTTTCTCGACTCGCTTAATATTAGCTACGGCTATAGTATCTTTTATAAGGGCTACTTCTCTACGCTACCCGCTCTCGCTAACGACGAGACTACGCCTAGTCGTAGAAGTAATACGAGAATTCGCGTTCCTCGCTACTACGCTATATAGTTTAGCGAGTAGTATCTTATATACTTTCTTTAAGATATTAAGTACGAGGGACTCGTGCCGTTAACGCCGTATAAGTATTATACGGACGCGTATAAGGCCGAAGACGTTATTATCTAGCGCTATAATTCTAAGAAGAAGTGCCCTAGCGTCTACTATATAGAGAAAGAGCGGGCTAATAATACTAAGAACTCTAATTCGTTCTCTAATAAGTTAATACCGCGCGTAGTCTTTTAGTTAAAGCTAGAGCAGCACTACCTATACGATTAAATAGATAAGATTTATTTTAGCGAAGCCCTTAGTACCGGTATTATAGAGGCTAATAAGATTATTCTAGATAATAAGAACGCGAGCGACGTCTTCGTTTATAATATTACTAACTTCTACGCTATTCTTAATACTACTCCGCCTATCGTCTACGATCTTTTAGTATTTAGTCTACGCCGTATCGTTAAAGCGGTCTTTAAGTAGGCTAGAATAATCGTCTATTAAACTATAGATAGGGAAGGCGGCTACTTTACTTACCGCCTATACGAGCTAAATAGTAGTAGTATCGTTAAGTATCTACCCTTAGACTTTACTTCGATAAAGGCCGAGGTATTAATATCTAGCTAGCTAGTATACTAGTTAGATAATAGAGGCTTACGCGAACTATACTTTCGCTTCGCCCGAGTAACGGCGACCAGTAGGGCTAAGAAGAGTAAGAACCTAGTTATAGAGTTAAGCTTAGACTTAAAGAACGAGGGCTTATATAACCCGTTTAGCTTAATCGCCGCGCCCGCTAACGTAGAAGATACGATAAACGTTAAGGCTAAGGCGGGGGCTAAGATAGAGATTAAGAAAAATGCTAAGGCTAAGACTAAGATAAATATTAAAATAAAAGTTAAGAAAGAGTAGGCTAAGAAGAAGACTAAGAAGTAGACTAAGAAATAGACTAAAAAAGAGTAGACTAAGAAGAAAGCTAAGAAGTAGGCTAAGAAGTAAACTAAGCTAGAGATAAATAAGACTAACTAGCCTCTATTTACCGCCTCTATACCGTCGCGATATTCTAGAAAAGTAGCTAACTATACGCCGAACTACTATTTTCCTTACTTATAGAAGAAATACGGCGAGTACTATAAAATATAAAATCCTAGCGAGCCCTATAAGATATATAGTACTAACGGCTAGAACTACGTTTAAGTAGTATACCCCGTCTACGTAGAGTAGTAGATTTCGCTATAAAGAGAGATTAAGATGGCGATCTTCTTTAATAGCTAGCCGCGCGTATTTCTAGAAGAGATTTATAAGTTAGCTATAAACGTTATTAACTATCCTCGCTACTCTATATATACGTAAGATACTGCCTACGCTAGCGAGTATAGTACGCTATTTAATATCGAGCTAGACCCTATCGATATAATATCTACGGTAATTCTTAGTAGTATTAAATAGCTATTAGACGCTTTTATATGCTCTTCGCCGCTCTAGTCTTCTTTAAATATCTAAAAGTAGAACTCGCGGCTACTCTAGTAACTTAACTCGGCGATACTACTAGTAACTACGGCCCTAGTAGCACTACTAGAAGGCGGTAGTCTATTTAATCGCGCGACGAATAGCGCTCTTACTATAATAGAGCCTTCGCTGCGGAAGTATATAGGTTCGCCGCTCGAGAATACTAACGCGCTAGCGCGTAAGGTCTTACGACTCCCTCTTTATAGACTAGAGATAGACGCGAATAGTAGGCCGTTCGTATTAAATTTCTTAAAGGGTACTAGTAGTAGATAATCCGCCGAACTAATACGCGGCGCTAGTAGCGAGAAAGACGACAAGATAGCGAAGAATAGTAAGAAAAAAGAAAACGATAGTAAAGAAATAATAAAGTATAGTAAGAAAAAAGAGAACGATAGCGAATAAGTAGAAAAGAATAATAAAAAAAAAAGAACAACGGCGAATAGGCGGAGAAGAGTAGTAAGAAATTAAATAATAGAGAGAACCGTAGAACTAGACGGGGTCGACGTAGCTAGAAAAGACGGGGCTAGAGCTACGCTTCTAGTTTATAGTACTATTAGACGAGCTTATTCTAGTATTCGGTCTTTATAGAGTCTTAGAGGACGCTAAGGGCTAAGTAAAGTAATATATAGTAGTTAGAAAAAAAAATAAAATAGTAGGCGAGTAATAGTTAGAAAAGATAGAGGTAAAATTAAATAGAAAATTTAAAAATAAAAAAATTTTTAAAATAAAACCTTTATTGCGCACTAGTTAATTAGGCGAATAGATAGACCGAGGTCTTAGTACTAAGTAAGATAATAATTCTTACTATTTATAAAATAAATATTAGTTATATAGTATCTAGAACGATTATTAGCTCTATAACCTAGAATTAAGATAATAACCGTACTAGGGTATATTTTATTACGCGACTAGTTATTAGTTAAACTGAAGAAATATTTAAGCCCGGGCTAGAAGAATAGACTTTTAGTATAGAGTATTTAATCTCGCGACGAAATATTCTTTTTATAGTACGATAAGAGGAAAGTATTATTTTCTAATACTATAGATAGGTAGTAAGCGCTGCTTTCTAAAATAGTATATTAATTTAGAGACGTCGTTATATACTAGAGAAGGCTAATAATACTAGTATAGTAATTATAATACTATATACTAGAGAAGAATAATAACGCTAGTATAGTAATTATAATACTAGATACTAGAGAAGGCTAAAATACCGTATACTAATTAAAATACTATATATTAGACAAAGCTAAAAACGCCGATATACTAATTAAAATACCGTGTACTAGAGAAAGCTAAAACCGCTAGTAAGCTAGTAAGTAGAGGGGTACGGTTATAGTAGACTAGATAGTATTTACTTATACCTTCTCTAGGTCGTCGTCGTTAAAGTAATATACGGACTCTATTAGCTAGAGGGTAGGCTTAGCGGCCTCGTCGCTAGTACTAAGCGGCGGCTAGTCTAGCTACTCGTCGCTAAACCTAGTATTCGACTAGCCGTTAAACCTAGTATCGTACTAGTTAATATATATCTTAACGTAGTTCGTATGCTTATTCTCTAGTAGCTTTAGTATCGCGTTTATAGAAAGGCGTGCGCTCGGGTTCTTAGCTAAAGAGCTCTTTAGTAAGCTAGCGAAGTTAAAGATAAGCTTACTACCGCCTTAATAGTAGCGGCCGCTAGCGGATATAGGCTTAAAGACGTACTATCTCTTACTATTAGCCGCGCTATTCTAGTTCTTAATAAAAGGCGACCGGTTAAACATATAGTAGTATATCGTCGCCGTAATCGCGAACGTATTAATAGTAAAGATTACGCGTAGCTAGCTATCTCTATTCTTCTAAAACTCTAGCGAAACGTAGCCGGGGGTAAAGTAAAAGATATTCTAGTTATTTTTCGGCGTTTTAAGTTTCTTCGCGCCTCTAAAGTCCGCTAGCTTAATATTTAATAGGGCTGAATACCGGCTATCGTTACTAGTTAGTAGCACGTTCTAAGGCTTAATATCGCGGTAAATCTACGGCCGCTAACTACGTATCTAGCCGGTATTTTTATCCGCCTCGAGGCCCGAGCTCTAGCCGGACTAAAGAAAGGCGACGGCCTAGATAAGCTAGAGAAAAATATAGCGTAGAAGTTTCTTATAGAAAGAAGTTTAACTATTAATCTTATTATTATCGTCGCCGTAGCTCTAGTTATAAATCTAGGTATATAGGTCGCCTATATCGTAGTACTCTATTATAAAGATATAGTACTCGGGGTCTAGGGTACTAGAATACTACTTAAATACCTTAATAATTCTCTCCGTTCTATCGTAGAGCCTGGTAGTACGGTATAGTAGCTATAGATTATAAAACTCTCTAGAGATAAAGAAACGGCTAGTATAGAGATTAGTAGTCTATTATAATATCTTTATAACGAGCTTCTTTACTACTATAGTATAGATATTCTTTAAGCTACTACCTACGCTATACTTAGGCTTATATACGCTAAGATAGCGCTATTAGCGGGCGAATACGGTCTCTAGCTTCGTTAGAGTAGCGAGTTTAGCGGCGATCTCGGCCTCGATTAAAATAGAAGGCTAATACGGCTATATCTAGATACTAGAGGCGTTACTTAAGAATTATATACTTACGTTAGTACTAAGAGTAATACTATAGTAGTATTAGATTTATCGTTTATACTAGAAGTCTTAGTTAGTATACTATCGTTAGCCTATATAAATTTAGTTATTAAGTTTAATAGCCATCTATAGCTTAAGAAGAGAAATAGATATAAACGTATTTTTATATAGTTATCTATCTATAATATAGCTAAATAAGTAGAATAATTTAGAATAATAAAATATTACTACTATATAGTACGTTCTTCTTCTAGAAATAGTCGTTCTTTTCTTTATTTCTAGCTAGTGCTAAGTAAGAAATAAGCGAAGAAAATAGAGTATAAGATATTATCTACTACTTAGTAAGAAATAAAATTTACTAGCACTAAATTAAAATTAAAAACGCTATAATAGAAGCGGACTAATTTATCGCGCGATAAAAAAAAGAAAAAAAAAATATAGAGAGAAAATTTACTCGTCTAACTTACCTCTAAGAATATCTAACTTAGAAAAAAGTTTACTTTATTACGTAAAGAGCTAAGACTTAGTTAAAGACTAAATTTACTTCTACTAAATAATATTAAGTTAACTACGATAGCGAAGATCTATTTTACCGGGCGAGTAATAAATACTCGGGCTTATACTAAATAACGCTAAGTTAACTACGTAGGCGTAGGCCTATTTTATCGCGCGACGAAATAATACTTAGTTATAAACTAAATTTACTTATATAGAACTATATTAAGTTAACTACGACGGTATACGCCTATTTTACTAAGCGAGGAAAAAAACACTACGGCTCGTACTATATAAAGTAAAGTTTACTATAAAGATATAGGACTATTTTATCGCGCGATAAAATAATACTAAGCTATTCGCTAAATTTACTTATACGAGATTTTATTAAGTTAACTACGGCGGTAGCGGTCTATTTTATCTACTAATAATATAACGCTCGGGCCCGTATATAATAACGCTAAGTTAACTACGTAGGTATAGGCCTATTTTATCGCGCGACGAAATAATATCTAGCTAAGAACTAAATTTACTTATATTAAATAGTATTAAGTTAATTATAATAGTTAAAGCCTATTTCGTTATACGATAAAATAGCGCTAGGGCATCTATTAAATTTACTAATACTAGTAAGTATAAAGTTAACTATATTAACTAAGGGGTATTTTATCGCGCGATAAAATAATATCTAGTTAAAAGCTAAATTTACTTATATTAAATAGTATTAAGTTAACTATAGTAGTAGAAGCGTATTTCGTCGCGCGATAAAATAATACTCGCGTACTAACTAATTTTGCGCGTATAAGATACTATAAAGTTAACTATAACGGCTAAGGCCTATTTTATCGCGCGACGAAATATTACTTTACGTACTAACTAATTTTAAAAGATCTAAGCCTACTAAACTCTTTATATATAATATTAAAAAATAACTAATTAGTAATCTTAATTTAACTAATAAAGATAAATTTTTATAAATTAATATATTTAGTAAAAAAAAACTATATAAACTTTTTTTATATTTATTTTATTTAGAATTATAAAATAGATATATAATTTATTTATCTACTAAAATAAATATATAATAAATATAAAATATAATTAAATTTAAAATATTATTATAATAAATAGGTTTCTATCTCTAAAAATCTAAATACTAAAGAGAAAGAAAATCTATTAAAAAAAATTTTTTTAAATAAATATAAAAGAATAAAAATAAATTAAATATATAATAAAACTAAACTATATATAAAGATTATATTATTAATAATATACTAAATTATTATTAAAGTTAATATAATAAGTAGATCTTTATTTCTAAAAATCTAAATATTAAAAAAAAATTTATTAAAAAATTTTTCTTAAATAAATATAAAAATAAAAGTAAGTTAAATATATAATAAAACTAAATTATTATAGCGTAGTCTCTATAGAGGTGAAAATAAATAGAATAAAAAAATAAAGTAAAATATAAATATACGCTATAAAAAAATTTATAAAAAAAGTTATATATATTATATAATATTAAATATTAATCTATATACTCTTATTTAGATAAATATAGATTAAATAAATTAATTTTTTTAATTTCTATAATCTATTCTTTATAGAAATAAATTAATAAAATTAATTCTAGATTATAAATATTTTTTTATATATATATAAACTATACTTTTTAGATAGCTTTAATCTTTATAATTAATTTTAATAATAATTTATATATTATTAGTAATATAATTTTTATATATAATATTTAGTTTTATTATATATTTAACTTACTTTTATTCTTTTTTTATATTTTTTTAAAAAAAATTTTTTAGATAAGTTTTCTCTTTTTTTAGTATTTAGATTTTTAGAGATAGAGGCCTAACCAAAAAAGTTGAGTCTACTGTTATAAGGGTCGACTGAGCTCTCATACAAGTTCGTCGGGTAGTTTCCTGGCGGATAGTACGGTCGACTCAGGGTAGGGTCGACTCAGAAAGGAAGCCGGATTTACGTCAAATTGAGATATATAATAGAGCGCACCTGCCCGATCAAAATTATATTGAGAAGTATGCCGATGCGACCGTCCGTTCGGGCATAATTGGTGAGATAGGGTAACTTAGGGTAAGTTTAATGGGGTGCGCAAGCTGCGGGTGCGCGCGCGGACCAGCGCGACGGTTTGGAAAATCAAAAGCTCGCCGCACAGAATAGGGTTAGGGTTGCAGACACGATGGCATTTCAAAAACCGAAAAGGTGAGCGCCCCGTCACAAGGGGAGATTTAGAATGCAGTGGGTTCAGTTGGGTGCATTTAGTAGAGTGGATTCAGTAGAGTGGATTCAGCAGAGTGGATTCAGTAGAGTGGATTCAAAGTAGGGTTGATTTAGGGTAAGGTTGATTCAAAGTAGGGTTAACTGCCCCCAATGCAGCAACCATTTCGACGTCGAAATGCTTGGTGGGCCCATACAAACCGTCTGCCAAGAAATGAGCTTTCGATGTCGAAATGGTTGGCCGCTCAAATCCCAACCATTTCGACCCGCCGCGCGCCCGGATCGCGAATGCGACCCGGTAGAATTTCGAGCGCCGGTCGGGAGGTGTCGAAGCGGGCCCGCGCGGGTCGAAAAGCGGTCGTCGTGGCGGCGAGGTTGATGGTTGAAGGTGAGAATTGTGGTTGAAAGTTGATGAGGGCGCGGCCCGCACGGGCCCCGGGCGGCGCGCGCGGGGGAGAAAGAAAAAGTTCGCCGGGTAGGTTAGGGGAGTGAAAAGCCCCGGACCCCGCAACCCGCAACCCCAAGTTACCCCAAGTAACCCCAAGCAAGTAAGGGCACGGCCAGTTTCGCCGGGTAGGTTAGGGTTGAGGGAGTGAAGGCGGAGGCCCGCCCGACGAGTCAGAAAGTTCAATCAACCGGGGTTTCGATTGGATCGGTGCATACCAGGCGGTAGTCAGATACAATCCGCGGATGCAAGGCCCGAGGCAGCCGGGGGGGTGAGAACGCGTGTTAGCAAGGGGGCAGGGCGCGCGCGCCGACGCGCGAGTTGGTGGGGGAAAGACGCGTTCGCCCAGGAGGAAACATCAGCAGCAGCAGTAGCAGCAGCAGCAGCATCACCACCGCCACCGCCACCGCCGGTTGTTAATGATATCAATTGACCATATAAATAATCCATATCGTGTAAGCCATCAATTAGCCGGTCGGTTAAGCAGTAAAGCCGAGCGAGCAAATAATCGAACAAGCCAGCCAGCCAGCCAGCCAGCCAGCCAGCCAATTATGGAGCCGCTTAAGTACGTACCCGAGTTCAGGGCCATCGTTTGCGCAGATTGCGGATTCGCCGTGTTACCCGGACAGATAGACGCGCATTTGAGAGGGCCCAAGCACCCGCGGATAGACGGGTCCAGCAGGCAGAGGATCGCGGAGGTAGTGGGGGAGATTGACGGTTTAATCCGCACAGAAGAGCAGTTGGCGCGCGAGTTCAGGAAGCCGTCACAGCCGATCGAAGCCATACCGTGGTTGCCGGTGTACGCGGATGGTTTCGCGTGCCAGTGGCAGGAAGAGGGGAGCGGAGGAGAGGGCGAGGACGGGGCCAGGTGCGGGCATATCGTGCGGACGACGGAGGGGATTCAGGCGCATTGCCGCAGCCGGCACGGATGGGTCAACAGCCAGCGGAAGGGCGGGTCGTTGGCGCAGCGGCGAAGGGCGCACGAGGCGCCCAGGCCATGGCGGGCCGGCGTGCGGTGCCAGAGGTT
Organism: Macrophomina phaseolina; assembly: GCA_020875535.1. NCBI lineage: Eukaryota > Fungi > Ascomycota > Dothideomycetes > Botryosphaeriales > Botryosphaeriaceae > Macrophomina > Macrophomina phaseolina. The sequence continues at coordinate 14,537 of JAEQDS010000075.1, read as the reverse complement.
TTTCAAGCGCGGGCCCAGGCAGGAGTATTTCGAGGTGTCGGGCCCGGCAGGAGAGGGCAACGGGCGAGGAAGAGAGACAGCAGCAGCAGCAGCAGCAGCAGCAGTAGCGGCGGCGGCGGCGGGAAAGATCAGCCAGCACGTCCGCCAGCAGACCGAGGCGCGGATGACGAGCGGCGGCGGACGCAGGAGAAGTTAGAGGCCGACCCGTGGTTGAAGCGGACCGGATGGACGGAGCATTTGGCCGGGTTGGCCACGGAGGATTTGAAGCGGCACGTGGAGTTGCCGGCGGAGGAGCAGCAGCGGCAAGAGGAGGAGGACAGGGAGGAGGCGGAGGAGGCGGAGCAGCGCAGGGGAGGCGGGAGAGGCGGGAGAGGTGGGAATAGAGGCACCACCACCAGCGACCGAATCGAGCGGGACCGACGGCGGCGCGAGCGGACGCAGACGCAGATTTTGGCCATCATGTGCCAGAGTTTCGGCGAGATGGTCGACAAGGCGCAGCGGACGGTTTTGGCGTCCGTTAGCATCGAGGTTTTGTTCGAGATGATCCGCAAGGAGGCCAACGTCAAGCCGGCGTACCCGTTCGAAGCCCGCATGGGCGACGACACCAAGCAGCGGTACAAGCAGGCATGGCAGCGGATCATCGGTTACGTTTTCCGCACGCACGGCATGGCCAAGGTGGTGAGAAGGAGAGGCGGGAGGGGTGCGAGGGGCGGGAGCAGGAGCGGAGGAGCAGAGGAGGGGGAGGGGGAGGGAGGAGCGGGGCAGGAAGGGCGGGGACAAACCAAGAGGCCGCCGTACGAGTTAACCGCCGAACAGAAGATGGCGTTGTACGATTTCATCGAGGAGGCCAGGTTAGAGTGGGCGGAGGGGAGGGCGGCGGAGATGGCGGCGCCGGTGGAGGAGAATGTCCAGGATGGCGACGCGGACGACGATCCGGAGGACGAGGAGGACGGCGGAGGGGGCATGAACGGGTGGACGGAGGTGGTTGACGAGGAGGTGGCGAATGACGGCAGCAGCAGCAGCAGCAATGACGAAGAGGAGGAAGAGGAGGAAGCCATGAGCGCATTGGAGAGCAAGTGTTTGGCGTTTTGCGTCAGTTTGTTAGACCACCAGACCGAGGACGGCAGCCACGTCAGCGCGTTGGTCAGCGGGTTGGCCGTTTTGGGCATCGACGAGGACGGCAAGGGGTGGCAGAGCGCGTTGGTGTACACGCCCAGGTTGTCGGCGGTGATCAAGTTGGCGCGGATGATGGTGGTCCAAAGCGCGCGGCAGGCGGCCAGGGACAGCGGCGACGGCAGGATTTGGCGCCGGGTGAGGGCGATGGTGGACCGGTTTATGGTCAGGAACGCGCCGACGCCGATGAGTTGGATGTACGACGCGCGCACGTACGGCATGAAGATCAGGTACACGACGACGGCGGCCGGGGCGGTGCGGTGGAAGGGCCCGGACGGCGACACGTTGTCGTACCGGGGCATCGAGTTCGGCATGGACGGGTTCAGGGCGTGGGTGCACGGGTTGGCGGGCGACGGCCGGAGCGCGTTGGTGGAGGAGATCATGCAGGTGTCGGCCGGCCAGGAGCGGGTCGGGGGGCATTTGCCGGCCATCGCGTGGGACCGATTGCACGACAACCCGAGCGCGGCGGAGCCGGGGTGGTATTTCGTCAAGGACCCGCGCAACCGGTTCGGCGTGGACGGCGAGTGGTGGTTGTTCGACCGGTTGATCGCGCGCCGGCGGGACGAGCAGAGGTGGCAGTTCATCGCCAACCCGGACGAGGACCCCGGCCGGCACCCGGTCAGGTGGAACCGCGAGCACGTCGAGGCGTTCGGGCGCGCGGTCGGCCGGTTCAAGGAGCAGTTGGCCGTTTTGATGCACATCACCGGCGGCGGGCCGGCGCGGGTGCCGGAGTTGATGAGCGTGCGGTATTGCAACACGGCCAACGGCGGGCAGCGCAACGTGTTCGTCGAGGACGGATTGATGGTGTACGTGACCCGGTACCACAAGGGGCACGGCAAGGACGGCAGTTTGAAGGTCATCCACCGGTATTTGCCGCGCGAGGTCGGCGAGTTGTTGATGTGGTACATTTGGTTGGTCATCCCGTTCGAGCGGCGGTTGGCGTTCGCGGCGGACGGCAGGGACAGGCCGCCGGAGGAGAGCGGGTTCATTTGGAGCCAGGAGGGGCCGGGCGCGGCCAAGTGGACGGCCAGCCGGTTCCGCAAGGCGTTGAAGCGGGAGAGCAAGATGCGGATGGGCGTCGAGGTGGGCGTGGCCGCGTACCGGCAGTGCGTCCAGGCGATCGGCAACAAGTTCATCAAGGGAGATCATTTTTTCGACGCCGACGAGGAGGAGGAGGCGGACGAGGAGGAAGGGGGGGAGGGGGGCAGAAGTCACACGTGGGACATGCAGTTCGGGCACACGACGCGCATGGCGGGCGCCGTGTACGGGCGGTTGATAGTCGAGGCGGCGCAGGAGTTGAAGCCGGTGATGGAGCGGTACAGGGCGGCGAGCGTCAGATTCCACCAGTTCCAGCAGCACGCGTCGGCGTTGCGGCAGTTGCGGCAGCAGGCCGGCAAGAAGCGGTCGGCGGCGGCGGTAGAAGCGGAGGTGATGAACGCCCATTTCAGGCGGTGGAAGAAGGTCAAGACGGTGGACAGGCGGCAGGTGTTGCGCGAGTTGACGGGCAAGAGGGACGCCGAGTTCAGGGGGGTGCAGGAGGAGGCGGTCGAGGCGGTGGTGGAGGGCCGCAGCCCGTTGTTGGTGGTGATGGGCACGGGGGCGGGCAAGAGCGTGGCGTTCATGATCCCGGCGTTGTGCGCGGCGGCCGTGGGCGAGCAGGGCACGACGGTGGTGGTGGTGCCGTTGAATTCGTTGAGGGAGAACATGGTGGACCGGTGCCGGCGGGCGGGCATCACGGCGGCGGAGTGGGACAGGCGGCGGCCGGAGGAGGCGTCCGTCGTTTTCGTGACGCCGGAGTCGGCGGCGACCAAGGCGTTCGGCGGGTTTTTGGAGCGGTTGAGGAGCCGGCAGCGGTTGGACCGGATCGTGGTCGACGAATGCCACACGGCGTTGGACGGGCGGGGCAGTTTCCGGCCGAAGTTGCAGGAGTTGGGCGAGTTGGCGAGGGCGGAGACGCAGATGGTCATGTTGACGGCGACGTTGCCGCCGGCGGAGGAGCGGCGGTTGTTGGACATCATGAACGTGAGGGGGGAGGAAGTGGTGAGGTTCCGGGCGCGGACGACGCGCGCGAACGTGCGGTACAGGGTGGTGCGGGCGGTCGGGGCGAGCAAGCAGGGCGAGTTGATCGCCGCGGTAGTGCAGGAGGTGCGGCGGTTGCAGGAGCGGTTGGGGATTCAGCAAAGTCGAGATCGAGATGAAGATGAAGACCAAGATCAAGATCAAGGTCAAGGTCAAGGTCAAGGTCAAGGGCGAGATCAGGGTCGGGATCAGGATCGAGGCCGAAACCGAGAGCAAGGGCACGAGCAAGAGCACAGTCAACATCAGAATCAAAACCAGGACCGGACGCGCCCGGGAGGCGGCGGCAGGATCGTGGTGTACAGCAATAGCACGAAGCGGGCGGAGCGTTTAGCCCAGGCATTGGGGTGCAACGCGTACCACGGGCAGCAGAAGGACAAGGAGCAGAAGTCGAGGAATTTAGCGCATTGGGCGTACGAGAGCGGGCGGTTGATCGTGGCGACGAACGCGTTGGGTTTGGGCATCGACGTGCCGGACATCAGGGCGGTCGTGCACGCGGAAAGACCGGCCAGTTTGGTGGAATACGGGCAGGAGAGCGGCAGGGCGGGCAGGGACGGGCAGGCCAGCGAGGCGGTCATCGTGGACAGCGGCGAGAGGTGGATGAGGGCGGCAACGCAGTACGACGTCGGCAACGAGCGCGCGAGAGCGGAGATGGACAGGTTCATGAGCGGGCGGCGGTGCCGGCGGGCCGTCATCGACGGTTACATGGACGGCAACGGGGAGAGGACGAGGTGCAGGGGCGAGGAAGGGGAGGTGGTTTGCGACGTTTGCGAGGCGGATTTGCAGAAGGAGCAGCAGCAGCAGCGAGGAGAGCAGGGACAAGAGCGGGAGCGAGAGCGAGAACAGCAGGAGCAAGAGCGTTTGTTCGCCACGTTCCAGCAGCAGCAGCGCGGGAGGAGGGACGTTCACAAGCGGTTCATGCAGAAGATCGCGGACGAGGTGGCGGAGGTGGAGGAGTTGAACGGATTTTTGGAGCGTTGGTCGGGCCATTGCAGTTTGTGCCATTACCGCGGCCGGCGGAGGACGAGGCACGATTTGAGCGAGTGCCCGGAGGGCGAGGCGGCGTGGGCGTTGAGCCGGAGGAGCAGGGGGACGAGGGGCAGGATCAGGATGCAGCCGTTCGCCGGTTGCAGGCATTGCGGGGTGCCGCAGTTGATTTGCCAGCGGTGGCAGCAGAGGGAGGATGGCGAGACGGGGTGGTGGGTGGAGGTGCCGGGGGTCCGGTGTCAGCACCGGGACGGGGTGATGGTAGAGGTGTTGGTGGTGATGATGGCGGAAAGCGAGCGGGCGCGGTGTTTGGTGGACGCGTGGATGAGCCGGCACCACGTGGACGAGCAGTTGAGCGAAGCGGCGGTGAGGTGGTTGGCGGAGGGGAAGGCGGCAGCGTCGGGCCCGCCGTTGGACAGGGCGTTGGCGTGGATGGGGCAGAGGGTGTTGTGGGGAGGTGCGGAGGCGACGATGTTGGCGAGGTTGTTCCATCAGTTGGCGGTATTAATGGATGACGGCGGGCAGCATCGACGGCAAGAGGCGGAGGCAGAAGCGGAGGCGGCGGAATTAGAGGAAGAGATGGAGGAGGAGGAGGAGGAGGAGGAGGAGGAGGAGGGAGCGCGAGAGGACGGCGATGACGAAAATAGTGGCAATAGAGCCGGTCCGAGGGGTTGGACGGATTCGGGGTTCGCCAGCGAGTTAATGTCCGAACCGGACGGCGGCCGTAGCGGCAGTGACAGTTACAGTCATCATTCGGCGCCGCCGTCATCACCGCCGGTGGTAAGAGTAAGGAGTAGTGGTGGTGTTAGTGGTGTTGGTGGTGGCGGTAGTAGTAGCAGCAGCAGCAGTATTACATGGAGAGGAGAAGAGCACGGAGAGAATAAAGAAAGAGAAGGAGAAGGCGAAGAAGAAGAAAAAGAAGAAGGAGAAGAACAAGAAGAGCGGAGAAATAGACAAAGCAGTAGTGGGAGTTATAGTAGCAGCGGCAGCAGTAGCGAGGAGGTTTCGATAGAGGACATTAGGCGTCAGTTGGGCCGTTGGAAGGGTAGGTGCGTGATTTGCGAGGTGCAGGAGCAGCCGTCGAATCATGCATTAGAGCAGTGCCGGGTAAGGGCGGGCGAGATAGCGCACGAGTTCAGGAGCAACGTGGAGGCGCGTTTGGGAAGGGTGCGGAGTTCGGGTTGTTACGTGTGTAGGGCGCCGCGGGAGGTGTGTAATCGGTGGGTTAGAGACGATCGAGCGGTTGGCAGGATGAAGCAAAGGGCGCACGTCGAGCGGTGCGATTACGAGGGCGTGATGTTAGGGGCGGGAGTGGGCATCGCGTACGCGGTGGACGAGGTCGGGGACGAGTGGTTGCAGCGGTTAGAGGGGCAGGAGGGCGTGGTTGGCGTCCGGGAGGGGCAGGTCAAGGAGTTGGCGGGATATTTGAAGAAGGCGCGGGTGATAGACGGGTGCGAGAGCAATAATTTGACGCGGGAGTTTTGGTGGATCACGCGGAGGGTTGAGGGTTATATCGGGGGAGGGGGTAGATAAATGAGAACGTAGGGGAGTGGATAAGGGTGTAGGAACGGGCGTTTTAGGGCGGCGGTCGAAGGTTTGGTTTATAGCGAATTATACGAACATTAAGTGTCCGTGGATAGTAATTAAGTCGAAATAAGCGGTAATAATAGCGTAGAAGTGGTCGAGTAGATGAATAAAAAGAAAATATTGTCCGGGTGAGGCGCGGAATGGGCGAGGGTAGCGGTAGGGGCAATGGGGCGTCGGGCGGATTTAAAAAACCGACGGGGTTTTAAGCAGAAAAAATGTGGCGCGGTAGTTTTAGAAGTAAAGAGCATAGAGAGCGAATAGACATTATTTATAGACGTTAAGAGGGCCGTTTTTATAGCAGAGTCGATGTTCGGTCAGGCGTAGGTAATAGAGGAAGCGAAGGGCGGAGGGGTAGGTAGTGGTGACGGTTCGGGCCGCCGGGGAGGAAAGTTTTGGCGGAGCGGTTAGCACATAAGAAGGGTCCGAGAATCCGAGTAAATGGTATTTATATGCGTATAAATCGATCGCGGTATCGAAACGGGCGGAAAGTTAGTATATAGCAAGGGAGGGATTAGAGAGTAGGTAGGTGGATTTTAGGGGCGGTTCGGGGAAGAAAAGTTTTGGTGGAGCGGTTTATATATAAGAAGGGTTTAAGAATTTAAGTAAGTAGTTTTCGAGTACGTAGAAAGCGATTCCGCGGTTAAAATCGATAAAAGACGGGTGGTAAAATTAGAGCAGTAGCGAGGGTTAGGGTAAGTAAATTTAAGGTGGATTTAAGGAAGAAAAGTTTTGGAAAGACGTTTAGTATATAAGAAGAGATTAAGAATTCGAGTAAATAGTATTTATATACGTAGAAATCGATTACGATATCGAAACGGGCGGAAAGATGATATATAGTAAGGGAAGGGATAGGGAGTAAGTAGGTGGATTTTAGGGGCGGTTCGGGGAAAAAAGGTTTTGGTGGAGCGGTTTATATATAAGAAGGGTTTAAGAATTTAAGTAAACGGGTTTTTACGTGTATAGAAAGCGATTCGGCGGCCGGAATTGGTAAAAGACGGGTAGTGAAATTAGGGTAGTAGCGAGGGTTAGGGTGAGTAAATTTGCGGTGGATTTAGGGCAGAAAAGTTTTAGGGAGACGGGTAGTATATAAAATGAGTCCGAAAAATTCGGATAAACGGGTTTTATATATAGAGAAATCGATTGTAATATCGAAATAGGCGGAAAGTTAGTATATAGTAAGAAAGAAAATAGGGAGTGAGTAGGTAGATTTTAGAGACGGTTTAGAGAAAATAGGTTTTAGCGGAGCGGTTTATATATAAGAAGGGTTTGAAAATGTAAGAAAGTAGTTTTTATAAAGATAGAAAGCGATTCGGCGGTCGAAATTAGTAAAAGAGGAATGATAAAAATTCGAGTAGTAGCGAGGGTTAAATTTGCGGTGGATTTGAGGGAGAAAAGTTTTGGGGAGATAGTTAGTATATAAGAAGGGTCCGAGAATTCGAGTAAAGGGTATTTATACGCGTAGAAATCGATTGCGATATCGAAACGGGCGGGAAGATAGCGTATAATAATGGGAGAGATAGGGAGGGGGTGGGTAGATTTTAGGGGCGGTTTTGGCAAAAAAAGTTTTGGTGGAGTGGTTTATATGGAAGAAGGGTTTGAAAATTTAAGGACGCGGTTTTTACGTATATAGAAAGCGATTGGGCGGTCGAAATCGGTATATAGTTAGTAGTAAAATTCGAGTAGTAGCGAGGGTTAGAGTAAGTGAATTTGCGGTGGATTAGAGGGAGAAAAGTTTTCGAGGGATGGTTAGTATATAAGAAGGATTCGAGAATGCGAGTAAATAGTATTAATATGCGTAGAGATCGATTGTAATATCGAAACGGGCGGAAAGATAGCGTATAATGAGGGGAGAGATAGGGAGTGGTTAGGTAAAGTGTAGGGGCGGTTTAGGGAAAAAAAGTTTTGGCGGAGTGGTTTGAATATAAGAAGGGTTTGAAAATTTAAAGAAATAGGTTTTACGTATATAGGAATTAATTCGGCGGTCGAAAACCGTAAAAGATAAGTAGTAGAAATATAAGGTAGGGGCGAGGGTTAGGGTGAGTGAATTTGCGGTGGATTTAAGGGAGGAAAGTTTTAGTAACACGGTCAGTGTATAAGAAGGGTCCGAGAATTCGAGTAAAGGGTTTTTATATACGGAGGAATGGATTCCGCGGTTAATATTAGCGAAAATTTAAGTGCACGGTAAGGGGGAGGATAGGAGGAGATAGGCGGGCGGATTTTAAAGTCAGTTTAGGGAGAAAAAAAAAAAAAAAAGTTTTAGCGAAGCAGTTAGTGTATAGTAAGGCCCGGGATTTTAAGGAAAGAGTTTTTAGGAGCGTAGAAATCGGTCCGGCGGGCGAAATTTATAAAAGAATAAGCGTAGAATAAAGACGATATTTAGGGTTAGGGTTTAGCGAATTAGAATTTGCGGTGCGTTATTGGCGAGGAAAGTTTTAGCGGAGCGGTTAGTATATAAGAAACGTCCGAGAGGTTAAGTATCAAAAGAGCGGATCGGGCAAGAGCAAGGCCGATAGAATTAAAAGGCGGTTTCAGGAAGCAGCGAGGCGGGTGCATTATCAGCGATTTTTCACGAGCCGGCACGGATCGCAGTATTTCGAGGTGCGGCAGCCGGCAGACGAAGAGAACAAAGCGGGTAAAGACGGCGATGGCGGCAGCAACGACAGCAGCAGAAACACATACGTAGCAGCAGATGCAGGCCCGGTTCGAGCAGGCCGAGAAGGAGGCAGCCGCCGTCGTTCAGGACGCCGAGAGGGATCAGGCGAACCCGTGGTTGGAGCGGACGCAGTGGCAGAAGTATTTGGTCGGCAAGAACCGCGAGGATTTGTCGCAGTGCATCGTCAAGCCGGGCGGCGAGGAGGACGAAAAGAAGAACAGACGATGGAAGGCCGCCGATAAGGAAAAAGACGATCCGAACGAGCCGATCGAGACGGCCGTGTGGCAGGCGATGGAGGACGTTGCCCGCATCAGTCAGGAGAGCGTGGCGAAGCGGGCGGGCGTGTCGATGCGGATGCAGGCGATTAGGACGGAGAAGCATCAGACCCGATATCAGCCGTTGCAGCCGTATATGGACGAGGAATCGATCAAGGACCGTGCCCGGTCGTGGGAGCAGGTGTTGATGTTTTTTATGCGGACGCAGCGGCAGCACGATTGGGACAGCCCGGCGTACAAATTCACCCGCAATCAGTTCGAAGCATTCGTCAGATTGGTCGAAGAGGCAGAGCAGGAGGTAGAAGGGGGCGAAGATGGGGAAGAAAGTAACAAAGAAAACGAAGATAACGAGGAAGTAGAAGAGGAGGGAGAAGGGGAAGGCGACGAGGAAGAAAGCGAGACAAACGAGAAGGACGAAGAGAAGTGGCAAAAATTAACCCCGATTCAACGGGCATGTTTAGATTTTTGCATCGAGTTGTTGAATCAATGATTCGTCGAGCGCGAGTACGAGAGCGCGTTGGTATGCGCGGCCGCCGTGTTAGGAGTCGACCCGACGGACAACAGTTGGAGAGGCCCGGAGACGTACGGGTCGATTTTATCGGCGTTGATCAAGGTGGCGCATTTCATGGTCGTTCAGAAGGCATTCGAGGTAGCAACGCCGGCGGAGGAGAACGAGCATTTTAGCGCGAGCGCGAGGCCGTGTGATTTCGAAGATAGCGGATACGAAAGCGGGGGAAGCAGTAGAAGCGGCGAGAGCAGCAGGCGCGCCGGCAGGAGCGGGTTGCAGTGGGTGAACAAGATGATGGACGATTTCATGGTCCGCGGCAGCGACAGCCCGATGCAGTGGTTTTTGGATTTGCGGGCGTACGGTATGAAGATTCATTTCAACACGACGGCGAAAGGGCACGTCGGGTGGAGGGATAGAGATGTTGGAGTACAAGAACATATCGTTTAGCATGGCGCAGTTCCGCGGGATGGTACACGGTTTGACGCAGGGGACAGCGCAGGTGTTGGTGGAGGATTTATTGTTTTGCAAGAGCAGGCAGGAGATTCCGGCGGTGCCGTGGCATTCGATGCACGACGATCCGACGAACGGGCGGCGCGGGTGGAATTTTTTGCAAGATCAGCGCAATAGATTCCCGGTGGACGGGCGGTCGTGGTTGTTCGAGCGGATTATGGAGAACGGCGGAGTCAGAAGGCGGTTTACCCGGCAGGGGACGGCGTCCGGATTGAACCGCGAGGCGGTATCGGATTGGATGAGCCGGGTTGCGGCGTTTAAGGAAAAGTTATTGGTGTTGATGCACATAACGGGCGGGCAGCCGGCGAGAGGGCCGGAGATATTAAGCATCAGGCACAGCAACACGGCGGAGGCGGGGCACCGGCATATTTGCATCGAAGACGGGATGGTCGTGTTTGTTACGCGGTATTACAAGGGGTACGCGTTGCAGGGAGATGTCAAGATCATTCATCGGTATTTACCGCGCGAGGTGGGTGAGTTGTTGGTGTGGTATTTGTGGTTGGTTTTGCCGTTTCAGCGGAGAATTGAGGTGTTGATACGAGGCAAGCAGCAGCAGGGGCAGCAGCAGGGGCAGCAGCAGGGGCAGCAGCAGGAGCAACAGCAGGAGCAACAGCAGGAGCAACAGCAGGAGCAACAGCAGGAGTAACAGCAGCAGGAGCAGGAGCAGTCGCCGCCGTTGTCCGCGCATTTATGGGCAGCCGAGCCCGGGGGCAAGAAGTGGACGACGGAGCGGATGAGACAGGCGATTAAGCGGGAGACAGCAGCGGGGTTAGGGCATGAAGTCACGGTGCGGGCGTATCGTGATATCGCGATAGCAATCAGCAGGCAGTGGGTCCGCGGGCCGACGGCGTTCAGGCAGGATGATGGAGAGGGAGACGATAGCGAGCAGCGGCAGGATGAGGACGGCATGGCGGCGGCGATCGCGGACGCGCAGGCAGGGCACACGTCGCACGTGGCGGGAATCGTATATGCGAGGGGAATCATGGAGCAGTTGGGGTGGGTGGCAGAACGAAGGCAGCAGTTCCGGGCGTGCAGTATCGATTGGCACCGATTTTTAGGATTCGAACCGACGGGTCAGGCAGACGAGCGGAACGAGGCGGCGGATAGCAAGGCGACGAGCAAAAAGCGCAAGCGGTGCCCGTTCGAGGAGGAGGCGGAAGAGGAGCGGTTGGATCGGTGGATCCGGTTAAACAAGATGAATGGCGAGGAACAGTTGCGGCAGTTGGTGGGTAAGGAGGCGGTTTTCCGCAGCGTGCAGAAGCCGGCATTGGATGCGATCAAGGCAGGGCACAGCCCCGTGGTGGCAGTGATGCCGACGGGGGCGGGCAAGAGCGTGTTGTTCACATTGCCGGCGTGGGCAGAACCCGGTGGCACGACAGTAGTAGTGGTGCCGTTGAAGTCGTTGCGGAAGGATATGAAGCGGCGGTGCGATGAGGCGGGGGTGCGGTGCGCGGTATGGGGCGGCAGGCGGCAGGCGGATGCGGAGTCGATCGGGTTGGTGACGCCGGAGGCGGCGGTGGGCGAGGAGTTCGGGACGTTTTTAAAGCGCATCAGGCGGACGAGGCAGTTGGACCGTATCGTGGTGGACGAATGTCACGTCGTGTTGAACGATAGGGTGGATTTTCGGAAGCATTTGCAGCAGTTGGGTAAGTTGGCCGGAGTTGAGACGCAGATGGTATTGTTAACGGCGACATTGCCGGTGGCGGAGGAGAGCAGGTTGTATAAAAGGATGGGATGGAGGGCGGACGAGGTGAAGATATTTAGGGGGCCGACGGTGCGGAAGAACGTGCGGTATCGGGTAGTCGGCAGGAAGGAGAGTAGTAGGAAGGAGCAGGAGGATTTAGTAGCGGAGTTAGTAGAGCGCGAGTTGAGGGCATCGGCGGAGGGGAAAGTAGTAGTTTATTGCAAGACGAGGGGGGAGGTAGAGCGGTTAGCGAAAGCAGGGCGGTTCGTGTGCGAGGAATTCCGGGCAGACATGAGCGAGCGGCGAAAGGACGAGGTGTTGGAGGATTTCCGGGCAGGTAGGGAGCGGGTAGTGGTGGCGACGAGCGCGTTGGGGATGGGGATCGATATACCGGGCATCAGGTTGATCGTGCACGCGGGCGAGCCGCGTAGCATGATGGATTACGGGCAGGAGAGCGGCAGGGCGGGGAGAGATGGCGGAAGAAGCGGGGCGGTCATCGTCAGAGGAGGATCAGGGTTAGGGTTCGTGGATGATGGGAGAGGGGAGGGAGACGACGAGTTAGTGAGGCGGTACACGGACCCGGCGAATAGGCAGTGCCGGCGCATTATCATGGACGAGTATTTCGACGGCCGAACGGGGCGAACGGGGTGCGAGGAAGGGGAAGAACGGTGCGATAATTGCGGAGAGAGGGAAGGAGGGGGGGACGAAGTAGAAGAAGGAAGGGGGGACGAAGTAGAAGAAGGAGAAGGGGAAAATGTAGATGAAGATATAGGAGGAATGGAGCAGCGGGCGGTAATCGAAGTAGTAGAAAAGAGAAGGCAAGCAGAGAGGGAGCAGGCAGAGAGGGAGCAGGTAGGGAGGGAGAGAGAGAGAGCAGCGTTCCGCGGACAGGAGCGGTAGCGGGCACGGCCGTACGCGAGACAGACGGTGCGGGCGCAGGAAGAGAGGCAGGAGATGGAGAGAATGGAGTGGTAGTTACGGCGTTGGAGGGGTGTTTGCGGAGTGTGCAAGGCGGTAGGCCGGCCGGTAGAGCATGGGATTGGTGATTGCAGGTCGGAAGGGGGCCGGCGGGCGGAAGGGGAGAGGCGGGAGGCGGGCCGAAGGATTCGATACGACCGGTATTCCGGTTGTTTTGGTTGCGGGGCGCCGCAGAGCATGTGCGATAGGTGGGAGAGTAATGAGATGGGCGGGTGGAGGAGGACGGGGAGGGAATGTCAGTTCAGCGGGGTTTTGTTGGCGGCGGTATACGGGATTAAGCACGGGCACGAGGCGGTGTGGAGGAGGTGGTTGCAGAAGATAGCGGCGGAGGAGGGAGTAGTAGAGGCAGAGGAAGGGGCGGGCGTAGTCGGTTTTTTGGGTCGAAAGCGGGATACGGCCGAGGTGGAGAGTAATAATTTAGTTTGGGAGTTTTTATGGTTGGCGGAGCGGGTAGATAGCATCGAAGGGGAGGTGTAGGAGTATATAAGAGTAGGTATAGAAGTAGGCGAGAGTGGTATAAGGGCGGGTAGAGTAGGTGGAAGTTTAGGTTAAGATAAATTAAATAGGAATAATAAGCGCCCGCATAGAGCATAGGAGTTAAAACACGGCATGCGAGTAGTGAAGGCGACGTAGAATAGATATATAATAGGGGGTAGATGAGGGGGAAGCGTGGGGGTAAGTATAAGGATAGGTGAGGGTAGGAATAAGTTTTGGTTAAGGCGGTTTGATATTGAGATATCGAGTGCGGGCGTAAAGTAAAGAAGCCGAAACACGGCGTGCGGATAGTAAAAGCAAGGCAAAATAGATATATAATAGGAAATAGGTAGTAGGAAAGCGCGGGGTGTAGAGAGATAGGGGTGGAGGGTAGGGCGGATTTATATTTTTTAAAAAACCGGTAGTTTTGTAAATATTAAAATTATAGAATAGCGAGTTCGGTATTTTATAGAATAGGGAGTATATAGATATTATTTTTGGGTATTAATAAATGCGATTTCGGCGTTAGTTAATAGTGTATTAGGCGTGGACGATAATAGAGGTAAGGTAGGGAGGGGGGTATAGTAGTAATAATTTAGGTCGGCCCGGGAGAAAAGTTTTGGCGGGGCAGTTGGTATAAAAGAAGGGGCCGAGAATTCGAGTAAATAGTATTTATATGCGTAGAAATCGATTGTAATAGCGAAATAGGTAGGAAGTTAATATATAATAGAGAAGGAGATAGGAAGTAGGTAGGTAGAGTTTAGGTATAGATTAGAAAAAAAAAAGGTTTAGCGGAGCGGTTTATATATAAGAAGGGTTTAAGATTTAAAAGATATAGTTTTTACGTATATAGAAATCGATTTGGCGGTCGAAATAAGTAAAAGATAGGCGGTGAAATTCGAGTGGTAGCGAGGGTTAGGGTAAGTAAATTTATAATAGATGTTAAGGAGAAAAGTTTTGGGGAGACGGTTAGTATAGACGAAAGGTCCGAGAATTCGAGTAAGTAGTATTTATATACGTGGAAATCGATTATAATATCGAAAGGGGCGGAAAGATAGTATATAACAAGGGAGAGAATAGGAAAGAAGTAGATAAAGTATAGGGGCGGTTAAGGGAAAAAAAAAGTTTTTATAGAGTAGTTTATATATAAGAAGGGTTTAAAAATTTAAGAAAGTATATTTTTACGTATATAGAAAGTAAGTAGGCGGTCGGAATTAGTATATTATTAGTAGTGAAATTCGAGTAGAAGTAGAGGGTTAGGGTAAGTAAATTTACGGTAGATTAGAGGGAGAAAAGTTTTCGAGGGATAGTTAGTATATAAGAAAGGTCCGAGAATTTAAGTCAAGAGTGTTTATATATAGAGAAATCGATTAGAATATTAAAATAGGCGGAAAGTTAATATATAGTAGGGGAGAAATAGGGAATGGGTATATAGATTACGGGGGCGATTTAGGAAAAAAGCAGTTTTAGTAGAGCGGTTTATATATAAAAAGGGTTTAGGAATTTAAGAAAATAGTTTTTATAAATATAGAAAGCGGATTTCGCGGTTAAAATTTATAAAAGGCGAGTGGTAAAATATAAGTAGTAGCGAGGGTTAGGGTAAGTAGGGTTAGGGTAAGTAGGGTTAGGGTT